>OX638382.1:19808762-21008762 GCA_951813785.1 Criorhina ranunculi | reverse complement strand
CTTTCAGACTTCATGCATGAAACGTCCTGCTTTTGAAACTTCATTATCCAAATGAAATGAATTCATTTTAAAGAGGAAATCCGGTAACTGAGAACTTGCAACAATGCCGAAATTCGTATTCTATGCTTGTACATGCGTATGCATTTAAATGAGTTTTAGGAAAATACATTTACATACAAAACATGATGATGTTTTACAATAGCTCTTTGTATTTAAATTAAATTAAATGCAATTAACAACTTTTAATACGGATAATACGAGTTGATCCATTTGACATCAGCCAATGGTCTCAATAGTTTGGGAAGCACTATTTTGAGCTACATGGTTTTTTTGTTTTGTTTTATATCGCCCTCGTCCTATTCTGTTGTTTAACTTTTAAGTGGCCATGGTGTACTGTTTAACATCATTGCCTGTCACACGAAAGGTTCCAGGTTCAACTTCTGATGTCACAAAGACGATCAACTGTGAAAAGCTGATCTCTACTCTACTGCATAGGCATAACACTGGCAATAGCTACCCTAAGGCTTGAAGAATTGATCTAACTGAGTTATGTATAAAAAAAAACAATTGTAGGTTTTTTTAAGATTAATCAATGATCTTAATTTTAATAAGTAATTATTTCAAAATTCTTCTAGCAAGCTTTGAGTCGTTCGATAGCACTGCACATGCGACGCTTTGATTATATAACGAAGATTTGATCATTCAAGTTGTCTCAAACGTGAGTAGGTACTGAGATTCAAACATTGTATTCCTTGTATGTTACGAAGTACATATCTACTTTTCGCTCAAAAGCAAACTGTATCTGCTTTACTTTACATCCAATAATTCGCTTCTTTTTTGTTGTCTGGATCAGAAGTTTTAACCTGGTTGTTTCGCTAAAGAGTTGTTACCTAGTATAAGTCGTCGCCTGACTAAGGTGTCTTTTGGGAAGTTAGCTTTAACTTTTTTTTAAATATGACTGATGAAAAGAAAGGAAAGGGTATAGCGGAGAGTTCGATATCCGATATGAGGTTCTAGATTTTCACGATGTCAATTTATAAAGCTCCTCCATATACTTGTAGATTTGAAAATTATTGATTTCGATTTAATCCAAACGCGGTTTAAGAAGGTATGCTTAAAAAAATGTACGGACATTCGTACGATATTCTCAGCGACATACAGATCCTGCTCGTTACTCCTACTTTCCAGTATGATGCGCGTGTGCATGTTATAATCCATACGGTCAGTCTTTCACCAAGTACATCTTCAAATTTTTCGATGTCGTTAACTTCTGCTGCATTCTCATAAGCCCAAAGTTCCTTTTATTGCTAGCATACCTGCAACTCCTTGATAATTTAAGTACTTTTTCCTGCATCTTAAAATTTGACAGTTATTCAACCGAATGAACTTTTCATATAGAATTCAAATTAGTTCGCGGTTATCAAGACAAAGTTCTGGGGCTTGTCGATAAGAATATCTTCCCCATGCGAAAGTGGGAATCAGCTACTTCCAAGAGTTTTTCAACTATCGATGAAAGTTGAAACGTGACGTTGTCGTGTCGGATTAGGTATTGCTGCTCTCACAACTTTTGTCACGATAACCAGCGACGAGGTTTCATTCACCTTAGGTCATCTGTTGGAGTTACTTCATCCAACCTGTTAATTAAAATAAAAATACTGTTTATCTTTGTTGTAATTTTTGATGCATTCTTAGTGGAAAAACAGATTGCGCTGTGCTCCTTCGAACACTGGTTGCATGATTGTGATTGAACAATCGTTTCTGTGATTTGAGATGACAGTTAAAATATTGCATGTGATACTCCCTCTTCGGATTGATAACTGAAAGGCTAAGTGACTGCTCCCGCTAAGCAGAAGCATATTTAGACCAGAATGTGGGTCCATTGTAATACCATGTAGATTTAAAAATTTTCAGAAGGAATCTGAGGGGAAACCGTATCGGTGCAGACCCCACTGCGGATGTTACTTTAAAAATAAACTTAATCTTAAATAAACATTGTATGAAGTATTTAAGTCTGGACTTTTTATTTAAGAAACACAATAGGTACATGTGTAGACACATAAGTATGTATGTATTTTTGTTTCATCAATTCAGAACCATTCAGCAAGACTAATTAAAAAGATCGATAAAACTACTTCCGAAAAGTTCTAAGTAAAAATATAATAGCTTAATTCAAACCATTCAGATTTCTTTGAACTTCCTCCTAAAGTATAATTACTCAAATCTTATGAACGTGATTCGTTCCTTCTCATCCAAAAGGAAATGGGTCTTAATTGGATAGGATTCTGTGAGAAAACTTCACAAGTTATACCAGCACCAATGTCAATTTTAGGGTGGTCGACTCAGAATCCAATTACAACGTGATTTCTCGTTTTCGGATTTATAGGAATCAATATTCACTTTCATTTATTTACGGACACCAATTATAATTAACTCAATCTCAATATCAATAGATCCAAATTTGTCAACAGTTCCGAAAAAGACTTAAATTAGTTTTGTTAAATTCTTTTTGAACAGTAAATACATGCGTTACATGTGTATGGCTACATAAATCTGAAGATATTTTGTCTTGTGGGAGTTCAGACAATATCACGTTCTCATCGTAGTTTTAATACTTTCAGAGGTTTGAATTGAAGGAGAATATTTCGTAACAGCAGGTGGCCACGAGAGTGGCATGCAAAAGAAATTGGAGAGTAAGAGCTCATTGTTATGAGATTGAAATCAAAATTTGAGAACGATTGGCAGTTTTAGATACGGGTTTACGAGATTATTTCTCAGAAGTTGGTGAGCATGGTAATGAGTAAATAAGAAAATGCATTTTTTAATTTCAATTAAATTGCACAAATTGTGCAGCATTTTTAAAATAAAAATTTTAACGCAGTTAAGTCAAACTAAATCTTTTAAGTATAAGAAAATATGCAAATACTTACAGTGAAAAACTGAGTCCGCAAAAACAGTTTACTTTTCATACATATTTTCAACTTCTGTCTAGATCCTATGTGGTACACTGAACCAAAATCGTGTATAATATCAATGAAAAAATTCTTATTCTAAATGAAGAAAATCATTAAAAGTGAGCTAAACATCATAAGTTTATGAATCCATTCATACACCCATGAATTGTTCATACAAAGTAAAAACCTGCACATAAAATTAATGCATGAAATTCGTTTTTTTTTTTATGTATTTAGTTATTGGATGTATGAAAACGTTCTTAAATTCAATGGCCCTTAGTAATAGAAGATTTTAAACTCGAGTTTTACCTAAACTCGACTTTAACCCAAATTCCGTAGTAATAAACGCTAGATGTCACTTTTAAAATTGACAACTGCTAAGTTTCGGCTCACCCGTATCTAAGTCACTTTTTAGGGTGACAATCATAACAATTCAATATGAGTGGTAAATGAACGAGATGTGTAAGTTCACCGTCAAGAAAATGTGAAATTGAGTCACAATGCTTTCGTTAAACTCGACTTTTGCAAATTTGATTTATTGCTACGAAATCTTAAAAGTAGTTTAGCTACAATTAACAAAATTCGGCTTTAGAAGTGACTTTAAGGATTTCTATTACTAAGGGCCAATGATTCGATTCATTATTATGCCGTTTGCTTATATAATTCACAGTATTTCTTTCGGAACATCCCCGATGTCTGAGTAAGACCCAACATTTTCAAGCCATATACCCACCCTAAAACTCCAGTATTATGCGCCTAATAATACAGTAGAGTTCACGTCAGCTTTATACGCAGTTGATCGTATATCGTTTTTTTACATCGGGAGTTGAACCCGGAACCTTCAGCGTGACAAGCGATGATTCAACCATTTCACCATGGCCATCCTTCAAGATATACTTTCTCATTGGAGTGTACAAAGTGTATCTACTTTGTCTGAGATTTTTTATGAACAAATGCATTGAAACTAAGTATGGATTCATAAAAATAAACACTAATGCATGTAGTGTATGAATATTAACATTCGAAAACTTTGATTATGTATCTATGCATACTATTTATGAACAAATACATACACCTTATGAATCGGTAGATAAATCTGTAGTCGATGAAACGTTTTCTTTAATTTAATGAGTATTTTCATAAATTCAATGTATTTATTCTTAAAAATCGTAATCGGCAGTTGTATGAATAGTTCATAAGTTTATGAAAAAATTCATTAAAATGAGAATCAGCGTTCATAAACAAAATTTCCCCTACAAATATTTTTATGAGTGCGAATTCATAGGATTAATGAATCGGTCATAAAATCAGTATTTTTTTTAAAGAATTTGTACATAAATTCAATGAATTTGTCTAAAAAATTAATGAATTTTGCTGTATGAATGGCGTTCATTAATATTATATTCAATAATTTTTTCAGTGTAGGTACATATGAGTATCTCAACATAAAATTTGTATCGGCCAATTCCAGTTCATGTTTTTGATTGAAGTTTAAATCTACATATGTACGTGTCAAACCTACTTTGGTGAAACAAATCTTTGCAGTACCCGGATCAGTGAAAAACTGGGTAAGTGGAATTCCTCTAAGTAAGACTGAAATGGAAGACCCAAGGGATTCCACTAACCTGGTTCGACTTCACAGAGACCTGCGAAAAAAATAAAACGCGAAATTACCGACTTTAAGATTCTCGTGTTAGCTTAAAGTGCCGAGACTACTGAAAACCTTGCTTCTTTTCCTGAAAATATCACAGAAACTCTAGCAAGCCCATTCCAAGACGTTCCAAGACAGACTGCAATCTTCTTAATAAAAATTTCGTTTCGATATCGACTTCTGTCCCTATTATCAACAGCGCTAGTCAATTTGTACCCACAGACATCTCCTCACCCACTCAGTTAAATTTTATACACCTTTGCGACGAAGATGTTGTTGAAGCACTGCTGTCAATAAAATCACACGCTATTGGTGTTGACAAAGTTGATCCGAGATTTATTAAACTTCTACTTCCACATATCCTGCCGCTCATAAAACATCTTTTCAATAATATCATAACTACATCTGAGTTCCCGTCTATGTGGAAAAAAGCCAAGATTATTCCGATCCCGAAAAAAACGAATGGAAACGTAAAAGACTATAGACCCATAGCAATTCTGCCATTCCTTAGCAAGGCATTTGAAAAAGCAATTCATAAACAAATCCAAAACTTCCTTGTCGAAAGAAAATTCCTGAGCACTTGCCAATCTGGTTTTCGCCCAAAGCACAGTTGCAAAACTGCCCTGCTCTTTGTAGTAGATGAAATACGAAAGTCTATGGATTTGAATCACGCTACGTTTTTAACGCTGTTGGACTTTTCCAAGGCATTCGACACGGTTAATCACAAACTACTATGTCAAAAGCTACTAGATATGTTCAAGTTTTCGAAACAATCCTCAAAGCTCATCTTTTCTTATCTCACGAAACGACAGCAGTGTGTTGTTGCTAACAACCGCTATTCAAATTTCTTAGAACTTTCTAACGGCGTACCTCAGGGTTCAATCCTTGGTCCGATTCTCTTTTCTCTATACGTTAATGAACTTCCTGCATTAGTCCGCTATTGCACGGTGCATATGTACGCTGATGACGTTCAACTCATTCTGAGTGCGCCGATTAGCCATCTAGGTGAGGCTGGAGCTAAAATCAATGACGATCTGTCAACTTTACTCAACTAGTCAAAAAAAAATTTTCTATGTTTAAATCCGGCAAAATCTAAGGTGCTTGCCATTCACAAGAAAACTCCAGACCTATCAGCATACCCGCAAATTACACTGGGACCTGATATAATACCCAGGAATCTTGGCCTTGTGTTCAACTCCACTCTCACCTGGAATGAGCATATTAGCGCCTCTCTCGGCGCTGTCTATAACGGGCTCCGAGGACTTTCGACTACACAAAAATGCACACCAATAGCGGTCAGGATAATGCTGTCTAAAACGCTGCTGTTACCAATTATGTTATATGGATGCGAAGTCTATTGCAATGCTGACTATAACTGTAAAAGAAAACTAATCGTTGCTTACAACAACATTGCACGATGTATATACAACCTTCGAAGATACGATCATATCTCTGCTTACTCAAAACGAATATTTAGCTGCTCTTTTCTGAACCTATTAAAATATCGTTCATTATCCTGTTTGCACAATATCATACAGACTCGTCAACCTGAGTATCTCTACAACAGGATAGAATTCTTCCAATCTCGGCGGACTTCTGCCCTAATTCAACCAAGATATACTTGTTTAACATCAGAGCGGCGGTTTTTCGTTCATGCTACTCGCCTGTGGAACTCCCTACCAATTGAGCTCAGAAGAATCAGGAACACAGTACGATTTAAATCCCGTCTTCTCGAATACCTGGCCAGAGACTAAAAACTTATCATTTTCTTTATGAATTTCATGTTATATAGTTCGTTACTTGCATTAATTTTTTGTTTTTAATTTTCAAGAAGAAACATACATTGTGCTTAATTTTTAAGACTTACAAGATAAATTATCTTAATGGGCAAGCATCTTTGATAAAATAAATACAAATACAAATAAATACTGCATTTTACAGTAAGATCTTGGCTAAGATCTTTGAAAAGTGCACTTGGCGTAAGAGAAGTTAAAAATACGCTGTTTGAAATGCAGCGGGATATCCGATTTTTTTTAAATTTTCCCAGAAAATCGTTCATAACAATGGGTCTTATTTATGTACATACAGTAAAACCCGGTTAAGTTTTTCGCGCTTAAGTACCCAAATCGCTTAAGTTTCCGAAAATATTAGGTTCATGTATATTCTCTACATTGAGCGGGATCGGGTAGCTACCCCATCCACCTTAGCGCCCAAAACAGATGAAAATGTTAACCAGGCTGTTATCCAGGTTTTACTGTATACTTATGCGTGCAAATCAATGCAAAAACCTCTCAATTCGGTATGATTCTTATGACGGCATTCTAATCCGTTCGCATACCTTCGAGTACCTGTTTTTTCCTGGAACGCAATAGATGTAATTGTTTGATACAATACTTCGAAAAACGTAGACAAAACATATTTGGCTGTTACACCAATGATCCGCAGATACTTCAAGCTGTACAGCAGTAATTAGAAATGTGATTGTGCGAAACTGTAAAGTTGAATTTATTCAAAAGAAAATCTGAGAGTTTTAAAAGTTATAATAACAAAGCTTGAACAATATTATCAGTACAAGCTTCACATACGGCTCACCACCAGATAACACCAATGCGTCCTTTGTTTTTTACTTACGTTGACCTTTCGATTCCGGTTAGGTCTGTGGTGGTTACTTGGTTTTATGTTATGTTGTTAATCTGTACAAAAGGACAAAAGGAAAGAGAAAAAAGAACTAGCCAACAATTATTTTAATTATGAAGTAATATCAAGATCATTCAATTGATTACCAACCAGCTGGTTGATGGAAAAACTAAGCCCAAATCGAAACATCTCCTGAAAGTTACTAAGATTCATATTCGCCTGGTTTGTAACAGAGCTCGTAGCAATGTAACACATCAAGTACCCATGGTAATAGCAAAAAGCAGCTTGTGCAAAATGTGAAATGAAGACGAAGAATCAGCAAAGCATATAATTGGTTCTTGCAACGATAACCAGTTCATGACATTTACATATATTTAGATATTCAACCAAATGTATGTGTGGTGTGTATTGCATTGTTTACTTAGTTTTCGGCTTAAGAAATAGGAATACAACGAGAAATTACTAAGGCCAAGCTAGACTAACAGTCTACAACATATCAAAAAATTAAAATTGATAATAAATTATTATGATTATATTTCACAGAGTTTCTTCATTTAGTAAACGAATCTGTTACCAAGAACTTTTACCACAAAATTAAAGATTATGCACGCGTAAAGGCAGTTAAATCAAATCCGTACACAAAAGCAGCTTGGGGGAATTTTCCTGTAGAGATTTTAAATTTATCAAATCAATTGAGCAGTTCTACCCTGCTGGTCGCTATGAGAGTTCAGATCAGTAAACTGAGTTCATTGTCATATTTTAGCATGTTGAACCAATCTTCAACCAGGAAATGTAATAGAAGCTACATAACCAACCAGACTTCTATAGAAACTTTCAATAAAAAAGTCAAAAATATGGCTATAATAGCTATTACTCGTCAGACTATTAGTCCACATGTTACAAAAGCTCATAAACGAACTACATACATTCATTTTAAATAAATAACCTTTTGCTTTGCGATTATTCACTTTGTTTATTCTTTCGTACTACATTAGTAGGATAATCTTCCTTAAACAGGACTTCCACAGCATCCCTTTTAAAAATCTTCCGAATTTTATTAAGCAAGTGTACATCTATTTTTAGTTTTGTGGATTACATTTTTGTAAAGACTTATAACTTGTCGGATTCTAAATATTTTAACACTTAAGCTGTTTTATAACGAAAACATCAATTACTTTGTATTTTGTTCCTCGAAGTTACCGTGAAATATGAATTATCCAATTTTGATGGGATCAGTTGCAGGTTTATGTGAAGGTTATTGAAGATAAACTAACATTGATATTTTCTCATGATTTCTTATACGTTGAGCGCACTGCAATAGCAATTTCTAATTCCACATAGTTGATTGCTTCCAAACTACATATATTTGATATTGGATTAGATAAGACAACATTTTTTATTTTAACTCGCACGCGCTCAAGGGGTTATTAACACCCATAAAAACCAAACGTAATGTCTGGCTTAGGTTATGCTTACAGAGCTTTACTTGTGTCGATTTGACTGGCGTTTATGCAGAAGCCTTAACCGATTCCAAGCAGTCAATTTACTCAATGATGACTCCTTTGATTTATTTTGCAGCCTCAACGATTACAATCTAAAGAGATAATTTCGGCTCTTGTACTGACATTTGTTTTTGGACCGTCTGTGGGGAAAGCCAGTTCTTCGTCACCAGCAACTTGATTCTTTGACGACCTCATTCGACTTATTTCCTGCTTACTTTGGAATGGGACTAGTTTTCTCTGTAAAACATGCTATATATTGACAATTTTTGATCCCCCTGTCTTGTGACCGTATTTATAATGATTGTCAATTTCACACACAAAGGTTATTTTTCCTTCACATTTATTTTGCACTAGCTGTACCCGCGACTTCGTCCGCGTTGACCTAAAATTTCTTGCTGTTAAGCTTGACTCGCGAATACGTTGATGTGCCATAGCTAACAGATTATGTGTTGTGAAGATTGTTTTGTATTTTTTTTTAAAGAAAGGTGGAAAGCATCGAAAGCCTAAGCGCGGGATTATAGCCTGAACTAAGACCATCTCTGCCACCAATATCTATTCCCTTTCCCTTTCCAAGTGTGTCAGCTCTACGAACATGCTTTTGGCAAAAATGCAAACTGCACTCCACTTTAACTATATCTCCCGTTGAGTATAGAACCGTGGTCACTGGAAGAACACATGCCCCAAGTCTTCAACTGTGTCTTCCTACCACTCCCATCAACATCAAGGTCACGTGCGTTGTGATATCAAAACGCACCATCACGCACGCACGCATCAAAGCGCACCTGCGCTAATTGACAGGACTTTACCAGGCAATCACTTCCATTTACCTACCTCAACTGTGTCTGTGCAGCACGGGTGTAGTAGAGAGTCAGTGTTATTGAACCGATCGATTTGATTGGAAATAGCAATGTCTCGTTAAGACCCGTGTTACGGAGAAGTCTACTTCTCCATGCTTGTGCCTTGTCCAAGTTTCAGTAATAAGGATAAGACGATATGTCCATCTGCCTTTGGTTGACAGGTTCCAACTCTGCTGCCATTCTCTCAGGCTCCTTGTTGTTTCGTCTTGCGCTAGTTCACCTTCCTTCCAGGTCTATCACAAAATCGCGACTTTATTTCTCTTTCCTGACATTTTGTACTTTACTGTAGTACATCCCGATACACTGCACTACCGTCATTTAAAATGTAGCTTTTAGATAAAACTCTTTTAAATTGAAAGGGCAAATTGTTAAGTGTTATAGGAATGCGAGGAATTAGTGCGCTCTCTCCTTTGGCCGTTCCGGTGAGAATTGTAGCCTTGATCACATTTCTCTCCAACTCTGCGATGCACAGCCTGGTACTATTGTATAGTCCTATCAGCAAAACAGCAAAACCGAAGCACCAATTTATAAGACTGCACTCCGGATATCTCTAAGAAGTTTAAAAACCCTGCTATTTAGGTCATAGCGTCGTTTGCGGACATGATCTGCTTCATATTCTCGAAGCGTTGTCAGATGTATGTACATACTTCGAGCAGAAAAAAATATAAAACCTCGCCTCGTACTTCCTCCTATTACGCCAATATTCGGCTAAGATCCTAAACCTGGGGTGTTTCAATAGGTCTTAAACAAAACCAAGGTGAAACTTACCCACCTCACTCATCACACTTTCATTATTTTCATGTCCTTACGAATTCCTCCCATAGCGTGGAACATTATGAGATCCATTCAAATACCTAACATAGTCAAAAAAAAATAAAAAATTACTAATTTGCTCTTTATTTACATACCCTACGTAATTTTTTATTCCTGTGGTGGGATACTTCTTTTTTACCTACTCGAAAAACCACCATAAAACCCTTTCCCTGTGAATAGCGAGTGAGTTCCGATCATTTAAGATGCACAGATACACATACCCAACCCACCACACATAAAAGGAAGCAACAAAAAAAGGAAAAAGGAAAAACCACCCTTGTCGCGCACACGACCATGATTTACGATTCCTACGATGTTCTACTGACTGAGTGCTGCGCAGGTCACTAAATGGATGTTTCCTAAAGAAATATGAATTTTAAGAAATACAAATTAAGAAACAAAAATTAGTCTATGCTTCTCCTGGACAAAGACTATCTACTCACGAAGTTTCATCAAAATCCGTCCAGCCGTTTAGGCGTTACGGAGGAACAAACATCCAAACATCTAAACATCCAAACATCAAAACCTTCACATTTATAATAGCCGTGTTTTTTTGATAACTATACTCACTTTAGTCAAAAAAACGATTTATACACAGTAGCAGCCGCACCAAGCAATTGGTTTGCGGCTCGATTTCTTTTTCTTCATTTGACAGTTTGTAAATGTCAAAACCGAGGAAAAGCAACAAATACCTACGATCGGCTGAGAGCTAATTTATGAAATTTTTCACGCTCTGGTGGTCAACTTATGAAGTTCTATCCTCACTTGCTGTTACTGGGAAAGCTATCGCCACTTGGTGGTTTGTTTTTGCTTTGTGTGTAAAATTTTACTGGACTGGGTATACAGCTCCCAAAAAAACACGGCTAATATTAGTGGGATGTAAAGTGGGTATTATGAAAAACTATTCTTCTGATTGTATTATACCTTTCCGATTTTCACTAGATAACGAAGTTGAATTATGAAAGCTATTTCAATCTCGGGAAACAGAAAACAGAATTCGAGAACTTGTACTATTTAAACAGACTCAAAACTTTTCAAACGACCCTCTTAAATATGCAAATTTGTTTAAAATTCAAGAATATTTGACAATGAACCATTTTATCATTTTTATGCTTCGGTTTGTGAATAAGGTTATATCAAGTGTGATCTTCGATTCGTGCAAAATATTGATTTCAATTGGTCTCAATACCGAAAACCCTAATCTTTTTCAATTTCTCCGCCTGCAGATGTGAATATAATTTTGTACCTGAACATCCCTACGTATACGTACTTACATAATGTCTATCTATTTTTAAAACCCGAACCATAGGGTGCATTCTTTTTTACACACCGTTTGAAACACCGAGAAATTAAGTATCCTTAAACATACGTATTTATAGTTAGCATTGCAATTTCTGTCGAAGGGTATCAAGGGGATCAAAATTACTAATGCCCAGTTTCACAGTGCGAGTTTAAACTCAGTTTATGGTTTAAACTAAAGTTCAACAAAATGTTTGGTTTCACAGTGTTCGTTTAAACTCTCAACTGAGTTTTATGTTCGGTTTAAGTTAAACGACTCGATTCTACCGTTTAACGTTCGTTTAAGTTAAAAATGTGGTTATGACTGCTATTGTTGTGAAATGTCAAATTGTGTTTTTCTTCTAAAATATTAATAAATAGTGTGTAAAATAATGTTTTCAAGTGCAAATAGTGATTCTGATGATAGAAGTGATGAAGAATATTATAATATCCTGGTTAACGTAAGCTGACAAAGAGAATTTCGCTGCAGGACAAATCACTTTTGTTTTTGGGATGATATGGACTTCTTTAACAGATTTCGCATGTCCAAACAATCAGCGTATACTGTTTTGGAGGAAATACGTCCAAAAATTGAAAATCCAACTAACTGGTAACTCAGAAAATAAAACATATGTACATGTAATTTGATTTATATGAAAATAAAATGTTTTACTTCAAGGAACAATTCAATATCAGCCGAAATCAAGTTTTTATTGACTTTGCTTTTAGATAGCATCCCATGCTGCATTTGTCTCCGTCCAATGAATCCTATCAGTTTTTTTATTTTCAATTGTGTCTTTGAATTTGACCACTAAATTCATTAAATTTTCCTTTTTGCTATCGGAAAAATTAGTACTTCTTTTCTTTTGATTAATATTATTATATTTTTGCTTCCTCCATTGTCTCGCTCTTGTCTATTCTAAGTGACTTTTACTCGAAAGCAAACACCATAATAGGAAAAATTCAGAATTATTTTCAGTTTGACATTTAATTCAAATACTGTGATTCAAATACATCAGTGTAATTCACAATAGTGTGATAAACTTCGTTTAGATAAACTGAGTTTAAAAATACAGTGTGAAACCGAACGATTTAAACTCAAAGTTTAAACTCAGTAGTTAGTTTAGTAAAACTCAAGTTTAAACTCACACTGTGAAACTGGGCATAAATCAATAATAAGGTTTGAATTTGTTGGTCCATTACTTAATGTAAGAATTTCCTCTACGTCAAACGACCACTGCAAAAAACAAAACAAAAAAAAATGCTGTTAAGGACACTCAGTAGTACTCCGCTTCTTAATTTAATTTTTTTGGAACTACAGTCAAAATCTCTATATACATATATAAAACTCTTCCCTGACTGACTGACAGATCAACGCCCAGCCCAAATCGTTAGAGCTAGAAACACGAAAGTTGGACAGTAGTTTCCTTTTGTGGCGTAGACATCCACTAAGAAATGATTTTTCGAAATTCGGCTCCAAAAGGGGAGATACAGGGTGTTCAAGTTTCTATGGAGTCAAAAAATTAAATTGGAATTCAGAATTGAAATTTGGTAGGTAAATTCTACAATAAAAATAAAGAAACACTTGTTTCACCGTTTTCGAAAATTATATCCACGGGCCAAGCTACAGGGTGTTAAAGTTTGCAAATTTATAGTATGCGCAATCGTAGCCATCGGCACATTCGGTTCGTGATCGAAATGGTGACATTTTTTGCTTCTTTTTATCTTTGAAAGCTCCATAGCGACAGATGATTTTTAGCGACCCAGTATACACCTTAGTATGTATTTAAAGCGTGCGAAGCAGCGGGTGAACTGCTAGTCGGTTATAACGACGAAATTCTTAGGTCCCGGCTGAGCTCCCTTATAATCCCATTGAATAACAAACCGTTTACAACGACCGATTTTTCCATTTTTGTGAACAAAAATATTGGTTACAACGACTAAAATCGACGCAGCTGTTGGTGCGACTTCATTTTTTTTTCTAAAACGGTAAACTGTTTATCTGTAGATCCGATGTATCTGTGTGCATAGAATTTCGGATATGTTACAGCTTACCGTTTGTTGACATGTTTTTCTTTTTGTTTTGCGTTTATTATTGGTTTTGAGTTTGTTCAACAATAGGTGGGAAAATTACTTAGTGCAAATTTTTCTGCGTCGTCGTAGAAGTTTAATTCTATTCGGTTCGCATAAAGTTGTATTGGAAAATGAGTCAGAAACGAAAAGTCTTTACGATTGAAGAGAAAGCTGGTATCATTTTTAGATTGGAAGCTGGGGAGCAAAATAAAGACCTTGACAAAGAGTATTGCGTTTCACACTCCACTTTGTACAATTAATAATAATAATGAAAAATAAAAATAAAAAGAGGATCTCTACTTGAAAACAGATTAATTTACATATATACCTTGATATCGGTTACAGCGACCTATGGCTTATTACGACCAAATTCATCGGTCCCTTAAAGGTCGTTATAACCAATTTTGACTGTACAAAGGTATGTCCTACCCACGCTTTGGCACTTTGTTACTTAGTATTAATAAATATAAGTCATAGTGTATTATATGATCTGTTTCAAACGGATTTTATTTATCCAGTATATTTTTCCCTCTATATGAGAACTCGAATGACTAAACACCTCGCGAAAAGAAATATGTAGGTATGTATTTATATATTTGTTGGAACTGCTGCGAGTTATTTTCCTCTTCTCTCAAGTGGATGGTTCCTTCCAGCGATGATTGGAGCACAGCATCCCTCTGTGGGTTTTTATTGCAATCATTATTTCGTATTTACTTTTGGAATCTCCTTATTGTGAGTATGCATGTTCATATAAATCAATAATAAATTGGGGCAAACATGCAACTAAAAATCAGATTTTAACTTATGTATTACTATATGCAATAAGCATTGTTGTTTATGATATTTATTTTGAAGTAGATACATTTTCAATTTTCTCATCAGAGTAAAAAATTATTTGATTGTGAGAAATTTGCAAAGTTTCCTGAGATTTAAATCACTTTTTGGATAAGTTCAATGATGGGGCATTCCATCGTTACGTGTGAGACAAGCGTACTAACCTTCAAAAATTCAAAGGAATGTTGCTCAAAAACCATTTTGTTAAATGAAATAATAATATTTATAACGTATTTGTATTTCTTACTAGTTCATTGATAAAGAGGGCCAATGGCTTTTATTAGATCATTTGGGGACTTTGAAGTGCAACCGTAATTGCTTTAGTTTTGTAAACAATTATTATTCATTTTAAGTCTCTGCTTAAAGGGGTATACAAATTTCGAGTAAGTACGATTGCATTTTAAAGCCCTCTATAATCAAGCTTGGATTAGAATCAACCAAGGGACATTGCTATCGGAATGATTAGGTTTCCCATCACTGTTAGACTAAGTATACTTGAGCAAATAGCTTGATTTGGATTGACGTTTAAGGATATTGCATGCTCCTACTTTGTTTTTAAATATAAAGTGAACATTAATTAATTAATATTCATTAAGTTAGTCTATAGAGGTTGCTGCTGCCAACTTTATTAACTCGGTAATCTCAGGCGATAACTCCTCAATAAACAATTCATCCGCAATGTTCACCTGTTGTAGTCTTTATCTAAATCTTGTGTTCCTCAACTGTATGAATTTGTAGATGATCTAACTACAATAGAATGACCGAGGATACATATCTAGCGCCGCGCTAGTGAATATTGTCATATATGTTGAATTTCCATTAAAAACTAATTATTATGCAAATATTACATGTGAATGCCGTTTATTATATTATATTATTATTATAATTATATATTATATATATTTATTCCATTTATTAAAAATATATTATCATTCCAGAAATAAATGGGCCATCTATGCACATTTGTACATACATATAACTAAAGGTATGTTTGTAGGAAATATAAGATTTAGTAAAAGAAAAATAAGCCATACAGCATCATGACACGAAGGAAATAAATGAAAAGGAAACAGAAGAAGTCCATAATGTATATGAATTCCCAAAGAGATTCAATTGAGTACTGGATAACTGATACGAAAATAAACGATGTCGAACCCCCGACAAACACATTGCAGTAGTGAGATAGAAGCTCCCACTGGACTATTTCTACAGCATTGAAATGGGAATTCCACGTGCAATAGCTCAACTAATTTAGGTCCAGCAAAAGCCCTTAAACAACAGACCGATAAAGGGAAACACAGTATCCAAGAACAAAGAAGGTCCTGGTTAAGCTACTATAAATCATGATGGAAAATTCAGAAATTTCCTCTTTTGTGCGCTAGTGGTGTTAGAAAATGTGGTTGAATACCATCTGAGTTTAAGAGTACCTATATATATTATATAGGTATGTATACAAATTTTCTAAATTCTTCAAAACAAAATTTGTTTTTGATTTAAAATTTTTTTCTAAGCTTCGATGAAAATCATTACCTTGTACAATTAATAACGTGTGATACTCAATTAATTTTGTAAATAAGAGTTAAATAATTGCTTGTAGTGGGCATTTATAAGGAAAAAATAAAATTTGGTTAAAATAAGTTATGAAAAGAAGAAAAAAGTTGTGAGTACATCTCGTCTATTTATCTTATTACTTTTCAATAAAAAATTATTAAAAAATATTACATCTAAAGATTCCTGACTTAAGATATTGCATCAGAAACAACTTTATGATAAACCATATAAATTAGTTTCCGAGCAAAGTAGAATTTTGACGCTAAAATGAAAAGATAAAATCGATGTTGTATCCTTGCTCAAGAGATAATTATGTAGACAATATCAAGAGGATGAAGCTAAAACAAACAGTAAAGCACCAAGGTGATTACGTCCTTTCGATCGCAGGACTAGATAGAAGATTTTACATCAATTCGGCAATACTGTATGTGTATTTCTTTTTCTCCTTTCATTGTTGTTGTCTTGTACAGTTGAATTTCAACTTTTGTTTTTGCTTTGCGTTATAGCACTTTTTCATATGCACTAGCTTACCCTCCTTACTTTATTATACCTCTGTTTATAGCCCAAGGTAGTAACGACTTTTTTTTTTTTTTTACTGATAGATTGGATTAAAAGGGCCAAATGAAGGTTTACTTGGGAGTATATTTGATGTAAGGGTAGATTCTACGTACACATACATATGTATACTATACCAGAACAAGCTTAGATCGTAGGCTTTGCGGATGAAATTGCGACAGTTGTGTTCGCTAAGCTATTAGAAAAAGTTTTCCAAATAAGCAACGACGCAATCGGGATTGTTCAACGCTGGCTTGAATCTGTGGATTTGAAATTAGCGTAAAATTGAATCGACATACCGACTCTGCGCAATTAGAGTATGCAGTGCATTTCACATAATACGTACATATATCAGAAAATGCAGTCTGTGTAATAACAGGATCACTTCCAATGAGATGTGGACAAGCTGCAAGAATGGCGAAGTGGACTTTTACATCACACAGCTACCAAGTGAACATGGATGTTTCCGCTATTGTCCGTATTGCATTGAAGCTCGGGAGGATGTGGAAAACGTGTTCTTCCACTTTCCACAAATTGAAACTGCGAGGCAAACGTTGAGGAATAAGCTTTGGGAAATACTAACCCCCGAAAATATAGTATGATGTACGACCCTATCGCAGGCGACATAGAACGCTATGAGCAATTGTGCAAAACAAATTACGACACAGCTAAGACACCTCGAGCGAGAAAGGCGACAAAGTGAAGAAGTCCTAATAAGATTGTGAGCACGTAATACTGCTCGCCCCCCACGATGAAATGCCAAGACGGCGATACCGTGGGGAAAAAGGATAAGGAAGGGGAATAGGTTAAGTGGGTGGAAATTCCACACTGTTACCGGGTACGAGCCCAGTTTCGTCTTAAAAAGATTCCCATCTCCCACGCAAAGAAACAGAACTAAAGAAGAACAAAAGAATTTTCAGCAAATGCTTGCTTAATATAATTTATTAAAGTGTTTGCGTCCAGTTAGTAATATTCTAAAGCCTACTTTTGTGCCAACTTTAAATTAAGTTTTTTATTCCACAAAATGTTTAAACAAAATTCGTACTGATTTTGGTTGATATGGATAGAAGCGTGGCTTTTGGTGTGCAAGTAGAGCGAGGAAAAAATAAGACATCTGCAACTTAATTTGTTTATGCTATCAATCGACCGCTCCTCAAATTGAATAATTCAATCCAAATGTAATGTATTTCGTATTTTCGTGTTAGAAAGGTTTAGATCTATGAACTACATTTTCTCAGAAAAACCCGACGTCTTAAGCTAGTTGTTCATTATATTAATTAAAAAATTTAATATAAAATTTTAAAACTAATTTGCATACTTCTCCACCCATGAATAATAAAAATGAAAGTCAAATGAATTTTTAATTGGCTACAATTTGTTTAAGTACAAAATCTCTTGATTATTTAAAAATTGAGAAACTCCAACAAATATGTAAGTAGTAGATCAAAATTTAACCCGTGTTATTCGCACTTCGATGAAATTACTTTCGCATTAATCAAGTCATGTCTTCAGTCAATTTGTTTCTCGCGCCGTAAAAGAAGAGGCAAACATAGCTGAACTTATTTTGTGATTTTTTATCCAAATCAAAAAATAAAGAAGCTCGAATAAGCGGAATTGGATAAGTAGATTCTAGGGTTATCGGTCACGTTGATTTCCCTTAAATACAAGTTAAGAAACAATCCCATGATTGCCAGATCCCACACTTCAGCAACACGTGTGCCAAACACTCCCAGATACATACATCGACAACAGTTCACAGAATGCAACACCAGATCATCGACATCAGCTCGCAGAATGCAACTCAGCAGATAAGCAGGTGCAACAAATTCCATGGAAACGTCGACCACGGTGACCGTGGCATAGGTTACATGTAGGAATATAAGAATTGTCAAGTTTAGTTTGTAAGGTGCTTTTGAATAAAGTTGTTTTTTTTTTAAAGATAAAACTGTGTAAGAAGAATTAACTTACAGTACAGTGGAATCCGTTTACTACGACCTCGTTTACAAGGACTAACCGTTTTTAGCGACGTAGACACAACACGACGCGAATTAGTGGTCAGTGCGTTGGACTGCTGAGAGTGGACACAGGTTCGACCCTCAGGAAAAAAAAAAGTTTTTTTACGGCACCACCTCTCGGCAGACAATAACAAACTGCCGAGAGTAAATTTGTCATGAAATTGTCCATTCGCCGTTCGGAGTTGGCAATTCAATTTAAGGCCCTTCCCATTTAAACGAAAAATATTACACGCACAACGTGGAAAATTAATAAGAAGCTACGCCATGGTACGGGCTGTTGCGTCAAATGCTTGTAATTGTACTTGTATTCTTGCAGTTTTTATTTATATATTGATACGTAGACATTGTTTTCCTCTGTCGTATAAGTTACATGTTCATGACATTAACGATGAAGAAATATTTATGTAAATATATGTATAATCGTAATCGTAGAAGGAAGAAAGAAATTTCTTACTAACTTTCCCACAGTAAATAGGGCGTGGGTGCATTTGCATAGGAATTACCTGCACCTGAGCAGGAATCGATTAACCAACACCGCAAACATTTTCAGAATTAAATTACTTAAGTGTGCCCATAAAAGCTTTTAAAGCATCGTTTGCACGCAGAGCCACTGCAAAGAGGAGTTGAAACTGCAAAATGCCTGCGAAAGCCTCACTATCTATGTATGCCGTAAGGATTCCTGGTGTGAGATATTCTTGCACAATGCAATCGCCATAAAACTGAACACATTTCAGATTAACGTCATGACGTTTAGCACACTGCAAGGTTGAACGTGTACTCACGTTATTCTTTGTGGGGGACTACTATTCCCGGATAATAGCGCATAAAGAAGAACGAACGTGCTGAGTCGTTAGATATTGATATGTATGTATCAACCGAGCTGAAAAAATAGATCGCACTGAAGGCTTGAATAATTTAAATCATTGGGCAAATATTTTATTCTTAAGTATGATTTACTTCCTGTCTGAATTAATTTAAAATGCGAGGCATGTAGAAAGTGTTTAACGAAGGTTTAACGAAGAGGCGAACTTTTAAATATATAAGTTAAATAATTTAAGATTTGGACTTTAAGTCAAATTAAATTGTTTTTTTTTTCAGTTGCGCCTGGAGGTGAGGAATCTTCATAAGATACCAATGGTCCGTACCATTTGGTTATGCCCGATTCATATCTCTGACGTGACAATGTCATTGTATGCCAGTGTATGCCTACGGACTAAACCTCACCCCTCAGAGAGGCACTATGAGGACCGGCCGCGCGTGCTCATAGTAATAGGTAATTTATTCCTCCCATTTTTTCATTTTTGTGACGACTACGACTAAGTTTCCTTAACAAGTAGTTTACACTCCTGTAGTGTTAATCGCGTTGGGTAGGTAGCTTTCCAGCGAAGGCACCTACTAATACCGTCGTTTTCCTTACGTCGCTAGGTCGAACGGTCTTGTTCTTTGTAGTCGGCGCTCGTTTGTCACTTCCAGAGTGCGGATTATTTCGTTATTGCAGTGAACATGAAGACGAGTGTAAAGTTTGCGAGCAAAGTTTGTTACTTCTTCCCTCACTGTAGCAATTCTTAAGTCTCTGTGAATATCGCTATTCCTTACATACCATGGAGCATTCACGATTGCTCTTAGCGTTTTGTTTTGGAATGTTTGTAGTAGAACTACATTGCTTGGGTTGGTACAGCCCCAAAGTTGTATACCGTATGTCCAGGACGGTTTAAGCACTTGCTTATACAGAAGCAGTTTGTTAAACATGCTTAGCTTCGAGTATCTTCCGAGTAGCCAATACATTTCTCTAAGTCTGATCTCGAGTTCGTCGCGCTTCTTTTTAACGTGTGGCTTCCACTTGAGTTTTGCGTCTAGAGTCATTCCTAGGTATTTTGCCTCGTTTGCGTACGGTATTTGTACCGAGTTAATGTAAAAAGGTAAGTTGGTTACCCTTTTTGTACGTAAAATTGACATGTGTTGACTTGGTCTCGTTAAGGACTATTCGCCAGGTCTTTGTTCACTCGCATACTTTGTTAAGAGCCCGCTGTAGTTTCCCTGTTGATGATTCAACTGACACATCCGTTGCGAGAATAGCCGTATCGTCTGCGAACGTCGCTACGACGGTGTCTTCGTCTTGTGTTATATCTCTTGTGTAGAGCAAGAACAGGATTGGACCGAGAACGCTACCTCGTGGAACACCGGCGTGGATTTCTTTGAATTCCGAGTATTCAGTCCCGTGTTTAACACGAAACAGTCTGTTTTCAAGGTAAGATTCCAATACTCTGTACAATTTTTCTGGTAAAGTAACCCTTAGTTTATTCCTTAGGCCTTCGTGCCAGACCTTGTCGAAGGCTTGCGATACGTCGAGAAAAGCGCTAGAACATATCTTTTTCTCTTCTAGAGCTCTTTCAACTTCGTTCGTTATTCGATACACCTGATCGATTGTGGAATGTTTCACCAGAAAACCGAATTGATGATCCGGAATCAATCGTCAAATTAGATGATAACGTGTAGCAAGAAACCTGAGAGTAAACGTTAATCACATATTTGAATTTTTTTTTAAATATGTGATTGTATATAAATATAGCATTCATATGTACCTACGTCTGTATTTGATAATAAAATCAACTCTAAACGTGGAATCAGGCAGGGAGCTTTCTCTCCTACCTACATATGGACATATGTACATAAGTGCAGACGAACTGGCCAGGCAGGGCTCAGCCCTACACGCCTCACTCGCGGCAAGGGTCCACATTCCGTTAGGAGCAGTTAAAGCACAAATCCACTCACACTTCCTACAGAAGGCTAACCTCCAATGGAGGGGGTTAACCAACTGTGACATATCAAGAAAGATATGGCCAACCTACGACAAAAACAGAACAGAAGACCTAATTAACAGAACTCGTACAGACATCGCCAGAATAACGGCTATAATCACGGGATATTGGCTAATTGGAGTCCATGCGGCCAAATTAGGTATCCCTTACAACCCTTACTGCCGCAGTTGCGGTAACGAAAATGAGAAAGAAACTCTCTCCCACTTCCTCTGCAAATGTCCGGCGCTAGCAAGAGCCAGACTGCGCGCACTGAAACAACCATTTTTCGACGACCTTGAGGACATCTCGGGTAAAGGAATAAGGGATCTAATCCTCTTTCTTAATTCCACAGATTGGATCTAGACTGTCCACACACATCCATCAACACTCATCATCGACCAGGTCACACGAGTCGTGGTAATAAAAAGGCACACTTCGTGCTACTTGGGTTCTTTTTGACGAACCGCCACCTCTACCTACCTACCTACATAAGTACATATAAACGAGAAGCAGATTTCTTTCTCGAAATCAGCTGTTATACACTTTAAAGAAAAGAATCGATAGTATTGGTATCGTTTTTGATGTGGATACTACCTTACCTATATAACACATTTTTTGTTTAAATAAATTTCCGGTAAGCGGATTCGGATAAACTTAAGAGCGCCTCGAGGATATTCAATGTGACTTTCATATGCAAGGTAAGTACACCATTGAATTATTTAAATTCAACTACATATTTTATTAAAAAAAAATATGGTTCGTACGGTCGTACATACATACATACATATGTGCCTTTGTCAAAATCATAGAATTCTAATCTTGGAAGCATAATAAAATAGCGTGTGAATAACAGCTAAGTGTCATTTAATGCTCCGAAAAATGCTTTCAGACATAATGCGGCCACAAACGATAACCGCTTGTGCTTGTCGACTTGAAAGTTTTAACTTCCATAATTCATATCATAATAACATATGATTACTGATTTTTGTTCTAGGATAGTTATTTTTACATCAGTAAAAATACTTGTTAACTTGTTATTTTTAACAAGTAAAGTCAGCTTGTATAGTGTGCTTTCCCAAAACTATAAAATAAGTTCATACTTTAACCTTTTCAAAATTGTATTAACACATTTGAAACATTGTTCAGGTGAGATAAACCGTATTTTTAGAAAAATCTGTCTATATCAGCAGATAGTTACATTTCTAGTTCTTCACTGTTTGTTGAACTCAGTCTTGGATAAACCCTTTTTTCCTTGCAGTCGATTTTGCCGTAGCTGACACGAAAATCAGCTGACGTTTGCACACCGAACGTGTAAAGGTGAAAATAAAAACATATATGCACATATTTTTGTAAAATGGATACACTTTAATAATCTTCCAACAATACAAAAAAAAAGTTCAACAAAGTCTGAATACCTACATACCAATGCATGGCCCGAACAACGTAGAATTTCAGATTGTGCAAAAAGTACGAATTCGAGGTCAAGAACAATTTTGAGGTAAGCAGCTTAATCTGAGAGTAAAAGAGTTTCCATTTTGATTGTTGTCCTAAGCATTTATAAGCAAAAGCCAAATACCGAGTGCTGAAAACGTGAGGATTGTTCTAATTGGCGAATTAAAATTGTGAAATTGGTTGTATTATATTGAAATAAAGAACATATCCAAGGTAACAGAACATTTTGATTTCGGACCCCTTTTTTTTATTCGTATCCCACGTTTCCACCCTTAGGAAGAATCCGACTTCAGCATGATAAATAACATAAAATCCAATGATGCTTTAAGTTGCATGCATTTGATCTGAGAATGGATGAGAAAACTTCCGTTTGGATTAAATTAAAACTGATGCTGGAAAACGTGTCAATAGCATTGGTGCATTTGTAAAGCACATTGCCATCCATATTCTTAAAAGGAAGTAGAGCTATGACAAGAATTGAAATTTAGAAATTTTTAACATCAGTGGTATGGGCACCAGCATCTGAGGAGTAAAATGTTTATGACACTTTTTTGCAGCCATTAAAGTTTATTACGAACATGTCCTGCAGAAAATGTCATAACGTCTATAAAATGGAAGGACGCTTTTATATTTCGAACGTGTTTAATAACAGCTGACTTCAGGAATTTTACGTATTTCTCATTGCGCTTGACATACTTGAAGACCCAAAAGAAGATATTGCTGCACATTCGCTTCTAGCAAAATGAATGAATACACAGCCAAGAAACTCCTTTATTTTAAACTGAATGCAGTGAATTGTGGGTACGGTGTTTTTCATTTTTGTTTGTTAAAGTTGAGCAAAGCGTACTCTGAACAAGAAAAATAAATGTATGTAAAGATAAGATATTTTATTCGTCTGAACTAAACTATGCAAACAAGATTTTTTATTTGCTGTTTTATGGTAGCTAATAAATTTAAGGTATTCATTAAAGCGTTAAATTATTTCACTAATTTGCTTTCGAATCGTTGAACGTGGGTGTCATATATTATTCGTTTAAAGTAATTTCCTAAAGTAAGAGCAGTCATTCTATCACGTCAACATATCTCAATGTTGTCATGGTATATAAGAATGATTACGCGGAATACCTCTCGTTCTAAATCACTATTAAATAACTCGACTTATAGTTCATCGCATCAGTTTGAAGAGATCATGATTTAGCTTTAGATTTTACTATACTAACTTCATGTTTACTTGAATTTGTATTGTATTGTATTTTTATTGCAGCTTTATTTATACATTGTCGTAAAACTGCATTGCGCAATTTATAGAGTTGTGGTAAACACTACTTTGCTGCTGAAAACTTAATAACAATTTGTTGACAATTGATCTGCAATACAATTAGTATATAAAAATAAACCTAGAAACCTAGGATAAAGAGAAAGTGAGGCTATAAACGAGCAAAATGTTCCAGTCTTGGATAGCGTAGATAAATAATTACATACAAAAAAAAAAAAACACAATACATATATAAATAAAGAAACTATAAATAACAAATATTACAGAACTAGTGAATAAGCACCAAATATGCATAACAAAATAAATAATAAATTCGGATAAAAAGGAACATAATAGATAAAATACAAGAGAATAATAGAAGGAATAAATCAACGGCAGTTAATTAAACTAGATAAATAAATAAATGGATAGAATGATAGATTATTGAACAGCTAGGTTAAAAACTAAGCAGTTATCAGAAAAACTAGATAAAACGTTGTATCGATCGAATACTTTTGTTGTTCTTGTTTGTACTTTTCCAACGTTTGTAATATTTTGAAGCTCATCAGTTGCAAAATGCCTTGGGAGATTTAAGATAATTTAAATTAAATTAATTTAATTAACCCTATTCGACGAACATCAATTTAATTTTTTCGATTATCTCTTTACTCTTATTTCTGATCGCATTTTCTCTTTGTGCCACACTGGTCATCCCTAAGTTCTTGCAGTGTGTCGACTTTCGATGGCGTAGCTGCTTGGGTAAGTGTTGTTTATATTGAAAAACTACGCCAATGTTCGTCGAAACGACGAAGGTTACCTTTAACGTAACTTTTTGTGATCGATTAAATTTTTTAGTGTGCATACTTTTTTTTACAAAATGCGTTGTATAATTTAGTTTTTGAATGGCTTTGAGATGGGTTATTCCGGATGAGGAAATAGAACAAATTTTGAATGCATGCGACTGCGAGGATATCGAAAATTTAGAACAAAGTGAACCAGAAAACACCTTGGAGGTAGAGGAAGATTCTGACTCGGAAGAAACGGATACGGAAGATGCTGAGGATAATATCCATCTAAGTTTGTTGCGAGAGTATGGCGAGTCGAAAATAATTCCATTTTCCGAATATTGTCCATATGCAAAACGACGTATGACCAAATCAAGTGCAATGAGAGCATATGCGAGGAGCATAAAGTTGATTTTTGCACCAAATGCTCAACACGATTTTTTTTGTTTTGTGATCTTAATTTTTCTGTATTATTTGATGAATTAATTTTCAGTTTTTAGTTTTTCATGAACTAAGTATCCTTTTTTTAATTATTCCTTTACGAAAAACTTAAACGCTCTCAAAAACATGAATTCAACAATTGTTTCTAAAAAGAAAGACTCATATATTTAAGAAAAAAAAAATCGTTTTTGGCTTTTTAATTAAAAAAATAACTGATAAAGAAAAATTATTAAAATTTACAAGAATTCGTCAAAAACTTTTCCTAAGAATTGGAGTTGAATACTACTTCGTCCAATCGACGAATGGTTACCTGTAACGTACTAAAAAATATGGTTACCCTTCTAGGGTTAAATGACTTAATAATTAGCATCAAGTATGTCGGGAAGATAGAGGAAATAGGTTTGTGCAGCAAGCCATGATGCCTTACTGCGTCAAATGCTTTTTCCACATCGAGCAGTACCATACCTGTACTTCTACCTAGAGAAAAGTTTCTTTTAATGTGATTCAAAATCCGGTCAATCTGATGAATCGTATTATGTTGAGTCCTCAACCCAAACTGCTCTGGTGGCACGATATAATTAAGGTTCATGTGTGTTAATAGTTGTGTTTGATAATTTTTCAAAGCACTTGCCTAAAGAGCTACGCAAACTTATTGGCCTACTTTTTAGTTTTTTGTTGATTTTAACAACGATTTTGAGTCTCATAGGAAGTTTAATTTTTTGTGTAGACTTCCAGTAGAATTTCAAATAGCAATCAGTCAATATTAATCAATCATCATTAAATCAATGCTTTTAACGTTATATGTGTTTTATTTTTTACAATGCTCACTTGCTGAAGAGATTATTGTTACTCTTATAATGTCAAAACACTGCGTGGGCATAAGGAAACTTTGAAAGGAAGTTCCGATGCAGAATGGTTTTAAAGTTTGTAGATTGTAATGAGGGGGAGGAAAGAGTGTGGTAAAGCTTTCCACATTCGTCTTACAGTACGACCGATGTAAACAGATGGGGTTTTCTGGCGCGAAAAGTACCTACTAAAAAAAAGTCCTTAGGCGGCGGAATGCAAATGTGTGCTGTTCAATCCTTTTTATGCAAAATGCAAGAATAAGTCGAAAGATTGAATTGATTATGTCAATGCTAAAACTGTTTCACCTCCTGACTGAATGATCAGACTCAGACATCATCGTTAGTTAAAATTTGTAAGGTACTTAGTCCTCAAAAGCAGTCAATGTTTCTAAGTTAATTATGAGAATGAGGAAACTATGTAGATGTCATTCATTATTCTGTACTGTCATTCCTCCCACTTTCCGAAACTTCCTCAATGCTCCTGTTTAATTTTAAGTCTAGCGTTAAGTTAAGTTCTTAAGACTAGTTTTAAGTTTATCTTGCTTGTATTAAGCTTAATAAATGCCCCTTTGGGGAGCCAAATTAAAAAATTGCAAAAATTCCTTTAAACATTGAATTATTAAAGGAAATGAAGTACCTGGGATACATTTTGAATGACAAGTCTCGCCCCCAGTGATTATGAAATACAATCTGCAAGCTAAACAATCAAAGCAAATGAAATTCACAAATTAGCGACACATCTGCTCAAATTGTGGAGGCAGAGAAAGATATGTACATTCCGTTGTGAATTCTTCCTTCGAAGAACGTCACGATCTAACGGATTCACCGCTATCTGTTATTGTAAATTTTCAAGTTAAATCAAAAAAGGACAAATGCCATGCAGTGAAATAACACCAACTAATCTCTTCCCACTTCCTTTACCTATATATCTTTTTAGGCTCCCTAGGGCCAAGACGGTACCAAGCGATATGGCACAGACGGTGATTGAAACCTGTGTGCTGTTTTAACAATACTGTTGGCTAGCCACATTATGCATAATACCAGTACTGCTTTTGGCAATAAAATAAAAGCCTACAAAAATATATTAGCATTCTATAAATTATTCAGCCTTCAAATTTTCGTCTGGGGATCAAGCGTGAAACGGGAGTCACACAAAGCGGACAGAGCTGCGGGAAAAACAGCTGAATAATAAGACACAAAATATCTTTGGTGTCATTTTAAATTATTCGTTTTTAGTCATTGGTTTTGTTTCCTTATTTGATTTAAATATTTGATTTTTCTTAAGCATAATCATTTTAAAACGAAGATGATTAAAAGTTTTTTATTAGATGATCTATTGCAATAAATGTACATATGTGTGTACATATTTATCACTATCAAATATACAAATATTTTAAATAATAAAGGAAAATTATACTTGTTTTGAGTATTTTGCCTTAAAAGGAAGTCACTAAGAAGCAGTTGATTCATAATCCAGCCTGTCCTTGCACATTAAAGAAAAGTAAAAATATACATACATGTAGAGGTTGAAACTTGATTAAACGTTATAAAATGTTAAATTTAATTCAAATATTTTGTATATAAGTTTAGTAAGTAAGTAAGTAAGTTTTAATAAAAGATAAGCGATTACGCGCTGGTTGCTGAGTGTGCTGGCTGATACGTTCTCTGCGATGGTTAGCGGTCAAGAGAGCGAGTTATCACCGGATGGTCGCTGGTTCCACTTCCCTTTCCTCTATTTTTCTTCGTCCATATTCTTCGGCGAAATCAAGTCAAGTGTCCCGATTTTCGGTGGTGTTGCCAGATGTTCTATTTGTATTCCCTACATACATAAATATTTCTTCAATAGATTATGATACATTATCTGTTTTACGAAATTATGTTATGAATCCCTTATAATGTTATTTACTCAACACGAGTGTTGGTCTATTGGCGTTTTGAAACTCACGCGGTATTTGGTTTGAATCAGTCTCTGAGGGTGTTATCTAGAATTACTGAAGAGAATTTGTTAGTGTTGTTGCCATTGCTTCATAATTCATAGCATTAAATTCCAATTAACTGATGTCATCATCAAATCTTTAGGTCATATGACCACTCTACTGCAAGTGTTATGTCTATGCAGCAGAGTTGATATCAGCTTTCCATCAGCTTTCAGGGAACCTTTAATGTGACAAGCGATGATGCTTACCACTACACAATGGCTACTCCTAAACTTAACAAGATTTCGTCCGGTAGACTCTTTATTTTTCTTCCTGATTTTTATTTTTATTTTTTTTTCTTTTCCAAAATTATTTCTACAGATTTTTTTCTGAGATCTTAATTCATTGACTGTTCCAGTCATAGTAGAAGTTCTTTCTCCTGAGATCACACTTCAGTATTTTATAATTGTTTCTTACTTTACTCTCAATCGACTGCCGCTTGGATCCTTCGATTCTTAAATAAATATCTTTTGCATTGCATTTCCAAAGTTTGTTTCGTTAACGAATATCTATTTTCTGCCGGGGACTTTGTTCAAGACCCAGCTTTGTCTATTCGACAAAGAAATGGAAGTATCTATTCTTGAGTTGCATAACAACCTTATTTATTGTAATAAAATTTTCAAGACACATGTTTAAGAAGTGTAGTTTCAAGGCAACCATGCACAGCGGTGATAATCCAGTTTCCGAGTGCAGCAAGTGGTTTGGTGTATTTTTTGGAAGACTGCATTTTTTTTCTAAAGAAAGTATCTTAAGAGTTTTGTCGCCCTTCTCAAACTGCAAAGTCCCCCTCAGTTGTCCCGCATAGCACATGATTGATTTCATGATTACGAACACATGATTGACTTCATGATTACTCCAAAGATACAATACTTTATGCTCAGAACGATACATAACATACATCCTAGTATTTATACACATGTACATGCATCCGCACTTTACACTTTTCCTTATTAACTACAATTGTTTTCAGACAAAGAGTACATTTCGGTTAATCAAAAATTTGTCAATCCCATTTGAAAGCGCTTTCGCCACTGGACTATTTATTAAAGATACATGAATCGTATTGCTGAAAAGGTTGGTACACTGTCAATTAAGTTAATGACCCATTCCATATTTAATTCAACTGCGAACATTAACATCATTCATCTAGAAGTGTTTGTTTCCATTTTATCTTCTTGTAGACGTTTTTGTTTTCACTTTGTTACCTAAACTTTGATGCTTAATGCGCACTATATATCTTGTGATATTGTCGTGCTATAAAAGGTAAAGAATGAGAAAAACAATACCGAAAAAGGAGACCAGAATCCTTTGCAAATGACATGGTTTGTTCACTCTTTGTTTGTTCCCACCCACATGTGTTGAAGGAGACTTTAAATTTAAAGTCTTTTCTAACTTTTTGTTATTGAGCTAAACTTGTTAGGAAAAGACATGTGTCTGCACTACCTAAGAACAAACATACACAATGTATGTACATTGTCTGTCATCAAACAGATGGATTTCGAGAAGTTTATCTTCACGAATTCGAAAAAGTAATATTTTTTACGAACAATTTTTGAAAAAAAAGTTAGAAGCACACGTATTTAAGCAAACTTAGATAACATGTAATGAAGACTCACAGATAAAATTGCAATTACTTAATGTGCAATACTGCTAATGTAACATAAAAAGAATAAAATGAATAAGAAATAAAATAAATGAATGGCTTTTTTCATTTATTTATTTTTTACATGTAGATACAGTCGAACCCGCTTAAATGAAATGAGGAAAAATCCTAGTTTAAATTTCAATTAACCGGGTTTTTCATTTAAGCGGACCTCGGAAAATTGAAAAAAAAAATAAAAATCCTTTTCTTCATTTTTTGTGATACATTTTCATTTTTTCATTTAACCGGAGCTTTTTCTATGAAGAGTTATACATTTTTAAAGGATTTTGTTTTCAGTTAACCGAGTTTTTTACTTAAGCGAGTTTCAATTAAGCTGAGTAGATTGTATGAAATTTGTAAAAAAGTACACAGGGACAGAGGAAATTTTTCATACAAGCGGGTTTTTCAATTAAACGAGTTTCAAATAAGCGTGTTCGACTGTACTCGTTAGTAATACCGACAGAATAAATCCGAACGAAACACGGCAGGATTCGGAAATTCTCTTTTGTCATTATTATTTTAAAATAAGGCTAGTGCTTTTATTAACTGGAGAATGAAAAATTGTTGTACCTATACATACTATTAATCGCTATGAGTAGATTTCAGTAAAAATTAAATTATTTGGTTCTCAGTGGACCGACAGGCAGGAAAACTACTTGAACTGCTTAAGGTTTATTTGATTTTATTAAAACAAAATAACTACCCTGATCGGATTATATTTATGAACGTATATAGTTATTAGTCAGTACTGTCAGTTTTTGGACCTAAATACGTACAACAATTATTAATTCATCTACTAATATTTTTGGTTCACATTTCGTTTACAAAAAGACATAAATTCACATCTTTGCGCAAATAAGTAGGTATGTTAAATAATCTGAGTGATGAATTAAATACGTTTGGGATGGTTGGCCTTACTGATGAAAGGTTTTTCTTTTCTTTTCTGCTTCATATAGCTTCATTTAAGAGCTACTCTTACTGAAACTCAAGTGTCATCAAATAAATTTTCATAAGGAATCAGCCGTGCATCTACAACTTCAGTTTAGTCGAACTATGTATCAAGTCAACACCTTATATCTAACTTTAAGCTCTTGTCTGTAAAAAGTGGGTTTCTAGCACTTTCTCTAAGAAGTATAACAAAAATATCTCTTAAGGAAGGAGATTGTGGATTGGAGTAGCTTCTTTACCGTAAAAAAAAAACAAAACGTGTTACACAGCAACTCGATTTGTTGCTAGGTGTTCCGATGTTTTTGTGTGTATATTTATTTTCCATATTGGTTTTCGGCCAATCTTTCTTCGGCTTCCATGCGGGTTCCAGTCTAGCTTACTATGGTAAGTAAGCCTAGTCACACCACTCCGAAAGATTTAAGCCCATTAAGTGTGCTGTCATTAAGTGTGCTGTCATTTAACCCAAGGGACATCTCACTCAACACACTTACGTTAAGAGTCGATCGGTAGAGATAGCACTGCACGAGGTGATAACAGTGATAGAAAACTTACTGCATCATAAAGAATATAACCTCATAAGTCACAACAGACTAGACGAAACGCTCAAATAAAGAGGCATCACCGGAGAACTGTGTGGTCATAAAACACAAGCCCTGGTTTCAGGAGAAAATCCATTTGGATGATCTGCTACCACTTTCTTTAGGTCTAAGGACATTTTCATGAATTTTGAAAGAAAGGCCTTCAACTCCGATTAGAATGTTGACAAATACTTCGATAGCTAGGCTGCGATCAAAGAGTTGTCGCAATGAGCTTGTAATACAAAGCTTAACGTACAAAGTTTCATTTTGTTGGGTCACAGTGTAATTATAAAAGCATCGATGGCAATGAAAATGCCGATAAACTGGAAAGAATAGAATCAAAACTTGGTCGATCACCCAGTTTTGCTCACAATAGAGGTACTTAAACAAGATATAAGCCAAATGTGGCCACAACCCAGTAAAAAAAAAAGCAAACGAAATACTTACGATTAGCATTTTTACAGGCCACAATCTATTGGTGGCCCATCTAGAAAGCATGCGATCAAGCACTACTGACTTTTGCAAGAGCTGAAGAGGACAAGACATACATATCTCCTCTGTGACTGCGCAAATAAAATCAGGGAAGCAGTCCTAGGAATACACTTCTTCAGCGACCCGATTAAACTGTCAACTACGTCACCAGAGGCGATTCTTAATAAAATACTAGATTCGACAAATAACCAATTCTACCTCACAGGAATCCTGAAACCAAGAACACAATGGAGGATCCGATTGAGGAGGCACAATGCACCACACTGCCTTCCCCCAACCTAACACCATCTTGACGCTTTTTAAGTTGAATTTTTCAATTCTCTTTTGCTATGTCGCCTGGTTTTAAAGTTTGTGAATTATTTTAGCTGAATGCACGCAATCAAACAACTTGACTTGAAAATGTCTTCACAATTTCAGAAAAATATTTTTGATTTCTTTTTTGTATTGTCTCCCACTTTGCAAAAAAAAAGGATTACATACCATCAAAACACACTAAAGACTTTTCGTGTTTTTTCTTCTGCTGAGAAGCAGTTTTGCATAGAAACTGTCTGCAAGTTTTCTCAGAAAGATATCTAGATCCATAGAAAAGCACATGTGCTCCAGCAATCTACATTGCTTACACGAATTTGCTCAGCATACTCGTACATGAAACCTGAAGACACCCTCGCCATTAAAAAACTTTCAAGTAGTCAATTCTCCATCGAAAGGTAAACTTCAATTCGAATTTTCATGTTTCGCTATATCAGTGAGAAAAAGAAAAACAAACTATTTGCGCAAATGGTTGTTTATTCTACGTTGATTTATCGCCAAAGTTTATACGAACAGAAGTAAATTCTCTCAAGATTTTCGCAAACAAATCAGAAAATAGAATTCAAGATTACGGCGACAACTTGAATGCATGAATAGAATGACAAGATTTACAGGATGGGATACTGCTGACTTTCTATTTAACCAAATGTCTAAGTAGGTTGTTCAATTTATTTTGTAGAGGGATGTTTTCTTGACGAGAAAAAGCACTACATACCTATGTAAATAATCTAACTAGAAAGCATGCATTCCGATAGATGCAACGACTCAATTGATGGCTTAAGATCTTTCTGCATTTCTTTATTCCAACATATTTTTAAGTTGCGTGCCTGGGACCAATTATATTTAATTAAGAGGGCAATGCTTCAAGGAAAGGTTGTATAAATTTCTCCTGAAGTACGTATTGAATAATGTATTGCAGTAATGAGATGCTTGAAAGAGCACCAAATTGTGAAGTGATGGACGATTTTACCACGTAACCAAGGCCACCTTGGTTTTATAAAGGTTTTATATGCCATCTCTTCCCAATTAAACTAAAATGTTAAGAACTAGTAAAGCTATACTATATATCTAAGTAGTAAACTATAATACACATAACTCATTCAAATTTTGGTATGTGCATACGATTTAAAAGATCAATAGTGTTGCATCACCCTAGGAGTGTATTAAGAGAATGGAAGTATCCCACATTTAAAAAATTACTCGGAATTTGGAATCACAAAATCAGGAAAAAGTAAACCTTTCCATAATTGAATTCATTCCGGAAACGTATACTCATATCAACACTGCTCTGTTAAAAAACTGTATATGCTTCGTATACGGTAGGAAACTTTAAAGTAGTTTTTATTCAAAATGGCGAATGCAAAACTGAATTCGAATTGAATTTTGTATTTAAACGATATCGGAGTCGTCAAATTGTTTGCAAAAAAATACTTGTGTAGGTCTGTTCCCGTAATTTCTGCTTTAAAATTCGCAGATTTTAAAATTTCATGAAATGGGGATAACAAATTTCTCAGAGAGAGGCAAAAACGCCAAAAAGTCGCGTCATGAGGACCTCTGCAATATGTTATGTAGCATTCCTTCAAAATTCACTTAAAAAACCACTACGCTTGTCGTTACATAACGAAACTAGAGAAAGTGCACTCCAGTAAAGAAGGTCATCTAGTAAAAGCAAAAACAAAAAAAATATTAAGCGAGTGATTCCAATTGATAATGTAGGTATCAAATCTACATAGTCTTGAAATGGCTAAAATTCAAGATGGGACAACATACAAAATACCCAGGTTAAAGAATGGCAGAAACCAGATCCCGAGAAATCTGTCATATTGACATAGGTCGGTGGAACCCGAAGAAGAATGTGAAGAAACCTTTTTTGCAGGATACTTAACAGCAGAGTGGGGAAAATGACTCTAGATGGCGAATTAGACAGCCCACGACTTCAGGGACGACAACCGAAGTGATTGTGCGAATGCTGGACCTCAGAATCGGTAGACAACCAACCGAACGAACGCAAATATAATTATGGTTTTGTTATTGTAATCGAATAATAGGCCGAAGTTCTGCAACAAAGATTAAGAAGAAGGTATAGGAATGTGCTCATTGGTATATTATTGATAATATCTCCACAGATTAAAAGCACTTAGCGGTAAGTTAACTACGACAAAAGACAAGTGATACGTTTTTACTGACGTGAGCGGATCATACGTAGTAAAGTGAAAGATTCAAACTCGGTAGGTTCTACGAAGATGAAAAAGGGCATCAAAAGTCTAAATGGCTTTTTCGCTTACCTGCCTAAAATAAAGGGGAAGGGCGTGGGCTCATTCTCAACCCATATGTATTTCCGACGGATCACTACAGGTTTTTTTTTTTTTTGTTTTCTACTGATTGAACATATATTTTTCTGCACACTTTCAGCTCTCGGATGCTTACAAAAACCACAAAAAAATATGACCGCCAATGATGTAGTGTTACTTTATTACTCATGCCTTGATACATACTGATAAGTAACCTTTTGAATCTGTCTGACAGTGCGGGGGTTTGTGATCCGGCCTATGCCAGATCTGTTTAGTGATGAGTCTGTTGGAACCATTCATCCACCTGCAATTCCTGACGCGAGAGGCTTTTTATAGATTCACCTTTTTTCAGTAAATTCGATAGAGTTGTACCTTGCGTGGCAAGTTCATTTGTCATGCAGTCACCTGAAATGTCCCTATGCCCCAGCACCCAGATAAGGTGAATTTTGAATTGAACGTTACGGTTTCTTTCTAAAGACCGCTCCGGCCAATGACTGACTTGATCAGTTCTTTCGTTATCGAGTAGAAGATTTGAAGATGTCAGTTTTTATCTTTTATATTCGATGTCCCTCTATCGTGGTCCAACGGATAACCTTCCGCGATTCTACTGTTACAAAATATTTCAGTAAATTCTAGTCTGAAGTCCACTAGTGGCATGCTTTTTTAATTTTCTATTGCATTTTACCTCGTCGGTATAAAAGCCAAGCCATCACTTAGTGATAGAAGAGTCGTATGTATGTACCACTTTCAGTACAATTAAATGATACTAACTATTGCCAATATAACCTTATCAGTAAGGGAGCATTTTTTTTTTACAATTCACATAAATTACTACTCTTACTATGCTTAAATCATATAGAGTGATCCCCGCTTAATTGAACCTCGCTTAATTGGTTTTCCCGTTTAATTGGACAAAAAAAGTGGGCTCGAATATTTCCTATATAAGTTATACACGTATTTGCACGGTTAATTGAGTCCCGTATAATTGGTTTACCCGCTTAATTGATCATAAAAATATAGACCAAACAAACTACAGTCGGCTCTCGATTTTTGCAACTAATGAAAACACGACCCTATTGCAAAGATCGAAAAGTTGCATTAATCGAACAGAAAATTAAAACACTTTAAAAAGGTTTACTCGATATACTCCGTGATGTATAAATAAAATTACATATGTACATTACAATGATCACGTGCTTATAAGTACATAAGGCGACAAATGATCATCAATTTCCTTTTCCAATCCCAAAATAAAAATATAGGCACATATACAGTCGCGTAAAAAAAAATACCAGTACAAAAACCAAGTTCACATAAGGTTATTTTCTTTTTCAAACCAAACAAAATCTAGACGCATCATAGTAACGGCACTACGTCTGGATTATGGTGTCGTCAAGAGCTTGCTCTTACCTTCGACAATGCATAGTAGGCGTAGGCACACATATGTATGTATGTATTTTGTGTCGTACAATTTCAAAGTTGCGAAAATCGAGAACTTTGTTTGAAATTGTTGCAAAAATCGAAAAAAGTTAATCCATTACGTGGGTTGCAAATATCGAGGGTGTCAGAAATCGAGGGTGCAAAAATCGAGAGTCCACTGTAAATGCATCCAAATTTGTCGGTTAATTGATCGGCGACATAACAAAAAGATGGCCAAATTTTTGTAATTCCGGAGCGCTGTTTTCACATTGAAGTTGACAACACTGCACAGCAGTTGGCAGCGAGCTGAAGTTTGTCATATTTCAATTTTGGTAGCGGGATTTATTTGACAACAAAACTTATTCCGATTTCTAGATATCAGATAGACTAGATACTAGAATATGGAACGCATAAACTTGACTGAAAACCAAGACAACGTCAGATATGACATCCAAGTCAAAACAACATTTTTACTTTCTGTTCTCGCATTGGAGTTGCTTTGTAACTTAAAATCTGCGCACAATAATAAAACACGAATTGTTCTGAAGATAACATTTTATGAAAGTAATACACTTATGCGCTTTGCCAAAAGCAGTTTACTTATTTTTTATTTTTTTTAAATGCATTTTTATTTATTAAATCTAGTACTCTTATTTGCTAGGAAAAAAAACGCTTAAAACTAGCTTAACTAACTTAACTATGTTATACTAACTTACTAGCAGTTTACTTATATCACAGGTTAAGTGTAATCATTTGAGCTCAACAATTTGCTGAAGACTACAAAATCGATGAATTATACAATAAAACTGTGTGAAAACTAAACTATTAATTTAAACCAATATTCGTCCAAGTACCTACAAAAAAAAAAGTACTTACAAAGTTCAGCAATCGTACAAAAATACGTTTGGCATAACAGCTGTTTTGTGACAATTTTCAACTGATAGGATATTTTAAAATTTCAGAATTTTTAGACGAACAATCCACTCCACTAACTCACCAAAAGTTGTCTTCCTCATCTGTCAAATTTCAGGCTGTTGTCGAATCAGAATGCTCTCTTTATCTGAAACTTCAGATGGTCTAGAAATCGGAACGCACCCATTTTCATCACAGTTTTCGAATATAACATCGTTTTATTGACTTACTGGCTCAATTAAGCAAACCTCGTTTAATTGCACTAAAGACGCAATTAAGCGGGTTTTCTTTAATTGAACAATCGGATAATTAATCGAAAAAATCGGACAAAGTGGTCGGTTCAATTTAGCGGGGAAGAATGTATCTGCGTTAAAGCTGAAATGCATGATGTCTCATTTTTGAGGCATACGATATAAGTGAACGAATGCATGATGTATCATTTATGATAAATATGAATTAAATACAGTTTGGTTATATACTTGCAGATCTTTTTCTTTAATTTGCAGTTTTAACATTTAATAGACAATTTCTACAATAAAATACATTTGTTTCCAATCAATTATCTTGTATATAATATAGGTACTTATAATTAAAGTACTGAACACGCAACAACCACATATATGAAGTTTCGGAACTTCAGTTCGGGAAATTTGGAAAATATTTTAAAGTGATAAACAAGTAGGCGTGGGTATGCATTTTTTTTTCATGGAGATATGTTTACGGGTGACAACAGCGAAGAATAAAATAAAAACATTTAGTTTAGAGAATAATAAATAAATTCCTAGCAAAGGCTGATATGTATCATATTTCATATATGATACGTCTAGGGTTGCCGACTTTTTTAAGAAGGAATAGAGTATCTTGTTGATTTCAGAGAGGATAAATAAAGGGTACAGTTTAATAAAAAAGAGTATCATTTATTTCACTTTTTAAAAATATATTTTTTGTACTTTTTGCAGTACATAACAATTTTTTGTTGTTTTTAAAATAATTGTATGAATCTAAACACTCTAACTCTAGGTTCATTTAGACCAGGAGCTCATTTTTAATAAATTTTAATAAAGCTCTGTTCCTCTCTTCTCGCCACTTCACATTCATGACCGAAAATACTCTCTCAGTGAATGCTGAAGTAGAAGCAACAGATAGTATATGCTAACATTTTTTTTTAAATAAATAAATTCATCAGGAGCGTTCAGATTAGCCGATCTTTATTATACAAAGGAGGAAGAAAACAAGTTTGTAACATTTGTGTACGCAAGTAGATGGATGGTGCGAAAATATTGTTCATGAAGTTAAGTTGAAAATACTTTCGTTATAGAAAGTATATTTGAAGGAAGAAGAGAAAAGGGAAAAAAAGTTAATTTAAGTAAAAAATGGGTATTTTTGTGTACTCTATTAGAGTTAAAGATTATAAAGTACACCTACATGAAAAAAAGTACAATACTCTATTTTAGAGTATGGTTGGCAACCCTAGATACATCATGCATTTAAGGGTTAAAAACCCATCAGGGAGCTGTTAATAAATGCAATATTGTCTTGTAATACGAGGTGCGTTTTTTTGGTTATCTATATAGTAAAAAATATTTTCCATGTTAATTACAACAACAACTAAACCTGTATCGAATTGCGAAATCTGGATAACTATCCAGCGTTATTTCCTTAGCCGCGATAAAAACTGTGCTACCAAACTGTTTTTTCTCGATTGTTACCGAAAATGTCAAAAGTGACATAAAAGACATTTGTAAAAAAAAAAAATGCTAAGGAAGGAACACAAAAAATGTAAAAAGAAGTAATTAATAAAAAATTTGCCATCAAGAAATCATCTAAAATTAATAATTAGCCAACAAACATACGTTTGAGTTTTTTTCATCCACAATTTGGTTTACAATCCGCCATTTTTTTTATTAATCAGCAAGAAAAAACAGCTGATCTGTTTCATTTCACATAGTGCTGCCAAACTGCTATGATGGTATTCGTTACCCTCGATAGGCGTTTTTTTGCTCACTTTTTTTAACCTATATAGATTACCAAAAAAGCACACCTACCATAATCTATTCCGACTCTTTCCGATGCTTTAAAGTTTTGGATGCATCGACTATGCGACTCAAGTAAACAAGTAGCAAATGACTAATCGAGATTATTGAACACTACAAAATTACCCCATACAGAAAATTTGACCGAAAACACTGTCACTTATGTGGTAATAAGGCTACCGTTACACGGCCATTATTCTCTGCCATTGTAATGGCAGTGTGACGTCAAAATTGCCACTTTTGTGATGCCACTCGCACTGCCATCGCAATGGCAGAGAATAATGGCCGTGTAATAGTAGTTTAAGACCTTTGTTCAATGAGAAAAAAGGCAAGCAGAGCAGCATAAATTTGTGAAAAATGTCAGATCAAGTGAGTACAGAAAAAAATTTAATTTGCAATCACAGCTGGGGCCGAATTACCGCAATCGATAACTAGTGAGTGAGTAGGACTCGTGATCGAATGATCGATTAACCTCATCGGGATGATGGCATTCGAAAGCTCACGTATCGAATGAAAATAAAATTGTCCTCGAGAAATTCTACTACAACTCACAAAGTAACCTTTCTCCGGTTGATTTAAAAGATAGACAAATATTATTTGCAGTGAAATTTAAGTTGACAATGGATGCTTTTCTGTATTTGTCCTCGGATTCCGACGAAGATTGTCGCGAACGTGTTGAGCACCGGCGGTTAAGGGATTGAAGCAATCCGTTCTCATTGCCAAATGCTCCGCTGTCCTTATAAGGAAGTGGTGGATACCAACATTCCATAGATAAGTTCTTGCTACGTAAGAGCTTAGTATATTCAATAATATACAACGCCTTAATTAATAATAAATAGTATATGTTCTTATTTTTCAGGAAATGATTATCTTATTGGAATTTGCCAAAGTGGCATTTCAAAAATAACAACAAGAGTTATAAAAGAAATGGAAGAGAAACTGTGCCCAGCGTACATAGCATTCGACAATGGAAATATATTTTTGCAACAAATTAATTTTGTCGAGATTTGACCTTAATTAAAAAAAACGTACATTGTATTGATAAATTCCTTAAAAAAAATAAATAAAAACAAAATTACTCGTATGTTTGTTGTTCTACTCGACAGGACTTGTTCTACTCGACAGGACAATAGTGATCGAGTGAAATGACGCACTATAACGTGTGCTGTCATCTCATATTTCGATATCGAATGCTCGATCACGAGAGCGGTAATACCAAATCCTCACATTTCGATGACGAGTTACTCGTTATCGATTGCGGTAATTCGGCCCCTAATTTTAGCATTTCTCACAAATCTGTTCTGTTCTGTTCATCGAAAACAAATCAGAAAATGAGCTGGACAGAAATGTTTCTAAAATGAACTGGACAGCCTCATTGAACAAAGCTAAGGAGACAGGTCATAGCAAGAGCTCGACAGTCAAATGAACATGCGTGTAGTGTTTTTTTTTTTTTTAAACTCAGATTGTATAACGTTTCAGTATTGCCACCGGAGGTGGCATTTAGAATGACTGGGGCTAATTTTTAGTGTTGTTGTCATTGCTTTACAATTCACAGTACAATTTCTTTCCAACTTTCTGCCAATGTTATGCTTATTGCAGTTCATCGACTTTCTTGACATTAGGAGTTAAACCTAGAACCATCCGTGTGCCAAATGATGGTGCTAACCACTACTCACCGGCTTATACGTATAAAAACAAAACTCAAAAGCTTTTTAAGATAGCATAATTACATACGTATGTTAGTTATTCCAGTAGATTTGGTATTGCCTCGCATTTCCTCTACTATTGTCAGGCACATGCAAACATACTTTTAGGTCCAAGGGATCATACTATCTTAATAAAAGAGCATATGTTTTTTTTCTTCAAACTTTTGAAATATAATAAACGGCCTTATTGGCGTGAGCTTTCCATACATACGGCATCCTTTCGTTCTTTGTTCTTTTTTTTGCTGGAACAACAAAAAACAAGTCGATTAATAGTTTTAAATTCTTTGGAGTCTCTTATTTTCTTTTTATCGTTTATACTTCTGCATAAATAAGAAAACAAAAATGATTTACTAAATATATACATTCACATGTACATAATAAAGTTATACAAAAATGGGTAAACAAGTTTGCAGGTCTCATTTTATATAAGTATGTGTGAATATAAGAGTTAAGCTTACATTGTCCAACCTTCTGTAAATGAATTTCAACCCCAAGACTACTTATCATAGCGTTATTTCATGGTATTACTATAATTGCACTAATTAATTTCCAAACAATGTAAGCGAACGGTTGAATGGATATTCTTTACTGTACAATGACCAAAATTAAGGAAAAGATTTGCAAACGGTCGCAATTAGAGTTAATTGGCCATCAGAAATATCCTCTCACTAAGATTTCCAACTCATTAGATAAAGGGATAATTTAATGAAGACGTGGTGTAACCGCAACATGGATTTATATCCCCATAAATAAAAATACATAAATGCGGGAATATATGTACGTACGCACACAAGTATTTTGAAAACCAAAATATAAAATTCAGGTCAGGGCGATAAATAAAAAAATAACATAAAACATGCTTTTGAATGGACTGCACAATTTGTGTTTTGTTACTCTCTGATCTTAAACTCTAAAATTAATTACCAGCCATCACAAAAAGCAATAATTATCACTCCACTTTGTTTTTTGTATTGACAAACCAATGCAAAAACCATCGGTCTTGAATCCAAGACTTGCATCCATTGTCCTTGTTCATATCCATATGAAAGGGACTTAATTTGGAAACATTGGGTTGTTCATTGGTTCGTTGTGGCAGTGTTATTTGCATTTTCAAACGAGTTGAGGAAGTAAATGGATTCGCCTATGGACTACTGATGAATGCTATGACGGTGGTTGGGTTCAATCAATCTGAAAACCAAATAAAGGTAAACTGAATTGATAAATCCCATTTGGATTTTTCTACTCGTGCATTTGTTGTTTGAAATTTGATTTCCAGCAGTTTAGGTGATTAGTCACATGCCAACATTTATACGTGGCTATTTTAATTAGTTTTAATAATAAGGGGTATGAAAAGCAGATTATTGTCAATGGTGGTTTCGACACCATCTGTTTAATTAAGTTCATTTATTACAAATTACATTATATACACATGTACATATGTTCACATGTAACAACAAATTCTGACGGCCCATCATTATTGAAAAACTTGATGAGAATATAATTTTTATGTTGTTAGTGCGTCTGAAAAACAAATAAAAAAAAAAAACATACTAACATTCGATTTGAAAACGGTTGACAACGCTATATTTGTCTGGTTCTCATTTCGGCTGATTTCGTCTATGTGTTAAAACTAATTATTAATTAGTGGCATTGTAGCTTTTAAATTGTCTGCACTTTCAATGGCCATTTCTTTTTTTTCAGATGTTAATATAGGGTAAGTGCACTAGTACCCGGCCACTCTCTAGTAACCGGCCACATTTGTCTTTTTTTGCCTAAAATAAGAAAACCACTTAACATAATCTAACGGTTTTAAAGACACTATGATTGTTCATATGTCCCAGATAGTATCCCCAAAAAGTGTATCTATCAACTAAAAATTGTGAACAGAGCACACACTTTAGTTAGTCATCGTCAGAAAAGAGGCCAAATATAGTTCGAATTTTATTTTTTTATTAGTGGTGGGCGCAAACTGAAACGCAAGTTTTTATGCGTTTTTCTTACAAAAAATGGTAAATGCTTAGTTCTACTCTTCTTAGAATAAGAGCTAGTAACAATTTAAAGAAAAATCATTGCGAAGATTGAAATATTTTTCTTAAATTTTGGTAGGCTGGTTTCTAGTACTCGGATTTCAGTAAAATTTCAGAACCTGGCCAGGGGGGGCCGATTACTAAATATTTTTTTTTAACATGTTTTTAGAATCCGGCCGGGATATAAAATCATTGTCATGGCAATCTTTTTATCTGGTCGCAAAGGCAATTTGGGGTTTTTTTTCGTGTATACTTACGCGTTGATTCCAGAAAGTCAAAACTTTGGAAGCGGGAACATATGAAGAAGAGGCATCACATTCAAAAAGAACCAGTCAAACGTTTCAAGTTACCAAGGTAGATCACATGGCAAATGATTTATATGAGATTCAACATAATGAAGAAAGCATTCAAAAGGCTGCATTAAAGTATGTCATAGCCTGGTCTACTTTTCAAGGTCTCGACCGTGCAAACGTAGAGTGACGGAAGGTGTTTTTAAAATGGAGTCGGCTCATTATCATAGCATAGCAAATTAAACAGTTGATTTGCTCAACACCGTAGGACAAAAATTTGTAAAATACACCAAGGAAAAAACTCTATTCAAATATTCTAGACCACCCAAAACGTGGTTGATAATCATCTTCGAAAGAAACCCCGAGTTGGTCAATAGGGAAGCAGGAACCTATTTATGTTGGCAACCGTCAGCTCATTTATTCTCAGTACACCACCATCTTTCTTATCCAAAACCGATAGCAAAAGAACTGCAAGTTGTTCTTGTCGAGTTCACAGAACTCTAAATGAAACTTATTCATCTTTATGGAATAAATACAATACCACCGTTCCGCAGTTATTATTTTTTTAAACTCATAATTATCTACTTTTTTGAGTTTTTTATGTTTATTTTGTTATCTCTTTGTTTTCCGATAATAAAAGAATTTAGGAAAAAGCTAGCAAACTAAATTTAATACATAAAACTTGCATGGCCGGGTACTAAAATTTCAGTGGCCGAATACTGAAATTCAGAAAATTTTAGTGGCCGGTAACAAACTCAGAGTGAATTTTCTCAAATAAATGATAATAACTATTAGCAAAAGCAATTTAAGCATGTTTTATTTTAATCAATCGATTCGTAGTACCTTCACCTCCATATAGCTTAAGAACTAAGCTATGAAGAAGTCAAAAAAATAAATTAAGTGGCCGACTACTAGTGCCTTTACCCTAGTACATCCGCTACTTTATGCGATGTAATGTGCGAAATGTTTATATTGGTTCATCAGTGAATGAGAGACATGGAGGAGTGGTACGCACTGCTACCTCAGACTATTTATTGCCCGCTCTGGTGGTGCCAGCTGATTTTCTGCTTGGATCACAGTTTCTTCTCGTATTTGGTTATATTTATAACCTTAAGTGTCTGGAGCGACTCGAAAAAATGTAGACTTTTCTTTTCTGTCCAATAAGCCCCCAATAAGCGGTGTCTCGTTTTATCGGTCGAGGCTCCCGAGAAATATTTTGTCTTGTTTTGGTTGCGTAGCCTTCCAGGGCGTGATTTTTAAGGTCTTTTTACTATCCGGATGGTGGATGTTCTTATACAGTATACTCAAGCTCTAGCTCAAGGAAAGTGTAGTTGCCAGGTCCTTATTTATTATTATTATTATTTTTCATTTCATCCGCAAGCTAAGTTCGATGAGGCCCTGTACCCAATAAGGCAGACCTTATTGATGTTACATATGCTGATCTTAAATAGCCGACAATTTTGATAGCAGCTTGGCTCTCTGCAATGATCGTCATATATTACTTATAATAGTTCCCATCAAGATTGAGTTGAATGCACCTTTCGATAGCTTAAACTTGCATTTGCAAAATGTTAGATATACATAAATCCCTGTGACTCGTAGGAGTTGCCCTTAATCTTTATCGAACCATTATGCTGCTTAAAGGCAGTTTTTGTGAGTTCTTATTCTTATTTTCTGACACTTTTTGAGTTTTTTTCAGTTCAAGGATATAAAGCCCAAATTCGAAAATATCGCAATGTCCAAATAACGTCACATTGTCCATAAGTCGACCCAAAATAAAATATCACAAGACCCAAATCCATCGACGAATTGCCCAATTTCGAAAATTCCAAAGCGCCCTTATATATGTATTTTGTCTGCAGAATTTGACCAAGATGAGATGGCGTTCTGATAGTTAGGGTATTTCCTCTGTATAGCAAAACTCTCCAATATATGTATTTAATTTATCCATTTTCCTGCGAAAACTACATTTCAAGCTTTACTGAAATCGTTCAAAAATGATATAAGAACAAGCGAGCCGCGACATGCGACATTTTAAAGATGGATTTTTGGGCAATATGTCTTTATTCGGACGTTACGTAATTTTCTGATTTGGGCGTTGATGTTATAGTACTGTCGCAATGCCTGAGATCTTTATGACATAGTCCAAACTTAACAGCACCGACCTCTTCCGATAATTTCGGGTATTGTACAATTTTTGGATATAATCGTTATAACCTGGGTACAAAAACCTACTGCCTTTTGTATGTTGTGCACTTGACATAAGCTATTATTGATCTATCTTTAAGGGTGATGAATCTGGAGCCTTATGGTTTCCTTGCTCGGGGCACGGGCCACCTTCCCCACTACATACCTTGTAAACATAACTGTTCTCGAGAACATGACTTTTCATCACCATAATGCGCGGCCCTTACGGAATATGATACTGAACGAAGCTTACATAAGCTGTGTAATTTGATGGCGAGGGATGTCATTCATTTTGTCGGAAACTGCCCAGTTTTGAAAGAAATAAGGAGGTATATCTTCAGAAGTGATGTCCTGTTGGTGGACCAAGTCTTAATGCTCCTTAATGAAATGAACGTGCAGAATCGCATTTCAGTATCGGGAAATTCTTTCCGATGAAGATTTAAACAAAAAATAGATAACTAAATAAATTAATAAATAAATATAAATAGGGAACATTTGTTATTTTAAAGATAATTCATTCAACTGTTTTCAATCAGGCAGACGGCAGAGCCATGCTCAGTGATTTTTGTAAATCAAAAGTTGTAATAATATTGAAGTATATACATGAATAAAAATCTATCTAATCTAAATCGAATATTATCTTCATGCTAGTTCATCCCACAAATTATTGTTTCTTCTATGAAAAAGACTTCATAAAGGTTTTGTAACCTATGTTTTGAAAGACCGCTCCATATTTCATCAATTCCATTTTGATCGTTTATTTTTTGCTCGAGGGATTATTTGATAAGTACAAATTAAGTTTATCTTTGCCATCAATGATCAGCTGTGAAACTCATTGCTTGCTCTCAGAGACTAAATGAAATTCCTTTAGACCTGTTGACCTCTAAAATTCAAAATTGCTCTAAAAGTTTTTGTTTTGGTAAATTTGCATAGCAAATTTTGTTCTGTGGGTTATTTTTTTGGAAAAAAATTGCTTATATAATTTTGGTAGGGATGTTCGATTTAAAGTCACACCTTGGCTTTAGAACACTTTTATTTAGTTTTATTAACTTAAAGTAGAATGTCTACAAAGTTAAATAATTGTCTAAAAGGCGCACATTTCCGTTCTTAATTTTTTGGAATACTTTTTTTTTTGTTTAGCAAAAGTCAGCTTAAATCATTTACCCCATTACACAAACGTCTCTGATTATTAGAAATAGAAATTAAGGATGGTTTGATAGCAATGTAGACGCAAGGGAAACCAAACCCTGTTTAAAATTGTCCAGTCATGCATTTTTATTTTACTACAGAAAGGGTTCATAATCATTTCCCATCACTTTTCTTCCCCTATTTGTATGTGGCAGGTACAAAAGACAAGAAACAGGTGATGAAGCAAACCCACTCTCTCTTTTCGATACGCACTGCGAATTCTGGCAATAAATTAAATCAATGGTAACTGCGTTAACTAGAAGAAAAGTAAATCTTGGAAATTACGAAAAAATTCCATGTTATGAAATCAAAAGGACAACCGAAAGAACGACAAGATTCGAAACATTGTATTGAACGTAAAAATGTAAAAGCAACTCGAACTCTTTGTACGTAGCTAAATTAAATATTTTAAATTGTGCATGGTTAATCAGTATATTAGGTGGCCTTTTCAAATAACGGTGGCACTTTCTGGGTTGAGAAACGAGTTAAACCTAAAAATAATCGAAGGGTTGTAAGTCTAAAGGATCTAAGTGCCAAAAAATCAAAAATCAATATTTTTAGGAAAATACAATCTTAATGTCAAGCCTAATAATATCCAAATGGATCCAAGTACCTGTTTCTTTTAAAATTTTACCCACACATATATAAAGTTGTGGTGGACTCTAAATTTCTATGAAATTTCACTCAATCGTATTATATTTTTTGCGTATATCTCTTAATAATAAAATTGGCACTTAGATCATTTAAACTTACAACCCTTCAATTAATAAACTTTTCAATAATAATAATAAATAATAAATATTTTTTGTCCTGTGTTTACTTCAGTACAGTACAGAACCTTAAAACTGATGAGCATGATGTATTTTATACATGTATACATAATAAAGTCGGTAACTTTGGAATTTCGCTAAAAGGGTTATAACCCCCGAATAAGCTTAAAATATGGAAATTGTAGGGCTTAATATCAAAAAAACGTTCACAATCGAATGAACCACACTAGTGGGTATTTCGATGAGACTTTGGATGAAGTGGATGAAGTTTAAATTAATATTGTTCATCTAAAAAAATTATGTATGTGTATGAACATATGTACGAATACATATGTTGAAATTCTCCTTTTTCGGGAAAGTACAAATTATTAAAGTTTAATTATTCACGAATCGTTTTAACATCGCCTAAAGTCTCTGGTTGGTGCGGTGTTTGCTCTGGAAAGGTGATTGGGCGCTACATTTCGAAAAAGCCGTAGGCCGGTAATGCAACAACTGTTATTGGGAATTTTCTAATATTTGAATTTTATATGTGCTTGTTATAATTTCGGGTTTGGATCCGCCATTTCGGATTACCTTAGAATCATTTACAAGTTGTGTACACATAAAATCCACCTATCTCTTGCGGCTAGTGCCGGGAGTTTTTTTTTTGTTTACACACTTTCAATACATTAAATACCTATAAACTCATAAGAAAAATAAATTGCTGACATACTCTGCGTGCACGCATTGTTAGCCAATACAATAGAATATCCTGCTCTATTGCAAAGGATCCCCACAAAGGAATTTCGCAAACTTTGGTTCGTTCCGCTTTTTTTTCACTTGCTCTTTATTGCTCCAACTATGGCCACTTTTAATCAATGTATAGAATGTTGCTAATTTACAATAACGCATAAAGGATCCTAGATTTTTCCATCAGTAAATCAAAAATTAGAGGTTAAGCTCTTAAGTTATTATTTATTAAAGATACAAGTTTCATTATCTCCTGATCATTTGTTACCCTTGGATTATAAATTCATCTTTATTATTAAGAAATTAAATGTGCGATGCAATAACCTTAAATAAATAAACATGTGTGTGTTAAGTATTTATACTTAAATGAAATCAAAATATGCAAAACTTTAATCTTTTAAACTCTAATGCCCAGTTTCACAGTGCGAGTTTAAACTTGAGTTTTACTACTGAGTTTAAACTTTGAGTTTAAATCGTTCGGTTTCACACTGCATTTTTAAACTCAGTTTGTTAACGAAGTTTATCACACTATTGTCAATTACACTGATGTATTTGAATGACAGCATTTCAATTAAATGTCAAACTGAAAATAATTTTTGAATTTTCCTATTACGCTGTTGGATTTCGAGTAAAAGTCACTAAGAATAGACAAATGAGGGACAATGGATGAAGCAAAACATAATATTAATCAAAAGAAAAGGAGTACCAGTTTTTCCAATAACGAAAAGGAAAATTTAATGCATTTAGTGGTCAAATTTAAAGACACATTTGAAAATAAAAAAAATGATAGGATTTATTGGACGAAGAAAAATGCAGCATGTGACTCTCGAAAAGCAACTGGAAAATCGAAAAGCTATTTAATTATAATAGCCGTAGAACTTTCCGAAGTGGTAGTGTATTAAAAACAAAATACGAGAATATCAAAAAAGTCTCAAAGCAAAAATTTGCGGAAAAAAAATTGTATATATGTAACTGGTGGTGGACCATCAGACAAATTTGAAGTGGACCCGATTGACGACATGGTATTTGATATGCTAGGGGATCAAGTAGAACGATGACAAACTGTGTATGATAGCGGCACTTTGAATAAAGATGGTGTGTATTCCTAACTGTACTTAATTTTTTAAAATGTTTGTTAAAAACAATAAATTTCTCTTTGTTATATTTAGTTGATCTTCATGTAACTGAAAAGTCCAGTAAAAGTATTGAGGAAACTTGAGGAAACTTTGCAAATTTATAAAATCTTTGCACTATTTCAAATGTATCCTCATTTGTTGCAGGAAAACTAATTTATTTGTTTTTGAGGAGAGTAATATAATGGGACACATTTTTAAAAATTCTACTTGCAGATGCTTTTGATACACCGCAAAGGTCTCCTGATGTAAAAAGCATGCTTTCACTTGCGTAGAATCGCAAAGTCAATAAAAACTTGATTTCGGCTGATATTGAAATGTTCCTTGAAATAAAACATTTAATTTTCATATAAATCAAATTACATGTACATATGTTTTATTTTCTGAGTTACTAGTTAGTTGGATTTTCAATTTTTGGACGTATTTCATCCAAAACAGTATACGCTGATTGTTTGGACATGCGAAATCTGTTACAGAAGTCCATATCATCCCAAAAATAAAAGTGATTTGTCCTGCAGCGAAATTCTCTTTGTCGTCTCACGTTAACCAGGGATATTATAATATTCTTCTTCACTTCTCTATCATCAGAATCACTATTTGCACTTGAAAACATTATTTTATACACTATTTATTAATATTTTAGAAGAAAAAAACTGTTTGAAATTTCACAACAATAGCAGTCATAACCAAATTTTTAACTTAAACAAGCTTTAAATGGTAGAATCGAGTCGTTTAACTTAAACCGAACATGAAACTCAGTTTAAAATTTAAACGAACGCTGTGAAACCAAAGATTTTGTTGAACTTTAGTTTTAACCGTAAACTGAGTTTAAACTCGCACTGTGAAACTGGGCATAAGACATGTAGGTACATACATAGCCTACGTTGTTTACTGACATTATTCAACATAAATCTCGAAAACAAGAAAAAAAAAAGTTGAATCTGAAAACCATGTCTGATTTCTACTTCCTTCTAAAAGACGACGTTTTTCGAGAAGTCTTAGTTTATTAAATTTGTTTTTCTTTTCTTTATCAATACCATTTCATTAGATAAACATTAAGCAAATGATGCGCTGCTTCATGTTTGTGGACAAAGTTCGAGTTCGAATATATGAATGCACTTTACAAGCAAGTCCATTGAGAGAACAAAATTGAAGCAATATTCAAATAAACTGTACAAATATTAACCAGTTGTACAAACACATAGATGCCTTTTCGAAGTCATCAATTCAGTTTGGTTGGAATTGATTCATGGATCAATGAATTATGTATGAATCCGTTTTTCTATTTTAAGTAATAACTCTGGGTTAACATTTGCTACATACTTTTGGAACGGAATGAATAATATTCTGTCATTATTTACATAAACCGCTTATACCGTAAATGAATTGGATTTATACACGTGTGGTACTTACGTTGGAAATTGGGTACTTTGAATATCTAATGATGTCCTTAAATGATATGTAAAAAAAATTGAGTGATACACTAAAAATTGTTATGTAATATTTCAATTCATTTCAATTATATTCATTTCTATGAAGTAGCTACATACTTAATACACAATAAATAATTTTTGACAAACTATACCTCCGAAGGTTTGGACCAAAAAACGGTGCCAACAAGGAATTTTTGGAGCTACGATGAATACATTCTTTTGGTTAAACTTAAAATACGGATTTTTATTTAATAGAATCACTTCCATGTGTATGTTTTTACAGTTTTTTATTTGGATAAACAAAAGTAGATAGTTTTAGTAAAAAAGCATCCATATCGACATTTCTTTCGTATACTTCGGTATATTCATTCCAAACAACATATACCGATGGCCACCAAATTAGAAAGCTCCGCTTTTTTGAATTATGTTTGAATACATTTCTTAAATACACACTGTTTAAAAGTTATGACTTGTGAGTGCTAACAAAATGAGAATCAATAAATGGCGTTAATACCAAAAATATTTTGAAACTTGAGGAGGACCAGAGAAAAGTAAAAACATTTGGCGTTAAAGCCTTAATAGTCGAGCCTTGGCTTCTCGGTTTTGGCATGAATGGAAGGAAGCTACAGTTCTTAATTCCAATTCCAAATTATAGTCTTTGAGGATTCTCATTGCCTGTTGATGGGTGGTGCTGCAAAAAACTGGTTTGGTTGTTTTTCTGAGACAAGTCCAACACACAAACCACTAAGCCGCGGTGAGTAGTTGTTGAAAAATACTTTGAGTTTTGGAAAGCCAAAAAAAATTTTCTGATGACGAATTGATTTGCCAAACGAACCAAGCCAATCCTTGCTCTATCTATTTACGTAAATGTACAAATAAAAGAAATTCTTACGATGCCCCAAACCCCACATGAACTAACTATAGGGCATCATAACAGCAACACGGTCTTAACTAGAAACAATTGAGTCTCCACACTCCAGATAAACAAGCTTTCTAATAAGTCGCAGTCATTGAATTCACGAAAATAATTATAATCCAGGACTGCGACGGTAAAAATTCGGACTCTGTACGTACTATGTGTACATTGTACAACGTCATCAACAATCAGTGTGCACGTTTTTAGTGTCTCGTTTTAAAACTTTCGAAAGGGAATTTCTTTTCCCAATTTTTTTTTGAGTTAACTATTTCGAGATGTTTTTATTTTCTAGATTTTGTCGCAATCGGGATTCATGGAACTGATTTTCGAGATTTTTTTTGTTCTAGATTACATCATGATACCAAGATAGCACTTACAGTGCTAGTCATGGCACTCGGGAGTGCATTTTTTTTCGCGAAACTATCTCGTAGTATACAATGACAAACCTGCAAAAGAAAAATTTTTCATTTTACCATTTTTTGTTACCTTTCGATAAAAAGGCCTTTATCTAATCGAACTGTTTTTTATTATAATTTGTTGAGCGCTAGAACTTTAATTTTTCAATCTCACGACTTATCGAAGAAAAGTATAATTTTATTTTACTTTTTGCATGTAGTGTTGAGAGGCTCAGGGATTAAACAAAGTCTTTTTTTTTCTCTAATTACTCCACGGGTGGTAGTTAAGTCATAACTTAAGGGCTTTTCCTAAAACTGTCCCTTTAAAACAGACGTTACAAGTAAACACTTTACGAGTATCTACTGCACTACGTCTTCTCAGTAAGCAAATCATATACATATGTACAAATGTATTCATTCAATATTTTCTATCCAATTGCTTTGGGTTGCCCAACTAGTAACTATTTTAAAAGCATTTTTTATGTAATTATCTTTCAGACAAAAAATAACGATTTTTATTTTATACACCAATTCCATTAATTCCTTGCTTGTGGTTTGCGGTAAACTAAAAAAAAATAGACTACGTTTCAAGCACTAAACTCTTTCCTGTTCTCATGCATGATTAAGTCGCCAATCAGATAATTAATTTCATACATTTTGCAATCAACCAGTTAGAACTACCTAAATACTATAAAATGGAAAATTTCCCTTCATATATTTTGCATTGAATTGTCGTTATTAAAATTTTGTTCATTCTGCATCAGGAAAACAAATTAAAATGATTTCAAACAAAGGTGGAATTTTGCAAAATGAATTGCGTGTAGTCGATGGCAATCAATCGTTTATAAAAATCGATTGTAATGCAACGGTGTTACATATGTAGGTATGAGTGCAAATTGGTTTGTGTTGTGGATAACAGATACGTAGAAGTGCATAAAACATATTACTTTTTTTTAACTATTAGTGAGATTATTTTGTATGTACATGAATACATACACATTGGCATATGTAAGTAGCATTTTAATTTAATAGAGAAGTGTACTTTAAATAAAATACTACTGTCTTATGCTGTAAATTAAAAAATATTTGTAAAGATTAAAGCCTCAATTAGTGTTATATGAAGATATTGTTCTAAGTTGTAACTCATTTTATAGAAATTTTAATATTTTAAATATACTATTGATTTACGCCTAGAACTTAACTCGGAGAAAATGGGAACAGGTAGGAACGGAATTGCGTTGTTGTGGTCCGAGAAACTTAGATGTGTATCATTACAAACAATACAGGTTTTTCAAACGACGACATTTTTGAATGGAATTTGTAATACATTTTTATAATATAACAAATTTGGTGGTACTGAGCTTACAGAGTTTACTGAGTTTTGCAAAAAAAAAACAAATCCAACCGGAGTTTAAAAGAAACACTCTGGCACAGCAGCCCTCAAAGTATACTTACATTCACATTGCTCAACCTATACAAAAAAGAAATGGCAGCAAAGGGCAACCATCAACTTCTGGAAGAAAGGCCAGTAAGTACCTATGTAAAACTGATATAATGAGGCATCTAAGTCTAAGGTTATGAAACAGTCAATGAACTGGTTAGAATAGAGTCAAAGATGAACCGAGCAATGGTCGTTCACTCAGTCACTTAAATTTAATATTGGACTGAAATCATGGAAGCCGATTAGTGATAGAGCATATGTAGGTATTCCCATCATGACGTACCCAAAAAAATAAGGTCACAACAATAAAAAAAAAATGAAAAATTCTTGCGGTCAATAAACTCTATTAAGGGCTAGTGATCAACTTACACATGTCATTTTAAAATGCATGCTAGAATCAGGATGGATTCATATAAATAGATGAAAAATAGTTTTACTTAGTTCCACTGAGAGTAGAGGGTTACAGCATTATAGCCTACGCCGACGACATTGCGATAGCTATTTCAGAGAATTTTCCTAATGTAATTTGAGATTTGATTGAATCGCCTCTCAACAAACTAATTTTATGGACGCATAAGGTTGGTCTTTCAATTAACGCTGCGAAGACCGAACTAGCCCTGTTTACGAGAAGGTACAAAGTACCATTTATATAAAAAATCGTGTTTTTTTGTGAATAATCACGCAGTTTCATTGGTTTATTTTATCCGTAACAAGAATATTATTTTTTAATTATATAATACCAATAGTACCTTTATAACTACGAGTAAACATATCAATTTCTTTAAAATAACTTGTTTTAGTTGTGCATTTTCCTGTACCCTTAAGGACTGGTTTACTTAGAACTACCCAAATACAATTTAATCTGTCAACTAGAAAACCATTTTTTCTTTGTAGAAATAAACTTTAAATTTTTCTTCACGATTGTTTCAAAACCAGACTTTCATTCAATCCGCTAAACGTTGCGGCAATTATTTTCTGATGCACAGCATTTTATGATGGTTGCATTGAATTTGCAGTTGGTCTGCCGCTCTTCACTTCAAGCAACAGCAAAGCCTGAAATGGTTTGTAAATAAAAAACAAATGCGGTGCAACATAAACCCATCCATTTACCATAGCGCCATGATTGAAGTGCCTACTCTATATTCAGAAAAAAAATCCTCTTGAAATGCACTTCTGCCTGTGTTTATGTTGAACGGATTTTTAATTATACTTTCAATAAAAAATAAGGTGTTATGACTAAGTCGCACATTTTTGCTTACATTTGACGTAAACGTTTGTAAACATTTAAATTAATTTCGAGTAAAACATTATTTTGAAAAGGTAAGGAGTAAGAATCTATTCCTAACAAAATGGAATTATTCATCATTTCATTCAAACGTTAATATGTGATACACATATAGTTTATTTGTACCATATCTGTTTCGGATTGAAATGCAAACTTAAAAAGAAACTATATATCAGTTCTGACTTAAAATTAAGCAACACAAATAAAAGAGCAGATGAATGTATTATGATATGCGAATGGTTTATGATAACGTAATTTTTGCATTTTCATAAATCAAATACATGTCCCTTATAGGGGTAAGTAAAACTCACTGTCTGTACTTTATCTCGGCATTTTGCTGTTGTTTGAACCTGTTTGGTTATTTCTCCTCCGTGGGCATCATAAAAGTGCAGGATAGTCCACAGGGAACACTTCAGTTAGTCTGGTCTGCTGGAAGTGATTAAAAGCCCGAAAAATCCACTTTATTGATGTTTCGTAGTCGGAACTGAATATTACGTTTTGAGATTTTTTTGTCTTAAAGAACAAAGGTCATGGGATTTTTTTAATTACAGTATAAGCACCACCCAAAATATCAGTTCGTATTCATATTGAAGTTTCGTACGTCAAACATGTGAGTTGGTAGAGTTTTTCTTCTGTGAAAATGCCAAGGGCTCATTTGGAAAGCTTTTTCGGTCCGAAAACTAATATATGAACTTTAAAGTACCACTTAAATTTTCTGAAAAGTACTCATCACACATTCAATTAGGGAATCTAAGTTATTGTAGTGACCATGGACGTGAAGGTCTATTTAAACAACTTTGTGAACCTTTTCACCACAAATCTTTTTAAAAGGTTATAAGAGGTCAATGTGAGTTTTTTTGAAAAGTTTTATAATACTCGTAACTACCAGAATGCCAGATAGACAGGTATTTAAAATTGCTTGGTTATGTGTCATTATTTGGTTTAAAGCAGTGTTTAGGTTCAAAGTAATAGCTTTTTCAATCCATTAGGAGATATTTTATCCTACTTTCAATATAATTGGATTACCTGCTTTAAAACTGTGTAATTACTCTTTTTTAGTGTATAAAACTGTATATTCAATTGCAGTCTTGTCGTGTTTGAGCTATAATTAGAAATGTATGCCTATTTCGAAAGAGTTCGAAATTAAAGTGAAAATTGTCATTATAGTGGAGAGGTGCTACGGCACTTGAAATTGAACCATAAACGCAAATGACTATTACAAAGGACAGGAAGTGTGTTTAAATAACTATCCTTACAGCATTACAGCAACCTAAATTTCGAAAAGCACCTGAAATCTAAGCTCTCTGAACCCAAATCAGCCAAAAAATGTTGAACAGGAAAATGGTAGGTATCTAGAAGTCGTTGAAACTGGTGAACCTGGCAGAGACACAAGTAGGGCGAATGCCCCGTTTTAATAGCCATGGTTTAGTGGTTGCATTATCGCTTGTCACGCTGGAGGTTCCAGGTTCCAATCCCGATGTCAAGAAAAAAAATAAAAAGTCGATCAACTGCGAAAAAATCTATCGTCAACTCTACTTCATATGCATAACACTAGCAGTAGCGTGGTCATATGGGTTCAAAGTGTTGATCGTACTTATGACATCGGGATGTTCGAAAGAAAAACTGCGAATTATAAGCAATGGCAACAGTACCAATAATTCTAGACACCACCCTTGGAGCAAAAAGACTGAAACCTAATACTACCTGAGTTTCAAAATCATAACACCAACTGTGTGCATCGTGTCACATCATACGGGTATTCATAATCATAACCCCTTTAGCGCTAGCGAATTGTAAAAGAAAAAAACTCACGTGACCTGGATATTGACGGGCGTAGCTTAGAGCGAAGTTTTCATATCTATCCTGTGGAGTTAAGAAAATTGATAATATTGCAAATTGCATGTTAGAAATCTCAGACAGTTCCTTGAAAAAGGGTTTTCCGAGAGTGCGCTGGCTGGCTCTGGCAAGTGCCGGGCAGTCACAGAGGAAGTGGAATAACGTTTCCTTTTCGTTCCCTCCGGTAGTGGAGGTTGAACGGGATGCCCAACTTGGCAGCGTGTGGACCAATTGGCCAGTGGCCGGTACTAACTGCTGTGATTCTTGTTGTCTTGATGCGGTTCCTTTTGCTTAGGTCATTCGTTCTGTTTTGATTTTAGGCGGGCCAAATCTGTCTGGATATGGCATAGGTTGCAAGACTTTTCTACCTGGAGTTGGCAAAAGAGAGAAAGTGTTGGACAATTTTGACCTTGATAAGTCTCATCGGGAAGCAGACTGACTCCACAATGGAGAACCACATCTGGCTAAGCCGTCGGCTCTCTCGTTACTCTCTGTTACTATGCCCGGGAATGCAGAGGAGAGTGAAGTAAGTGAGTGAAGCGCTTTGATGGCAACTTGGCTGTCAATAAAGATTCCTATGCTGTTTGAGGTAGTAGGGCTAAGGCTCAGTATCTTGTAGACTTCTCTAACCGCTAGTACCTTCACCTGGAAGACACTCGAAGAGTCTGGGAGATGGAACGATTTGGATACGTTCAGTTCTGCTGAAAAAACACCCGCCGTCGGTGAAAATCGATACTTGGTAGTTTGATAGGGGTAGGTTATTGTTCCATTCCGACCTTTCCGAAAGTTGAACCCGAATATTATTATTAAATTTAAGTTTAGGAGTCGAAAATACATTCCGTTCCAAGCGGTCGCCAAATCCAGAATAATGTATGCGAGGAAGTAGAAAAAATGCTTCACTTTTTCTCGAAGCGTTTTTTTTAATTTCCATATACAATGCCAAATTACATGCTTCATATCTAAATTTAATTCAGGGGGTGGCCATGATGTTGCATTATCGCTTGTCACGCTGAAGGTTCCAGGTTCAACTCCCGATGGCAAAAAAAAAGTCGATCAATTGCGAAAAAGCTTACGTCAACTAGGGATGTTCATACAAAAAATACATAGATGTTTTATTCGATATAATGCATCGAAACGTCCCATCGATACATAACGATGCATCGTTGAAAAACATCGATGTTTTCGATGCATCGAACAAAAACATCAACATAGTTGTTAAAAATATAGATTAGGCAATAAGAAAATGCGATACTATCCAAGGTTCTTACTTAAAATAAGATTTAGACTAAAACCCATGATAAATTAATTTTAATGAAATAAATGAAATAATGAAATAAATGCAAAGGAATTACATTTGTACTTGTACTTGAAATTTTACAGGTCTGGTTTTAGTAAGCTTGTTATTTTGAAATTAGACATCCCAATACTTCTACTACAAAGTCTTCGACAATGGCCTAGTACAATTTCCTCCAAATTTTCACTTTTGACAAGCAAATTAAGGCGTCAGGCTCGTAAAAATTTGGAGAGTCTGTAACTCAAATTTTATCATGATCGGTCCCATAGAACCGAAGTTACACGGCTTTTACGAGCACGCGCCGATTCGTGCCAGAGTTGATTTTTATGAATAATCTGTTGCAACGCTAGGACTTGGTTTTGAGCGAAGCTCGGTTTTCAAGCTCATATCGCGCACCAATCAAATTCTGATCGATAGATTTTCAGTCGAGTCCATTTATTTGATTTCTGTTATGAGAGAACCGTTCCTGAAAATTTAAACGCGTTTTTCTCGAAACGTGTTTTTTTGAACTGGTGGGAATAGCCGACACCGGAGTTTTTGACCGATTTTGAAAATTTGTTGTTTGTTTTATTCTGTAGGTTATATGCTATCAAATGACACATGCTTTTTTACAACGCTGCACACGTTTTTCCTCGATTTTTGTTTTACCGTTTTCAGAGCTCAATTTTCAAAACTGCGCCATTTTTTCTTCGATCGGTTTTTTTTCAAAAGCATATGTCATTCGATAGATTTATCCTACTTTAAAACTCAATTGGAATTTTTGCTCTAGGATGTTTTTCCACCGACCTTTAATTCCCATCAGTCGAGGATAATTTTTTTTCATGTGTGCAAGGATCGAGGCGATACAGAAAAAAAGCACATTCAACTAAATAAAATTGGTAAAAATACAAAAAAAAAAAATTAAATAGCTGCAATTGTGCATTTATGGCATCGAATTAAACCATCCTTTCTTCACTGGTTTTTTATGAACCTGGCCCCTTAAAAGGTCTGAATCGGTTTCTTGACTCAAACGTACCACTACATGCGTTTATTCTTCTTATTCGTATTGGAGTTGAATTAAAGTGGAAACAGTGTACAGAACTTGCTTTCATTCGATGCATCATATGAAAATACATCGATACATCGTTAAACATCGAAAGTATCCGATGCATCGGATTGATTCGATACATCGAATAGTAAACATCGATGTTTTCGATGTATCGATATATAATGAGCAACCCTACTGCATAGGCATAACACTGGCAGTAGAGTGGTCATATGGGTTGAAAGTGTTAATCGTATTAATGACATCGGAATGTTCGAAAGAAATACTGTGAATTAAAAATCACTACACCAACACTAGTTCTATGTGAATAGCATCATAAGGGTATTCATAATCTCTTTAGCGCTAGTGAATTATCAAAAAAAAAAAAACAACAAGTTTTAATACACACACTATATATATATATTTCGACTTCCTTGTTAGTTGGGTTTCCGGTTTCAGTAAACACATGATTCTGCGAACTTAATCTGAAAAAAAAGAGATAATTTAAGACCTCTGTAAAAAGTTCGTAGCATTCTAAATATCTCTTAGCTGAAAAAGACTTCATACAACTTTATAACGTGCTATGCTTTGTGTCTAAGTGCTCCAGCTTGGTTTACCAACACCGTTTTAAAAAAATATGAAAAAAGTGTGCTGGATTAAACGAATTCTGTTTATCAAATGGTATTCAGCATTTCACGTGAGAGCCGTTTCACCCAGCCTCTAATGGTGAAGCGGAAACAATCGTCAGGATTTTCAAATCATCGTTGAAGAAAGTTATTGAGGGAGGAGAAGATGCGATCAGTGCTTTTCTTTAACTCCTCAGTACATTTCGAGCTGCTCCAAACCCTTCTATGGGGAAGTCAACCGCAGAAATCTTGCATGGACGACAGCCAAAAGTTCAATTTTTTTTAGATGCTCCCACAGTCCAGGCAGAACTCGAGCTTTTTGAAACAACAAGTCGGTTTTCCATCGAGCAAGCAGTTTTTGCTAGGAATTCATCACGGGGTTCGGCATGAGTTTGTCGGAAGATGTTAAAACAACTCGGACGTTTGATGAACTTAGTTACTACAACGTGTCTGTTCGGTATTCAATTCATGTAATATCTTTCAAGATAAAATTTTAGTGGAAATAAGACCAACTCAAGAATAAAGACGAGACATTAAAATGAAAAATGTTTCATAGCTCAAGTTTATGCTCGAATTGGTTCCGAACTTATATGACATAAGGGCATGTTCTCAAAATCATCATTTATTCAATGTAAACCCATATTCTGCTGCTACTACATATAATTTGTTTGTTTACCTTACACATTAATTTTATTGTTTTTTCACGTTCAGCTTTATTATAGTCTTTTACAGCTGCTGACATAGTCCTATACAGTGATTAAAAATTTAACAAAATAAATTGATTTTTAACCCTTCGTGGACAAATTGAGTGTGACACACTGAAATAACGTACTTATATTTTTTTTCTTAGATTTCAGTTCAATAATAATTCTTATAATGTTTTACTGTAATTTGTTATTTATTTACTAGATAAAAGAGAATATAGAAATGATATGGTGTGAATACCGTAATTCGAAATACACTGTTATTTGGTTCAATGAAATTGGAATTATCGATAGTTCACTGTATCAGGATTTGTTAAAATTAAATTATAAAAGTCTCGAGGAACAATTGAATTAGAAGATAAAAAATCATTTAAACATTCGGAGTGCATTGAGAACCAATAGCTGATGGTTGTCGCTCAAAAGTTAAATTGAAAACCAAGTCAAAGATGACCACCGAAAAGTCTAACACAATCAGATATAGCAAAATTATAATCCCCTGGGACGATAGGAAGATAGTTCTTTGAATTAAAAAATACACATGGGAGAAGAATTCCACTATAAATTCATACAAAACTACTTCAGTTGAACACATGTATACATATTCTTCTCAAGATAAATTAACTTCTGAAAAGGAAATTAACTAATTAAGTGAGCTATGTATGTATGTGGATTTGCAAAAGCATCTAAATATAATGTAGGTATGTATCTACGTTTGTATAACGACGGAGATGGTCATATTAATTTGAACTTTTAAAACCCCGGAGAAGAACTCATCAAGACTGTTTGAAAATGTTCATATATTTATTGTTGCTAATTGTTTTTTTGTTAAATCTATTGTTAAAGTTATTTTGTAAGCATATATTTTGTAATTGTACGAATTAGCTGTGAGTCACTGTACTTTCATTTCGCCCCAACCAACACGCACCATCTACATCTACATCTACACACACACTCGGCCACTCGCATCAGCACGCACCTTTGTGTGCGCTTTCACCCACGCACTACTCCACACACATTGTTGTCGACAAGGTGTTTGTGTGTGTACTCCCGCTGCTGCCGCGATGGTTGATGATGGTTGACCATCAAATAGCTCGTCCACTTGGATTTCGGACACACCAGGCCCCATATCGTTGAAGTACAGGAGTGTAAGATTGGTTGTAATAAAGAAGAAAATAAAATATATCACTTGTTAAAATATCCGCATTACCCTTTTCATTGTTTTTATTTATTTAACGTTATTTGTTAAACAACCTTTTTTGTTATTTATTATTTTCTTGAGCTAATTTACTTATTTATTTATTTAATTATTTATTTATTAACTTATAGTTATATTATTTATGTATAATTATATTATATATTTAATTACTTTATTTACCTCCTTATTTATTTATTTATTTATTTATATATTCTTTTTCTTTGTTATATATTAAATTATTTATTTGTTTTCGTTAACTACTTAACTATTTATTTGTTTATTTACTTATATATTTATTACTTTATTTTTTTGTAAGACCTATTCACTATTTGCATAATTTTGGTCAATTTTATTTGTTTTTTTTGTTTTTTTTTTGCATTTGAGGTTTTTCTCGTATTTTCCTCCAAATAACAAATTCATTAAAGAATAAAATAGATCATGTACAAAATATAATGTTTTAGAAGAAAGATACCTAATATGCTATCAAATCTCTAAATTGTAAAATATGCGGTAACAATACTAATGCAAACATTAAAATAAAAGATTATCTTTCTATCCAAACAAAGACTATAAAAGACAAAGCAGATACTTCACCGAAAGTAGAATTTCGTTGCTGTTCTTCTTGTAAGGCTTTTAAATCAAGTAAAAATAGCTCATGGTTAGAGGGAAGTCGATGTCTACCTGGATCGATTCTACGATGACGTTAGCTTAGGCTTATAGAGCAGTCCACAACTTGAAGTGCTTTGTTTCAATTCGGGCAGCATGTTAGACCCTAAGCTAACACATGCTAGATGATATGCGAGGAGTGCTTCGCATTTACGAGTTCGAGTACGAGACGCAACAACTATGAAATAAGGCCCAATGCACACCGAGCAACTGGAAAAAATCTAAACCGGTTGGCAACTCGAGTTATAGACCAGTTACGGACTCAGCGGTGACTTGACTCCACACACGAGGAAACTCATCACCAATCAAAATCTCTAGTTCGTTCAGTGTCGTCATGGATACCGGACGAGAAATGTCTTTGGAAATGTCCCCCACCAGCAACTGTTTGGTCTGTTGTTCGCTCATCTTCGACAAACTAGAAACTGAAATCAATAGGCAACCTGACATGCAAATCAGACCACTTTTTACAAACTGCTTTTTGTGAATTGCAAACGAGTTTTCAACCAGTAGCGTCGTGTGCGGCGTCCCATTTGACTACATAGGGTATGACTCAAAACAAACTAGTTGCCACTTCGTATCGCTGATCAGTTTTTTTCCAGTTGCTCCGTGTGCATTGGGCCTAAAAGGTACAACGGCTGAGATAAAGCGATTGTCACAAACTAACTATAAACTTGTATAAAAGTGTTCTTATGTGAACCAATTGAACAGAAACAGCCACCGAAAATAATGAAGAGAAACGAACAAAATCTAAGTTTCTCCAACCACTGCACCAAAAAAGGGGTTTCTGCCTGGGAGTACAATGGACCGAAAACGAGTCTGAGTGATTTTAGGATTTGGAAATTTCCTTTCAAAAAAAAAAAAAAAAAAAATTAACAGATGCTGTCAAAATTAATTTTAAAATTTCATGTGCAGCTATTCAATTAAAAAAACAAAAGCTAATACACTAAACCCCTCTTAAATGCATAAGGTTAAGTGTCTCGAAACCTATTAAAACTATTTCAAATACTTATGAAATTTGTTTGTTTTAAGGCACTTCGCTTAAATGCAATATTCGCATAATTGCATGAAAATCACAGAAACTTTTTTACCTAACGTGTGATAAATAGCTTGGATAAGTGCTTTTGACACAATTTAATGTTTGACTTATAAACATAATCGATGAAAGGACCTGACAGATTGCCAATGTCCATAAGCCAGTTATCTTTTTTTTTTATCAATTACACACAGTGTATCTTGTTGATTTCTATTTTTCGTTTTTGTTTTCAAAACATATTTTGTTCAATTGAAATTAAATATGTAGGTAGATACATACAACTTGCTTGTAATGTTGCGTTTTAACTCGTTTTCTAGGATTTGGGATGAAAATTAGTTACGCTTGAGAAAATAATAATAAACGGTGCAATTATGCGAGACCCTCGTGCTTCGTTTAAATCCACATTTCGGATAAGTGCATCAGAAAATATTCAACTTTTTGAAGTGCACTTAAGCGATCTTTACTATGTAATGAACGTTTTAAAATACCCAACCTTTACCATAAAGGGTTAATAACAAGAAACCTTACCGTGATCAACCAACGAATTTTAGATTTCTATCAATCTCAAAATTCCTGACTATAAATAAAAGCGATAATGCCTTCTTAGTACCAACAATTTGTTAGATGAAATCGCGTGCCAACAATTTGATATGAGACTCGTCTAGCTTGGGCGGATATATGGTTTAGTGCCCAAGATAAAAGAAACATGCCATCATCAAGTATTCGATTTACAAATGTTAATAAAGTGTTGATATTTAAGGTAGGAATTTGATCAAAACGGAGGGCGAAAAATTCGGTTAATTAATGCTTTCGCCCACTGCAACCTACTTAGCCTATATACATATGTGGATTATATAAACACCAATGACTCACTAAAACTAAATACTTTTGAGACATAAAATTACATGCGAATCCAATTTGTAGATACATGCATACTACACATATCTGCACACATGAGTGTTAAGTCCCTCTGGACAACCTATAAGCAGCAATAGCCCATTTCCTTATTGAGGAGTATGTTGTGGCACCATCCCCTTCTAAAGATTTAAAGGAAGAGAAATATAGGATAATTGCTTTTACTTTGTTCCTTGTCACGCAACTCAACACAGAATTGCACTGCTAATTAGCGGAGCTACATTTGTTGGTATAATATTCCCTTTCTTCTCATATCCTGTATCGTTTGCAAACTAAAAAAAAATTCTTACTTTTAATTTATCTAAAAAAAAAAAGATCGTTAGATATACAGCCAAATATGTTTACAAAGCATGCATTTTCTATTTCATTTAGGAAAGCCGTTTTCTTAATATTACAAACTACATACTCGTACATTACTTACTTAGTAAAAGTAAAATTAAGTCACTTAAAAATTTGGAAAATTAAGTGAAAGCTGATTTTTCCTACCATGGCATAGCGTCGTTTTCCTATAACGAGATTGAAACACGTTTGCATGATTTCTCTGAAATTCTCATTATCTTTTTTTCTTGTATGACAATATACGAATATGTATACCGGGACTATGATACTATCCATCCTTAATGGTAAAAAATCTATAACATGCCATTTTGCGCTCACAAAAACCCCGTTGCAGACAGGAAATGCCCCTAAAATAGGTCAACTTTTCAACTTTTGTCCCATACTCGAATGCCCTTTTTTTAAGCAAAGCATCGACCAGGGAATGTGAAAACAATAAATCACAATGAGAAATGTCTAAAAGTTCGGTTGATTAAATTTCGTTTTTAGTGAAAGCGGTAGGACAAAGAATCTCATGGGATTCCGGCCGAAATCCTTTTATTCCGTTTTTCTTTCGTCTTTGGTGCTTTCGAAATTGAAATGCGGATAGGACATTAGGGGCGACAACTTTTCTCCCATTCGTTTTTCACCAGGTGGGTCACCCCATGGGGGTAGAGATGATGGTGCTGGAAAATAATGTCGGTCATTTAGAAGAGAGGCAAAAAACCATTCTAAATGACTATCCATTTTAAAATATTAGCCAACACTAGTGGAGTGCTAAAAATACTTAGAACCAATGGTTTGGAATTGAAAATATTGGGTAACCGTTTTGATTGACGTATTTCTCTACGAGATGATACTGAAAATTGTAAAATTTAATTATGCTTTGCTGTGCTCAATCCTGCACTAAGTAGGGAGAAAACGAATGCCACAAATATGTAACATACATGTGTTCTTGTCCACTTTATTCATATCTTTCATGTTAATTTTAAAGTGAACGATCTATTGACGTGGTTAGCTCCAAGAAACTGTCATGTGGCCGTGATGTAGTGGTAAGCATCAATATTTGTCAAGCTCAAGGTCCCAGGTTCAACTTCTGATATAAGGAAAGTCAATCAACTGCAATTTGAATTTAAATCGGTTTGTTATTTCTATCGTTTTCGATACCATTCTTTTTTACGCGTTAAAAAACTCCTCATGCAACCAAAAAAATGCAGAATGCGGTATTAAATTTCTAATTGGAGAATTATCAGAGTATCTTTTGGTGAAAAATACGTAATCAAAACCGACTTCTTACACGATACTCCCATTGGTTTGCTCTGCGTGTGTTGAAAACAAAACAGTTTTCATTTTTGTGAGCTATGAGATACGAATTCTTAATAGAATAGTTTAAAATCTTCATCAGATGCTCAAATAAAGAGGATCTAATAAGCACAAATGCAACGAAGGAAAACGAATTTCGAATTTGCATTTGCTTTCGAATCGAATATGGAAATACATACACTCACTGCGTGAAAAAATAAAAGGAAATTGTTTACAATTTACGCTTACCATTTTATGGTAAACGATTTTTTCTTCTCTTTGCAGTTACATTCAAAGAAATGCACTGCCATTTGCATTTTCCTCAAACGTTCGTCATACCGTCTTTTTCGACTATGGCAGGTGTCCTTTTACGTAGTTGGTACTACTTACATACAAAAAATACGTCAAAGTATTATAGCACAAACGCTCAATGTGTCAGGCGTAATTGTCTAGTCCCAGCTTTTGACATGTATCCACAAGACTACCAAAAAAAAAATGTTGAAACCCAATCTTCGGTCAATGTACTAGTTACTCAAAGTTTCAGCTTACGCCTAAGCCATAAGAACATGACATGATTTGGAATGAAAGAAAAAAAAATCGGGAAGAATTTTTTAATACAGCTGCAAGAGATACTGATTTTTTAATTTGTTTGCTTTTAACTTCTATTTTCTCTTTAGAAAAAGGGTTTAAAATAAAAAATACTCTATCCACAACGGTGGAGGCATTCAAGTGCCACATTAGTGGCTTCTTTCTGGGAGCTGAAGCTAAGTGCCTCCAGCGCTACCAAATTTCAAACGACTATATTTTACAAAATTGAATTAGGGGACTACCTATTTAAAATTATGCAGTTGAAATCGTAGTGTTTTTGCATTACAAGGCACTGCGGAAAAGCTAGTATAGATATTTTGCTTAGTTTAGCTGAAGTAGTAGTTTAAATTTGTCTTACTAAGTTTACGAATAGGCTCTTGCCCATGATCCACAAAAAATAACGTTTTCTAATATCTTCCCACGTTATAACCAAACAGACTGAAGATGCTATCAAGCATAGACTTCACAGCACTACAAAGATTACAGTTTCTGGCTAATGCAACTCGTAGAGCAGTTAATAGTTCTACGCATTTTTATTTAACAGATTCCAACAGCAACCCTGGTTTCTCCATATAATCGAATTGCCAACGAAAGTGAGGACGTCCTCGTTTATTAAAGGCGTCCACATATTTGGAGATAGACGCAGAATTCGATTAATTTTTTCTTTTCTTTTCAGAGCTCGAATATACAATGAAACAAAAAAAAGAACCCCACTGTGAAATAATAGTCCACATAACAAAAAAAGGCTACGATATAGTCATGCAAACAAGCGCCGCATCTCAAGACAACGAAGAGTCTTAATCCGGAAATTTGAAGGCAAAAAGATTCTGAGTAGATAAAAACCGAGCCAGAACGATTTCTTAGGTCAAAGATGTTGAGAAATCTCACCGTGTCGTCATCAGATAGGCAGTTGTGAAAGAAAAACGAAGTAGTTAAGGAGTTTGTCTACCTAAAAATCTGAAGAAACTTCACAAATGACATTTTAGTCAAGATCCAAAGATAACTGACACTGGTTGAGTTTAAAAACTCCATACGCAAATGTATACGCCTGTAACTTGCTGCCGAGTTCTAGCCTCAAGAAGGTCCTTTGCATTGGCTTAAAAATACAAAATCCCCCGGCTAACAGAGTTCTCAAGCTTTAGCTGAAAAGTTCTTGACAAATGCTTTACCACCGTTTTAAAGATCAGGCAACCGCGGTTGCCAGGGTTTTTGGTCCGAGGAAGGAGGAAACGCTCGTGAGGCCGTAAAAATAAAGACAGTTTTATTTTTATTTAATAAATTTAAGCTTCATTGCATTGGATTTGTGGATGTCATACTACTGAAATTAAATTCTACACTTTGTTCACTTTCATTCTTCTATCCTGTATTTGTAATTTTTTTTTTTTCAAATCAAGAAAGTGTTAAATAAAAATTGTTTTTTTTATTTAAATCCCATAAGTCTTCCATAGGTCAACAATCAATCTGACCAGCACAGCATTTCACTACAGTAGTAGTATTTTATTGCAGAATATTGAAAGAAAATTCAAGTTGAACAATATAAACACCTTTTAAAATTTCAACAGTGCAAAGTCTGGAACAATAGAGCATGCACTCAGGACCAGTGAATACCCAATAGAGAATATGTTCATATTGTTGATTAACAATTTCGTTTTTTGGGTTAAAGGAACGAAAAAAAGAAGAGAAAAACATAAAAATTCGACGTAGAACAGGTTTTTAGGTATTTTCAATACTTTCCATTCCCAACTTTACTTCATCCTTACCAAAAACTTTTATGGTACAACAAACAATGTAAAATCGGGAGAATGCATGGTAAAGGGAATATACAGTAACCAGAGAATTCTTTTTTCCTCGGTGGTTAACGGAACCGTACATCCACCTGAAAGTTTGAAATCCGCTGAAAAAAGTTTGTTAATTTTGGTCTGAAGTCTTTATCGGAAAAACATTTCTCTCTTGATAGAGTGACTTTTTCGAAGGGTTTGTGCGTATTTCTGCTGCGGTTGTATGCAAAACAGTACATACATATGTATGTATCTAGGTATATGCTATGAAAATACTTGTTTTAAAGCGAAACCTTTTCTAGAAAATGTATCAATTAACGAAAACCTTAAATCCGCTTAAAGTTTTTCTAACTTTTGTGGAGTTTAATACGTAAAGAAAAACAACATTAATACTTTCATGATGTTTAAAAGCGTTACCAGCATTTTTAAGTGGGAAAGTTTTTAAAATGTCTTCGCCTTCTTAACAAAGCCCTTATAAATAATAATAGCTTGCCATCATCGATTTAAAAAAAAAAAATTTAAATAAAAAACTGGTGAAAACCAATCAGGTCCTTACTGATACCTTCTGAAGATCAAGGATTAACATTTTTTCATATTGTCTTTTTTTTTCAAGGACTTTTGATGTAGTGACTGACGTGCTTATTATTGAGTCCGATAATGATGTCCAGAATAACTGGGGAGAATTTTTGTTGGTTTTATTGTCATTGATGACAATTCAAGGTATTTCCGTCCAACTGCCTGATGTCAACATCCATACGAAGTACGATCAAACCGTCGAGCCATAAATATGACCAACCTTATGCAGTAGAGTAAGTAGCAATAACGGAAACCACAATTCCACCACCAATTCTGCCGCTCAAAAGTTTAAGGTGAACGAATATTTGACACTTTGAATCGAAATAAGTTTTAAACAGTTAGAGATATTTAAAAAATTATTTTTTGTGAGTGTAGAGGTGATTTTTGATTTTTAGAAGAGAACAGAAAATTGTTGAAAATATTTATTTTCATCAAAGTAGTTTCCTTTATTTTTGATCACGACGTCACAAATTCTAGGCATCCTTTCAAATAATTTGTTTATGCTTTCACATGCCGTGATTCCCAAGTGGTTTGTAGAGGTGTCCAAAGATGTGGTTTTGATTTTGGGCAGCTTTCTCGTACTCTCCTATCGAGTTCGTCCTATAGAAGCTCTATGAGGTTAAAATATGGGGATTGGGCTGGCCATATCATATTTTGAACTGTTTTTGATTGCTCTTTGGATTTAAAGTACTCTCTATAAAGTGTTGAGAATATTTGGGGTCATTATCTTGTTGGAGCCAAAAGTTATACCCAATGAAACGACGTTCAAATGGAAGAGCTTGGTCTATCAAAATGCTTTTATGTCACTTTTTGTTCAATATGTCATCGATTTTTACCAAATTTCCAACTCCTTCAAAGCAGAACGATCCCCAGGCCATAACTCAACAGCTTCCATGCTTCACAGTTGGAACCACATATTACAAAGCCATCCTCTTTTGGTCCGATCGACGGACAAAAACTCGCCTATTTGACCCAAAGAGTCCACTAGAGTTTCTTCCACATTTCCATGGGCCAATCTTTATGATGACGATCCCACTATAGCCGTTTTTTGCGATTTTGTGGCCTCAGGAGGAGTTTTCGAGCAGCAATTCGACCTCTTACTTCCGCCCCAACTAAACGGCGTTAAATCCTTTGTCTCATAAGGAAAGCGTACATACTTCAGAGTAAATTTGTAAATTACTTTTTAGTAAGTACAATAATTTAAAATGTTTTTGAAGAAGCAACCTCGTCAAAAGATTATCTTCTATCGAACTTACCAAATTTTAGAACTACGATAAAAAAAATAGTAATCCTAAAATATATCGTTCTTTTGTTAAGAAGAAAGTATGTACATTTGTATGTACCTACTTCACTTCGCTTCGTAATGGGTTCAATACAAATTGTTCTTCATTTAAAATGTTCCAGACTGAATACCTTCGCACACTTCTCCAGGTATTCACTTTAAATAACTTTCGAATACCCGTGGGTGTAATTTATTAAACTCGAAATGCACTGGTAGATTTATTTTGGAGTGTGTGAAAAAGCAGCATGGCTGCGGTTGCTTTCCTTCCTGAAGTAAAAGCATTCCACGGATGCGGAAATAAATTGCATGTAATTTTTTTCGGAGAGCTCTGTATTCTCTTGTTTTGAGAAATGTATTCCACTTTTACAAAGTTTAATGGATTATACCGGTTTTGGTTTGAAGTAAGAAAGAGTAATCGAGTATGTAGCCAACTTTTCCACTCTAACCGAGACAAAGAATGTGAAATATTGTATACGCTTAATATTTTACGTTGGGGCTTTGTATTCTGAAGTGAGAGTAGAATCCTTCACTCAATCATGTGGCAAACCAAAAACCAGATCGTCTGCCAATATATATCAAAGCAGGGTTACTAGTGTATCAAAACTTTTATTTAATTGTTATTATGTACACTTTTGATATGAGGATAAGAATGTGTCGTATGCGTTGGTGTAGTAGATTGTAAAATAAAAAGCTTAGTTACAGTGTTTATGTGTACCCCCTTAAGTTAATTTCATTTTTTTCAGCTACAGTGAAATTGTATTCAGAGACTTGGTAGGCAGATATTTAAAAAAAAAAAGATTAGTTATTTAGTAGTAGTAGTAAATATTATTATAGTAAGCACTGCGTGTTCATTTCGAATCTGTATGGCATGAAGTTAAGATGCAGGAGTTCTTCCCTGGCTTTGAGTTATATTGCAGTGTTTGTAAATCCTGATTTCCGTATTTGAAACGTCTGAAGAAAGGGTTCCACTATAGACTTTTTCAGTAGAGATGTTTCCAATGAAAACTACTAAGTTTCAGCTTCGAAGTTGTCATTTTGCGAATGCGTTTACAAGACAGCCAGATAATGACCCATAATTATGACTCCAACCTTCAAGGCTATAAAAAAAATGATATTTTTCGACCCTTACTGCGACTATTGTCCCTCAAAAGTAAAAAAAAATCAAAAAACATATGTGATGAAAAATGAATGTATTTTCAATTAAACAATTTACCATTTATTTAATGCTTCCATAGTACCTTCATCTTTGAATGGGAAAGTTAAAAACTCTTTTGGGTTAAAATCGGTTTTATTCAATTTGGAAGGGAAATTAAAATCAAATATTCGCACACACAAATTCTGACCTAATTCCACTCCAAGTAGAAGTTTATTTGTATTGAGCTTCTGGAATAAATAGAATTAAGTAATTCTTCCTATGCTACAATACAATACCATTATACAATAGTTTAGAATATCGCACATTGTGAACAAAAACTCCAAGGAATCCCAAGCGACAAAATCATGTTTTGTGTGTACGATGTCCTCCTCGAAATAAATTGAATTTCCTGAAGCAGGAAACTTCCTATAATGTGACCACCCAAAACTTTGCCAACACTCCCCGCTAAATAATAAATGAATCCTTATCCACACACTGTCCTCACGTAGATAGCCACAGAAATCACGCCCCAAACGCAATAGAAATCAACCGGATTGAAATTGTCCCCAAAAGGCTAAACCAAATTGAAAGGAAAGCATTGAAGCCGTTATATTATGAGCAAAAATCAATGTTCGGATATTAACTTATAACGGACGATGAACCGAATACCCTAAAGATTTTCTCCAGTGTTCCACGTGGTCTTTGCACGCGGGACAGAGTTTTTTTTTTGTCAATCCAGGAAAATGAAAAAGTTTGTGTGTTCAGTTAAGTTGAAAATTTATTAAGTTCGATGGTAATACGTCTTTAAGAAAGCCAGTCAACCCGACTCTACGGATTTATTTTAATAATTTTCATAATCCTGCGGTGGGTGGATTTTTCTATGTGCGCTTGAAAAAAGGGTTTAGGTTGTCAGTGTCAGATATTCCTGGGTGCGAAAAATATATTTTCGTTGAATGACTTTGTCACTCTAGCGTTGCAGCACTCGTTAGAGCTTTCTGAGTTAAATCCATGTTATTACTTAAATTAAAGTACTTTGAAATGATGTATTTTTAATGTTTTTATAAAATATGTAACTAGTTTCGTCTAGAGAACAAAGTTTCCTTGTTGGAGTACGCTCGTTTGTCGTGAAACACCGAGACTAATATTCAATATTTTAAATCACGCTACGGGCTTTATTGAACCATTTAAAACTTATTAGTGGTTAATCGCGTAAGGTTGTGATTTCGTCTGGAAAGGCGCGACAGTGAGCACTAACCCTGAAGCAATGGTTAATGAAGACGAAGACGTCTTCTTGCAGTGCTAATTTAATATATCATCTTCCATTGCTTCAAAATCTGGAAAGCTGTAGACCTAAGAGTACAACCGTAATGCACAGTCACCCTACCGACTATGTACGTAAAGAGGGTGCAGTGCTTTGCGTACGCATTGTTCATCGGAGGCATAATTGTGCTAGATGTATTAACGGAAGAAAAAAGCAGAAATAAGGAATATATTTCCACCAATACGCAGAAGAATGGCAAAACAGGTGAAGGAGCCCTTAAAATATGTGATTGAATGTTGGGCTTATGGTGACGTCAACATTCACTCAACAAAGCTGATAAACGGACATGAGGCATACTCGTAAAAATGTAAGCAGTGAAAATAATTGTACACATTGTGCAGACGATGTACTTGAGGATGCCGATCATGTTTTCATGGCAAGTGTCCATAATGAAAGAGAAATATTTCGAAATAAACTTGGCGAGCAGCCAACTCCGGAAAATATCACTGCACATATGCTAGCCTCGTGGGAAGTATGGAATGCAGTTGGTGACATGGCACCGGCTGTCTTGAAAGACCATAGTCGCCTTAAACCAAAGAAAGTTTTTGTAGGAACGGATAATTTATACAACCAATGTATAGCGAACCATGTTAAATTATTTTCTTCCTAAAGGGTGACCAATTGATTTAACCTTTTGAACAAAATATAGGCAATATGTTATCACGGTTATCAATAATTTTTACATAACAGAATATAGTCGAAATTCTTACGTCATATCTGCGGCATTTGTAAACAATAAATTGTCAAGAAGATTCAATGGGTAGGTTAAGTTATATGGGCAGAATGGTCACATGTCAAACCGGAAAAGACGTTGCAAGCAGGATGTCATAGACAAGCATTGGAAGCATTTGAACCTCACCCAGTACAAGACCCTAATGGCACTAATGCAAATTAAAACCTATAGACAATTAACAATATTCAGATTTTGCGGTCAACTTTCAGCAATCGGCCGAAGAGGAAAACGGTTTTCTACTCTCCAATCATATCAGATGAGGCTTACTTTTGTCTCTTTTATCTTTTATGCCAATATGCAGAGCTGCACAAATTAAATTTTAAGGGTTGTTTGCCAGCGTGAATAGCATTCTCTCAAGTTAACAATCTGGTGCGGTGTAGCCTTAGAGGAAATTATTTGACCTAATTTCTCGGAAAATGGTAATGATATTGTTATGTCGGTCAGTGAAATCGAACTGTGCATAAAAGTTGTGAGATATTGATTCATTTGGACAGAACTACACAATGTTAAAACCACAATAGAGTTATCAGATACGTGGTATGTGAAAAACATATCCTTCGACCACAAACTTGTAGAAAGAGTTTAATTTAAAAACCATTTCCACTTTTATGAATTCAAACAAAACTGCTCATATATAAATCTAAACCTTACCTTAAATTGGTCACCTGACAGTTTACTTCAAAACAATATCTGTTTAACGCTATCAACGTACAAGCATATGCAGATGATGTTGCTGTTCTACCATTTGATCCTTTCCTCAGAATCTTATGCGTGGATGTGCTTCACGTATAGTGCATATGGACTTTGAGTAAGTCCTCTGAAAACTGAAGCTGTTCTTTTCACTAGGAAGAGAAAAAGGGTAAATAATTTCCTTTTCCAATTAAGCAAATTATCCAGGAGTATTCTAAAACTGTGAAGTATGTTGTACTAATTCACACGAAAAGGAAACCATATTCCACTTTCTCTGTGACTGCCCAGCACTAGCCAGAACCAGGCAGCGCACACTTGGAAAACCCTTTTTGAAAGAACTATCTGAGATTTCTAACATAAAATTCTGCAGCATTATCAATTTTTTTAACACCACAGGATGGATCTGAAAACTACACTCTTAGCCACGCCCATCAACATCCTGATCACGTGAGTTGTAGAACCAAAATGACGCACCCGCCCTATTTGTGTCTCTGGCAGGTTCACCAATTTCAACCACTTCTAATTACCATTCTAAAATCAAGAATATTAGAAAAAAATAAGATAACACTTGGAACTCACCAGATGGTATACCGAAAAATTAAATTGATTTTATAATAACGAACAAAACTAAAACAATCCAGGACGTATCAGTGTTAAATAGATTCAATTTTGATAGTGATCATTAAATAGTAAGTGCGAAAATACTACTAAATCATACAATGCCTTTCATTGTAAGGAGTATGTGATGCAATGTAAAAGATGGAGAGATAGTCTTCAAACCCTTTCAACAGATGAGAAAGATACGCCAGAAACAACTAGAAAGTACTGGGGGAGCATTGAAGTGAAATTGCTAAACAAAATAAATAAATATCAAAATAGATATGTAGTAAAAATAAAATATATTTATTAAGAACTGTTGGTTTCTTTTTCAAAAGGCTTGGCCGTAGACCATCCGGTCAACCCAATTTTTCAATATATTTTCGATGGTTTCGGTCCTTATTTCACGAATAGCTTGATCAATATTAATCTTAAGTGCCTGAATCGTCTCTGGATTGTTCGCATAGCATCGATCTTTAATGGTACCCCACAAAAAAAGTCCAACAGCGTCAGATCGCAGCTCCGTGGCGGCGAAGCAACATCACTAAAACGACCAAAACCAATATACGTAAGGTTACATAGCTTACTGGAACCGTAGCTCGCCCAAGTCCGAATCCTCAGTTTCTGGCCATAAAAAATCGGTCATCATGCCTCGGCAGCGCTCTTTATTGACTGTAACGTTTCTTCTATTGTCGTCTTGGAAGAAAAATGGGCCGATTATGCCGTCACTCCAAAAACCACACCAAACTGTCACATGTTCAGGAAGCATTGGCTTCTATATGACTACGTGTAAATTTTCCGAGTTCCAAATAGGTCAAGTTTACTTGTTTACGTAACTGCCGAAATGGAAATGCGCCTCATTAGAAAAGATAAGCTCAAACGCATTGAGTCTAAAAGGGAACTTGAACCGTCTACCTTTTTGCAGTGTAGATGAGGGATCTATAAACCTGTTATAAGAGCCTCTTTAGCTTATACGTCAGCTGCCTGGGTGGAACTTTCATGCGAAAGTTAATTTTAGTCTATGTAAATGTACCTTTTTTCCGAGGACCACTGCTTACTAACTTCATGCGAATATGTATGTATCTGAAATTTTGGCAAAACTCCGAAAAATTGATTGTCTGCACCGTGTTTAATCTACTAATGCTTGATATCAAAATCATAAATGGGACAACCAAAGCCATCTTTTCAAGCTTTTTTTCAAGAACCTTCTGCTATGAATATATTCGTACTATGCCCTATTATATGAGCCAAAAATGCAAACAGAAATAAAAAACACAAACCTAATCAATATTGCCATGGATTGCTTGTTACCACTACTTTAGGAATTAGAAAATTAATGTAAAAAAACCTAGTTTTTAAGGCTTCGAAGGTCGAAATTACTGAAAGTATTTTCTTAATTATTCTCCATGCTACAGAAGAAATGTTGGGGAATTCGTATTCCAACCCTACGCGTCACTATGGGGTGCTCTACGTTTGGGCTTGCAATCAAATTCAACTTCCGTTGTAATTTCAGTTTCCCACAAGCTTCATTTTCCCTGACGAAATATCTCCCGCTGAATTCGGCAAACCAACCCCTTACTGTGCGTTTATAATATCAGCCTTCATTAAATGCTTGATTTATTTCCCCAGCTACTGAGTTCCGAAATAGAATTGGAAAAAGAAAATGGCCCTAATGCCTCTAATAGAAAGCATAATAGATATATGGGTGTTTCTTGATAACGAAACAATTGTCAAATGGAAAATAATTACCTACTTAAGCAAATATCAAAATTGAAGCCTCATTCAAAACTGATAGTCAAATGTACTCTTTATAAGTAATGACCTGACTTTTGAAATTTTGTTTTTTTATAAATACATATGTGCACAGGTACACTTTCAACTCTTAATTTTTTTTAAATCTTTACGTTTGAGTACAATCTTATTAATCAAGGTAATCCATCAACTAAAAAGCCTTTAGAATGTCTGAACAAACAAATTTAATCCTGTTGAAAATTACATCGAATATGTAAGTACTTTATACATATACATATATATAAAAAAAAAACAAATCGATCAAAAAGCACCAATATAAAAAGCTGATAATAACTAACCGTTTTAACAACTTTAAACATGTGTCAAACACAATACCTGAAGCCTACAACCACCATTTCCAACATCAATCAAATTTCACAAGACACATTTTCCCACATAAAAGCCACTAAGTGTGCATCATGGCAATTCAACATATAGCCCATTTTTACCATCTACATATATGCCATCACAAGCCGAGTTGTGGTTTAACCATACACATTTTTAAAACAAATAAGAGTTACCCACAGAACTACTGAAATTAACGAAAAACCTCAACTCAACCTCAATGTATCACTAGACGCATTGATGACACTTATAATTTCAAAATTCCTTTTACTCGTAACATGAGTACATAACATACTCACTATACTCCCGTTAAAAATTTACATTGTATTTGCATCACATTTACATATGTATGTATGTGCAAAGTACATGACTCTATAAATACTCGTACGTTTACAATTTGCTCGTGTAAGTAATCAAATGAATACTACAACTGACAATAAAATGAAAATTTTTTAGAGAAAGCACAGAGTGGGAAAATGAAAGTGTTAAATGTGTTTTACTTCACATTTTAATTTGGTATATTAGTCAACATTTGACATTTATGTTGTACGCACGTCAGGTGTTAGATAAGTAAACAGTATAAGAATGCATAATAATTTTGAAAAATGTTTCCTGAACTTTAACACAATGGCAATTTGTGGCGTCAGATTGTAAATACCTACGCCGAAAAGATTGTTGATTAGCGAAATGAAATTTGGCAAAAAATTAGTATGAGTGGCGAAACATTTTAACTTCTATAGCTACATACCTGAACTTCGCAAATAGTGCCTTATGCTCTGACCCATAGAATGTTCCTAAACCCTGCTTGTTATACATATATGTATACTTATATGCAAAACACCTGTATTTTTTAAATGCCACATCCGAACAGATTCATAAGCTTCTCATGAAAAATTTTATCCTATGATATACGGCTTTGTATACCGAAGGGTACTTAGTACCTTGAAGACCGATTGGTGGCTGAAATTCGAATTTGAACACTAGTTTTCCAGCATCCTCACCAGTTCAGTGCACTTACCTTTTGCGCTGCAACTGCCCACTTCTCGCAAACAAATTGCATCAAAAAACGACATTTATAATTGGATTTGCAGGATTAAAAAAAACTAGGAAAATTAGAGGGAAGACGTAGGAGATACCGATGCACATTGATTTTAAATGCTTGTAGGTTGAAGTGATGAGGAAACAAAGAGCTATGTACATAAATCATTAGCCATTCGTGTTGTAAGATTCCCTATATTTGACAGTATGTCTGAAAGAGGCTGGGGATGAAATGTTGAAGGGGTGAAATGGATAGGGCTTTTTGGCTAGAACACTATCAGGTTCCAAGCGAGTCGACTGACATATGGTCTCCTGTCACCTGTAAGTCGCGCATTTTTAAATTCTGCTTAGAATGTGCAAGACTGTTTTTGACTGTTAACAGCGATTAAAATAGAAGTGTATTAAAATAGAAGTTGAAAACAAGACATCATTAATAAAAATGAGGAAGGAAACCGGAAACTATAGAGAAGCAGAATCTATACGCTGAATTGCACACAATGATCCAAATGAACTCGTATTGGACGGTCCGGAAGATAGTTTTCAATTCATTGAAAAATATTTCGATAAAAGAGTTTGATACAAAAATTTGTCAAATGCTTTTGAAATGTCATGCGCAAGAACCTTACTTTCACTGAAGGGATGTGGAGATTCTTTCCACTATCTGCATTAAATCAATAGTACACCTGTGGCTATGAAAACCATAATGTCGGTAATTGTTGTGAATTGAGATATTTCATAAGCGGACAGCGTTTTCATGACCTTGGAAAAAAGAGATGGAAGTAACCAGGGAAGTAGAATCGATGGAAAGACTTACGCAGTGGTTTTGCCAGCGTTGAAGAACACCTTCTTCTAAAGTGGTGAAGTATATGTCGAGATAAAAAAAGAAGGGAGGTTTTGCAAAAAAAGTTGAACGTCTAAAAATTAAATGAATAAAACCTGGATTAAGCTGCGAACACTTGCTAAGCCAACAAAGATAAAGAAGACGTCAATAAAAGTGAGGGATGCTTTAATAAAACAGCAGACAATTATGTATAACTGCCTTCGGAAAATCGACAAACTGTCAATAAAACTGATCACGATGTACTTAATTCAGGATCTGCAGTAACTTGGACCATTACCTTGTTCCAGACCAAAGATGTACTGTAAACAAGTTTAACGTCAAACGCGTGCATTTGCAAGCGAACGGCTAGATATTTCGCCAAATGTTTATCGCTTAATCTTTTAAGAAGTCCAATGTTACTAGTATCGAGAACAGAAAATCGGTGGCACCAACACATGCCAGCAAATCATCAGGAACACTGCTGTCAATATAATTCATTTGTTTCGAAGACCACAACAAAACCCTTTGTTAAAGAATACTCTCAAATACATATATGTACATGGAGCAAAAGGCCTCAAAGTCGCTGTTATGAACTCCCTTTCGGTATTACTGCCATTAAATCCAAAAGAAATGATCAAAATTCTGCAACTTCTAGGGTTCTCCTAATATTTTATTACATTCATTTTGCAATACATAAATACAACAGCAGTGCGTATATTGAACCTTTACACGCAGTAGTAGTAGTAAAAAGTATAACAGAAGCACAAATTAAGAAACATGCACCAAAGGGTGAATATCCTTATGCATATAACCGTTTGAGAACATTGCAAAGCAATCAGCCACTTATGAACTTAAGGACTTTTTTAATGAGCAAATTAAATAAAGAAATACCAAGCTTGCACAAAAAAAAAGACCCTGAATGAATATTTCAAACTTACTTTAAGGAAAAATATACATATAAAAATGTATGTGTCAACGTAAAGTTATACAGGAGCAGTAATGGGGAGAAACTTACCTTCCATGAAATACCTTTCATTGTGGTAATAAGGACCTACCTATGAGTACTATGTACATAGGTATTACCAACATTTTATTCCGATTGACGAACGTAGGACTGGGTGGGTCGGAGAAATATACCGTGAAAATGTCAACTAAAGTTAAACTCACGACCACAAGATAGAATTAAATATGGAAGGACAAATAGTGACAACATTTAAAATACCATCAAACTGAAAAGATTCCAAATAAAATTTATTTAATTTTTGTTTTAAATAAACGATTTTATTAATGTACTAGAAAGAAATACTAAAAGTGTTGATGGGGAAAAGACCATGAAAATGTTGTTTCAATCGTCCTCGGGTATACAAACTTTGTTATTATATGTTTTACTTTTATTGTATGTTGAGAATTAATAATATTGGGTATTTTGTATAAACATATTTATATATTACTTAAAATATGAAATTCTTTGCGCTCAACGCTTTTAGTTTTAAAAGACAATCCGTATATATTTAAACAACATTTTAAATGATCAGAAAACAAATTATTTTTTTATTTGTAGTAGGTAGATTTCAAAAATGGTTTATTTAAAAAAAATGTTTATATATTTTATTAAACTCATTCATATAAAATGCACTTTTCTTTATGAAATAAATAGAAAATATAACTAACTAACTATTGCCCGTTGTGCATTTTCCTTGGATCGTTTCCAAAGTTCCAGTTTGTGTCAAATTTTTATTAAATTTATTCAATTTAGTTATCAAAAGAATTGGAAATAAAAAAACGGCTAATTCCCCCAGAACCCCAATAGTTGGACAAGGCGTTTATTGATACAGGGTATGACAACTTTCTTGAGGCTAGATGCCAGCGACGTATTATTTTCATTCACCCCTGTGCTATTCTGTCCTCAGCTCGTCGTTACACTTAACATTGGATGTAGTAGTTAATTTTGTAATTCCAGTTTTTATTTGAATGACATCAGCTAGGTAATCGAATTCTGCGCGCTAAAGCCTTTCATTTGATACCCATATCAATAGGTTGTGAAGTAAAATGTAAGTCGCCATCTTCGGACATCTGGCATATTGGGTTTAAAAAGACGTCACATAGCTTATCGTATTTGAGTCATCAAGCGCTTTCATTTGATACCCAGATCATGGGGATTGTAAAGTAAAATCTGTCATATTGGATCATCCACCATATTCGATATAGAACGATATTGGATATAATATATTGCATTGTCACCGATTAAAGTATGTACGTGTGCTAAATTTCAATTCAAAAGATAAACGGAAAATGGGTCAAACTTCGATCACAAATTTGATTGTTACCGAAGTTTGAAGTTAGGTAAAATCGTTTTAAGTGGATTAAAATTCACAAAATTACACAGCTTTTTTCAAAATTTAATTTTTTTCGTTTACGTGTATATTTGTTTTAAATTATGGATTACTATCGTGTACTGCTCCTATTAAACACTAATGGAGACATAAAATTTTCTCTACGTGGCGATCATAATCTGTAATTAAATTAATCACGATAAAGAAAAGTTGTTCAAGTCACCGAGAGTAGCACTTAATTTATTATTAAACCTAATTATAATTATTACTACCACCACATTCCAAGCGGCAAGTTATTTATAGATTGCGTGTTCGTCTGGCATTTTATGCCACATGTTGGTGGTAAATGCCAAAAGTAATTTGCTGTGGACGTTATGTTTAAATCGTTTTTCTGGACTATGCTTGAAAAGGCATTTAAACGCCCGTTTCCCCTTGTACCTATAGCATTCCAAAAAAACCAAAAGTGGCTATTTATGTCGGGTTTTGGGTTCGTGAAAATATATTCTTTTATTTAATTAAGTCATTAGGGTATATAAATCGAAACCCTACTATTCAAATATTAAAGTGTACGTTTCGGATTTACCTTGATGCGAAAGTGTGCAAAAACACGCAAGGTCGCAGAATGAATTCTGAATGTTTTTTTTTCGAAGGTAATTGCAAAATTTGCTCAATTCTGAATAAAATCACTATGTACCTACAGACAAAAAGAGGACAATGTGTTAGGTGGCGATTCCCTTGTTTATTCATAATGGTTGATAAAATAAGATGGTAAGCGTGTGCATACTAAAGGCAACTACATACATACTCGTATATTAGAAATGCTATTCAGTGTCTTAAAAGGGGTACCTACGTTAATTTCAAGGTCAACAACAACCTTCATCCACACGTTTTAGCTCTGACTATGAGTATGGATTGTATTCGGTTCTTCTTCGAATTAAACAGATTTGGATTATGATTTAAATTAAACAATTTTTTTTTTTTTTAAGTTCTGGGGTTTCTTCAAAGAGATATCTAAAAAAGAAAGATTAGAGAACTAATCCTCTTCCATGTACAGGAAGAATCTAAATATACCAACCAATAATACATCCCAACAATCAGGTAACGTGGGTTCTGGCATAAAAACAGCGCGCCTTAGCGCTAACAGGGTTCTGTCGAACCACATTTTTTGCCTACTCAGGGGATGTGCATCACATTTATATGGTCTTTAGTTAGATAATTTGTAATCAAACAGCTTTAACCTTCAAAACAACTGCGAGAGTATCGATTATAAATTTATGCACGGTGTTTATAAAAGTAATGAGTGAATTAAGACACATCGATACTGCGATAAAACTTAACACTCCTTTGAAAACGTTTCTTCAGTTTTCGTTTTAGATTTCATGACTCGATAAATGTTTGAACGTGAAAGCTTAACATAGGCAAAATTGTAAGAAAAGTTAATTCAACTCAATGGTCCATTATAATTAGTGATATGATAATAATTGCATTGGCTGGCAGAATGCTATACCACTTTCACCTTCACAAATGGTTTCAAAGCCATTGGGAGATACATTCTTATTGGAAGGTCTGATTCTTTATCTCTTTCTTCGTTTTCCGAGTCATTTAAGCTGTGCTTCAGGGTGAAATCTTAGGTAATTTTTAGCATACCGATATTGTCAATTGTCATGCATAAATACGCAGTTACAAAAGATGTTCATATCTCTCAAAGGACCATGTGAGAAAATTTTTTAACATTTCGAGTTTCAGCATTTAATCTAAAATAAAAACCAAAACCGGGAATGACATTCTGCGTTTTCGAGGACCCATTTTCTACCATTAGCTACTGGTACAGATCTCTGGGTATTCCATACAAACTAAATACAATTTATTTGCAATTTATATTGACGTATATAAACAAACAAGTGCAAATACGTATGTACATAAACCCGTGTGAGAAGAAGAAATCTACTTACTTACTTACCTAGGTGACGCTACAGTTTGGGGTGAATCAAGGCCCCAATCAATAAATCCATAGTAAGCCAGCTGTTTTCAGTTGTAAAGAGATCGCCCTTTTCTACGTAGTCCTTCAAAGGTGGGTTCGAAGACTCTTCGGGCTAGAACATGAGCGTGAGCGGTGATCCCATTGTGATTGAATCTTCTTTTGATATACCGTCGGCAGATAGAACAGTACATCAATCGAATGAAGAAGCTCCACCACCTCTCACCTCTTTTACCATGGCAAAATGCTAAACAGCGGTACCATGAGTACCAGGGGTTAGAACCAGCGGTGGTTTAGGCGGATTTCACAGAATGAACAATTTTGCAACCTTCCCACACTACAATTTTGGTCGGAAAAACTTGAAACACCCTATATATCTCATTGGTAAAATAAGGGTATGGTACAAAGATGTCTATCCAGATGAGTACTGTAATCAATCACTTTGTCTATTGATTTTTGGTCCATTCGCTTATTTACCCGTATTTGGTTCTTGAGTGACGGTACTAGCAAAATATCTTCAAATGCTGCGTCCGTATCAATTAACAAACGGCTGCAGATTATGTGCGGCAACACCAGTCACTTCTCGAGTTTTGCACACAACAATAGGTAAGAATGGCCTCAGGGTCATTTTGACGCTCATTTAATTGTTTTGCCAAACTTTTGATAGGGTACCGAACGAGGTTACCCTTTTTACCTATCCGGTCAGATACTATGTACGTACATAATTCAGTATACGTATAGATTGGGATGCAATTTTCCGAAGCTGTGCATGTATGCTATGTGTGTATGTAACGTATGTAAATCTTTTAAGTCGGTGGGAACAGTACCTCAAAGCATTTTAGTTTTTGTGTAATAACTTAAAACAAAGTAACTTTAGCATTTTATGGGAAAATAGGTAACTTATTTATGTGCTACCATAGCTGTTAACAGAAGACAACGTTAATAAAAATTTTTTTTATTAATTTCAGTAAAAAGCGAAACAGCAAGAGCAAAAGTAGGTATACTTGAAACTTGAACTTTTTCTCAGCGGTTCTTTTTTCTATATTCGAAAAAAGTGTGACGTTGATACATTATTTTTGAACCGACCGGTTACATTTGTTTTTGACCGAATTGTCATGCGAATCTTTATAACATGCCATTTGATGTTGGTAATTAAATGGGTTTGGTTGACATATTTAATGAGTTACATACTTTCTTACAAACATTAGGATTGTTGAACTATACTTGGGGAAAACAGTGACCAGTATACATAGAGAACGCTAGATGAAGTAAACTATATGCTTTCCTTGCCTTCTTTAATATTTCTTATGTTTTAGAAAGAGCAGGAGCCCTTAAAAAATACACTGGTTACTCTAATGCTTTATCACCCTAATTTTGTAACTGTGCTGTACCTTAGATAAATGCTTTTTCTTTATTCGATTTAGACGTTCGCTTTAAATCAAAGTGCGACAAGGCTGACAAATAAGTCCTCTGTACACCAAAACTATCCGCACGTTAGAATTATTATAATAATGTCTGCAATTGAACTGCATTAATTTTCATAAACAAATTTAAAACACTTTCATATGCATGCAGGTATGTATCTAACATTGGCAATCAAGGTTCAATTTCAAATAAATGATGCTATCTTTTAAGTAATGCCATCTAGGCCTTATTTATAATATTTTTGAAAATCGTTTTTGCTTAACAAAAATTACGAAGCTTTGTCGAGTATTTAGGTTCGCATGTACACGAGATTTTTCGACTTTCAATTCTTTTGGTGCAGTACGATCATATTATGCCTTGCTACCTTACACGGTAGGTTGCTCTGCTGACTAGGAAGCAATGAGGCTGGATACAAAGCGCACATAAGTATTGGCACCATGAAGAACACGTACAAAAGGCTGCAAATATCACCTCAGCCTAGACTACGTCACATCAATTCTTACTTGTACTATACGCCAAAAACTTAAATTTTCAGGAGAGCAAATTTTAACTCTGAACCTATCACTTACCTGGGAAAGCGGGCATGTCAGTACGGCGACTCGACTCAAGACGACTCATATCATACGATCTTTGAATGCACAGGAAGGCTAAGAGAAAGTAAGAGATTCGAAACGGAGGTAGTTGAAATCAATTCAGTAATGCGTACAAATGAAAACAACTGGAACCGAGTGCGCTCTTACATCGAAGAAGATGGATTTCCTGAAGATTGAGATGGTTTAGTTGCTGGTAGTCCGACTCGCTCACCAGAGGAATATGGCCGTGACGGTCAATAATATTCCTTCTAAAAACAAAACGACGACGACCACGAGTACAGTATTACGATTACTCAAATTTTTAGATGAGTGCCTGAAAGTGGCATCGATTTTCTATTATCAGCACGGACAGCCGAACATTATTTTTAAATGTTTAACCCCATATTATATCAGTATTTTTGTTATTGTTATTGTGAAACACCAATATTAAAATCCCTTTCCTATTTTCCGAGGGTGCAGGGTATTTCATGTTCTTCCAGCGTCATTAAATTTACTGGACTGAGTATGTTATTTTAACAAGCTTTTATTTAAATTCACATGTTTCTTTCTGTTTGTTTGCTTGTTTGATTAGGTCACACATTCGATCAAAATGACATTTGACATGCTTCAATGTTAATTTTAAAATAATCTTATCTCTGGCGAATTTAATACCTTTGAGCTTCTGGCGATAAGTTCTTAAGTCAGTTAATTAACATAAATAAAATTGTGTGAATTGTTTCCAGTTTACTAGACCAAGGATTCTGGCGTCCGCGATTGCCTGATCCTTAAACCGGAGGTTCGGTCTTCCTCTTCTTCGTAAACCAGGTGGCTGGGATTCGAAGATTCTCTTAGCTGGAGCATTCTCATCCATTCGCTCGATGTGGCCGAGCCAGTGCAGTTGACGGATTTTTGCCTTCCGGAATACATCCACATCTCTATACAACTCGTAGAGTTCGCGGTTATATCTTCTCCCCCATACGCCCTCCTCGCAGACAGGATCAAATATTCGACGTAGAATTTTTTTTCAAAGGATCCCAAGATCTGCTCAGCTGTCTTACTTATCGCCCAGCACTCAGCTTCTTAAAGCAGGACTGGCAAAATTAGAGTTTTGTAGAGCATGATTTTGGACCTCCGAGTTATGCGTTTGGACCTGAGTTGCTTGGACAAACCAAAGTAGCAGCGGTTGCTTAAGTTTTTGCATACTCCTGATGCATACTCCTTACCAAAACATCGCCACCAGCTTTGAAGATCTTTGATCACGGAATTTTAATTCGTTCGATTTTTCTCGATAACAATAAGAGATAGAAGATTATGGTTTCGGGACTTTTTTTTTTTAATAATTACAGGGAAAAATAAGTACCTATAACATACTTATTATTTAACTACGCATTATTTTAAGAAAAATAATGATGACTTTTTTCCGAAACTTAACTTAATATCAACAAATTTTAATGACCATTGATCACTACGGACGTCCCTTAACTTAAGTTCGTCTATACTCTAGTGCAGGCATGTTGTGCGTGTTATATTCTTCGCACGAATGGAAGGGACCTACAGTTTAATGCCGACTCCGAATGGCGAATTGAGAAACTTTTCATGACAGATGGTACTCTTGCAGGTTTGTCATGCCTGCGAAGAGGTACTGCCGCGAAAAACTTTTGGTGGTTTTCGAGAGTCGAACCTGTGTCTCTCGCTTAGCTGTCCTGCGCACTTATCACTAAGCGCCGGCGACCACTGTCTGTAAATTATAAAAATTCATCCATTCTTTAATCAGTTTTTTTTTTAATGCAAACAAACATAGTTTGCAAATATATTAAGTAAATCTAGAAACGATTTCAAACGCATAAGTTGTGATACACTCCTTTCACTGAATATTGGTTGACATTTAAGGAAATAAATGATTACGATTAAAATTTTTATTTTAATTTTTAAGTACCATAAATGCTTTTTAAATTTGATTCAACCGAGCTCAATAATTCATGTAAAACATTAAGCAAACTTTTCCAAAATTAATAACTCAAAAAATCAGAGTTTTTCATATTTTTCGAATTGATTTTTTTTTTTTTATAAATATATTCCATATCGAGGAATTGGAAAACACATTATCAATCTCACCACTCCAATCATAAATGATACATCTTAAACGGTTTCAAGTTATACTTATTGAAGTAAGGGAGGATACTCCCACGATAGAAGATATTTTTACCTTGTACTTAAAACTTGTAACTGAGAGTGTTCAAAGTCAAAAGAATTCGAAAAGTAGATTGTATGGTATTTATTTCACACAATCGGAGAATGGCATGAACTTCGTGTTGGTATATGGCCACAGAGGGCTACGACTTTCTTTTGTTGTACGACAAAGTTTTGGTAAAGTTTTTCATAGTCCATACGTATTGATGTTGGGGTTCTTGTTTTTCGTATAAAAATCAACGTTTCTACATCTTAATCAGAATTGAGATCTCTTTATAATGGTTTGGGGGCCAACTTCGTTCAAAGGTACGAGTATGTATTCGCTAAGGACTGCCTCAAAGCTTGATAAGAAGATGCAAATATAAAAGAAAAATAACTTAACATTTGTATCATTACTTTTAAAGACAATTGTTAAGAGTGTAATCATCAAACTTCAAAAGAGTTAAAGCAAGAAACACATTTTGTTCTCTTAGAAAGTAATATTTTGCTAAACACGCATATTCTTTACATATCAATAATAATTTAATTTAATTTATACTGTAGTTTGTTCGTTTTTGTGTACAAATCTTAAATTAAGGAATATACGAAATGGGAATCACCCTTGGTGACCTAAAATATTAATTTTGATAAAAATTAATAAACCAACATTCAATTCACATGCTCAAGATTATCAATTGAGAATTGTCTTCTCAATAGTAAATCCTTAAAAAACAAAAACCTGCTCTTTTTAAACTTCTTCCACTGCCTATAGTACGCAGAACATCAAGGTAGGTAGATAGGTTGAAGGGATGACTGTATCCCATATGATGTAGCCTTCACTTGAATCTCCAAGTGTTCATTGTGTTCCCCTATCGTGAAATGTCCAGTCTATAGGAGGAGACTACGAAGAAGGGTATGTGTTATTTGGTAAGTGATAGCGAGAATCCATCAACATCCTCCATAGCATACTCAATCAAAGTCCTCTTAATTAACGTATCTGTATTGTATGTATTTACATCAATACTTTTCAATAACAGTGTGATACATTTTTTCTTTCAGATACCTTTACATAAAGAAAGACAAAATTATAAAACAACTTTTAGGCACTATAGTTTACTTATGTAATACTCATTAAAAAAATTATTTGGAACAAATAAAACACATCGAGTTTGCGGATCATATACGTACATGTACAGGTATATAGCAAATAATTCAAAACCTCGTGTCTGTTGATATGAGAATAACTATTAGCACAAGTGAAGCTCACCTTGCTGCTACAGCTACTGGGAGGACGAAATTAATGCTGTGAGTCAATGAATTACTATAAACAATGGAAAGCAAAGCGAAAATTAAATTTGTTTACAACAAAGCGTTACACTATGTGCAAGGACCGTAAATGGGGGACAAATTATACAGACGCTGCCGGGTCAGTACCTACCCGCGTGTGGGATTCTTTCCCACTAACGCCACCAACATTTTTGTATCAAACTCCCAATATTCCTGCTAAACCACTTTTAAGTATTTCATCCCGGGGTGGCATTCAGCTTTCGCTGTGATTCCTTTACGTGTTGTTGGCTACACTTTTGGCTTCTGTTAAGATTTTCTTTAAAATGTTTACTGCTATCTATGTTGGCAACGTCCCACATCCCCTGTGACAAGAGCATAATAGTCTACAATGTCATCTGAAGTTGAATAGAATATTGGCTAATTTTGATTCCAAGTCTTTCGTTTTTGCGTGCAAAATTAGGCGTGTAAGAAAAACAGTTTTTTTTTTATCTTTCAGTACTTTACTGTTAACAGAGGAAAATGAGCATTCCTATTGCTTTTGCTGATGATCTACATTGCACATATGTATATTGACACGGTCAGAAGTTGGCATATAGAAGCCCAATTCTACGTGTCATAATTTTATTTATGTCCGTTCATTTTTATTTGCCGACAGGTTCAATGTACTTTCGATAAGAAGTTTCATCCATGATGTCTCTCAATTATTCTTTGCTCCGTTTCAACCTCTTCGTATTCTCTTGACCGTGTCTCCTCTTTCTGTAATTATATTGTCGTTACACCTCGCCTAAAAGATTTATTGGACACTACGCGAAATGCGCACCCTGAATGCATCTAGATAGAAAACCGAATTTGTCTTTTTCGCATACATTTTTACTCGCAGCGCATAAGCCCAAATTGGAGCAGTATATAGAAACATTTGACTGAATGACCTTTGCCAGTAATAGACTGCCGCTCTATGGTTTTGCTCCCAGCGGTTGACATTATTCTTGATAAGACAGTTGTATCACAAGAGTTGTACTCTTTGCATGCCAACATCGTATCATCCTTCATTTCAAAATATTGGTAACAATTTTAGACTTCCATCAGGCCAATCTGCCAATGTCATTGCATACATAAGGTTATGTAACACCTTAGGGCACCGAAATAATTGTACGCAGTAAAGCAGTTTATGACAGGTACATAACTGACATTAGGCACGTCATGATCATTCTAATTTACCACATCCAATTTAACCGAATCTGTTTAGCAAGTGGTTCGTGATAACAAAGTTTAATTAAAGTGCTATCATTAGTTATAGCACCCTTCCTCTCGCAGCCTAAGGAAAAATAAATAAATATCTGTGGAGACCAGCAAGTGTCATCTCATACTTGGATGATAAAAGCATTTACCACATTGCTGGTAAAAATGTTGGTTAATGGAATTCAAATCCTTAAAAGAAAAAATTCTCCGACCACTAGTTTTATCGGAAACAGGTTTTCGAGAAACCCGACAGCTGGTTTAAATTTCATTGAAATGAAGTGCAGTTTTTTAGTTTTAAAGATATATGTATGTAGATAATGTACAAAGTTCCGAGGATTTCTGGATACGATAATTCAATCCCAATTGGTTGGGTTCTACACCAAACCCTTTCTCCATAGGCAAAAAGAACAGAATGTTTCCTACTGTGCGCAACACAGAATCTGTTACATTGGTGGAAAATGAAGAGCCAAGGGAAACGCCAGCGACGACAATTTCGAAGAACGCATGTATCGTTCATCATGAATAATTACATTTAAAACCTTACAACCCTATGTATAAATTAAAATTGCGGGTGACCGTTGTTTTGTGGTTCAAATACCATTAGCCGTAAAGCAATTATTTGCCTTCAAAAGGCAAATGTTCCTGGTTACAACCAGACTACTTCGCGTGGGGTATTAACGGAAACGAATGAAATTAATGCATGTATGTACGAGTATAGGTATCTCTCCCTTCACTTCTCTTCCTTTGAAATTGCATTAGATGCACCTACAGTGTGAGTTAATACACTGATAAATTTGTGTATTTCTTAACCGCATATGCATTTGAATCATTCATATTTACTTTTCTGCAAAAGCTTATTGCAACTGTACATGTAGTACAGTTGTCCTTTAACAATGTTTATCTACCTTCAGCTTAATTTCCATTATATCCTACGAATAGGTACAAGGCGTGTTTTTTTGCAAGGGTATATACGCTTAAATTATAAGTACTCAAAAAAACGATCATCGGCGTTTAATAATTCATCATAAAAACTGGGCAGCACAGATGACATTTATGACATTTTTGACAGTCAGCTGTTAAAAAATTGAAAATAATTGGAATTGAAAATACAGAGAATACTCACACCTAATAAGTGTGTATTTTTGTTTTTCTTGTACTTTCGATTAGAACTAAAGTTTTCCATTTTTTGTTCTCAGCAGCCTATCCCCAGTCTAATTTTTTCCAAGTTCATTTCAAAGTTTTGACAATTTTCAATTTTGTTTGTGTCAATTGTCAAATAAAATGAATTTATGGATGAATTTTATGATGTTTCTTAGCAAATTATCGATAACACGTAGAAAATAATGGTTGGAAACATTGTTTTTATCCGCGCTTATATCACAAGCGGCGATAATTATCCCCGCTAACTTAAGTGAATATAGGTTTTGTTGTTAGTGTATTTTACATGCAAATTGAAATTTAAGGGTAACATGGCTAAAGTTACTTATTAAATAGCACAATTATATATGGACTATGTAAATAACTTCACTTGTATTACTTTAATCCTCATACGATGTTCATGATAGTTTTTGATTCTGATCATGATAAGGTATCTTATTTCTTTCTTTGGACGGGAGTCCAATCTGTTAAGCATCTCTGATCGTCTCTGTAGCTGTAGCACACAGGACGAAGTAGATATCCGAAGAAAAATTTGTGTCCTCAAAAAATCTTTTCTAAGCAATACGCACACATGTCTTTGTATTTGTCAACAACACGAGTATGTACTGAATTATTGTGATTGTGTAGGTATTTTGAAAAAATCAACTTACCCAGCTTTGATTCAGTTTTGGTGATTCGCTTTTGCTAAAACAACACAAACTCCTTCCCTGTGTCGTTGATGGAACTTGGCAAATACAAGCAATTTCTGTTTTCAACTACGAAAGCACATAAACTTCGTGAACTTACACCCCTTTACACTTCAATTGTTTAGCATATTTTCGAAAGCTTATGTATTCGATACGTATGTATTGATAATGTTCCAGTAGTACGAAGTAGCGCAAAACGACGACTAAAATGGAAAATTGATACTAAACACCTCTGAATAAGTTTCAGTCTTCGGAACGACATAAATAAAATTTTTCAGATTGTATCTTAATCTTCTCAAGTGAGCCGTAAACATTTCTAAAGAATTTTTGAAATTCCTACGTTCGAAACATAAAATAACGTTCAGACTGGGATAACAATTTCCCTTTTACCTACTGTTGAGTCCTTCTGGGTTCATGTGAAAAACGAGAATGGATCTTTTGCCCACATTCTATTCAGAGAACAAATAAATAATATATGGCTTCCACACAAGGTTATAATACAAGAGGCTATTTTCCTCTTTTCCCGGAAATACTTTGGTTGGATGCATGCTAGATTCTGAAACAGTTGAATCATCAGGAAAACCAAATACGAAACAAAGAAATTTCCTTGTTACATAAAAGGGGTTGGATAGGATTACGCATCAAGAGTTTCCTTTCTCAGTGAACCGCCTTAAACATAATGGATGTGTAAATACATCTAAATGTAATTTTATTGCTTGGTATTTTAGTATTATTGCATTGTTTAATTATCCATTACTGGTGATGTGTAGATTTCGTTAAATATGTATGATTTTGTCTTTCAATCAGTTGATTTAAAATGCTTTAATCATACATAAGTATTTACATGTTTAAAAATTGTATCGAAAATGTATTTATGTAAGTAATCCGGGCAAGAAAATCAAAATCTCGAGGGAGTGCATACGGAATTACAAATATTTGTGAAAGCTTAGATTGCACTACAGTCCGACATCGATTTACCCAAAGGACGGATTAATATCCCAGTTGGATTCATTACTATCGTCCTAATTTCTGACCAATTGTCTTAGGCCTCTATGGATGGTATCTACATAAGATGCAGATCGGGCTTTCCAACGTAGTTAGAAAGAAAAAAACTCCCAGAATCAAATTTTGGACTTCAAGTAAAGGAATAAGACTGCCCGAAACTAAATTTAAACATACTTTGGAAAAGTGGATGGAGTAAGAAACTACCGGCTTAAAAAAATATATGCTTTCATCTTCCAAATCATTCTTGAATCAACAAACGATGGCATACTTTATATTAAATTTGTTTGATCTGTGTATGTGTGGAAAATAATATGTATCAACAAAAACATGTAAAACATTTAGCATTTTTTAATAACAGTTCGCTCAACAACATACTTGTCGAAGCAGGACTTCACCACTAAGCTGATAGAATCTGCTACCTTGCTTCATCAAACTTCACAAACATAATTCAAAAAATCAACTCATCACATCGAACACCAATCCACATTGATGTTTACCCTTAACCACCTAACACCTGTTATTGTCACACTACCACCTAACATACGTTTGTGAGACCCCGGAACAAAATTATTCGCGTTTGTAAGATTTTGTGAATTAAGTTTAAGTTTTTAATTAAAATCAGTTTAGGAACATGTTAAATTATTTATTAGAATAAGAAAGGCACAGGAAAATCAACATTTTTGTTTTAAATCTCAATTAACTCTTTCAGGGTCAGTGGTTAGCTATGCTTACCACGTATTTCCGAATTTTTTTCTTTAAATTCTTTTGCTCTAGAAACTGGTTTATGATCTAACATATCGCTTGATTAAATTGAGGTGGTTATTTGCAACAGTAAACGTTGATGTGTCAATTGTGTTGCATTCTGAAATTGGTGTATAGTGTTCTTGTCTCGTGCTCAGAAAAAAAAATTATTAAAAATAAGGTGAGTTTGTATTTTATTGTTGTGATTGTTTTATTTGATGCTCTTAGACATCTTTTAGATATAAACTAGCACATTTGGAAAATTAGATTCATTATAATAATCACATAAAGGAGGTACTTCTTTGTTCTTTTTTTCTCACATTCGACTGCGACGAGCGGTTGCGCGGCACTGAGGGGCGCGAGGTAATGGTACAAGAACGAACACGTTTATACGATGCTCGGGCGCAATAATATTCACACCTAAAAATTCGTCGGGGTCTGTGACACATATGCTAGGTGGTTAAAGGTTAAGAAAGCATAGAATCGAAGAAAATCCAAAAGACTTCCATCAACTCTATGCAGCGCACTTACATATGTCCGCAAAAGGTTCAAATACATATTCCCATTTCCATTCAAAATCACCGCAATACAAAATGAACAGTCAACCCTCCTGGAACATTTCAATCTGCGTAATAAATACTGGGGTCGAATTACGGCATCCGTGATCGAGTAACTCGTCACGAAAAAACGAGCATTATTACTTCGGAATGATCGTTTATACGTAATTCGACCCCTGATCTTTGTATCTATGCTCAATCTACAAGGCTTTATTCCTAAGTTTCACAGACAAATACAAATCCTCCTATTTAATGACGCATCCAAAACAGATATCCACGCATCATTTGCAGTTGTCGACGAAAACGGTTCAGTTCTCTCGAAAGCAATAATTTAATTTAATTTAATTTTGGCGCCACCAACAGGGCATTTATTAAGCTTAATACAAGCAAGAAAAAACTTAAAAGTATACTTATTAATTAAACTTAACGCTAGCCTTTGAATTAAACAGGAGCCAGATGGATGTTTAAGGTAGTGTGGGACGGATGACTGTTAGCATTTCGAAGTGATAAACGGCTTCGATTAAAATCGAATACAAGATGCATGCTGTAAGCATTGTGGACCATTCTACGTATGTATATACTCGTTATCCCCATAATTGGTCCCTGGCGAAAAAGTGGAACAGATCTAAGGTTACGTGGGTTGGAGTTGAGAGATACCATTTGTAAAAATGAGAGAGAATCGATAATGAGAGCTAGGAGTTGTTGGATAAGGAGTCCATCGGCAATTTCTCTGCGTTTTTCTAGGGAATGTGGGTCAATCAGTTGAGGACGGTTAAAATAGGGAGGAAGGCAGACCACGCAAAGCAAAGAAACCTACGCTGGATAGCCTCGATTCTCTCGATGGAATCATTCATAATGGAGCGACCATACTTGGCAAGCATATTCGAGGATGAATTTAACGTATGTAATGTAAAAGGTGACGTACGGATTTGAGAACTCTTTAGATCACCATGTTACAAAGCCAAGAGTGGAGTTAGCTCTGTTGATGATGTGGTTAATGTGGGAACGAAAGCTGAGTATTTTATCGCAAGTGACGCCAAGTTCACACAAAGAGGATACAGTAGGAACTGCCTCATTGTTATTGAAGTAAGTACGGGGGTTGATGGGAGTCGTTTACGAGAATAGGTAGTGGATTGACAAAAAATCTGTTCAAATCATTTTGAAGTGGAGGAGAATCTTCCAGGGATTATATATACCGGAAAATATTAATGTCAACGGCATAAATTGGCTGAGAGGAATTGAGGATAATTCATTCGACGTCATTGATTGATAGATAGAAGATCGGAGGGCCAAGGTGACTGCCTTGAGGAACACCAGAGGTAGCAGTCAAGCTGTCAAAAACTTTATACTGGCATGAGACCAAATACGATCCAATCCACTTAATTAAGCTAAGCTGAAATCCGAGAGCAGTAAGTTTGAAAAGTATAATGTCATGAGAAATTGTGTCGAAAGCCTTACTAAAGTCAGTGGCAATGACATCAACTTCTATATTTTATATTTTCTGACGGTTTACGTTAATCCTAACGGAGTTAAACCAATCTTCACCAACAATGTCTCTTAAAAGAAACTAAAGATAAACATCAGACTTAGACTTGCCCATTTACATCACACATAAACATCTATTCACCGCACGAATCTCCTCAAGCGTCAATATAATTCATGTATGTATTTAACAGTATAGCCGCTTTCGAAAATTCTAATCAATCTAACACATCCCACTATATATTCTTTTTTCTTTTGTAAACAAATTATAATAACAATAATAATAAAAAATAAAATAAAAGTTCAAGTCGACTCACCCTGTACTTTATTTTATTTCATATTCGATGTACGGATATACGAAAACTAAAAGCAGAGTGAAACACATGCAACTCCAGAATGCTTGGTAAAATTATGTTTTTCTTCACTCGATTCCACTCAAGATGAAATCTTTACCATTACTTTTAAAAATGACTTGATTTACGGGAGGCATTTTCAGTTCAAATGACATTTTCAAAATATATGTAAGTGAACTTGATCAGTTTTTCAAGTAACTATACCTACAATATTCATAGGTATATAAGTTTCCGCTATTTGAAAATGTACACGAGCGTTCTCTCTGCATTTTGGCATAACTTCTTGAATAATAAATTATTGAATACTTTCGGAATGTCCAGAATCAAAAATGTCATAGAATCTTGACATATAAGTATAAATAAATTTTCGGGGTCGACTGAGGGCCAACTTGGCTCTGATGAAAGCCGTATAGCTCGACAGATAGATAGATATAGCCGACTCCTGCTCATTTTTTATTCTATCCAGGATGTGGAGCACAATTTTTGGTGCACTTGACCAGATTTCAGCGTTGTACTTGAGCTTTGGGCAAATGAATGCTTAAATGCTTGACGCTAAATCAGAAGGCGTAAGTATTTTTTGCATCGTTTGAGGGCATTTCAGCTACTTTGAATATGTTATGCCTTACAGATAAAAGCAAAAAATAAATGAGGGAAGGAATCATTTTTGGTAAAAAGAATGACGGACTACTGTTGTAAGTCGAGTGCTTCTTAGTCATCTAACCCCTAAAACTGAAATGCGGATATTAAGTTTACTGTTCCCAGTTTCAGGGAAACTTAACATTATGGTAAGCGTCGTTATCAATCCTAGCGAAATTTCCAGATATTAATATATACCATCTAAAATAATGATAAAAAGCTTAAACCTAAACATATCTTACATTTTATAGTGCATTTTTCATCACACCTGTCGTCCAATTGCACAGAAAGCGAGGTGAGAAAAGTTCGGAAAATTGTTTGGAATTAAATTGATTATTTCAGGCATGCTTTTACTCACCTATGTATTATGTACATACCTATTTTGAAATTAAACTTTCGAACTAATTTCTGAAACTGAATAGGTTACCTCTATTTTATTGCACATCAATGTATCTGCCTCTTACAGCTTCGGATGGACAAAAAAAAAAAAAATAAAATAAATAAACCATGCTTTTGAATAGCTCGAAATGAAAACATATACGGGAAGGTTTATGTGTGCACATACATTAATACTTATTACAATCATATGTGTATATATAAAATTTAAACCATAATTATGACCAACGATAAAGACTCCACCATGTATCTGGCACGAGAGAAGCCCATAACTCATGGTCAAGTAGTAGTACGAAGTAATGAGACAACAAGCAGAGACAAATGCCGACAACGGATATCATTATCAAACTTGGAACACATCCCTTCTATTGTATTGAAACAGAGGGATGCCACTTCCAGTAATTCTTGTAAAAATACAGTAAAGGCACTTTTATTTTGTGCGAGCTACAAAATGCTCGATTTGATTTATTTCGAATAGTTTCCAATTAACGACACTAGTGCTGTTGACAGTCATTAAAAAGAAAAGAAAAAAAGGAATGGACAGAAGAAGAACATTTCTTTTTAGTCGTAGTTACATTCTCTCGAGAAAAGGAAACCTTTGATTTCGTTACGAAGAGCATACATGTTAGCTTTAAGATATAAAATACTATACGTTTTAAGCGGTACTTCTTGTGAATGTCATACATAAGTAACTTAGTGTAACTTAGCTTAAGGTTGGACATTTGACATTTTCTTGCTCTATTTTTGGTTTGAAATGTTATTCATTAATGGTTTTAGTGATAGAAATTCTGAGAAAACAAAGAGAAGACGACTGAATGCCGAGATGGTTACATCAAAGGGGAGTGGAAGTCATACAGCAGTTAAAGAGCGAAAAAGTGGCAGTCAGTAAGAATTTCTAAGGAACGATTTGACCTCGTAAATGAATGATGTACCACTAATGCAAAGGCCAACGATATACGTGCTACAAGCTCTTTATAAGTAGGTACTTACGTATGTAAGTATATCATTAAATAAAAAAATAAAAATGAGAAACAAATCGTTGGCCTCGGAACTAACACTGTTGGATTTTTATATGAAAAAACAAATGGTAGGGGCACAGTCAATGATCGTGCGGTGGACTTTTGCGTGAAACAGTCGTAGTTAAATTATAGAAAGATGATAAGGAAAGTTTGACGTGCTTAAGTTGCTCATCGTCCCCGCGAGTGGCGGACGATTAATTGCATGCTGTTTTGCGTCGCCATCCTCGAAACTCAAGAAAAGACTGGGCTTGATGGATCCATCTTTAAACTTTCTTTTTTTTAATACACATTTCCGCTGTTTTGTAATTGAGCAGGAAAGCAATCTATCGAACAACTTAGTTTTTTTTTTTTTTAATTCAAACGTTATAAAGTTGGTAACATTTCAGGATACTACAACTAGTATAAACTAACGAACAGCTTTAATTTAAAAAAAATTGGAAATACGTATAACATTTTATACAGTGTTTGACGAATTTACAATAATTTGCAATATTTATTATTTTAAAATTGAAAAGTTTATATAATAAGTTAAAAATGTTAATTTAGCCGCAAATCTCGTTTGGTTTACTACGCTTAAGTCTTCGGGTCAGTCCAGTGGTATTACTCAGGATTGCTGATTCTTGGTTGATGTGTTGTCTCAGATCGTATTTTCGCATTTTTGACGATGGTCTCCTCTATCGTTTCGAGGTTAAGGTCACGGTTTAAGTCGGAATTTCTTACAAACCAGGGTGCTTTGACGATGTCCCTTACTACTTTGTTTTGGAACCATTGTATTACAACAATATTGGATTTGATATTACACCCCCATAGTTGGATACCGTATGTCCACACTGGTTTCAGAATCTGTTTATAAATTAAAAAATTGTTTTGTATCGATAGTGGCGATTTTCTACTAATTCTTACAATTTAAGTGAATATGTACAAGACCTCTGCGACCCAGAAAGTCTAAGAGTCCACCCCGAATTAGGTGGCGCATGCAAGAGAAAAAGGGACCTCAACAAACTTGACGTCCGAAATCGGAGGCAGCCAGCTGGAGACGCTTGAGATTGAGATTCACACTATGGACATTATAAATTAAATAAATAAATATTTGGCGCGACAGCTCATAGAGAGCGAAGTCCTAGCTTCCCACAACCATTCATGTTGTGCGTGTTATATTCTTAGCACGAATGAAAGGGACCTACAGTTTTATTGCCGATTCCGAACGGCGCGGGCTGAGATGTTTTCTCATGGTAGATTATACTCTGGCTAGATTGCCATGCCTGCGAAAAGGAGGTGCAGCAAAAAAACGTTTAGTGGTTTTGAGAATCGAACCTGTATCTCTCGCTTAGGAGTCCAACGCACTAACCACTAAGCCACGGCGACCACGGACATTATAAATAACTAAGTATTAAATACTTGGCTTAGTGGTTAGTGCGTTGGACTGCTAAATGATAGGACACAGGTTCGGACTTCAATGAACAGTTTTTCACGGCAATCTGGCATGAAAGCGCTTCTCAATCCACCGTTCGGAGTCGGCAATTAAACTGTAGGTCCCTTCCATTCGTGCGAAAAATATAACACTCACAACACAAATGGTTGTGAGAAGCCAGGCCTTGGCTTTTAATGAGCTGCACAATATGCACATAGAGTCTTCTTGTGCTCTTGTCCAATGCTTAGAGGTCATAGAAATGACTCTTTTCTATCGACTAAACTCCGAACACAAATGAAATCTATTCCAAATCTATCGCATGAAAAACTGAATTTTTCAGACTGAAATCAGAAGCTGGTGACAGATACAATATATACATTTTTTTTTTTACTATAATCCGTACCCTCAAAAACTTTCTGTCATGTGGAGGTGAATACCTCTTTCTACTTCCTATAGAACGTAATGCTAAAATAGATTTTTTTTTCTATATCCATAGATAATAATCAGACAATTCCACGCTGCTACCAATTTGGCCGCCATCCACCGTATTGAAATTGTACTGACATTATTTGTTTTTTGATTTTTTTTTTTAGTTTCCACATTTCTTTTGTTAAAACTACCAACGAGCGAGCTAACCAAATAGAAGTGAATGTCAGATTTTAGACAAGAGATACAAATTATGAAGTTCATTTAGCTACCACGATGGTGCCAAAATTAAACACTAGATAATATTTTACCCTCATTCAAAATTAATTGACACAAGGCTATAGTTATTTCCGCGTCGAAGGCCAGAGACCATGGTTTTCAGCTTGTCTGCATATATTTCATCAAATTGCGTAGGAAATTATTTTTTTCTCATTAGTTTCGATGAAAGAATTCGGTCGCAGATTGGGAAAAAGTTAAGTTATGAATTTTTAATAAGTCAGTCAACATTGATGACGGGTTAAAGTTATTAAGTTTCTTCTTTTTTTTTGTGGAGGATGATTGAGAACCCCAAAAACTTTTTGAGAATTAGGTGGCAGGCATCTATGTATTAAGCACATAACTTTTTTGTTTCTCAAGAAAAGGCAATAAAAGGTGAGATGTGGAAGTTCTGATCAGTGTTGCTGTTGGACTAGTGAGATAAAACTGGAGACATACAATTTATTTAAAAAATCCTTTTTTTTATAATTCACTCATGCTAACCACTCGGTTATGAAGCTTTTTAAACAGCGCTAGTGTAGGTGTAGTGGTTTTGTAAAACTCAGGCTCCGAGGGTGCTTTTTAAAATAACTGTTGAACATTTTTTGGTGTTGAATTACATTTTTATTTTATTTTATTTGAACTCAGTTTTTTTGAAAGAAAAACGCTTCCCATGAATTCCAACTAACTGATCAGCTTCTTATTATTGTGAGACAACAAATTTTCTTTTACGTAAAAATTCCATTAAGAAATGGAAATGTTTGGTGCATACCTGTACTCTGAATCCACCATATAGAACAAGGCTGCTCAACTTTTTAGCAGTCGGGACGGACGATTCAGACATTTTCGGTGGGCCACTGACGGTTCCTATTTTAATTTCATTTCTACTTTTTTATAATAAAAAATTCAATAGGCGTGTTTTTTTTGGTATCCCATATAGGATTGGCGAAACAAACGACATCGACATATGCTAAATAATTCGATAAATCTATATTTATTGTTAGCATACGTAAAAAGTGGTCAAGACCCGAGGAATTGGAGCTGCTGAGATGTTGTTTATCTCACAGCTGCTGAGTTGAAAAGGGTGCATTCACTATTCCGGGCAAATGGAATTATTTTCTGTCAAACCCATCGAACGCAGAAAATTGACTTACAAACTAGTCAGCGTCAGATTTAAGATAAATGTCAAACTTGCATATTTACTTTCTGTTCTCACATTGAAATTATTTGTGAATTGTGATTGTGCGCTAAATTTAAGAAAATTAAAGAAAAAAAAGATTTTAATAAATAAACATGGACAGTGGACATGGACGTTCTGTCTCTTCAACATCATATATAACACCATCACAAATTATTTTGTATTGCAATTTAATTTAATTTTCAATAAATTTGAAATTTGAAATAATTTGATGCAAGGTTCAACAATTCAGTGAAAATGTATTACAAGAAACAGCTGTTTATGACATTTCCCAAACTGACTAACTTTAGCAGCAAGAGTTTTTTTTGCTAAGAATCCAGTCCTATACCTCACAAAAACTGACTAAATCTTTAGTCAATTTTCAAACTCTCGACCAATCAGAACGCGAAAATTGCAAATAATTCCATTTTCCCGGAATAGTGAATGCGCCCAATATCAATCCATACGCAGTGCTGCCAATTTTTTGTGATGACATTATTTATCCCCGATGTCGTCTTTTTCGTCCAATCCCATATGAAATATCAAAAAAACACGCCTTTTATGAAGTGTAATAGTTGTTTATTAAAATAAGAAAAAAAAGGGCATTTAATGCTACTAACGAAACAAAACTGTACATACATATGGTAGTTTAAATGAAAATCTTAATAAAATCAATGTGATTTCTAACATTGTTTCTGTTGTAATAATTTACTCATGTCGGATGTCGATAGTAACAACAAGCCACAAATATGTTGCTCAGTTAGTGATGTGCCGGAAATTTCAAATTTCTTGCGCGGGCCATCTAAAATTCGTCCGCGGGCCACCCTCTGGCCCGCCGGCCTGGGGTTGAGCAGCCTTGATATAGAATGACAGGTCTATTTTCCGTCATATGGGAGTTGACTGCACTCATATACTTTTTGACTATATTTGGCACGCATAAATGGAAGGGACCTATAGTTTTATTGGCGGCTCCGAACGACGGATTAAGAACTATTTTCATTACAGATTATACCCTTGCAGGTTTGTCATGCCTGCGAAGAGGTAATGTCACGAAAAAGCGATTGGAGGTTTTTGAGGCTAAAACATATGTCCTCTGACGTAGCAATCCAACGCACTAAGCAAATTTCTATTTAGCACTTTCGCGAACACATGATTTTCGGTGGGGAACGCTAGAATGACACACTCATATTTCCGACATTGTTAGAGATATTTTATCCGGGATTGGACCAAAATGATGAAATTTGATATAGAATGCGATTGTGATAGGTAGGACAAATAATGCTGGAGTATGGACATATAATGTATTTCTAGTCGGGGTATCCCGTCTTGTCATAACAGACCTAAAATTCTTTGATGGCATATGCCGTCATGACCCGTTACTTTCCTTAACCATTGACGGCATATGCCGTCTTGTCCGCGAACGTGTTCATTATATTCATGGAAAACATCCCACATTCGGTAAATACTCCAATCGAATATACATATTTTGTCATCAAAGGTATTGATTTATTTCCGGAAAGGGAATGTGGATATCCCTACACACACGTGTAGATCCCTATCTATAGGCTTAAAATGTAAATGTTTCAATAATTTGATTTAATTCAAGAGATATATGTATGTTTTATTTCAAACAAATTAAAATTACTTTGTGTGTTTGTATTCAATCGCAAATGTTTGTTATTAATCATTCTCTTTGTAACAGTCTAAACGACCCTAATCTCATTATGTCTGGAGGGCATACATGTCCAAGCATGTAATAAACATATCATATCTAAACTAAAACATGACACACCTATTGCACGAAATTAATTGACATATGTCACATCAAGCTTTATAATCCTTTCCGCATGCTACACCACTTGACAATGCCCACAAGCGTTTGAACTTTAGGTTTCATTTAAATTCATAAGTAAACAATAGTTACAGTATAAAAATCAGCCTTTCCGGGGTCTTTTGGTACTGTTTCGGATAATTCGACATTTTAGAATAATTAAAATAAAATCTAGAAATTATTTCAAAGTGTACAAATCAAGAAATAAGTAGAACATCCTGTCATTAAAAACAGCATTATGTCAACAAACTTACTTACTTATTAAGGTGGCGCTACCGTTCGGGGTGAACTTGGGCCTCCACCAACAAGCGTCTCCAGTTAGCCCGGTCCCTAGCTTCCCGTCTGCAGTTACGCACTCGAGGTTGGTTGAGGTTCCTTTCAACTTGTGCGCGCCACCTTAGGTGTTCCTCTACTGCGTTGTCCCTCTAGGTTGGATTCGAAGACTCTTCGCCGAAGCGTTGGTGTCCATTCACCCCATATGTCCCAGCCATCATAAACAACCAATGTTTAGTTGTTTGACTAGGTCAATGTCGCTGTACAGCTCGTATACATCATTGTTGAACCTCCTCCTCCTCCTCCTCGGCACCGTATATTTAACGAAGAATTTTTCGCTCGAAGCGACCTGGAGTATCTTTATCCTCCTTTGAAAAAGTCTATGCTTCAGCACCATAGAGCAGGGCTGGGATGATTTAGGTTTTGTACAGAGTTTCCTTAGTTCTTCGGAAAAGGGCATTACTACTTGATCTCTGATACTACTGATCTACTACAATTGATCTCTCAGCCCAAATTAACGAAATTGGCAAGAGTTATTCTGCGTTTGATTTCTGATGAGAAGTCATTTTCAGAAGTGATAGAAGAGCCAAGGTATGGAAAATCCCTTACTACCTCGAAGTTAAAGCTGCCTATAGTGACGTTCTGTCTGATTCATCGATGTTGAGTGCCCGTTCTTGTTGACAGCAAATATGTACTTCTTTTGCCCTCGTTGATCGCTAATACAATTTTAGCCGCTCTTGTTTTTTTTTTATAATTAGCGCGCGCTAAAGGGGATATGGCTATCCTTAAACTAAACTAGAGCACGGGCATTAGGGAAATTAGAGGACGCACCCGGTGACAGCTCGCTGATTTCTCCGGATAATATCACTATCGTCAACGTACGCGACTAGTTGCACAAACTTCGGAAAGAAACGAGTGAATTCGTGATTTGTTTATCAATAAAATCCAAATAAAAACATGTCCTAATACATGATTATAAATTCACTTTGTAAAGGTATTGGTGAAACTTTTAATCAAATGATAAATGATTCGCACAGTGTCAGCAGAAAGACTCACCGTTGGCACTATTATTTCTAAAGACCAGACCAAGCAGAAATTCATTGCATGACATTATACTTCACCTCCTTAACTGACCGCCTAATAAATTTAGACGAAATTATCCAGATGAACTGTGCTTGGCATATAAGAGGGTTTTGGTTAATCACTTTGGTCGGAGAGAGGAGAATAATCACTATAAATGAATATCGATGTGCAATTTGTTTACAAAATCACCGAAAATACGTTTAAGTAAATATTTGATTTTCATGTTAATAATACCTTGAAATTTATTGTTTTATTTCCGAAGCACAAATTTGACAGTTGTTATACTTTAATAAATCTTTTTTTTTAGTTATCTTTAAATTAATTTTAAATAAGGGTGGCATTCCATATCTATTGCTTTTTCAATATATTTAAACTTGTGTAGCTCCCTACACCAATATTTATTCAACCTTTATTCATTCAACTGCGTCTTCATATGTATATCTATGTATTTATATCTCATTGTTACTAAGTTGTACTCCACTTTATCAACTCTGGACTCCTTTCAGTGATCACTATCAGCTATCCCAATTATGCTTTGCTTCCTCAAAAATCCCTTAATGTGAAAACAAAACAAAGTTGGTTTGATAATCAAAACTGTGTAAAGTGATATTGACATTGGAATACCATTCAAGATGTTATAAACTGCTAAGAAGAGATTTATGCCGTAAAATCGAAATAAAAATCATGTAATATGCAAAATAACGCACCATATGGCAAGCCTGACAGCCGTTGTAAAAGAAACTTATAAACAATTTATCACCATTACAGTACATCAAATATTCAAGTTTCTTCGTACCTCAATACTCATTTTAATATGTTCCACTAGCAGAAGATTATCTGAAAACAATAACGATCAAAAACGTTTTTGAAATAGCAATACAAAAGTAATAAAATATGAAAGCAGGAAGAAAATACACAGACCTTTTCCAACCGCTTTATTTTTGTTTTACCAACCATGTGGTTTTTGTATGTTTGTTTCATGTGACCCCGATTTTGGCACTGGGCACTTTCTTTCGAGGAGTTGCTTTTCCGAAAGACTGCTCCCATTCAACTTATCGAAAAAGATAGTTAAACGAAGAGGGAGAAAAGCTGTAGGAGTTTGAATTATTTTGCGATTTACAATATGTGCGAAACGTTCCATGAAAAATGGCAAAAGCATCCGACCCTTTTCGACATGTTTTTTTTTTTTTTCTTTTCCTTAAATTTAGCTTCCTTTGATCGGATATCGGATTAGAGCAAATTCCGGAGTCAGCATCTACCCTCATAAGCTGCTTTCTTTGTACATACCATGTATTCTACTTCGTCGGTTTTTGTCATTTGAGTTCATTATGGAACTCACTCAATTGGGGCAGACAATAAGTGATGGGTGGTACTTAGGAGTGCAAGCTTCTTGTTTGTATACAATGCGCAATAAACGTTACGAACCTTATACTCGTAAGCTGAGCATATGTTGAGTGGCTGTTGTGATAAATTGAATGTGGACTTACCTTAGGTTAATACGAATATTTAATGTATATATGTATGAGGGTAAGTACGTCTTCTGCCTAATGCATTTAAGTGCTTGTGCATGGGTAATTAGCCAATGTCGGTTTTAACTTATTTATAAAAATCTTTGCATATAGATTCAATTACACGACTTTAGGTAGAAAGCCATAGGATTGGTGCAAATAAAGGCATTGACCGACCGGATGCGAACGTTTCCACAAATATACCGGAATACGTAACACAAATTTACAAAATAAAGTATATGAAGTGATAATGTGCGGTGAGATTGAGAATTGTATTTTTTATATGTATAACTTAATTAAATCTCATTGGTCGTTGTAAGATACTTCAAAATTCGACGAACAAATGCTTAATATCTAGGGATTTAATTATGGTTTGGTCGGGTTTGGTAAATTGAAAGATAATTTACCACCACGCCTTTATGAACTTGTACTTTGTTGTAGACGAGGCGGTACAGTCCTGGGTCTTAAATCCCGTTGTGCAGTAAAAACGTTTCTTCCGTATACTAAAAACATATCAGTATATACATACATGCACTAATGCATACATATACACGTATAGTACAAAATATTGTAGATAGAATTATGTTCTAGAAACCTCCAGAGGTGACAAAGGTATTCATGTTGGTGTTCCTCCAGACATTCAACACCTCACAGGTAGATAAGTAGGTGGAAGAGGTCACTGCACGCTTTATGAAGTAGTGCTCCAGATTTCAAGTGAACACGTGTACACGTACTGCACGTGTATTAATAATGTGTGTTCATTAACAGGGGTACACGTGTATTAAAATACACGGATCGAATCGAGGACCCTAATTTAAATACACGTGTACCCGTGTCTGACACGTGTACTCATAATACACGCACATCTTAAGTACACGTGTAGTACGTGTACACGTTTTCACGTGAAATCTGGAGCACTAACATGAAGCAGCCTTCACTCGGAGCTCTAAAGAACCACTCTGTTTCCTTAGCGTGAAATGTTCAGTCTGAAAAATTTTGCAAAGAAGGGTCTATGTTACTTGATTGGTTTTCGTTCGGCCTCCCTGACCTATTTCTCCTTGGGATGTGTGTTTAGCTCGACGCGTTTTACAAGTTTGACTTTACTACTATGGCAGAAATGGCTTTGCTGGTCTATGTAGATGTCAATGACTTTCCTAGAAACAAGTTTCATTGATAATTCTCGGGTTGCTTCGTCGATAGCTAATACTTTCGCCTTGAACACGTTACTGTGGTTCTGATGGCTTATTTATGGGTAATATTGGGTTCTAGTGAGTAGCTCCTTCTTCGGTTTTTGAGCAGTCTGTGAAAATGGAAATTATTTTCGGTTTAATGGCTGTTACATATACACCCTGTAGCCGAGCACATTGACACTGCTGACACCTTGACGGAAATGACAGCTGGTATGCATTGGACGTTTTCCGTTATTCTGTCACTTCATCTCCGAGCAGCGTGCCGAGCACATTTTACTATCCATTTTTTGTTAACTTTAACTTTACAATAAGTGAAATAAATTAAGTGAAGAAACGGTAGTTTTAATTTACAAAACATAAAAGTGGCGACGAGGATGGGATCGCTGGCAATTTCAAATTAATCAGAGTATGTGTGATTCATCTGAAGACGAAAATAGTCAGGCCAGCGATCGCCAAAAAAAATTCACTTAATAAAGAACGAGGCTACTGCGGGAAATTCATCACCTTTTGCGTTTTCGTCAAATTCTGCAGACTTAAGGACAATTTCGAGGGAAATCTCCGCGTCGATCGGACACATGGAAGCATTCGATGTCACAAGACAGGGCACCTGGGGATCTTATAAGAGGCGTTTCGATATCTTTCTGGAGGCAAACGGAATCACGGCGGCCAGTTTGCAACGAGCTACTTTCCTAACTGTATGCGGAGCACCTCTATTTGATCTACTGGAGTCTTTAATTTCACCAAAAACGGTAACTGATATTGATTATAATTCTATTTGTAAGACTCTCTCTGATCATTTCTCCCCACCTCCGTCCGAAATTGCGTCATTCTATAAATTCTTCAAAAGAGATCAACTGCCGGATAAAAAAAACTACAGATTACGTTGCAGAACTGCGGGAAATTGCAAGCCACTGCAATTTTGGCAGTTCATTAGACCGCATGCTATGAGATCGTTTTATATGCGGGCTTCGTGATAGCCGTTTACAACAGGAGATGATAGCAACACCAACACTTACATTCCAATGCGCGCAGGAGAGGGCAGTTGCAGCTGAAGCAGCCATTCGATGTCTTCAAATGATCAAATCTGCGACGTTTACGACGAGTATGTCCGATGATCAAATAAATGCAGTACAAAGAGGAAAAACCCACAAAAGGAAAACCTCCCAAAAACGAATTCTTCAACTCTGGGTTTCGTCCAGGAGCGTGTTATAGTTGTGGTGGAGCACACCAACGTACCTCCTGCAGATTCCGTACAGCTGTCTGCAACAATTGTGGCAGAACAGGACACATTAAAAAGGTATGTAGAAACGGAAAGGGAGATGGTTAAGGGCGCACAAATTTGAAGAAAGCTGCAAATTCAATCGTAAATCTAATATCCTGCGTTCCAAACTTAAAAAAGCGAACGAATATAGTTTTAAATGGACGGAAGTGTGAGTTCGAAGTCGATTCAGGGTCAAATTTCACAATAATTTCTGATCGTAGTTTTGACGGGTTATGGCCGAATTTCAAGCCACAGTTATCAAAAGTATCATTAAATATACTAGACTTTCAAGGAAATGCGATCACTTTTAAGGGGGAATGTTCAGTTAACGTTTGGTACAAAGGCCGAGAAATCCGAAACTCTGTTGCTATCTCAGTCATCGCTTGAGGGGATGAATGTTTTGATGCTTAGGCTATTGTCAGGACTTGGTGTACAACGCGGAGTCAGTTTCCACATTCTCTTTACCAATCACATTTGGGGTTAAGAAATTTCAGATCGTCCGTTTTTTCTTTTACAGAAATATGTCATTAGTTTTGTTTTAACACTTTCTCGTCGCGCTCTATTTTGCAAATTTTGCATTTATTGAATCTTCGACTGAGAAGAGAAGTCAGCTGGATGGCCACAGAAGGCCGACTGTCATCATCGTACAGTTATTATACAAGGTCCTTACATTATTGCCAACGTCACTGTAAAAGGGGTCTTTGACGCAAAAAAATTGACGATTTATTGAGCACTAAAATTCGTAAATTTAAATTCAGAAATAATTTTTGTTTTAGCTTTCTAAGTTCAGTAATTGTAGTATAAAAGGTTATGATCTTCAAATGGCCAAAGCGACTCAGTGAGCGGAAATTCACCCCTTTTCACTAAGAATCCAATCCTCGCTCGGACGACCTCTTATGTAAGCTGAAATAATCTTAACAGGAAATGTTCCTCTTCGTTTTCTAGGAAATTTTTACTAGTAGTTACCATTTTTTTTTTTTTTTTATTTCTACAGTTTTCTCTCTCTGTCTCAATATCTTCCTGTTATTGTTTGTAAGTTTTTGTAATTAACAGATTTTATAATACCTATAACAAACGATTCTTGACTTAAATTCTTTGAAAAACAAATTTAGCCTATATGTTATAACATACTTAAAATTGTAACAATTTTTTTTTATGTGTATTCCACAGGAACAAGACACTAGTAAATAAGTATGTATGTCTAAGTTCTTAATTTATCAGAAAGACTCTGCTAACTTATTTAATGAAATATTAATTTGCGCCTAATGGATATCCCCTTTAATGCAATTAAATTGCATGACATTAATTTGAACGGGGCGGAATCTAAAAGCATTTGGATGTAGTTGTTTCATCAACCCCTGAACCCCTGTAGATTTTATACTGAAAATTGGAAAATCCTGTAACGTTGAGCTCTCTGAGGTATTTCCTCAAATCACCTTTCTATAGATGTAAAAATCGAACCATCAAAATGAGGACCATATTTATGTAAATTCCGTAAGACGATATGTCAGTTTAACTTTAAGTATTAAAATATGACACCCAAATGATGGCCTCTTTATACCTACATAGGTGTATGTATACACAGAACCAACGTGTCAAAAGCAGATACCCCGACAATTTGTCATATATGTACTCAAAGCATCCCTCAATACCACAACGCTAGTGTATTCTTAATGGAACCCCTGAAATTAAATGAAGCCGGTCATTAAATTTAATGAAACTGGTCATTAAATTTCCAACAAGTTTGGGTCAATGGGCGATGAAATATTTTTAAGTTAAAAACTTCCCTTTGTGTTTTTATTTTTCTGTTAAAATGTGAATAAGGATGATATAACACGTCCTATGCAGCTTACTATTTCAATTAATAAGTGTATTCTGAATATTTTATTATGCAAATATTGTCCTCTAAGTATGCGTTATAACTGGTCATGCTTAGTCTTCAAAGCGAATGTTGAATGTGGTAAATAATTAACTTTCTCAAATTAATTGCTTTGCACTGTGTAAGTGGTCACTTTAGGGAAGAAAGGAGAAATAAATGAATGTACATATTTCATTGTTTCCTTTTGGGACATTTTAAAAACGCCGTTTGATTAATTAAGTGGGCAAGTTTTTCGGAATGTTTTTTAAGTATAATAGATACTTATTCTATGTTGTACAAAATTAAGCATCTGCCTCTTTCTGCCAGAGCCTTTTGAACCTTCTCTTTTAAATGAATTTAATTTTAGAACCTAAGGACGTCTTTTTGAGCTTTGAATTGTGATATTGCAGTGAAGATCATCCTACTAATATTATAAAAGTGAAACGTTGTCCGTTTGTTTGTTTGTTCCTCTGTAACACGAAAAATATGGAACCAATCAATTTCAAATTTTGCACACAAAGTGGCTGTACCTCGGGTCACCATATAGGCTACTTTTGGTTATTAAAGTGAAACTCAAATTATAGACGGTCGAAGCCGCGGGTAAAAGCTAGTTATTAATAATTTCGGGTGCCTTTTTGATTTCGGAAATGCAAAAGCTCTGTTGTTGGTACTCTATTTTTGTTAGACCCCGTCATGAATAACTACTTGGTAATTTTCAGTAATTAAATTCAAAACTTATTTTTTTCTTTTGAATTACAAAGAGCCGACAAGAGGGAGATTTGAAAAACTCAATTTGGTTTGATTTTTATAGCGCACCTTGTGCGACAAATTGTAAATTCAGTTTCCTATTTCCATTCTGGGAGAAGGCAGTGAAAGATGTGTTAAATGTATCTACAGGTATTCTAAATGATTCGAGAATTCGTTAAAAAAATCTTATTGAATCCGGGAATGAGTAATGGAATTTACTAAAATAAGATTCCAAAACAACTGTTTTTGAACACACCGAAAAAAAATCCATGTAGGCAATTGTCGAATCTGTTCTTCTTTTAATAATAAGGTACAAGTAACGTAAGTATTTCTCTGCTAAATGTAAATGAAAAGACAATGGCAACCTTTTTATGTGAATGTCTACGGACAGTTGAAGTAATTTGTCACATTAAAACGAATCCCAAAGAATTTAAAGTCAGGATGCACAACCTTTTCATTGGGTCGCATGAACAAAATAGAGAAAAGTGATAAATATCTTAAGTTTGGAGTAATGCCTATGTCTCACATCCACATGAATGAAGTTGATGGCAAGAGAAAAGAAAAGTGTGTAAGTTTTCCACCATTGAGAACTTTCCCTGAAGCTGAGAGACAACAATCTTTTTCTATGAATTAAAATTATGAACTGTAGAAGTCAACTACTCAGTTGCTGGCTTATGTCGTTTGTTAAAATTGAAGTCACAAAATGGCAGAACTTATGCACGACAAACCAAAGTTAACAAAAGGTGTGGAGATTCGGGTAGTAGTGAATAAAAAATTTGTTTGCAATCCCTCCATCTTCTGAGGTATGCAAACGACATTTAAATCATCGGTCGCTCCCAACGTGCGAGTGCAGTCATACGGTTTTACCCGGAAATCGATGAACAGGCAAAATGAATTGTTCTCCGTAGTGAACGAAGGCAAAATAAAGTACATGCTTGCAGCATGCTATTAACAAGCAAAGCACGATCGCCCACCGCGGAGGGAACACTCAAAGTAATCCCACTTGAGGGAAGTGTTTTCCTTAAAAGGAACACTCAGTTCGGTGTGAATAAAAATGATCCTCAGTTGCAGTTTAGAAATTAAGTGTAAAACCATCCACCTCAATTGCAAAGTTGCTTATGATTTGACACCAAAAGTAAAATATAAATTTTTAATTTTAATTGCTGGATAAAATTGGAATAGTTTGACAAAATATTATTCTTCCATTATAATTCCCGGTTTTTTTTTCAATTCTATGTATTTTCCTCGTCTGAATAATGATTTTCACCCTCAACTTTTTCGAGTGTTCCCTTAATAAAATGCGATTTTATTCACACCAATATGAAGAGAACCCCCAAATGTCAAAATCTATGAGTGTTTTCGTTAAAGTTAAAGAAAAACATTTTTATTGCCTTCAAATAAAGTGTTCCCTCTAAAAACTTGAGGGAACACTCACACTCAGCTTTTATTCACACAACCCAATGCGTCACTGTTAATATTTACAACTTTCAGGTAGATAAGGGGAGTTCACATAGAAGATTCGATGAAGACTCCCTTTGGAAACATAACTCGAAAGGCTAAATATAAGCTCTACCGGTCCTTAATCCTACGAGCTATATGACGCCGTCTGCCGAATGATAAACTCGTGGATTATCGAACGAAAACTTCTTTGACGAATATTTGGCCCAATGTCTGACAAGAGCGAATAGAGGAGAAGGTGCAACCGCGAACTCTACGAGCTGTACCAAGATATGAATATAGTCTAAAGAAGGGTACATTGGGTCGGCCAAATCGAGAGAATGGACAACAATGATCCAAGAGGATCTTCAAGTCTCTTCAAACCTTTGGTCAAGCTATTGCGGTTGCCAGATTCTTGATCTAGAAAATTTAAAGGAGTGTGCTCGAACGAGAATGAAAGGCTGCACTGTATAAGAAATACTAAATGTGCAGGCTGGTAGAGCGTGTTCTACAACAATTAAGTGAAACTAATGGGAAACGCTGAGTAGTGAACAAAGAACGGGGAAATTTGTATGAAAAATTCAAGTGACCCAGTGGTGTTTCAGATCATTAAGGTGTAAAACAGAGCAGTGTCAATAACATTTTCAAAAGTTCTAAGTGCTGTTGTGGAAAAAGCTAATTTATGGATTGAATTTATTGGGACCATTGCAAATCTTCAGACTGCTGTAAGTGATTGACAATCGCGGTGCGTATTTCCTATCGTTATTGAAGCAACAAGACACGTACCTACATACTGCATGTATGACCCCAGAACCAAAGCCTTGTTCGACTAAGATTCGTTACTTCTGTCTTGCGTCTAAATAGATGTCCCTATTCGGGCTTTATTTCCTTTAAAGCAGGCCCTATGTTGCTTCATGTTGTATTTGCAATAAATTTCGTTTAAAAATGAGTCTTGGGACTACATATGTGGGTACATCCTTCAGAGTTCGCTGCATCAGCAAGGAACTGAAAGCCACTGGTTTAAATACTAGCTACAGTCAAGATCTGTTATCTCAAGGTTATTATTAAAAAAGTTTAGTTAAGTTTTACGAAAAAAAAAGTTTAAGTTAAAAAAAAAAAAATTTTCAAAACCTGGTTGGGATCAGGAAAAATGTTTCAAAATGCCATAACTTTTCGTTTATATATATTGTGCACTTTTTTGTGAAATAAATAGTAAATCTAAGTAACTAACTTGTACATTTTGTGCATTTTGCTTGAATCTTTTCTAAAGTTTCAGTTGATTTCAACTTTTTATTTGATTTATTCAATTTAGTTCCCACAAGAATAAGATATAAAAAACGGTCAATCCCCTAGAGGGACCCCAATAGAGGAACAAGGCGTTTATTGGAACAAGGTGTGGCTGGTTAATTAAGGTAAGAATGCCGTCGACATATTATTTCTGTACACCCCTGTGCCATTCTGCCCTCAACACGCCGATACACTTGACGTTGGATGTAATATGTAGTTGAGTTTGTAATTTAAGTTTTAATTTTATTGACATAACCCAGCGAATCACATTCTTCTCGTTGAAGCCTTTCATTTGATACCCATATCAAAGGGTTGTGAAGAAAAAGGTAAGTCGCCATCTTGGGGTGTCTGCCAGTCTTTGGCTAGAAAAGACGTTACACAGTTTATAGTATCTGACTCATGAAGCCCTTTTATTTGATACTCATATCAAAAGGTTGTGAAGAAAAGGGTAATCCTCGATCTTTGGGCGTCCGCCAAATTGGGCTTAGAGAGACTTTACATAGTTTTCCGTATTTTACTCGTCAACCCCTATCATTTGACACTCATATCAGAGGGGTTGTTAAGAGAAATGTAATCTGCCATCTTGGGAATTCTGCGATATTGGATATAATATATTGCATTGTCACCACACTTATGGACGTGTGCAAAATCTCAACTCAGTCGGTTAACTTTCCGTTAGATTTGATTGTTACCTAGATTAAGTAAAATCTTTTAAAAAAAGAAAATGTTTTTGTACGTCTGCTATTTTTTTGTTAAGAGTCGAGATTTTTAACTTTTTAGGGGTGTCCTCGTATCGTATGTGGATTTTCGTCACTGACTGTAAGAGATTTCATAAACACTTTCCATTTAATGTTTTCTAGATGTTTAAATGATGATAAACAATGAATCCGGGCTAGAAAAATCAAATAAAAAAAATCATCAGTATGTATATACATTTTATTTTAGGTCAAAGTACATACATATCTGCTTTTCACTATTTGATAAGACGCTATACATACAAAAAGTTTGAGAAATAATATTCCCATATTCAAGTAAAAGTAATAACCTTCGAGAGCCAACATCACGATGACCATTTTCGCCCACATACTCGTAGCATTTACGAGCGCCAGGATGTGCCTTTGGAGTACACATTTATTTAGTATGAATAAGAATGAGGCATTAGAAGGAAATTGTTTGTCATAACTAAACTTATAAGTTAAGTCTTATGAATGTGATAATGAGTATATTTATTGAATAAATCCTTTGAAGACAGGCACAAACACAAGATGCTTTCAACACTTTTTTAACCATCAGTCTTTAAATGGTATTGGACAGTGAAATAAATCGTTCACCATCAAACAATAAACTACATATATAGGTACCTACTTATTAAATTTAACTCATAAAAAAGTGAACGCCAAGAATACGGTCTGCACACCCTCCAACCCCATTTTTACTCCAACTAAAGCTTTTTATGAATGCGGGATTTCATTTTTACGTTGATGATGTATGTACATGCATACATACATAAATGTGTAGAGCAAAATTTTGTGGTTGATTTCAACTTACATGAACGTATCCACGTACACATTTCCTATTTTGTTTTTTATTAATTTTTTGGCTTACGAGTATGTATGTATAAAATAGGTACACGATAAGACAAGCGTTAGTTTTTCTTGTTGACCACTGCATTCTCTAAGTCTATAAACCTCGAATTCATCAGAGATCTGAATTTGAAAATAAACTTTCTACATCTTAACTAAAACGTTGAGCAAATTGCTTCTTCGTGGTACAAGCTTTGTACATATATATTTCAAAGTGAATTATCAATGAGCTGAGTTCCTACATATGCACTACTGGATCGTCAACGAAGCAACTACCAAGAATACAAAATCTGATTTCAACTAGAGTGGGATATTCACAGAGTAGGTGACGGACGGATTCAACTCCCCCTTCATCTCTGCAGCTTCCTTACTATTGGTTGTGGTCAACACCCAGTCTCACTTCGCTCGTTCTTCACACTGGCAAAGTAAATCAGAGAGACAGATATTCTTTTGTCCATCAAGGGCACAGTACTCTGGCATTTGCCCATGTTTTCATTTGTATCCACTACATAGTCGCCTTGTTCTTGGTCTTCATACAATGGGAAAGAGGTGAAGTTTGGCCCATATTCTTTCAATTTCATCAGCACTCTGGTTTGTTTTGATATTCTTGGGTCCATTTAGATATTTTTTGCAGAGTTTTACTAGTTTTGATCCAGGTGTTGCTGACTAGTATGAAGGACTACATTTTGTCAAGAGACTAAAATTTCAAACAAAAATTCCAACTCTCTTAACCAACTATAGGTGGTTGTCTCGAATTTTGAACGTACTGTTACATACTGTAAGTACTTATGATTCAATCGCTTTGAAACCATTAAGATATTAAGGCTCTTACAATTTCAAATTCATGAGTCACTGTTAAAAGAAACGTATTCCCTTATGAAACCAAATTAGAGTTATACCGACGGCATAACAATTTTCCCATTATTCCTTAATCAGCCAAACGAGTGTCATATTACTGTCAAAAAATTTGCATAAGTCGTACAATTCAAGTTACATGTTTTAGAAAATGTGATCTAAAATTCATTGAATTCCAATTGAAATACCAAAAGTATTGGGATGAGTGAAAATCCGAAAAAAATATCTGCATACAGACGAGTACATCCGTAGTGAATACCTATATCTATTAAGTACGTAGATATTCGTGATTCATTCAGAAAATTGAAAATTTTCAATGTTCCTTGGGTTTATCCCCATCATAATCATGGCCATCGTCATCGTTGTGGGTTATTATAAAATCCAACGAAATTCATTTATTCATCGAGAGCAGGCACGGAACGGAAACAATGCGCTCCCCTGGGTGTAATTAAATGAGTTTATAATGCCAAAGTACATCGTGTACAGGCATTTTCAAAAGAGCACACACGTTATACATTAAGCCGTGTGTGGGTAGCCTGTGGGCTTATTCTCGACAATAAATAAAAAAAACGACATCAAGTGATTTAAGTGATAAAAAAAATAAAATTTGCAGTTCTAAAAAAAAATGGTTAGCGCCTTTTCGTAGAAAGGTGAACACTCGCACATGTGCCGACATGTGTACAAATTTCAAAATATTTTCACACGTGAGAAAATTTTGTTGTCATGTTTTGTATTTAAGTAAAGTAGGTATCTACTACTAAAATTAGAAAAGGTCACGATGCTACTGAACATACAAAGTCATAAAACATTGTCCTTGCACTGGCCGAATTCAGAAGTGTTCTGTTCCAATTCAATATAATCTCCGACCTACAATTTGCGCATGGACAATGGATACTCGCACAAACCTTCTTCAGTTTTGCGAAAGCTAGCGCTCTTTCTAAATTTCTCTTAACTGCGTCACCGCAGAAATGGAAGAATCAGGACTTCAACCGAAGAAAAAATATAATTTTTCTCTTGAAATCATGTGGTATTCCACATTGTTCCTATACCTGTTCGGTTAACATTTTCTGTAACATAATATTTTGGGTCAACTATACTGTGTGCAAGTCTATACGGATATGAGTCCTTCGAAAAGGAATGAGGTGACATTTTGAATGCCAAGTCGGACGATTCCAACAATTATCCCACTCAAATTTTGCGAAGGTGAAGGCAGCTAGAATCCTCGTGTATTTAAACTTTTCCCTTGTGGTAAGAAAATATGATTCAATTCGAATAAACTTTATGGTTCAGCAAATAAAATGTTTATGATTTACAATTCGTTTTCCCAATTGGTCACCATAAACGTATTCGCAAATAACGTTTACAAACAATTTTTTTGCGGATTTCGATAAGAAATTAAATTTTATGGACATTGAGGTTTATAGCTAACATTCGTAGGATTCCTTAAATTTAATACACCAGAACTGGTTGCAGAATAGAAATAAAATGGCAATTTCTCACTTCATGCATATGCACTTAATACGTCACGTACACCAATTTTATGTTTACTCGGCTCATAAATGACAAGTAGGTATTGCGTGAACCTTTTTAGGTCCAGCAATTTGACCAATAAGAAGAACCTTTCCTGAACATAGCTACTTTATATTGATCAATTTCTAAACATTTTCACTCAATGATTACTTGTCGAATGGTTGACCCGTTTTGATTTACGTACGCTTCATGAATTGGGCAAAGTAGGACAGCTTATCATACGTTTTATTTGTGTGCTGTTTTTCTCTGCGTTGACAATTATTACATTGCATCTTTTTTGAAGATGAAGTTGGATTATTATGTGCTTTATATGGTAGTGTAACCGAGCTGTCTAAAGCAGCAGGAGTTGATTTGATAACTTACATCATTTGCAAAATATGGTTTTACGAAGCTAGGACGATAAATGAAACCCCAACATGATGTAAGACTCCTCCTGTCATGACCTTCAAGACCTTATCTGCTGTTGTACGTAAACGCTTAAAGCATTTTTTCAACAAATTGATTGGTCTATATCAGTAAACGAGAAAAATACACCATCGACTTAATATTCCCACTACGGCAGATCTAGGAGAATTTCAAATCTATACCCACCACCTTTTTATGAATTTAAAGAATATCTAGCTTTAGAATCCCTTCCAAATTCCATGAGACACGTCCTAGACGTAAATCAATATTAAAAAAAAAACATCGTTCTTCAAAGTATTGGAAAGAACTCATACGCTAACACCAAAAGCACTATCTATTAAAATTACTCAGATACGTTGATGATATTGACTTAATCGGATGAATGCAATTTCGATAGCGGGTTATTTAGTATTAAGATGGAAGCAGCGAAGATATCTGTAACGGACATCAAAGGGTAAAAAAAGTTCACAATGTGAACAAGAAAGGACAACCAACACCGACGGACGTTAGTGATAGAACAGTCAGATATTTAAAATTTTGAGGAAGTTAGGGCCTTTGTTTATCTAGGCTTCGCTATTAATTCAGACAACGACTGACCAACAGCGCTGAGATCAAACACAGACTATTTATCAACATCTTTTCAATTGTTTTTTCAAAGCATTCAAGTCCGCATTATGGCGTCAAAGCATGGACTTTGTCAAGAGTGGATGTCACCGCTTTTGTTGTTTTGAGATCATGTTCAGGTCATCCTTACGGTATCTATAATTTCTGTATTCAAATAATATGTATTTATTCTGATACACTTAATTTAGAACGATTGTTAATTACGGTTTATTATGCTAAAACACTGATGTCAGTGGCGCTTTCGCGAATATTGAGACGGAAGCGGAAAAGATGGGTTTAACGGTAAATGAGGACAAGACCAAGTATATGCTGTCAACAAGAAAGGACACTCAATACCGACGTCTCAGATAGAACGTCTGCCTCGACAGGTATAACTTTGAGGTAGTTAAGGACTTTGTCTACCTAGGATCCGCTATCAATTCAGACAATGACACCAGCGCTGAGATCAGACGAAGAAAAACCCTTGCCAATCGCTGCTTCTTTGGGTTAAGAAGGCAATTGGCTAGCAAAGCCCTCTCTCGAACAACAAAAGTGACCCTATATAAGACCGTAATAATCCCAGTCCTGATCTACGGACTTTATCAAAAGTGGATGAGGGTGCTCTTGGCTGCTTCGAGAGGAAAATTCTTCGGGTGATTTTCGGTCCCGTCTGCATAGACGGTGAGTGGAGGAGGAGATACAACGACGAACTGTACGGGCTGTACAGCGGCATCGACTTAGCCAGAAGAGTGGAGGTCCAACGACTGAGGTGGCTGGGTTTTGTTTGTTTTTAATGCATTTTTTATTATTTTTAATTCATTTACTCTTATATGCTAGGAAAAAAAACGCTTAAAACTAGCTTAACTAACTTAACTATGTTATACTAACTTACTGGCCCTACACGGGCACTCTAAGCTAAACTTAATTCTTAATCTATGTCTTTCGACGTAACCTAACTTAATTTACTTAAACAATCTAACGACTTACCTATTGATAAACTAAGAAAATTGTTTTCAGAAAAACTTAGTAACAGGACTTTTTGTATGTTTCCTTAAATCTATATTAAATTGAAACTTAAAACTACCTTAAAATAAACCTTAACCTAACTTAACACTTAACATGCTACGTAATTAAATACGTATATTTTTTTTGTTTTTTTGTATTTTTTGTATTTTTTGTATTTTTTTGTATTTTTTTGTATTTTTTTGTATTATTATTTTTTTTCTTTTCTTAAATCTACCTTAAAATAACCTTAAACTATGTAAGCCGGCCATGGCCAGCTTTGTCCATCTCTGGACTAGCCCGGATCGATAGGGTTCGACGAGGGAGTTCCCTCGCTTTCTGACAGCCACCAGAAAGTCTGGTGCTGCCGCCCAACATCCCTGATGTCGCGCTCCGAAACCGACCTACTGAATCGGAGGCGCTCCTCAGTGCTCTCAACGACGTCTCGACCGTAGTTGAGTTGCCTTTCCACAGTTGTCCGGGCCACAAGGAAGATTAGCGGCACTGCCGATCTATCCTGGATCAGACCTTCCTTGTCAAAATGCAGAAAAGCCTCTGGGGGGACGAAGCCGTTAAGGCGCACCCTCTCGTGATACAAAGTATTGGGGTAGTAAGCCCCAGAGATCAGGTTATTAACCGAGTTCATTGCTCTTGCAATGTGCCCTCGAGTAAGCTTCACTATGAAATTGTCCACTCTGATTAGGTCCGCCTTGTTATATAGGACCTCATTGGAATAGAATTTTCTGTATTCAGACTCTGGTGTTCTGTATAGGCGAAGGCAAGGCCTCTCAAACACCCGAATCCTTTCCATCAAGCTTGCCCGCACGTTGAACCACACGGGACAACCATATGTAAGCATTGGCCGGATTAGGGCCGTATAGCAGATTACCTTTACCCTCGCATCGAGTTGGCTGCTGTAAAACAGTCTCTTTGTAAGGGCAAAAGCAACTCAAGCTCTGGCCAGAGCAGCATCCACATGTTTGTTAAAATACAGATATTGGTCTAGCCAGATCCCGAGGTATCTGACTACACTTTGACTCTCTAATGGTCGCCCGTGTTGTCTCACGATTGCGAACTTTCGCCAATTCTTTCTGGTATCCCTAGAGGCCCCAGACAACGGCTTCCTAAACAGAATGGTTTCCGACTTCTGAAAGTTGATCTTCAACTTCCAGTCGTCGCAATATAGCTGAATCTTATCGAAGTCATGCTGCAAAAGAGTGACAATGACCTCGATCTTTGGACCTGATCTGTACGCAACGAAGTCGTCTACATACGCAATAGCATGATGAAGAGAACCTACGAGATCGCTCGTGTAAATGTTGAAGAGGACCGGCGAATTTACTGCACCCTGTTGCAGACCATTTTTAACTTCGAATGTACCAGCAGAAGTCACATTGCCATTTTTCACAATGAACTGTCTGCTGGTCAGCATGTTACATAGCGTGTACAGCAGTGGTTTGCTTATACCCAACCTGCTCAACTTGTAAAAGAGCCCTTCTAACCATACGGTGTCGAAGGCCTTCTCCAAATCAACCAGGCAGGCACCCGTGCATTGGTTCTTGCATTTGTTCCATTAGATATCAGATACCAGTTTAGACGCGGCATGTATTGTATCATGACCCGCCTTGAAACCGAATTGATTATCAGGAATTATTTTATTGTCCTCAACCCACTTAGCCAAGGCTCTATGGACCACCTTTTCGAATACTTTACTGATGTTCGGCAAGAGACTTATTGACCGGAGATTCCCCGGATTGGAGCTATCTTTATCCCTTTTGGGAATAGCGTGAACCACCGCTGTTTTCCAATGCGCTGGATAATGTGCATTATTCAGCGCATTATTAAACAGGGTGGTATAAATGCCCACCACTACTAGGGGGAGATGTCGAAGCACAATGTTCGATATTCCATCGATTCCCTCTGATTTCTTCCTTCTAAGTGAGTCGAAGATCGTTTGGAGTTCGACCTTCGATATGAACGGGGGATGAACCCTTTCGTTGGCGACGACATTATTTGCCATGTTATCGTCATTGAACTCGGTGAAACCGGTGTTCTCAGATCGCCAGTTCTGTATATCACTTCGAAGGTAGTGGTTGTGCACAAGGACGCGATTCTCCAGGTCGTGGTTCGGGCGAATGCTAGCATTCACCTTATACACTTCCTGGAAAGTCGCTCCTATGACTACGACTGCGTTCCCCGGATCAATGCCTGCTGTAATCAGTACTTTTTCGTTGTTCGTCGTTCGAGGGATCTTAAGACATGGCAAGTCGCTAATGTTTTTCCTCCGAAATATTTTATTTATTTGCGGGAACATACTCGGGTTGCTGGAATTTACAGCCCGAATTCTGTTGTTCCAATGCAAGTTTACAGAAAGTCTGTAGTTTTCCTTAATTAACTGTTGGACGTTTTTGATCAACGACTTGAGTTGCCTTATCTCCGAGTTTTGTCTGTCAGTAAACCGTCTGTACAAGGTTTTTAGTCTCGACAGCAGTCTACTTTTATGTTCGTGGAGTGCGTCAGTTGTTGTATTGCGGAATGTGTCAACGTTGTTAGTGAGTTGGTACCGAGGTATCGTACTGTCCATCGTTCGTTTGATTGTCAGGTCAAGGTCTTTTAGATACCTATCAATCTCCTCGTTTGACAGGTTCCTATTGGTCGGTGGGTAGAGCGAGTTCGAAGAAAGTGCTCTTGTCAGTACTCTGGAGAAGCGTGTCCAACGCGTCCTACTGTAATTGTAGGTGATTGTTGGAACATACTCCTCCAATTCCGCAATTTCGTTAGGAATCCTAATGGCGGCACTAAATCCGCAATGGTCACTGTCAAACACAAATGTGTGTAGACAGTTTATCGTTTCTTGGTTCGTGTCGGTCAGTTGTAGCCGTGAGTCGTACAGCAAAAGATCCATATAGGAACCGTTTCTGGGAAAAGACGCACTATCTGTAGCTTTCAAATCGAGTCTATACTCGACACTGAAAAGACCCCACCAATTGAATAGTGAGCTCCCCCTAGCATTTGGTATATAATTTCCCCAATCTCTATGTTTGGCGTTAAAATCTCCGGCCAAGAGGTAATAATTCTCCGCCGACTCCAGCTGAAGACATCGAAAAAGTGTCTCGAGCTCTGAAATAAATAAGTTGGATTGAGTAGCTTCAGGTGCATAGACCGAGACCATGTACAACTTCTTTCCACTACGGAGAGAGATGCGCACGATGCACGCTTCCAGCACCCGGAACCTTCGCACTTCACCGCTGTACACGACCCTATGTTTCAAGCCATTCCGAATGAAGATCGCAACACCTCCTCCTCGTATGGAGTTGGGTCGATTTCTTCTTACAATTTTATAATCTGTGTGCCTCAGCTTATGTTTCTGAGTTAGCTTAGTTTCGCTAACCAGAAGTACATCAGGGCATCGGTCTTGTAGCAACTTATAAAGTACAGCTCTTCGTTCGATCCTAATCAATGAATTTACATTCACCGCGAGGATCCTTAAGGGAATCTCATCGGGTGTATCCATTACGACTGGAGGTGCGTTAGGCCCGGCAGAAGCGCGTAGATCTGGTCCACCCGCTTCGCCTGCTCTTGTATCTGACTTTGCAGTTGGCCCATCTGCCCTTGAATAGAGGGCAAGATAGCCATCAAGTCACCCACCGCCGCAGGTGCCTTAGGCACGGGGGCCTGTGTAGCAACCTTTGGCTGATGTTGTTGTACCGTGTTTCCCCGACCTGCCGCCATTTGGGCGTAGGTTGTATGGGGAGTAACTGCTTGAGATGGAATTAGAGCGGGAGCGGGTGAACGTTTCACCACGGTTTTCTGCTGGCGAGCCAGGTTTGATTTTTTTTATGTCTTGGTACTTAGGACAACCCCGATAGTTAGCGGTGTGTCCCGAGTTCCTACATAATGCACATACGAGTTGGCCCTTATCCGAAGCACCATCCTTACCCAGAATACAATCTTCTGCTTTGTGGTCCTTACCACACTTCACACATCGAGGCTGCATTTCGCAGTTCGACGCCGCGTGTCCGAACCTTTGGCAGCGAACGCATTGTAAAATGCTGTCGCTCCTGTTTAATTTTTCCCAGTTAACAACCTGGTAGTCTAGGACATGGATCTTCCTCAGACCATCCAGTTTGCTTTTGGGGGACAGCTGTACCAGGAAGAACGGTAATTTCCGCTTCTCCCTTTTGGCCCTTGCTGTGATAAACGGCTTAACCCCTACGAACTCGAGCTCGTCGTTGTTCTTCTCTTTGAGCAACTTAAGGAGCTCCTCAGGTTCAGAGGACGATTCTATCCCCTTCAGCAGCATTGTTTGCAGCTTTTCCCCCTTCGGGGTGAAGGAGAAGAACTCCGTCGTCGTGTCCCTCAGTAGATCCTTGACTTTCTTGTACTGCTCCACTGTGTTACAGTGGATAGCATGCCTATCCTCACTTAATCTCTTTACGTAAAAATGTTGACCTATGGCCGACTTACAAAGTTCAATGGTATCCTTAAGCTCAATCTTAAAAGTGTTGATTGGTGGCACCCTTTGCTTTGTTGTCTTCTGCTGTTGTTGTTGTTGTTGTTGTTGTTGTGGTTGCTGCTGTTGCTGTTGCTGTTGCTGCTGCTGTTGTTGGTGCTTCTGTTGCGGCTGCTGTTGCTGCTTCTTTTGCGGCTGCTGTTGTTGTTGTTGTTTCTGTTGCTGCTGCTGTTTCTGCAGCCACTTGGCCTGTTGCGGTTGTTGTTGCTGCTGCTTTGGCTGCTGCTGTTGTTGTTGGGGTTGGAGCATCAGCTGACGCTCCTTCTCCCTTCTAGCACTCTGCTTCTTCTTGATGGCTAGAACCCTTTGCTGTAGCTGCCTGATGCTACTGCAAAGAGATTCTAGCTCATCATCTTCTTCGTCTGACTCAGGGGCCGCGAGGGAGGCGAAGCTATTTCCCCCCATGCATAGACCTTCCCCACCGTCGGAGACTAATGGGTACTCCTTTTGTTGCTGTTGTTGTTTCGGAGCTGCTGCTGATGTTGATGGCGCCCCCTCCCTCACTTCCACTGGCAGCTTTTCAGTGGAAGCCGATAGAGAGCGGCGCTTTATCGGGTTAGGAGTCGGCATTAGCCTCATCCGCCGTTTAACGGCACCCTCTGATGCCCCTGTTGCTTTGTGGCCTGATGTGCCGGCCACCTCTGCTGTTGCTGACGTCACTTCACCGTCACGTGTTTTTGTAGGTCCCGCTCCAGGGAGCGCGGACCGAACACTTTTCTTCATCACGTGTCTTTTTGCTCAGACGTAATCACTTTTCCTTTTGTTTTTATTCAATTTAAAATTTAAAGAGTATGTATTTACTTCGGGAATCGAACCCCGGAACCTTCGAACGACGGTCGCGAACACTAGCACTGAGCCAAGCTCGCACTTTTAAAACACTGTCTCAAATCACTACAAAGGCACTTGCACTTATTAAAAATAGCCGAACAAAAAAGACGTCTTGACACCGCGTAGATCTGTGAACGACTGTGAGGTGGCTGGGTAATGTAGAGCGGATGGACACCAATGCTCCGGTCCGAAAAATCTTCGAATCCGCCCCCGAGGGACAGCGCAGTAGAGGAAGACCGCGACTCGGGTGGCGCGCGCAAGTTGAAGGAGACCTCAACCAACTTAGCGCGCGAAACTGGAGGCAGCTAGCTAAAGATCGAGCTGGCTGGAGACGCTTGTTGGCCCTTCAAGTGAGGCCCTTTAATTCAAGTGCCAAAGAAAAAGCGTTAAGTCCCATAATACTTTTAAGTTCTTTAGAAGTATGTAGTTTCAATTAACTCTTTTTTACTTAAATGCTCTGGGTAAACTGCTATCTTAAGGACACGTATGTAAGTTGCATTCAGCTTTCATATCTTCCCCTAAGCCTTAGATGATACGTAAAACATGAATGAAAAACTTTTGCAAGTATGTACAAGTTCAAAAAAGTGCATTTAATGCACACATGAATGAACAGCGATAAAATTGCTAAAGTTGTTTTAAGAGGTGTGTGGTTGATTTGGAAAAAGAAATCGATTGTTTTGATAAAGAAGAAGGACATGTAGATTTTACTAAACGATTGTGAAATATTCTAATTGAATTATAAATTATTTTTAGTTTAATCGACGGTGATTTTATTTTGTGGCAAAATCAGTTTTCTTTCGTGTTATTATTGTTGCTATATACACATATACTCAGCAAAATTCGTATAAAAACACAACAACAAGTTCAAACAATTTTTTTATAAAATGGTACAAAGCTTTTTATTTTACATAAACAAATTAATATTTAAGCACGATTTAAGAAACAATTTCAAATTAAATTAAAAAAAAAAATCTGCGAAACTTTAAGCATTTGTGATTCTTAACAAAATCATGTTTTTAAAAATGCATTGAAGCATAGTTTTTATTTATTTTGTTCAAATATTCTACTGAGCATATCATAACCCAAGTTCTGAAGGACGATATTCGGAGTATAGTTTCAAAACAGTGGCGGTTCAGAATGAACCCAAGTATCACTAGATGTGCCTTTTTGTTACCACGACTAGTGTGATCTGGTTGGTGATGTCGATGTGGGACAGTCGGTGGCTAAATTCAGCCTGTGGGTTTGGCCAGTTTGGCCGTATGGTCTCCAATTGGCCAATGCTCAGTGATTCTGGTCTTTTGGTCTTTAGGTCTTTTGTTCTATTCTTATCGTAGGTAGACCATATCTTCCTTGATATGATGCAGCTGATTATCCCTCTCCATTTTAGGTTTGCCTTCTGCAAGTAATGTGAATGGATTTGTCCTTTAACTGCTCCTAGCGAGATATGGACCCTTGCCGCGTGAGAGTTTTGTAGAGCTGAGCCTTGCCTGGCCAGTTCATCTGCACGCTCGTTTCCTTCTACGTCACTGTGCTCTGGAACAGTTGAAGATAGCAATGTTTTGTTTGTGCGTTGTATCACTCCCGAGTTGCGCGTGAAGCTTGTTCACGGATTGCCAGTAGTTCCGCCTAGAAAACGCTGGCAAAATCGGTAGGATAATGATATTTTCAGTGATTCCGAGTAGGCATCCCACACCACAGTTCATCTTTGATCCGACGGTGTAGATGACAGTGTTGAAGTTCTTCGGCTTCTCAACAACCTTAATATCTTTCTTTCTTACTAAACGACTTCCTTACATATTCCAGTTGAATGAATTGCAAAATTATCTAGTCGGAACACAAAATTAGGTCCACCTTACTACTCACACGTCCAGTACCGCTAGGAACTTGAAATTTGGAGTAGGTCCAGACTTCCAGAAATACCTTCAACCCCGAAGAGGAAGTGAAACGTAAAATATGACCGAGTTAAACAAAAATAAAATGACAATTTTCTGGGTTTAGAATTTTCTATAATTTTCCGTTTGTGATATCCTAGGTCCACCTATGTAACGATTGGCTATTTACGTTGTGCGTGATATATCTACAGTTTTATTGCCGACTTCGAACGGCGAATTGAAAACCCTTTTCAAAGCAGAGGTACTCTTGTAGGTTTGTCTTGTACGTTTCTTATGCTGGTTTTGAGGTTCAAATCTGTGTTTTGTTGGAAATGAAAAAAGTTGGGCTCTGTTTTCAGGGAACGTTTATTTGAAGGTGTATCGCTCTATTCTCTATCTGTCTACAACATAAATGTCAAAGCTAAATGACATTTGACGCCATTTGCAAAAATTATGAAACATTCACATTATGACATTACTTTTGCCCCACCTTGAACATATGGCTCTGTATATATAGAACCGACTTATTTAGTCTTTATTAGTGATAGGTAATTGTTGGGATATATTTATAAATCGATCTTAATAAAACTTAAAAACATTTTCTTTTTTGCCACCAACGATTCTTTAACGTCGACAAATACGCTGTACCCATGCTGATAGGCAAATTAAGTCCTTTTCTCTATCTCCTTTGCATATTCATTCGCATGGATCCACTTATAGAGATGCCAGCATTATATTGTGAATTAAACTAGATTAGTTAAGCAGCTTCAATGTCTTTTGTCCTTTTCTTTATAAATTGTTGATGTGTTGTATTGTGCAATGGAATGTTCCTTAAGCTAGGGGTAGGTTATATTCCTTACTGAAAAAGAAAATAATAAAATAATAAAAACCACATGGAAAATAAATGAAAAAATCATTAAGGAATGTATTTGTCTAGACAGAATGTTGATTATTTTAGAGTTTCAAAACACATGTACAAATATACAATTAAGCTGGTGTAATATACCTACAGAGATATGTATATTTATTTAAACAATTTTAATTAGTAGGTCAATTTTGATTGTATTTTTTAATTTTTATTATTGTTAAGTCCGAAATTCGACGCAATTTGTACGAAAAATGAATACGATGCTAAAATACAATCCTTCGATACAACGCTAAGACACAAACCTATGAATCGATACTAGGAAACAAAGCTAGGTCTCGGCGCTAAGAGTATCTATGTAGATATATACGTTTTGACAAGACGCTCTAAGCATTTATTAAAAAAAAAAACAAATATGTCAGCTATTTCATATTCTTCTTGAGCGGAACCTGCTATAACAGCTTGTATGTACATAAATAAAACTATTTAATCAGATTGTAGCAAATACAGACATATCTACCAATATCATATGCGCAAAGAAATGTTTGTAACTTTCGTTTTTGAATGGTACTTCATTTCGAAATCATGGAAAAATCTAAGTAATCGACTATTATCCGTAACTTGTAACCGTAACAATTATTATTTAAAAATTTTTTGAGTAATTTGCTATAAAACAGTGATAGCTTTGCAAGCCATTGTGCAAATGTACAATTAAGAGTAAACTACGAATTGCTATATGATTGCTTACTTGACCCCAACACAACATTTCTTGTACTTTAGATCGAGGGCTATACTTGTTATTATAATTCACTTAAACCTACATAAGTTTTGTTTGAATCAAGTTTTGGTACTGGCATCTACAAGTGCTATTGGTTTTTTCTTTTGTTTATTTCTCATTTTTGCCTAAAATTTTTTATTCATAAGTTAAAATCGATAAGCAAAATGAATTGCATGCAAATTGAAATTACTGAAACAATGAAGACCTTTGGCATTCTTATTTTTTATTTTGTTTGTTCAACTATTAACGAAGCTTACACAAATAAACCCAATCGATACGATATTTTCTATTCAATTTGAGAACATTAGGAGAAAAAACTTTACTGCTTATCATGGTTCATAGCTTAACCGAAACGAACAACATGTCCTTCGTTTTGAAAGCTTGGATTTCTTTCTTCTATTTCTTTGAAAACCCAAAATCATCTCGTTCAAGTACCATTATAGCATTTAGCATTGAGCGGATTTGTGTGTGTATGTGTATCGAAGCTATTTCTGAGCTCGATTGTAAATCCTTGAAAAACCTTATATACTGAGTTGTGAGTAGTAGTTTTGAAGGCACAATTTCGTGTACAGAATCTCCTGCATTGGTTAAAAAAAAAATCTTTATTTGATGAAACGAGTAAACGGATACACGGTGTATCCAATTTATGTTAGAAAATATCAAACGTATCCGATCTATTCATAGAAACTTGGCTGGCTTGGTTAAAAAAATATCATTAACGAAGTCATAATCAGTACCTACATAGGTTAGGTGAGGTTGAAATAGATGCCAGCTAAAGCCGGCACACTTTGACCAATTGAAAATTCTGATAAAGCTTAGGACGTTTCTGACATCTGTGTTAATCAGATAGCATACATAGGCCGTTGTAGTAGAATCCAATGGGAGCTTCTGATGAAGCGTATAACGTTTCTGACATCTGCGTTTATCAAATAGGTCGTTATAGTAAAAGGCTTCTACCTAAATGAAAATCCTTCTACAAACCCCAACCCTTGTTGAATGCTTGCCTATAACACAGTGTCCAATGATGAAAAGTATTACACTGCTGATATATCTATCTATCTATTTAGATAAATTAAATTCTTTCAGCGTTCAAGAGCCAGCGTTGGATTCCTAAGCGAACTGACACAGGTTCGAGACACAAGACACATGTTCGACAGGCAATGGAAAAACCCCCGATAGTGGGCAATAAAACAATAGTTCCCTCCATTCGTGTGAAAAATAAAATGTGCACAACATGATTGGTTGCGAGTAGCTGTGACTTGGACCTTTACACCAAATATTTGTAGTTTTAATTGTTACTTAACATATTATTTACATTAAATCATCCCCGATCGAAAAATTATTTCATCACATTATTACCTACTCAAAGTACACAAGAAGTGCAAGGGTCACGAATTGGCAAATAAATTGTTGACCTAGACCTATTGCTACTTAGGAATCGTATGGACGATTTACCTAAGAATTTTATTGACTGAATCATCAAGCACACCAGTTATCATATATACTATTGTTCTGCTTGGGTTATCACATTTGCCTTTTGTGTGTGATTTTCTTTTCTTCTTGACACTTAAGTACACTGCATAACATAAACTTGTACATAAAAAAGACGTTCTGATAGATTATTATATTGTTAATCTTGTTTTACTTTCTTAGAGCGATCTGATATATTCACACATATTCATTGAAGCATATGCATACCTACATACATGTACATATGTACACAGCTTGTCATAAATATATTTACCTATGTACTACTGGTACATGTTTTTTTTTTAATTTAAATGTTTAACATTTTTAATAATACAAGAAAAGTTTATGAACTTAAAGCTCTTCAATAGCAATTTTCGTTGAAATTTAGGGTTCCTAAAACATTTTGTATATCCTTAACCTAATATTCATAATATCCTCCATTATTTTGTAGAAGCTTACAATTCTTTGTAATATTGAGTTGACTAATTTTTGACAAGTTGGAAAAATTACCCACTCCTCATCGATTCAGGTCTTTCCATAGCTCATTCATTGTACTGAAATCTGAAAACTAACTGAGCCATTGAATTACAGGCATTTTTTGGTCCCAAAACTTATATTTTACAAGGCTCGATGTATGTTTCGGGCCATTGCCCTGCTGGTGGTACGAGTGCCATCATGTTTTTAGTCGAAAATCGAGGCATGATATCCTCTTAAATAACCTTATATTTATGATGTTTTTTATTCGAAATTATAGGGCACAAACTCGGTTTATATCTTTATTTTGAGAGACAAGAGCTAAGAGTAACTAATTTTGGAATGGACCTGAATGACCTAGAATTTGCTTTAAATAATAAAATTTGAAACGGGCCTAAACGACCGTGAATTCGAGTTTAGTCAAAAACCTTGAAATTAAATAACCTTATAAATGTAAAGCACCATTTTCGCAATATCCTGGCTACAATATTAGCCGTATTTTATTATCGCCGATGATCCATATACATAGATCATTTATTTGTATACATTACAACACTAACACAGGATCCTGCTATTGATCAAGGTCAATTTTCCTGATCTAAAAATTAGTTTTAGTTCTAACAAGAAGATGGCATTTGCTATCCTAAATTTGGGAAGCACTGATTATTAACGACAAAAGCTCTCGTTAGAACAAATGAGATGTATAGCAACCATCTCTTTTGTTCCTCTGTTAAAAAACTGACAACTGACTTAAATTTTTGTTAAGCAAAGGCTGAAACCCTCCATAGTTAAGGCGCAAAATGATCTAAGTTGTTTTATTATCCTGTGAAGATCCAGATCCAGATCCGGGAATAATAAGACACGGCTATCAACAGCCTACACCTGTGCAGGATGTAACATTTAGGAATGTAGTTGAAATCGACCATCGAAAGCAAGTCGATGTGTGTAACCTACTTACATTGTTCTTGATTCATAAGGTGTTAACTGCGATCGACGCAAAAGTACTCAAAAAAAAAAAGTCCTTACGATGAGTGAGTGCAATCGTAAAGCAAAACTGTATATAATCGCTGAAAAAAACGTTCATTATTGTTCACTGCTTTTTTACAACCGACAAATACTTGAATTAATAATTTAAGAAGAGTAAATACTTTCAACCAATCAATTTGTATTTTGCGAATGACACACTCTCAATCTTTGCTTCCGCATATGTTTATAAAATTGTTAACTCTTGTTACTTACATATGTAGCGTTTTAGTTCGGGTTAAACTTGGCCCTCAACCAGCAAGCCTTTCCAGTTAGCCTGGTCCTAAGCTAATCGCCTCCAGTACCCACTCCCATTTTTACATGTACGTACCACCTTAGGCGAAGTCTTCTTCGGCTGCGTTACGAGTATGTACCAATAAAACTTTTAGAATGGACACAATGACCATTAACAGTACATATCTTGATACATATGTACCTATTTTCAACATCTGCGCTCGATAATTTCCAATATAGTATTCACACTCCATGCATCCTAATGTATAGCATTGATTACAATGACAAATGTGCATTTTATTTCCGGAGCAATCATAAAAAATATTCCCCACTTGTAAAGCGAGATTTATTACGGGAACCCTATCTATCTATTCACATCCATTTTAAAAGCAGAGAAAAATGTGACGCAATTTTATCACATTCCAACGTGCGAGATACCTCTTCTGTTTGTTAGGTTCCTGTTCGCTTTGTTTCCGTTCTATTTCGGTTTGTCTGCTTTATTTTTTGTTATTATTTAAAATATGGAGCGATATATTATTAAAAAAAAATAAAAAATCTTTATGCAAATATGAGACCTGGAAAATATAGAAAAACGAAAAATCTAATTTGAAATAAATATTATTTTTCCTGGATTTATGTATAGGCTTTATTGTTCGATTATTTGAATTTTTTTGTTACGCAATAGCTACATATAACTACATATATCATTTTTATTCCGATACTAAAATTGTTTACTTTCGATTTGAAAATATATATGCGTGACGTAATAATATGCAATAATAAATGTAAGATTTAAAAAATGTTAAGAGTACAATTAATATTATTAAATAAGTGTATTTGAATAGGGTTATTTGTGGCTATATAATTAAATATTTCGTTCAAAAAATTACAAAAGTTAAACTGTTTGCAGAAGCTAAATATTTCTTTTCAAGCTTAAAGGTGTTCAAATACCTAAGAGGCTGGATTTTGAATATCGCTTAAGTAACAAAATACATTAGGTATAATATACTATATATAGTTAAGTCCGTGGCCGACTTAACGATTAAAAAAAAAACAGGTTTTAGTTTAGATTACTTTTATTCGTTTAAAGAAAATGATTGACAATTTATTGGCTGTAGGTTTAGAAATCAAACCGGACTCGTTGATGTTCAGAAAGAAGTGTGTCGCGTCTCTTCGCCGATCTTCAAAGTAACCTCGGCTTTTAGAAGAGTCAAAGAGTTTGGAAAAATGCATAGTTGCACTTGTGCGGTACACGCAAGTGCATCGCAAGTTGGATATTCAATATCGAGTGCGACTGTGTAAACAGTGGCATCCGTAATCAACGTTTAGTTGTGGGTGGACAATTGTTATTTGAGATAACGCTCATTGGGTGGTCTTGTACTGTAACCATCCAAGAAGTTGCGGGTGTATGCCGTAACTCCCCCGCCTTAAGATTCTGCTCCGAAGAATCCAGAGGTTTTAACTGAATTTGTACTTTTGTATTATGAATTTCTTTCTTTTTCTTAGTTTTCACTAAGAGAAACATGAGTACCACCACCACTGCGAAAATTAATATGATTATAAATGTGGTTCCGTTATTGATATGTCTCCCTTTGATTTCTTCAAGAATTTTTCTGTTTTCTATGGTTTTAAAATGTAACTCAGATAATGAAATATTAAGGGATTTGTTTGCGACTTGAATTTCGTTAAAATTTGGTATTACAAAATATTCTTTTTCTACCACATTTTTGTAATTTACATCATTAATAATCATTTTACAATTATCGGAAGTTATTAAATTGTTTCCATATAATTGTATTTCATACATATTGCAATTATGTATTAATTTTGTTTTAAGTACATTTTCTGTTATAACAATATTATTGGTTAACTGTTTTATTTCGATTTCTTTATTTTCCCAGAAGTTACATTTTGGGTTTTCTTTTAAAATTCTTTCGATACAATTATCTTTTACAATTTTAAGATTTTTGGGAATTATAATTATTTCTTCCATGTATTCGTATAATGTAAAGTTACTTAATATTAATTCTCTATATGAAGTATCTATTTCTAAATTATTCTTGTTAGGCATTGGTTCGATTATAATTTTGTAAAAGATTTTATCAGAATAGTTAGGTATCATAACCACAAAAACAACCTGGTTATTATGAAAAATAGCAGAGCTTTTAATGTACATCAAATCTTTTAGAGTTATATTGTACTTCTTTACTTCTTCGATAGATAAAAGATCTCTCCCTAGTACTCCTAGTCTACACAACATAAGATTCTCCTTTATTTTTCTCACCTGCTCTCTCAAGAGTTGAATGTCATATGTTCTATTTCTATCAATTCACTATTAACTATTTCAAATATTTTTGATAATTGATTGTTTATTTGGTTCTGTTGTTTGTTAATATGGTCTGTCACGTTTTTCATAGCTGTATTAAATTGTTCATTAATTTTAATTTGTTCGTTAAGACTATCTAAAACATTTTTTATTATTCTTTTCATTTGTTTCTAATTTCTCTCTTATTTCTCATCATCATCATCCATTGTTCCTGCTAACATTTTTAATCCTGTTCCGAAAATATTAAATAATCCGCTTCTTTTCCTAGTGTGTGGTATAAAGTTATTAATCTTTTGTTCTAATGAATTAAAGTTATGTATCATAGTTGGATAGTGGTCACCAAAGCTAAGATTGAGTATATTTCCTCTTATTAGTTCTAAATTTTCTTCCCATGCATTTACATCAACTGTATGTAAAATCTTTCTATAATTAGTTATTATTTGAAGTTCCTGGTCTCTTATCATTATAAATCCTTGTCCTTCATTTAAGTTTTGTACCTCCAGTCTTTGTCCTAGTATAGAGTTCAGTATTGTCGTCAATGTCAGTAGTATACTAATTCGTGTTGTCGTTGACCTGAAATTTACGTGGTTTCTTTATTTTAGATTTATGGTATTGTACCTTATTAGTAGCTAAAAATGTTACTTTATTATTTTTCTTTGCTTTTAATTTCTTAAATCTAGGTTTTAACTTATTAATCTTCCTTTCTTTATAATAGAATGTATCTCCTTCTTTATATTCTATTGGTTTGTCTCTATTATCGTTTCGTTTTTCTATCGTATCTGTTTTTGTATTGATCGACTTCAAAAAGGGTCTCCTTTCCAAAGTCTCGGGAATTCGTTTAAAGAATAACTCAAAGGGTGTCTGTTTAGTTGTTGAATTAATTGAGTTATTATACGCAAAAAGTGCCTTTTGTAGGGCTTCATTAGTAGTAATATTATTGTGATTTTTTAGTATTCTTAGATGTTCTAATAGTGTAGAATGGAAACGTTCTACTGGTGAATTTGAGTTTGAATTGCTCACAGTTGTAAAGTGTAATTTTATATTTTCTTCCTTTAGAAATTCTCTGAAGTTAATAGATGTTACTGCTCTTTCTTGATCTATAACTATTAGTTTTGGTTTTCCGAAAGTTCCTATGTATTTTAAAATTCCTTCTTTGAGATGAATAGAGTTTCTAGATTCTAACTCATCTGCATAACCATATCTATTATATTTATCAACTATTGTTAATATTGGTTTTCCTTTTTCTGGGAAAAATATATCTATGTGAACTATTTCTAAAGGGTTTTCAGGTGTCTCAGTAAGTTCAAACTTCTGTTTTACTGGGTTCCTATCGTATTTCTCTATTTGACATATGTTACAGTTGTTAATGTATTTGGTTATCCTTTCTTTCATTTTTGGAAAATAATATTCTCTCCTTATGTGATCAAAAGATTCATTAATACCTCTATGGTTATTCTCTTTATGGTAGTTGATTATTATTTCGTCCTGCCTGTCTTCTGTTTCTACATCTTCTAAAATAGTATTACACTTAAGGATTCTAAATTGTTTATTTCTAGCAAAGTGTCACGCACACACACAGACTACAAAGAAATAGGATCCATTAAGTTTCATCCTAGGACGACCCTGGGCAGTCATCAAAAATCAGTCGCCGACAACGGATCGTTTCCTTCCTTACTCTGTATATTATTGTTGTCTTGAATTCCTTTAAATAAACGCGTGTTAGTTAATAATAAAGACTTGTGTTTGTGTACGTTAATATCTTCCTCTAACAATTCAGAAGTGGGATTATATCCAAAAACAAAGCGCCGTTGTGTCAATAAAGGAACAGTGAATCGCGCACATAAGAGAGAGAAAAATTCCACCCGGTCATAAAAAGGAAAAGATCCGTGTGTGCGTCGTGTCCCTTCTGCCCAAAATGGGCAGGTGGAACGTGCTAACCAAACCATCTTAGATTACCTTAGAACGACGGTACCGCAGAACAACACATGGGACGAACATCTAACCAAATTACAGTGGGTCCTAAATTCGCAGCGGAATGCAACGACAGGTCACACACCAAACGAGTTGGTTTTCGATTTGCCTATTCGAGACATATCCGACAATCAGTTACTGGGAGCTTTGCAAGATGCCGAGTCCCCGTCGCCGACAATCGCAGAACGACGTGAAGAAGCAGTACGCCGCATCGAACAAGAACAGCAGCGTTGGAAACATCGGTTCGACCGAAAGCATAAAAAGCCGTCAGTCTACAGGGAGGGTGATCTAGTTCTCATTGAGAATATTGCTCCTGCCACTGGGGAAAGCCGAAAGTTAGAACCGAAGTATAAAGGGCCTTATGTGGTTAAAGCCGTAGTAGAAAAGGGTCGGTACGTAATTGAGGACGTTGCGGGCGGTCCAACCAGAGGGTATTCGTCAATTCATTCGACCGATCAATTGAAGCCGTGGTGTGCACTTGCTCCCGATTTGGATTCTCTATCTCTGTCATCTTCAGATGAAGATGAGGGTTCCGAGAAATGAACCCAGGCGGTTCAATGTCAGGAAGGGCCGAGCTGTCACGCACACACACAGACTACAAAGAAATAGGATCCATTAAGTTTCATCCTAGGACGATCCTGGGCAGTCATCAAAAATCAGTCGCCGACAACGGATCGTTTTCTTCCTTACTCTGTATATTATTGTTGTCTTGAATTCCTTTAAATAAACGCGTGGTAGTTAATAATAAAGACTTGTGTTTGTGTACGTTAATATCGGCCTCTAACAAAAGTGTTCTTTGTACACATTCTGTATTTTAAGATAAAGATCTAAGTCTCTAACGTAAATGGCGTTTGTTCCCTTTGGATTAAAGTGATTCTTCATTATTTGAATTATAGTATCGTCAGTAAAATCTTTACATTTTATAGTCTTCCTTGTCTTCCTTTTTGATAAAAATTGTCTTATTCCTTATTTGATTTGCTCCACTAGGTAATTTCTCAATAATAATTTGATTCTTAAACACATTTAATGGTGATTCGGATATCGGTATAAAATCTTCGTCGTCTTCTTGTCCACTGTGTATTGTTGCTAGATTGCTTGCTACTTCATCATTATTTATTTCAACTTGGTTATCATATGTTATTCTACTTAATGCATCCGCATTGCTGTTATTCCTTCCTGGTTTGTATTCTATATCATAATCATATTCTTCTAAACGTAATTTCCATCTTACTAGTTTACTATTAGGTTCATTTAAGTTTTTTTCAACCAAATGAGTGGTCTATGATCTGTTTGTATTTTGAATTTATTTCCATATAAATAAGGCCTAAAATACTTTGTTGACCAAATTCGCATTTTAAATTTCTTAAGGATATCATTTCTAGTGATATGATTCTGATTATATCTGTGCTGTTGTGTTTGATTATTAAAATTATTATTTCTAAAGTTGCTTTGATTATTATATCTATTATTAATGAAGTTGTTTTGATTATTATAATTCTGTCTTTGATTATTATTTCTATTAAAATTGGAGTAATTCGTTTCCGATTTTTCTTGTCTACCTCCTGACATAGTGTCTAGCAGTCCTAATGCAATTTCATATGCTTCCTCTACTGTGTCTGGGTTCCTGCTGGGTAATATCGTTCTTATTGGATCTCTGAGTCCTTTTGTGAACGTATCTAAGCCTTCTTTAATGTTTCTTCTCGTCATTCTTTCTCTAATGGCTAAATCTTGTTCAGTTTGTCTTAGTTTCGTATTAAGTGTTGTCACTATGTCTAAAATGTCGTCGTAAAATTTGTGGATACTTCCATGTTGTTTAATCGTACTGAGTTGGTTATATAGTGTCCTTTCGTCCCTATGATCACTAAAATGTCTTAGTAGAATTGCCCTAATGTCTTCCCAATTATCTGGATTTCCATACTGTCTTACTCTATCAGCTGCTCTACCTTTTAATTTATTCTTGATTCCCTGGAACCATAAAATAAGTGGTGCGTTTTCTATACCTCTTAGTATTGCCCACACATTATCTATGCTTCTAACAAAGTTATCTAATTCTCCTTGCCTACCCTCGAATTCAGGGAGGTTCTTTATTATATCGGGAGTTTGGATCAAATTATTTATATTTGCCATTATGTTTTGTTTAAATTCTATCCTCTTTTTCTATTCCGATCAAATCTGGTACTACTCTATGTTTATTTAATGATTCTTAGATTAACACGTTTGTTATCCTTAACTAATATTTTTTCATTTTTAACCTTTAAACAGGACTTACATACATAATTTTTAACTGGAATGTTGACTTTTCTGACAATGCTGGAATGTTGACTTCGCTGGGGTTGCTGGGTTATACAGTCTTCGCTGGGGTTGCTGGGTTATACAGTCTTCGCTGGGTATGCTGGATTATACAGTCTTCGCTGGGGTATACTGGGTTATACAGTCTTCGCTGGGTATTAGTTTGACTTTTTTCTTTCAAATTGTTCGCGCACTAGTGTCACTTGTTACATTTTTTATACTTGTTTGTTTTCTTTCAAACGATAAAAGCTAAAAACGTCTTCACTCAGTTTTTATTTTTAAAACGACAAAGGTTAAAACGTCTTCACTCGGTTTGTAATCCTTTTTTCACAATAACGTCTTTAATCTGTTATGAGATCGTTTATTTTATTCCGTTCTGATTTAACAAATGAAAATTTGACAGATTGACGATTTTCACTCGTTTCTGATCAGTATCCTACCGACTGCGCCAGTTAAGTCCGTGGCCGACTTAACGATTAAAAAAAAAAAAGGTTTTAGTTTAGATTACTTTTATTCGTTTAAAGAAAATGATTAACAATTAATTGGCTGTAGGTTTAGAAATCAAACCGGACTCGTTGATGTTCAGAAAGAAGTGTGTCGCGTCTCTTCGCCGATCTTCAAAGTAACCTCGGCTTATAGAAGAGACAAAGAGTTTGGAAAAATGCATAGTTGCACTTGTGCGGTACACGCAAGTGCATCGCAAGTTGGATATTCAATATCGAGTGCGACTGTGTAAACAGTGGCATCCGTAATCAACGTTTAGTTGTGGGTGGACAACTGTGATTTGAGATAACGCTCATTGGGTGGTCTTGTACTGTAACCATCCAAGACGTTGCGGGTGTATGCCGTAACTATATACTAGGTATAATATAATATATTATATTGGTTGTTTTGGAAGCTTGAAATTGCACTCTATTTTATTTTTCTGTCAAGGTCGGAATGCAATGAATTAAGCATACGTTGTCATCCTCTATGTTAAAAGAGCAGGAACGTGGGTTAGGAAACAAAAATGAGAAACTGAGGGAGCTATTATCAGCGAAGGAGTGGATTGGAGTAGATAGTTAGTAGAAATCAAGGGATAATTTATGTATAAAAATGACAAAGAGAGTCGGTGACAAAACAGAGCCTTTACGAACACCAGCATTTATGGCATAGTAGGCGATTTTCTCACCACATTACACGAGGCAATTGTGGTTTTAGCTTAACGATATTTCTGGTTTGAAATTTCTTTGCAACGTGAGTTCCCTTTTTGTTTTAATATTAATACATATTACAGGTATAAGATGTTGAAATAAATAATCCAAACCTTTTAACTTAATGTTGAGAAAATAAAAGTACAGTAAAAGCCCTTGAATTCGGAATTCTTTAATTCGGAAAACTCGTTTATTCGGAAAAAAAATTTTTTCCGAATAAAAGAGATTTTTCCGAATAAATGAGAAATTAAATTAGCAAAAATTAAAAAACTGAATGATTGAACACGTATGGGTAGCAAATTGATCTCAAATATGTAGAAGTCGGAATAAATCATCAAAATGTCTATTGGGGGAGTTTCGGTAACTCACATTTTGAAGTCGGGAAATACCATAAAAAAATTTTATTGGGGAATCCCGGTAATCCACATTTAGATGTTGTTTGGGAAAACACCAGTTTAAGTTGGCGATTAATGTAAATCGTAGTCCTTAAGCACAAAGTTGATACATATTTCTGCATTAATAAAAAATAATTATAATTGAGGTGAAAATGTCAGTTAAACAATATGTTTAGTTACAAAAATGAATTATAATAAATTTTAATTTTTATTTGCAATCTTTTGTGTTAATAAAATAATTTTACGTTTTAAGTTCTTGCATTTTGTCATCAATAGAAACGCGTTTTAGCTCATAGAAAAAATCTCTCATTAATTCGGAAAATTCGTTTATTCGGACTGACCTTCCCCCCAACCATTTCGAATTAACAATCTTTCACTGTACTTATACCTAAAATTACCTATTCGACAAGTAAAAATTGTTCATGAACACTGTTATTTCGTCGTCTACTTCATATCACACACATATTTTTATTTTCCGAACTTGAATTTTATGTATGTATTATCTACATACATTATATCTACACTAGTTAAAAACTTCTATATAACGTATTGGGTTATAAGAGAATTTTTCTGTGTAGCATTGAGGAAGACAGTTTGTTTCAAGGATTGGCTCTGCCGAAAGCAAAAAAAAACTTTATTGACTAATCTAATTTCATCGATGATGTGAATAATTTTTTATTTTTTTTTCCCGAGGGTAGGTGAAAATCTTACATAGACACTATGAGGATAGTGTCTCATAGTAGTGTCAGATTCCTACTGACTAAAAACACCTCCCTTCGATTTAAGTTCGTTCGATATTACAACTAAGTTAAAACTTATCAAGCAATTTTTTAATCACGAAATGAAACGTGCGGCAGGTTACTTTCCAACGAAAGATCCTGCATGTTCCGCAATTTAATCACGCCAAGTTGCAAGGTTTTGTTCTTTGTAGTCGGCGAAATAAATTGCTATCATCCAAAATTGTATTGTTAACATCTCCCATTAGTTTGTTTCTATGTTTTCGCGCGAAGCTTCTAGTTTCCGCTTCGATTGCAGGAATTCCGAGATCTCTGTGGATATCGTCGTTTCTGGAATACCACGGTGCTTGGACAATTTCTCTAAGCACTTTATTTTGGAATGTTTGTATGATATTCGCATTCGTTTTCTTGGTACAACGCCAAAGTTGTACACCGTAGGTCCATACCGGCTTTAGCACTTGCTTGTATAGAAGCAGTTTGTTCTCGGTTCTGAGCTGGGAATGTTTTCCGAGTAACCAGTACATTTCCCTATATTTAATTTCAAGTTCTTTGCGTTTCATTTTCACGTGCGAATTCCACTTCAGCTTTGCGTCTAGTGTCATTCCCAGGCTTCGTTAGCGAAAGGTATTTGGGCCAAGTTTAGAAAAATTGGCAAGTCATTCGTTTTTTTATATGTGAAGTTCACGTGGACGGATTAAGTTTCGTTGAGGGCAATCCGCCAGTTCCTCGTCCATTCGTTAACTTTATTTAGTGCGCTTTGCAGTTTTGCAGTCGTTTCTTCGACTGTTTTACCTACTGCAAGGATAGCGGTGTCATCGGCAAACGTAGCAAGGGTAGTGCCATCTTCTTTCGGTATATCACGAGTATATAACAGATAGAGAAGCGGCCCAATAACGCTTCCTTGCGGTACGCCGCGCTGGCTCCGAGTATTCGTTTCCATGTCTTACACGGAAGAGTCTTTTCCCGAGATACGATTTTAGAATATCGTATAAGCATACAGGGAGAACTTGTCGTAGTTTGCATTTAAGGCCATCGTGCCACACCTTACAAAGGCTTGCGAGACGTCAAGAAATACGCTTGGGCATTTCTTTTTTTCTTCTAGTGCTTTCTCGATTACGTCAGTAATTGTATGCACCTGGTCAATCGTCGAATGCTTACTCGTGAGCCCAAACTGGTGGTCAGGGATAAGACTGTTTCCTTCTATGACCGGTTGAAGGCGCCTTAGTAATAGCCTCTCGAAAATTTTGGATATGATTGGAAGAAGCGAGATTGGTCTCTACGATTTTACCTCATTTGGCGGTTTTCCTGGTTTTAAAACCATTATAATTTCCGCAACTTTCCATTGGCTCGGCACGTGTTTTAATCTGAGTGCGGCATTTATTATATGGAAAAGCTTGATTAGTGCTTTCCTAGGTAAAGCTTTGAGAATTTCTCCGGTGATTAAATCATAACCAGGAGCTTTATTAGGTTTTAAATTCACGATCTCCTGTTTAAGTTCTTGTAGCGTTGCACTTCTGAGTATTAAATCGTCAGACGGTAATTCCAGCCTGTTAATGTCGTCGTAAACCACTTGACCATCGTGCGGTTTGAAGGTTTCTTCCAGATGAGCTGTAAGACTTTCAAGGTAAGAGCCTATCGCACGGTTCTTAAAATCCCCAATTGTCCTCTTCAACAAATTGGACAATCGATTCAAATCTGCTTTGTGTTGCGGGGCACGACTCTGTTGCCATTTTTTTCGCGCTTTCCTCTTTTCTCTGACCAAATCAATTATTTCCGGAGGATATCGTAAACCGAATTTATCCGGCGTTTTCCTTGGGTTGGGCGTATTATTCCAGGATGCAAGCTATATGATCTCAACATAGGGTGTCGTGAGTGGAACGCTCAGTACAGTATTCACTTCAGTTTCGTTCTTAAAGCCTTCCCAGTTTGTTGTTCCACCAGTTAGTCTCGCTGGCCTTTGATTTTTAAATGCGATCCATTTTTGACGTGAGTTTCAGTAATTAAGCAAATGTCAATATCTTTTTCACGCATGAATATTTCCAATTCATCGAGTTTTTGCAAAAGTCCGTTTGCATTCCAAGTACATATTTTTATCATTCGTTTTTCATTCATATTCTAGTTGAAGTACACGTTTTCCGTGAATTACTTTCGAGCTTAACTAACCTATCGAGAATAATTGTAAAGGGTGGTTAAGTTTTAAGGGCCGATGTTGATTTTGAATAAAACACAAATTATTAAGGAAATTATTGTCATTTCTTTTTATTTTTATTATGATAACTTCAAATTGAGTTAGTCAGAAATTGAGAAATCTGTGATACGGGAATGACCACAAGGTAATTGGATCCAAAGCGAAGTTGCTTTTAAACGGACTGCTGTGTTTGCCGCAACTTGTTTAGCTAAGGAGTCCAGAGGGCTGAGGGCCCCGTGATGAAGAGGCAAGCCATCCTTTGAACCCTGGTTATTATATTAAGAAATGAGCTTTTATTGAGTGCAGTTCACCATAATAAGTATGGGTCTGACTATGGACGTATAGAGCCAATAGGTAGCCTTGGGCGTGTAACCCCACTTGGTTCTCTTGCAAGGGTAAAGGGCTACCAAAGCTTTTTTGACTCGGTCAGTGATAGTGGGTTTCCAGCATAACTTTCTATCGAAAATGTCTTCAAGGAATTTGGCCTCTTTTAAGAAAGTTAGCTTTGTGCCGTTGAGTTTTGGTGGGATTTTGTTTAAACATAATATGTACGTAAATATATTGTATGTGCATATGTATGTATGTATAACGAATTTCCCCTGTTCTCACTTCACCAAATGTAAAACAACTAACAAACAAAATGTCCGCCACAGAAAAATTTAAACTTTCATTTCACCTACCCTGTATTATATATTATGGTTGTGTTATACTCGTACACATAATTAATTGAGGATTAAAACTGACAAGGACCTGCAACCATTTGAAATTAGAGACACTTTTCTGTTGTAAAGTGCCGAAAACCACCCCCGTCACATTGTTGTACTACACTTTAGTTACCGCGACTGCTGTGTGCTGTGTCAGGGAGCTACGTTTGTGGCACAAAACAGTGCTCAGTGCAACTAATAAACAACTTTCAGCTAAACTGTCAGTGTCAATTGAATTTCTCAACTTATTAGTACTATACTGTAGACGTAGAATATCTCTGCAGTTGCAATTTTGTTAAAGCCGGAGCCTGGCAGCAATTGGATGCAAATAACTGTCAACAAAATAATATATCATATGTTTGTATGTATGTTGATTGTTGGAGCAAAATCATAACTAAACGTTTTTCAATGAAAAATGTCTTTATTTTTATGTTCAATTCACTTTACTTATAAATCAGTTGGAAATGCTGAAAATCTTTGACATTTAAATAGCCAAAGACCTTAGTTGCTCTGGCTTCAAAGATATCTTATAACTTTAATTGTAAGTAAAACTTTAAATACAAATTGTAGTACCAATGTAAAATTGATCCTCACAGCAGCCGATTGAATTTTAGGGTAAAGCTTCTGAAATCATTCATGTTGAGCGTGTTACATATAATAAATATTTTGTTCTAATGGAAGGGACCAACACTTTTTATTGTCGTTCCCGAAAAACGGATTCATAAAACCTTCTCACCACAAGCTTTACTCTCGGAATATCCGAGAAGTGATTGTTTGGCTAAACAACTTTTCCAAAGCACTAACTACTGGACTAAAGTTCATTCATTTTAACTAATTTTAAGGGCTTATCTGCTGGTAAAATAAGTTATTCTTCATTGAAGTTCTTACTTTTCTCCGAAACGCCAACAAAACGCAGAAAACGTTTTCAACCTATTGGTAGTGTAACGAGCTTGTTTTTTGTACCAAAGTGTTTCAAACCAACACTCTGACAGAAAGAAGAAGAACATATAAAGTGTGAAAATAAAGCACCCTATGAAAATATTGGTAGAAAAAGTCAATATATACTTGAAACATGTCTTGAATAAAATGCTTTCTCAATATCAAGTTCGGCTAAGTTTGTATTCTTTTTTAAATAGCCTTACATTTTGATTCGGGTTTTACACTACAATTGATGATTACATCATATTTCAGAGTTAATTTTAGTAAATATTCACCATCGGTAAATTTTAACGACCTGGGGATATTAATATTGTAGTTAAAGAATAAGCGATATTAAAAGTGCTATAATCCACAGAGAAATGGATTGGATTGGGTGTAGGAAGCAAAAGTCAATGACAAATAAAAGAAATAGCGTCAGATAAAGAACTGAGCCTAAGGAAATACTCATTTGTATTGATTTATTACATAAAAAGCTCGCAATCCATTTATAACCAACATTATATGATTAAAGTTTATTTGCGTTATACGATACCACACTCTATCGGTTGCTTTGGATATGTACATAAAGAAATTTACGTGTCTTTTTTCGATAAGCATACATATGAATGTACCTATATGTATTTACATCCGCAGGACTATCAAATTTGTTCAGCTTTTTGGAGCCGAAACTTAAGCCATACCTACATGGATCTGTTCGAAGGGAGATGAAGTCAAAGCGGCATTATTGCACTTCAGAAAGAGAAACATACATTTATACGAGTTGACTGAATTCGCTTCAACTTATTTTTGCATCCGACCAAGATCGCATGGATCGACTTAAGTGTCAAACTAAACATGGAAACAGCTAGAGCAAATTCTTAGAAAATAAGTGCAGGAAAAACAATGTCTAAGTTATTTGAGAGCCAAGTCCTTACTCATTTTTCTTAGAAGTATCCAACACGAGCAAGCACCAGACAACGTTTCCTATGAAAATCCCTATTCGATGACTTTTAAGAGACATGAAGAAAAATATTAGAGAAGTAGGTTAGGTTAGGTTATTAAGGAAATTCCAAAGCTCCGCTACAGAGAGCTATAACCTACCACGTGAAATTGTGCTTTAATTACTGTTCTTTACATTACCTTGCCTGCGTTCTGTCCTTCTACTTGACTTCTACTCTGTCCACTTATAGCTTTTAAGATGAAGCATGTACTTTCATTGCATGATAAATAAGTCTTAAAATATATGTTTTGAGTTCCAGCTATACATACTTTTGACTGGGATGTTGTATCAGTGCAAGGATTCGATTCAATGGTTGCTTTGAGTGCTGTTATTTTATTGCATGTTAGTAAGTTTACATTCGGGAAAATTTTGCCAGATAAGCAAGGATTCTGTTCAACAAATATTTGCGTAATTTCTGTGCTGATGTTAGTGTACATCTCTGTTTTACTTCCGCTTCAAATATTAAAAATCCATCGCCTTACGATAAATCTTTTCAAAAGTCGATATGAGAGAAGTGTTGTCGAAGCTGTTTCGATAACGGGATGTTCTAGTTATTATTATTTTGAAGTTCTCTACAAGGAGTTGCAAAAAATATTCTTTGTTGTAAATCCCAAAAACAGCATCCGCAGTGCAGTAGAAATATGTTATGTAGTATTACTTCAAAGTGCATCGGGTTAAGTCTATATCGAAAAAAAATCAAAGCACTCTACAGACATAATCGTTTCGAAACATTCCTGTTTACATGTACTTAAGCTTAGGTACTGGAAAGTTCATCTTCCCCGCATTGTCCTTACCGGAGTGATATTGAGGACAAAGAATATATTGGTCGTGCAATATATTTTTTTGTCCCCGTCTTATTCCAAGATGGAAACAGCAACGCCCACGTAGCACGTATTCTTCTGTGGATGCGGATGTCTTTGAGATTAATAGATTAATGTCTCCAATAAATTGGCATTCGATTCTATCCGATAACCAGCAAATCCCCTATACAACAACAGTAGGTCCACAGCAAACAGTGTGGTATTCTGTCTTAAGCTCCCTCCATACCACGTCTCTTAAATTTGAAAATCGACTGCCAAAGACCATGCTCTCTATTCATCTGTAGTGACTACAAGTACATATATAAAGATTTTAAAGCTTTATTTCTACGTTAAATATTGAAAAACTTGAAAACGTCAAGATATCTTCTTGAATGTTCCAACAATTCTTTCTTAACTGCATTTTCTCTAGAACAAATCAAAAAATGCATGCTGCACACTGCATGTGTGGTGCAAATCTTTATTCAATTTGAATTTGTACGAGTATACGTGTTTATCTTTATGTGCGCACATCCTGCTCCGTGTACGTATGGACGATTATTCCCTTAGAGGAAATCATCAGTTTCCTTGACTCGCGTTGAGTGGGTTGAGAGAAAAATCATTTCTATCTGAACAATTCGATTACTGCAGAAAATGCACATTTTATCCTTGAATTGTATTCTCAAACAATAAGGAATTTTCCTGCATCATCCCTTTTTTCGCTAGACTTCATTTTGAGAAGATGCCATATTCAAAGCTGGCTGGGGTTGCCTAGGAAAAACTGCTCCTTATTATTTCCGCAAGCTTAAAGAATTTGCATTCAATTCTATGAGTTTATTCAAATTCGGAGTTGGCGTTGCATTAAATCGGCTTCGGTTGGCGTTTACTTAACGGCGGTGATGAGACGGCGGGATCGTAATATTCCTTCGTCCGTTGGCATTTCGAGTATTTCCCATTGTTAGTTCATCAGTCGTTAGCAGAGTTGTGGTGTGCCTAACGTACATACAAACATGCATACGTATATAATTGATTGGAAAACTTAAGTGGCATGCAGATTCCATTGGAGTTATTCCATCATTACTTTTTCTTTACGATTGAAGTTGAATGGCGAAGCAGTAAGGTTGGTAGAAATTTGGATGATAAGCAGTAATTTTCGCGAAGTAATGACTCTTTTCAGTTATTAACTTACGTCTGTGTGGTAAACTCTTGGATGCATTTTGCATATACACCTAACCAATTTGTCTTTGAATAGAACATATTAGAAGCTATGAAATAAAGCGTTGAATTTCAAAAGGATAAACTTAGAAATTAACAACTACATATGTACATACATATGGAGATAAGAAAGACAATGATTTCAGATATTCAATTGTCTCAATTCAAGACGTGTGCTTAACTATGTATAAGAATGGGGAACGTGATGTCCTTCTGTCATGTCTGACAGGAGAGACACGTTGCCCGTTGTTGATGCTTTAACATGTCACATTGACGTTTGAAGATCCAAGGGTCCACCCCCATTACAATGACTAATGGTAATAAAATTAACTTTAATAAACAAGTGGTTGCTGATGTTGACCATAATATAACTTCTACCGAGATTGTTGTCACCGTGATCCAATCTCAAGGTTGGCAATGAAAGCAATACGGTCAATTTGTGAGAATTCAAAGTCTCGGAAGCCGAAGAGGCAATCGCAAATGCTTTGCAGACTTTTGCATTGGATGCATTTTGCTTGAGCGTTCGATTTGCAACAAGTTAAACCCATTACTCTTTTCATACAAAATTACGATTAGGTTAGGTAAGGTTGAAGTTGCTGCCAGCTAAAGCCAGCACCCTTAGACCAGTGATAGGTCCATTATGATACCATATTGATCCGAAGATATCTCCATACCTACTCGTTATGCCAATTGGAGCTTTTTATGAAGGGAAGGAGGTTTTTGATATCTGTGTTTATCAGATCGCCTAAGTCGTTAAAGTAGAATTATCCCAAGTATAGCTTTCTTTTACGGAGATAGCTTGGCAGCTACAAAAAAGGTGGGGAATAGTTTCCTTCTCCTCTTCGTCCTTGCAGCTTCAACAAAAATCATTTGAGTGTCTTGTTTCATGCTTGCCTATTAGACAGTATTCCGTGATGACACCTATTACGGATCTGATATGCGATCTATTGGGAGAATTTCAATTCTTAGAGTGTTTCAGATCTAGCCGCGACAAAACTTGCTTTGACGCTAGACGCGTTATGCCACTTGTCCACCTAGAGTTTGTTATCCCAATAGCATCCAGCTTGAATTTAAGTTTACATGTAGCGATCGGTATATCAAAGGCGCTTTTATCTGGAAGCATGGGTAAAGTTATTCTATATTTGGTCAGTTCGTCTGTCTTACAATTCTCTGGAATATCTCTATGCCCCGACACTCAACAGAGGTAAATATTGAACTGCTCCGCCATCTTTAAAAGAGATGATCGACAATCTAGAGCTACTAACGAATTTGAAGAAAATGATTCCAAGGATCTGATTGGTGCTTGACTGTCCGAAAAGATACCGATATTGGCTGCGCCCTTCAATCTATCTCAATTCTAGGTTTTCCTTATTTAGCTGATTTCTTGAGACCATGATCGCCTGCTTTTTAAACTGAAATTTTGGGCTCTATTGACATTTGGTGCAGGTGAACTCAAAGACCCGTTCCATAGTTTACAGCAAACATAAATCGTCTCGATTTCTTTGACACTACGAGTGTGTAGCCATAATATTAAGAGCGAATTTAAGAGCTGCCGGTGGTAGGTTTTTATATTGTAATACCGAGTTCGATTCAGTCGGTCCTCAGCGCTCGTCCAAGACGGAGCAAAACATTGTACAATAGATTAAAGATAAAATCTACTTATCTTAAAATATCAGAAGTGGGATAAAGATCCACCCCACCGCGAAAAAATAATAAAAATAATAAACCCCAAGTGTACGCGTGCATAAGCGGTAATTTCACGAGTGTCTATCTGGAAGACACACACAACGACAATGGATACAGATATTGAGAGATATAAAATCTATACTGCTGCGCAGTTGAAGGCTTGGTTGGAACACATAAAGCAAAAGACAACGGGAAATAAGAGCGAGTTAGTTTTGCGGTTACTATCTATACCGGAGAAAGAGCGTGGAGAATTTCCTTTCCCAGAGAAACACTCTCAGCAGAAACAGTTGGCAGACGACGATGATGATGAATCTGATGAAGAGAGCATGTATGCAGACAGCGTTGATGATACACAAGCAACGATGGTACTGGGTAAGAAGAAGAACAAAGATAGCATGCGGAAAAACGAAAAGAATAATGATCGAGCTGAAGAGAGAACATCAAATGAACGCACTGATGAACGAAACACAAATGAACAGTACCATAATGATAGAAATGATGACAGAGAAAACAATGAAAGAGAAAGTCTGATGACAACGGAAACCCACCCCGACAAAAAAAGAGCGCAATGGAAAAGGAGTTGCTATTAATGAAGAGAGAGCTGAAAATACTAAAGAAAGAGATTGAGCTCCAAACGAGGGAGAATAATTTATTGAAGAGGGAAAATGAAGTTTTTAGAAGAGAAAAATAAAACGACAGTCAAAATTCAAAAGGTAACGACTATTTTAACAGTGGGGTGAAAGAATTATTGTCCGATTTTGATGGAGAATGTTTTCCTCACTGGGAAACACAATTAAAGAATTTAATCGCGGCGTATAATTTGGATGACAAAAGTGCCCGCATTTTAATTTCATATCGACTATAGGGAAATGCACTTAAATGGTTCCATTCGAGATCTGATCTTGTACAAATCACAACTGGTCAATTACTCAAAGAAATGGGTGAAATGTTCGTTAGCAAAGAAAGCCGATTGACAATGAAGAGGACATTTGAAGGAAGGATGTGGTCACCTACGGAGACCTTTCAACAGTATCTTCATGAGAAAACGATTATGGCCAACAGATTATCCATAGAAGAGGAGGAGCTATTAGAAAACCTCATTGATGGAATCCCAGACAGTCATTTACGTTCACAGGCGCGGATGCAGTGCTTTAACAATAGACAACAACTGGCAGAGGCATTCAGTAAAATCGAGCTGCCAAAAACGAAAGCGGTTTCCAGTAAAGTTGCAGTTTCGTATCCATCAACGTCACGGCGAGTAGCAGCTGCTGTGGGACAGGAGTCCAAACCAATCAGGTGTTTCAATTGCAATTCTCTTGGACATATTGCTACGGAATGTCGTAAAGCAAAACGACCACTAGGAGCATGTTTTGTTTGTGCCGAGATGGGCCACCTTGCTGCTGAATGTCCTTAACGTAATAAAGAGGTAGTTCATCACTTTGACCACCATGTTGACGAAGAGGATGACCATGTAAGAAATCTAAATTTTAATTTTAAAGCAAATGATGTAATATATAAAATATTATTAGGCACACTTTTAGACACCGGCAGCCCAGTCAGTATAATAAGGGAGCAGTTCATCCCTAAGAATTTTATTATTCCACTTGAATCAAAATGTAATATTAATATTGTCGGAATTAATAAAAGTTCTCTAAGAATTAATGGTTATGTTAAATGTTCTGTTTATTTTGAAGAAGAGGAAATAAATTTGAAAATATATGTAGTAAATAATGACACCATGCAGTTTGCAGCTGTACTTGGTAGAGATTTTCTAAAACTTGCAAATTTAAAATTGAGTAGAAGAGAAACTTCGAAACAAATGATAGATAAAAACAAACAGTTATACCAAACTGAGTGCCATAATTTAATGAATATTAAAATTGAAGAAAATAAAAATGAAATAGATTTATCTAGTAATAATGAATTGGATTTGGAAGCAAAAAGAAAGTTTAACGAAATGTTCAAAGATTTTATGTGCTGCAACCGTCCCGAGCGACCTGAGACCGATTTTCAAATGAAACTTAGACTGACGAATGAAAAGCCTTTCCATTGCCCTCCTAGAAGGTTATCATATTTAGAAAAGTCAAAGGTACAGAGTATCTTAGATGAATTGGTACAATCAAAAGTAATTAGAATTAGCAAGTCGGAGTAAACATCTCCTATAGTGTTAGTTAGGAAAAAGACTGGCGATATTCGATTATGTGTCGATTATCGAACCTTGAATAAAATGACTTTGAAAGATAACTACCCGTTACCATTAATTGATGATCTACTGGATAGGCTAGCTAATAAAAAGATATTTTCACTTTTGGATTTGAAAAGCGCGTTTTACCATGTAAAAATGGAAGAAGAATCGGTCAAATACACCTCATTTGTGACTCCATTGGGGCAGTATGAATTTTTAAAGATGCCGTTCGGGCTTCGGAATGCTCCCTCGACACTCCAACGATTCATTAACGAGGTGTTTGAAGATCTTATTCGAGCAGGAAAAATCGCAATCTATTTAGATGATATCATGATAGCCACAGAGACGGTTGAGGAGCATTTAGAAGTATTAGGAGAGGTTTTTGAAAAAGTGGTTGGGAATAAACTAGAGCTGCGACTTGATAAATGTCGTTTTTTGGAGTCAGAAATTCGGTATTTAGGATATACAATATCAAAAGAAGGGATACGACCGGACGACAAAGGAATTGAATCAGTCAAGAATTTTCCTATGCCGCAGAGTGCTAAGGAAGTGCATAGCTTTTTAGGTCTATGCTCGTACTTCAGGAGATTTATTAAAGGATTTTCTTTGTTAGCTGAGCCCTTGTATAAACTAATTAGAAAGAACACTACATTTAAGTTCGAAGCAAATGAGATTAGAGCATTTGAAGGTTTGCAACAAAAATTGGTTGAGTCACCAATATTAGCTATTTATGATCCACGAGACGAGACAGAACTTCACTGCGACGCTAGTTCGGTAGGATACGGAGCAATGCTCCTACAGAAGAAAACCGATGGGAAGTTCCATCCAATTTTTTATTTTTCGAAACGAACGACATATTGTGAATCGAAATATCACAGTTTTGAGCTGGAAACCTTAGCGATTATTAATGCACTTAAGCGGTTTAGAATTTACCTGCACGGTCTGAAGTTTAAAATTATCACCGATTGTAATTCTCTGACGCTTACACTCGACAAGAAGGAGATAAATCCTAGAATTGCTACATGGGCTCTTGAGTTACAGAACTACGATTATGTTTTGGAACATAGAAATGGAAGTAAAATGCAACACGTAGATGCACTTAGCCGCATCACCAATATATACGTACTTGAAGATAATACTTTTGAACAAACCTTGTCGATTTGCCAAAATAGAGATGAAGATATACAAAAGATTAAAGAACGATTGCAAATAGAAGAAGATAGTGTGTATGAGTTGCGAAATGGTTTGGTATATAGAAAAATTGGACAGAATATTCTCTTTTTTGTACCTAATAGCATGGAAAGGAGTATCTTGCACAAATATCACGATGAAGTGGGGCATGTGGGAAGTGAGAAAGTGTTAAATGCTGTAATGAAATCGTATTGGTTTCCTAAAATGAGGAAAAAAATTCAGGACCATATTAGTAATTGTCTAAAATGCATAGTGTTCTCGGCAATGGCTGGTAAACACGAGGGGCTTTTACATAACATACCTAAAGGCGATGTGCCCTTCGATATGGTCCATGTGGATCATTTCGGTCCAGTGACTCTTAAAGCGTCAAAGAAGAAGTATGTCTTCCTGGTCATAGATGCCTTTTCGAAGTTTACGAAGCTATATGCGGTACGCTCCACTGATACGAATGAGGTTCTAACTTGTCTGAAGGATTATTTTCGTGCTTACAGTAGGCCCAAGATAATGGTGTCGGACCGAGGAAGTGCGTTTACTTCTACGGCTTTTGAGGAATTTTTAAAAGATAATAATATACGACATGTTAAGATCGCTACGGCTTCACCACAAGCTAACGGACAGGTGGAACGCGTAAATAGAAGCCTGGGTCCCATGCTTGCAAAGATGACTAATGGCGGATTGGAATTTACGCTGGACAAGATCTTGTCCAAAATTGAATTTGCTATGAATAACACTATTCATAAAAGTACTGGGACATGTGCAAGCCAATTGCTCTTTGGAATTATACAAAGGGGAGAGATAATAGATCAGCTGAGGGAAAAGCTGGAAGAGATAAATAAGAGTGAGGAAGATAGGGATTTAGGAGCTATCCGAAGAAAGGCAGCCGAAAGAATTGTTAAAAATCAAAATTATAATAAACAAATGAAGGATAAAAGTAGGGTTTCTAAAGAGTATAGGGTTGGAGAGTACGTTATGGTCAAGAACTTCGTTAGTCAACCAGGAGTATGCAAGAAGATAATTCCTAAGTTCAAGGGACCCTATGAAGTGAACCAGGTATTACCAAACGATAGATACTTATTAAAGGATGTGGAAGGCTTCCAAATGAGTCGGATACCTTACACAAGGATATGGGAAGTGGCGAATTTAAAACCATATATAAAGTTTAGTAAGCAGGTTGGGGTCAATCGGGACGATTGTTAATCAGGACGGCCGAATTGTAGCCATAATATTAAGAGCGAATTTAAGAGCTGCCGGTGGTAGGTTTTTATATTGTTATACCGAGTTCGATTCAGTCGGTCCTCAGCGCTCGTCCAAGACGGAGCAAAACATTGTACAATAGATTAAAAATAAAATCTACTTATCTTAAAAATGTTTCGTTTTTTTTTTTTTTTCACCGAGATCTCCACATTGTTGTGTATTACTGCATTTTCAAACTTATATAATACCGTCTGGGTAGCATACGAATTTTGAATGCAGTTGTAATCAAGCACTCCCGTTTTGACCTTTTCAATTATGTTTGTCACTAATGTCTGTTTTTGAGATTACAGCGGCTTGTATTTTTGTTTGGAAATAGAGTGAGTGAGTGAGAGTGAATAGAGAGAGTCCAACTTATAAAAAAAGCCCTGTTTAGTTCATGCAGAAATACTTTTTTAGAGAGGTTCTGAACGCCTTTTACATGGTTACAAACTTATATATAAAAATTTACAATAAACAAGCCTCAGCTACCACTAATAAAAGCACTTCAAAATGATAAAGCAGTAGGACTTGATGTCAGACCTTCTAGAATCGCACATAGCAAATTTGTCCATGGTAAGCCGAAACCTTTTTGGAATGTATGAAAGAAGCAGATGATCATCAAGCTTCCAAAGAAATATGTATAACCTTCCGTCTCTTACTGATGTTCCGATTCATTCCTTCACAGAGTCGCCTTTTTTTTAAATGAAATTACTAAATCCCAGGAGCACTCAAGCTCGTTTTGGTACAATTTACTCCTAGACTAGGCTTACTCTTTTATAACTCCACGGCATATGTATGTAGCGGCAAGGATTCTAGGGGCGTATGATCATTAACCATTCGAGGCATTATCGGAACAAGTATCTCAAAAGCAATGGAAGACGCTTTTTCTTTATGCTTCAATGCCCTAACAAACTCCACTGAAAGGATACTCTCCTAACCCCCTGTCTAAACTTCTTAGGAAACTTATTTCTTCTGCCTGCTTGGATTTGTTTTTGGAGTGCATAGCCTAGGATAATATGCAGAGATATAGCCTTTTGAATTTGTACAACTCAGTGATTGTGGTATTCTACCTCGCATTGATCTGAGTATGTATGTAGTACATACTCGTACCTGCTATTCTGACAAATTCCTGTTTCACTATGAACTAGAATTGCATATAAAATTATACCTATCATAAAAAAGGTTCTGAATTAATGGTTAGATAACCGTATTACATTGCTATCAGTTAATCGTGATAAAAACAAACATCAGATACGTTAATTGCTTTAAGGATACGGACAATGTTACATACAGCGCAGGTTGGTAGAAATCTAGCACTAATCAATCTAAAATTGAATCCCTCGTTGAACATAAAAATTAAATTATGTCCAGACTAATTGCAACCAAACCAGACAGATTTTGGATGGATTGCCATTAATGTTTAACTCTAATCCATTCGAGCATATTTATATCAGCTTGAAATTAAGTTAAAACTGTCAAACATATCTCCATTCTACATACATTTTTTTATCACAAATACATTTAACAAATGTAGTGCACGATAGGCAAATTGGATATATTGTCCAAAGTCATAAAGAAGATTATATGTAAAAATGCAACCCAGAGCAATTTCTCAGTTGAGGAAACCAAACTGAAATTGCATTTCATTTCGGAACACAAAAGAGAAAAAAAAAGAAGCAAAATCGGCTTAACGGTAATCCTCTCAGTAACATTCGCAAAAAAGAAGGATTCGAAATTCCCAAAAAAGAAACGAAACAAATGCAATCTAATTTAAACACATATTCTGGCACATTTGATATGCGCGCATAGCCACGCTTCCACAGGAGTAATATTGTTATATCCTGAATTTTCCTCAAGGAATTCTTGTAAGGCAAACATCCTGAATGTGCTGGAAGCATCTCATATCTCCATTAAAATAAAATTGAATTTGAAATTGCGACGTACAAAAAAGTTTCCCAACAGATTGAGATCCTCATCAAATCTGAAAAAGCGATTTCTTCCTTCATGAACAGTGCGCTTTAAAGTTTATTTTTTCTTCACACATGTACCTTCATACATATTTCATGTTATGCAGGAACTTAGCTAAAGAATTTCAGCAATATAAATATTCCTAGCTTTATAAAAATTTAATATACAATCCGAACATTCTAGAAAAGTTTATTAGGCATATGGAAAACTGAACTGAACCTACTGGATAAACTCTCTACACTGAGGCAAGTTAAATTCACCATATACACCCACACACAAACAAAATGCATTACTAAAAGTATAAATATAACGTGTGGAGGTAAGTTGCATTTGATGGTGTTCACTCGTGCAGTGCCCATGTCATCTGGGTTGTGTAAATTTTGGACAGGTCATGACCACATGTCAAACTTACACCGCACATTACTACGTTAAAAGTCCAAAGCAAAACCGTAAGTGTGAATGATATTTGGGACACTGTGTAATTTTGCAGAGAGCCTCAACATGCAAAAGCTGTGTTGTTGTCATCGTGGCGTTAAATGTTCGCTCAATGGAAACATAATTTTGGGTAGACCGTGTGGGTGTTTTTGTGATTGCACCCGTTGTTTGCCAATTGTAGAAAATAATTTCTTAAATAAAATAATTTGTGGAATTCAAATTTAAACATGAACATGCAAACGAAGTTAACATCAACCATAAATCAGTTTTGTGAAAATGTTTGCATTTAAGCAACTGTAGAACATGCACCTTTTGGTATGCGAAAAGCATAGTCCACCTTGATTATCCACCCTCTACCTAACACTTATTCCTACTCTTACATTAGTACAAGTTTATAGTCAATTTTCTAATGGTGCATTGGAATATTCATCCTCTTACCGTTTCGGTTATGACTGAGTATCTGAATTTGGCTCTCTAGTTTAAGGGTTACGTGTTTGTCGGAATAAAGAAATAACACAGAAAAAATGGTACGACAGAGACATGCTGCATATCAGAAGACAAAATGTATGTGCATGTGAAATTATACAGCTAACCGAACATTGAAAGACAGTAGTACGTATTTTAATGATAACCCGCCGTTGAAAGTCTCTTTAAATCTTAAGATTAGGTTTATTGGTTAAAGCATGTCCGTACACAGCTTGCGAATGCTATTCGCACTAAATTTCGGTGAAAAAAGCTCTCACAACAAGTCACCAATCATTATCATTATAGATAATATCGCAATAATCTGCAAGAAATTGTAAAACTTTTTAAAGCGCTGTGTGACTGACGTCATAAGGGTATTCATAACCCATTTAAAGCTAGAGAATTATTAAAAAAAATAATAATAATTAGCTTGAAGATCATGAGGATTGCAGATATTCTTGGCGATAATCTATAATTATTGGCAGAAATGACTTCCATACCTCCTTAGTTTATGTTGAGAAGAAAGTCGGTTCCTGATTTGCTTCATTCGTAGACCGAAGGAGGTCCATTCAGACTCTTTGCATCATTACCAATCTGAACGCTTAATGTATGATAGTGTAATATTAGTAATAGTTCCGCAGGCTGACCAGACAAACAACCTGCTGTTCAACGCGGTCATGTTCAATTGAACTCTACAATGTCAATGAAACAAACAGATTTTGGTTGAATTGAATTCACGCCGCAAAATAATTCGCTAATCTTCAACAAACCGCAGTAGTGTCCTTACAGTGGTTTTGATTTCTGTTCAGTCTTTGAAGAAGTACACCTGGCCGGCACTAATAAAAATATCCGATTCTCTTTATTTTCTCAGTAGAATAAAGATGAAGTGCGTTTTTTTGTAAAAGCAGTAGGCAATGCTTCCATTGAATCTTAAATCCTATTCGCCACAGAACATCTGATGAATAGGTCATGTGGCAGAAAGTATGCTTGATTTAGGTTCATACTAATCTTTGAACCTTGTTATGATGAGGAAGGCTTTGGATCCAATCAATTACTGTCACACGAATGCTCTGTTTGTCATTCGTTTAAAAATAGCGGTTTACATCCAACAAAAATTGTACGCTTGTTCTTCTTTGTTTCTCCTGAGTTGCATTTTCAGGTTGCGTGTAGTCGGGAGTTACACCGAGTTATTGTGCTAATGATAAAAGTGGTCACCGTGGCTTAGTAGTTAATGCGTTGGACCACTGTGCAAGAGGACACAGAAACGAGCTTCATAACTTCACCTACTCTTCGCAGACATGACAAACCTGCAAAAGTATAATCTGTCATGAAAAAGCTTCTCAATCCGCCGTTCAGAGTCGGCAATAAAACTGTAGGTCTCTTCCATTCATAAGAAAAATATAACACGCACAACATGAATGGTTGCGAGAACTAAAGCTCTAGCTATCTGTAAGCTGCCGAGCCAAATATGTATGTACTAGCAGACCCGTGCTCGCGTTGCTTCGCGAAGGTCTTAAAAATCTTTTTTTGACATAATATGAAAAAAAAAACAGAAAAATTAATCATGCTGTCCGTATCCAGAATAATGAATTTCACAGAAATAATTTTAAGAAAAATAGACATTGTTGATATTTTTACATACATATATTAATTTATTTACTAATTTTAATGCTTCGGGATAGGCAATGTTTACTGTTTTATTTCATATTTTATATTTATTTATTTAAAAAAAAGTTTCACAGTAAGATTGTTTGTCGGAAGAAGCAAACATTTATTTTCCTGTGAGCCCACTCTTGATAAGGCAACATAAAGCTGATCAGTGTGACGATTTTTAAATTTAATTGGTACGGCGCGGAAAACCCGCTGGGTTGAGTGAAAAAATAAATTCTTGAGGGTGGTTAACATTATCATTATCATTTACTACACTGGCAAGTGCTTTGTTTTGATGTGCCTCTGCTTTTAAACGCCGACAAAAAAATAAAAAACATATTTCTCTCTTTAACCCTAGAAAGATAACCTACGCAAAATTTACTCCCATGATGAAAAAAAAAACGCTTTTTTCGGGCAGAGCTTAAAGCGCTAACAATGACCTCTCGGAGGTGCTTGCGTAATCTATTAACGCATCAGTCTAGTGAAAAGGGTTTAGTAAAAGTGCATCTCGTTTGATGCAATCAAGTGATTGCAAAATTTACAAACTTGAACCAACCCGAAAACCAAGTCTTAGCAGGCGAAAGAAAATATTACGCAATTTGTAATTATAAAAAAGTCTTTCATTAAGCGCACCGATCTTTAAATTTAAATAAAACAAAGTGTGTGTCATCGAAATTTTTTATTCGTTTGAAAGGCCTATCGATGCCATTATGTATGGAATATAACATCGTTCAAATGTTCACCGCGGGTTCTCTGGGTGGAGCGCATCCGAAATGTTCAATTTTCCATGACTCTGGCTAAATTTGACCGATGACATGGGTTATGTTGACTTTGAGGGCCGCTGTGATTTGTGGCTTATTCGCATAGATCTGCGACTTCAGAAATCCCCAGAAGAAAAAGTTTAACGGGGTCAAATCGCACGATCTCGGTGGCCAGTTCACATCACCTCCACGTGAGATGACCATGCCCTCGACTCGATCGTGCAGAATTTCCAATGTGGCGTGAGCTGTGTGGCACGTAATGCCGTCTTGTTGAAACCACATGTCGTTGGTGTCCCTTTACCACATATAATTCCTTTAACAATGCTGATCCACCACACATGTGGTGACATAACTCCGCCATGTGGTAATCCCTTTATTTCCGTTTCTCAAACCATTCTTTTTCTATTTTCAGCTCTGGTTTGCGAATGCAAATGAAAAAGCAATTTTGTAAAAAGTAGTTATACATTCTAATCTGTTTAATTGGAGAAAAAAAAAGTAATATATTTCAAAAATCTTTTGGGCCTAGTTCACGTGAAAAATATAATTGCACAGAATAGTTTTATCATTTCGATCTAGTGGGCCGGCCACACATTAAGTGGAAGAAATACATTGAAACTTATTTCTTGCGTTAAATGGGTGTGTAAAAACTATAAAGCTAAATGATAAACCTGTAATGGGGTTAAAATTGCTGCTAATTAGTTGCGGTAAAGGCGTCAAGATAGAAAAGAATTTTAAAAGTAAAAATTAGAACATTCATAATAACTCAATGCGTCAATCAGTTGTGCGTTTTGGACCATTGTCTTATTGGAAGATGACTGATAAATTATCATCGGCATATGGGATTAAACTATTTTCCAGATCGTCCAGAAGCTTACCACTCTATTCTACGACATTACCTTTACGTATTTTAATGTCGGCTTATCCCAAACGTGAATAACTTGAGAGTACACAAGTTGACCGTGTGTGTTTTTTCTTCAGAAGCACAGCACTTATCATTTTCATTGCTAACTTTTATGGGTTCGAGTCCAGGGGAAGTCAATCATGGAAAAGAAAAGAATCAGTGTGAACAGGGAAGAGAGATAGTGGATACACCGAGGAAACACCCACGCTAAGCACCGAAAGAAGAAGAAGAAGAAGACGAAGTAAGAAAACAAGGACGATACTGTTTTTTTTTTTTTTTTTTTTATAATTAGCGCGCGCTAAAGGAATTTTGACTACCCTTAACTATTAAACTAGAGCACGGGCATTAGGGAAATTAGAGGAGAGACAAAGGTTTCAAGGCTCTTACATATAAATTGGCACGATAACAACTTTATTTTCTTGATTAAAGACTACATCAACTCATCACTACATTCTCTGGAGTATTAAGTTTATTATCAAACACTGATGGAGAGAAATGAAAGCTTACAGGGAAGAGTTTTCTGTCACGACACCATTCTTTTGCTGACATTTTCAATGACAATTTGGCATAATTCAGGTCTTATCTCTAGACTTTAAAAGGCTCCAGAGAAAATAATCCAATGGTGTTACATACGTAACACCTCAGTTTTTGTGATTGCGGTGCCAAAACGGCGCACGAGCAATTGTGATGGAAGCATAGGTACTACAGCGCTCAGCATCCAACGTTTCGGTGGCTTTCGAGAGCAAATGGACTAATTTATTATTTTCCGAATTATTTTAAAATTTTGGACAAACGTAAACTTTAGCAGTTCAGCTATGTAAGTGTCTCGCTGTTTGTTGGATAGATATTTCGGCGAGATATTACCTATTAAAGATATCCACACAACACTACTTATGAACACCAACACCAACCTCCCTTAAAAAAATACAAACATACACACATACAAATATGTCAATATTTGATCGACCATTTTTATTCGCCAGAGACTAGAATCCGGATCGTGAACCAGATAGCACCATTCTCTGAGGATCCTAACACATGTTTGAAAAAGCCTTTGGCTTATACCAAAAAGCATATCTTTTATGCAAATCGTCATTTGAATGAGTGAAAATTGATATTAATTAATTAAGCAATGCAAACACCTTCACATCTACTGACTGATGTATCAATTAATAAGATTGCAACTGAATTCGATCTGATGATATTAATCTGAATGAAATAAACAGCTTAATTTAAATAATCTGAAATTCAACGCATTCAAGAAATTGACTGTTTTTATTTTTTCTCTATATCAATTTATACGTGGCTTTTATTGAATGCTTCCGTTGACTGCAAATATTTGAATACCTTTCGTACTTTACTTTCCTTTTGAGACCAATTTATGCTGAATTTATCGCAACGATCAATAACAGCCAATCGATTGGCCCTTTCTTGATCAAATATTGTCAGAGCAACTTAACCGCTTCGATGGAATTGTGATGTTATTGCAAACTTCATAGGTATTTTTAATAAAGTAAAAGGCAATTGGAAATATCCTCTGGACGAGTGCAGTGGACAGATTCAAGTGTGCTTTGCAAATGCTGTCAACTTGAATGAAAAGGATAATTCTGAAATTAAATTGGTTTTGTTAGCTCAAGGGATAAAATTAATTGATTACAATTAATCACGGACGTGTTTTGTTTTCTCAACTAGTTAAATGTTTAGTTGATTGGATTAGGCAATAAAGTTTGAGTAAGGGCTTTCCCAAACCATAAACATTTGTTCATACGTAATTTGATATTCTAAAACAAAATTAAAATGAATGCAACATAAATTAAATAGTGTCATTCTTTTGTATCTAGGTTATAGAACTGTATCATTTTTTCTGTATTTCACAGCACTGCACATGAAATTTATTATTTTGTCACTCTAATTCACCATTTAATCTCATGGTTTATTTGTATTTTAATTATCGTGTTCCTTTCTTGAACTGTTTATGTGTGCACCTACACATACTTATTTTTAGTTTTTCCTTTATATAAAATCGTTTTAATTACGACAACGACATCTTGCGGTTGGGTGCGGATCAACGATGTGTTTGGTTTCATTCGCGGCAATTGTGGTTGTGAATGGTGGGTAAATTTATCTTAGGTTAAGGTGGTGGGTTTTGTTCCCACCATCTTGTTATTTAAAAATGTCACAATGTTAAATATTTAACATTGGGAATCTTTAAATCTTAAGAGTAGTTCTATCTTTATATCTAGTTTAGAATTGGACTAAAATAGCCGCAGGATCTTATGACCTCGAGCAGTAGTAGAGTTTAAGTGCCTTGCAAAAAAAAAACAAATGAAATTCAAAGTGTTCTGTTGAAGTTAAAAAAAAATAAAAGAAATAAAAAAATTAAAGCTGGAGCAAAAAAAAATGAGTGGATCACGTAGGACTATTATATACATACCTTAGTCCTTTTAAATGGATTGTAACTTCGCGATCAAGAGAGCGAAGAGGGAATAGGACAGGGTTCAAGATTTGAGAAAAAGTAATGAAATGATTTTGTATTTTTGCAAATTTCTAGCTTTTAGAAATATTGATTAATATGGGCTTTTCCATATTCCATATTCATGTATGTAGGTACATTTAACATATGCAAAAGAAGAAATCGCGTTTCAATACTAGGTTTTTGGACTAAAACTAAACTATTTCTTAGAGGAATTTTCATTCTGCTTCATTAGTTTGAGATAACTGTGGTTTTGTGCACCGAACCAATCTATAAATTATAAAGAAAATGAAAAGTTAAGATTTTCTTGCTGTAACGGAACTTTGCTTGGCATCTTCTGGGTATAGAGTCCACCAACCGTTAACACTTTTCCACAGGAATGCTAACCCAAGCGGCCTGTGAAAGATTTTCTTAGTTTCGTTGCATACGTTCATTATGTAGATTCATCAAGCGCTATCTTAATAAAGTTTTTTTTAAGAAATTAAGTTTTATTGCACCAATCTCAAATCACTATTATGCTTATTGGAGGTTTGCTCCGGGTCCATTCTCTTGATGATATGTCTATCATTCTTATGTATATGAAAGCAGAACATTTTCCAAGATGTGTATAGTATACCACTTGTTTCATGGTTTATTAATCCAGAAACTGGTTTCTCCTTTTATCCTTTGGCCTATGTATACTTCTTCTACTACTTTCTTCAGCAACAATTAAATTTCTTAACATCAATTAAATTCGCTCATTCTGAGTATCTTTGAGGAATTTGGTACCATATACAGGGTGTTTTACAAATTAGATGCCAATAGTTTGGAAAGTGATTCTTGGGTACAATCTAAGAAAAAAAAATCGTTCTACAGTTAGGGTCTATCTCCAATGTAGACATTATTTACCGAAATTTTAAGAAACCACCTACTTTGGTGTACCTTTACCCATGCTAACACAAATATCTTCGCTAATACTTACTTCAGACACTTTATTTAGGGCTTTTATTTTAGAAGAAATAATACTTCTTTTAACTGCGTTTAAATAAAATTGGTGTCTTTTTTGACTTTCCATTTTTCCTGCCCAGGAAAATTTTTGACTTTCAGGTAATAAACATACCGTTTTATTATTTTTCTCTAATGAACGTAACAATGCTGTAAAGTATGCTAAAAAAAAACCATAGATTTTATGATACTTGAGAAAAGCTGCATCTATAAATAATTTGACATCATTCGCATGGTCATACGTACGTTGTACTCCGATGTTATATAAGGCGTTCATAATATCAGCATTCGCTGTGTTGGACAACTACTGTAATACCTTTTTTAATGTTCCAAGAAAATGGAAAAAGGACCCTTTTATGGTTCACCTCCAAAAATATAATAGCTAGAAAAGTGAAATTTTGCATGTAATATACTCGTATGCACATTTTTCAAAAAGTTCATGAGTCAAAAATCTTGTGTAGCGATACCTTCCTTTTGAAACAAAGTAAAAAGTGGAGAATGAGGAAAATAGAGACAAAAGACTTTGGCGCTTCTTGGAGCCGGTGATTTCCGTAAAAACGTTTTAAAACGAATATTGCTTCAGTTTATTCGCAATTGACTTGATTGATATTCATATTAGTTAGAGGAACTATGGATTGACTGCATTTAATTATGAGAGTTAAGGACTATTATTATTATTGGCTGTACTGGCATTAAAACAAAAATTAAAGATAACAAGATCAACAAATACCTGTAAGACATACATGCATACGATTGTGCCCTTTTTGAGGGGGTTGAAGGGGGGTATTTAAAGAAGTCACCAATTTCTGGTTGTATGTGAGGTTCCACTTGCACACCAAATTTCAAGTTTCTAACTTTACCGGAAGCCCGAGATCTTTTTGGTGCTACATCGTGCCTGTTTCCATTTGACGGACTTGAAGTGGACCTAGGAACTTGAAACTCGGTACATGGGTAGGCCTTGGAATAAACCCAAGGAAAAATTACTAAATGTTCCAAATTTATATCTGTAAATTAATCGAATTGCCACCAGGCTTAGAATTTCATTTTGGGGGGATTGGAGAGGAAATTGTAAGATGTCACAATTCTCTGGATACATGTGAGATAAGACCTACCTGCACACCAAATTTTAAGTTTCTAGCTGCACTGGAAGTTCGAAGTCTTTTTCATACTTTTCCATAGAATGCCCCCCAAAAAACATTTTCACGTTAAAAGCAAAATAAAAACGAAAAATTAACAAACAAATTATGTCAATAAAAAAAGTGAGTTCTTCGCAAAAATAAAGTAAATAAATAAAAATCTATAGTATTTTGTTTTGTTGTATTTGCAGTTGTTTCCTTTTAAGGTGTTCAATCTTACTAAATGACACTTCTATCATGGATTGTGAACTTTTGATTGCAATTCTATATTAAATATTTGTCAGACTATTGATTGATTGCTTCTCCTTCATCATCTTTACTTTCAGGATCATCGAGATTAATTTCCAGATCATTAGTAGAAGCATCAATATTATTTCCTTTCAAAATGGTTTTATAACTGGGCAAATCACTAATATTAATGCAAATAGTCCTTCAAAGTTACGTCTTGAATGCTAAAATCTGCTTCCACTAATGTTAGCCAAGTCAATTTAATGTCATCTTCATTGTTTCAGTTTTCAAGAGTCTTCAACAAACTTTTCTGATGATTTGTATTTTTATTTTCTCGGATCTTTCTTTCCTTTGCCTCCTAAATATTTTTGCGACCCCTTGCAGCTCCTTTTCAACTATATCTTTCCCAAAGTTGAGTTTGCGAAAGCCTTGGAAAAGGTCTTTAATCACTCCCATTCATAAAGGACACAGGTTCAATTCTCAAAACCATCAAGTGTTTTTTCGCGGCACCACCACTTCGCGGGCATGACAAACCTGCAAGAGTATAATCTGTCATGAAAAAGCTTCCCAACCCGCCGTACGGAGTCGGCAATAAAACTGTTGGTCCCTTCCATTCGTGCGAAGAATATACCACGCACAACATTAATGGCTGTGAGAAACTAGGCTTTGGCTCTCTATGAGCTATCGCGCCAAATATTTTTATTTTTTTTTAAATTTTTTCCTTGAGGGGTCCACGGCTACTGCTCGATTTTCTTTTACATGTGTTTCCAGCGAACACAACCGTATATGGCATGATTGACAATAAAAAAATAGATAAAAAAATAAAAATAAAAAAGCTATTATTAACAATGGAAAAGAAAACTTTTTGTAGCTCAGTCGAAGATCAGTAATAATTGAAGATTAGGATTAATTAGCGTTCCTTTAAAATCCTTTGCCTTTCTTATGAAATGTGTAATGCTTTCGAGGAAACGCGCAACACCATATGAAAATACTCCACGGTAACAAGTTGGAAAACTGCAACCGATCGGTCGGGCTTAGGCGCCTGCAATGGAAAAGAGATACATAAGTACTTTTTTTTTAAAACTATTTTTCGTTATTGGAATTGAAATAGTCTTTTTTTTTTAACACAGCAATATTTTTATATCTAACAATCGCTAAGTTGGCATAAAACAATAAGTGTGCATGTATGTTTTTACTTACATCATATTTATTTTTAATCCCTAAAGAACATACATAATATATTACCGGATATAATCTAAGAAGAAGTGATTAAATAAAATATATTTAAAATGTGAATTAAATACAGCTGAAAGAAATATTTGTTTGTTTGCTTTATTGCCTTTCAACATTCTTTAATAAATAATTTTAAAATTTGAAAAAATTTGTTGATACGTTCATATTTCATTCGGAAGTTATGTGGATGTTTCTAATCTATGAAAAGTTTTCGCACATGCACATACATTAAATATTGTGTTACCTATATAAAAACATTATTGACTCCTATGCACTTGCTATTTTGTGCCATTTCAAAATGTGTTTTATGGCTGAATCCAATACAAAGTTCATATTATTCGAAAATAAATTCAAACAATATGGAAGAATAAATTGTAAGAGGATACTTTTAATATGAAAATAAATCATTCAATTTTAGACTGACTTTTTAAACTTATTTTATTATAAAAAAAACCCTCAATAACTTAATTATTAAACTCAGACTTCTGATAAACGGAAACTATAGGTACATAATATACTGTTTTTAATATTTGCCTCTTCATTTTTGTTAAATAAGAAAATCATTTTTTGAAAAAACATAGTTTTCCAAATTAACAGCTAATCAAATAGAGTTTTCCTATGCTAATAAAATGAAGTGAGTGTAAACAGTATCGCTAGAAAATCAAAGCATCTGAATCTGTACTATGACAATATTTGAACTAAGTATATATAATTTATTTGAAATTTAACTTGTTGCGCAGTCTGAAGTGCTTATCTGCTTCAATAAGTAAACAAGGTAAACGTTCGCTGACACCAAACTCTTAGAAGATATGTCAATGATTCCGTTAGCAAATATGTACATCTCTAAACAAAATTCTAAACGACATCTCTTTACAATTGCTTAGCTAATTTCGATGCAAAATTAGGATGCAATATTTGTTTGTTATTCAATTTCACAGAAATAACTTTAAATTGTGCACACCAATTAAAATGAAATGGGAAATTACAAAAACTGACTCAAGCCTCCACTTGTATATTTTGTGCAGTTTACTCATACATTATACAATACATACATATGTATGTTTGTGTGTTCGTAAAACTGCATAATCAGTTGAATAAAATCAACAAAGGTCAAAATGTAAATGTTTCGCAAATGAATGATTCTCTCAGCCTCCGAGACTGAACTTGGAAATGGCTCTAATTGGCTTCAATACCATCAGCAAAAATGTGAACCTGTTCCTTCGCCTCGTAGATTTTCGTCCGACAATTGGAGATGGAAGAATGCAAAGAGCACTTGAAAATAAATTTCTCTGGGGATGAACCCTTTATTCCGCCAACTTTCATATAAATGGAATATTCAGAGCATAGTATATCAGAGCAAATCTCCTAGGAGCTACTACCTCAGACATAACCGCCGTTAACAAGTTAATAGAGATGCAACTTGAACTGAAGTGGCTTTCAGACAAATTTTCTGTTTTCATCTATTTCCTTCAGTCATAGTTTAGTTCTCTATTTTCTTTCGAATATCTTTCTTTTTATTCCGGGATCCCATTCGGTTTACGTTTTTATTTCAGTTGGTTTCCATTTCCATTTTTAATTGAAATATGATTTGAAGAAGTGGAGAATATCTAACAATTTGGAATTCTCTTTGCTTTCTTTGTTATTAGAAAAATAATTGACAGTATTGTTTCCAAAAGGTTACTTTGTATTTAAGATAATGAAATAGTTTTCAAAGTTTTCATTTAACTCAAACGGTGGATATTTTCCATGACTGTTATTTTCCATACACTCGTACATAGGTTTATAAAGTAACTGAAAATTACATACTCGTGTATACCTACTAAATAATGCCCGTTGGACTGTAGCAAAGTAAATGAACGATTTTGACGGATATTACAAAAAAAAAAATAAAAAATTCTTATCTGTTACGCTAGAAGAACTTGAATGGAAACAGGAACCAACTTTTCTTTAACTCTTCCATAACTTTTAAATACACACCACTTACATCACACGGCTATAGTGAGACCCATTCTAACCAGTGGAAGCCTCGTTTGGTGGCAGGCATCCTGTAAATCCACCAACCTAACGGCCATCAAGAAGGTACAAAGACTAGCGTGCATTGGCAACACCAGTGCAATGAGAACAACACACACAGCGGGACTCGAGGCCATCCATAACCTGCTACGGCTAGATATCTTTAAACAACGAGCAGCGGCCATTAGTGCCTTAAGAATAAGCCGATCCGACGGCTGGAAATCAAATACAGTGGCTCACATCACGATCCTCAAGAAACATCTAGGTAATATGCCTACCACTGACTACACAACGCCATCCCTAGACTTCGAAATACCATTTTCAAGCGTCTTTCCAAGCAGGGAAGAATGGAAAAGCGGTCAAGTACCTAATACGCAATCAATAGCCGTCTATACCGACGGATCTAAATTAGACATCCGAACCGCTGGGAATTAGAAAATCTGCCCGCCTTCCGGACCACAGCAGTGTTTTCCAAGCGGAGGTCTTAGCAGTGACAACAGTCGCCAGTGAGACTGCGATGAGGGCAATACCGCGCAATGATATTACCTTTTTCATTGACAGCCAGGCAGCAATAAAGGCAATTTCTGCTATGGAAATAAAATCGAAGCTGTGAGGTGCTTTCGAGAAGGGCTCAGGGTTCTTGGAACACAGCACAAGGAATCGCTCTGCTGGGTCCCTGGGCATGAGGGCATACCAGGGAATGAGAATGCTGATGATCTGACTAGAGAGGGATCGACACTAAGTCTAGAACAAGGCGACCTCGCGGTGAATATCCCGCCTTGCTCATTGAAGCTCGAAGCAGGGAACAAAGCTCAAAGAAAGACAAATAACAGATGGTCCTCTTTAGACACTTGTGCCATCACAAGGAAGTAATGGCCTGCATTTGATAAGGCTAGGACCGCCAGACTTATACAAAAGGATAGAAAATCCCTCTCCACCCTTGTAGTTGTGATTACGGGTCATAACACTCTACAGTACCACATGAAGAAACTCCGTATCACGGCAGAAGACCTGTGTAGAGGCTACGGAGACGAGGAAGTCCATGAGTATACAACCCACTTCCTCTGCCACTGCCCCGGCCTATACCATCTAAGGTACAAATTCTTCGGGGGACATTTCTTCCGGGATCTCGAGGAACTGTCTGGAAAACCGGTGAACGATCTGAACAGGTTCATCAAATCCACAGGATGGTTTGTACCACTAACACAGTAAGTAGTTACTATTACACTTTTTATGCGGGTAACGTTTAAGAGTAAAATTTCCCCCTACGGGTAGCAGAATGGGTCTTAGAGACCTGAGTGTGGCGCAGAGGAACTCCTCTTCGCCGGCCCACATACTTAACCTAACATACATCTTCACAAATCCTTAAACAAATATTAGAGTAGTCAGCAAGGAGCATCACTTAAAGGGGTTTTCTACTTGGTTGGGGTTGAAAACTAAAAAAAAAAGATTATGCATTTTCAGAAAAAGGACTGTTACGTCGATGCAACGTTTCTGTAACGTTTTTGAAATGTTTCTATTTTATCCATTATTAGGTATTTTACTTAAATATGGATTTGAAACAGGTGGGATTTATAGCGTCGTGCTTCATCATCATGAATAAAATAGAGAACCAAAAAAAAACAAAAGAATAGAAAACAGTGGCAAAGGTATATTTTTAAAAATAGAGAAAATTCAGGAGGCTAAAACTAATTAAAGATCTCGAAATCGACAGTTTAAGTGGATACAGTAATGGTATCTTCATAACTCCACACCTTTTTGACATTTCTACTATTTTCCCAAACAAAATCATACTTTAACAACATAAAAAATGAGAAACAATAATAATTTTCCATCACGAATGGCAAACTGAGAAACATTGCAGAAACCTTTCACAAACGTTTATGAAATGTTTTTGAAACATATTTTAAATGTTTCTGCAATGTTTCCTTCGGTCTCGACGCACCTTTAGATAGAAATAGATGTTAATACGTATTTTTGATGATGCCAATACCATTCTGCGGCCCAATTGGCTAAAATACAAAGCACAACATTACTGGACAGCAACGGAAGGTAACAGACAAGCTAAATGTTTTATACCGATCTCCTCCCAAAAAAAGAACGAAACAACTTCTACAAATAATTTTGGTGAGGGCGAAAGCCCCCATTTATTTGGCTTAATACAAGCTATACAATCTTAAAACTAACTTAAAAATTAGACTTAAACTTAAACTTAAAACTAAGATTAGTTGGGGCGGTGAAGGAGATCGGATTTAAGGCAAGGAGTGGTGCGGTTGAAGTCAAAAAAGGTAAGGTTCGAATTAGTCTTTCGTAGCATACGGGAGATTGGTTCATTCGAGCCATAGGATGTGTGGTGGGTTGGTAGATAGAAGAGACGAGAGGTTCGTAGGTTACGAGGGTTAGTGTTGAGGAAAACAGAGTTGTGGAGTGACGCACATTCAATGTGACCTGCAAACAGTCGATGAATGAAGAGAATGTCGGCTGCATCTCTGCGTTCCTCAAGGGTATTTAAGTTAATGAGGTTGAGGCGGTTTTGATAGGGAGGGAGAATAAAAGGGTCATTCCAGGGCAGACCTCGGAGAGCAAATCGAAGAAAACGACGCTGGATGCTTTCGATTCTCGAGATATGCACGCGATGGTACGGGGACCACACTTGACTGGCATACTCTAGGAGGGGGCGAACAAAGGTAATGTAGAGAGACCTGGTTACGTATGGATTGGTGAATTCTTTGGACCACCGTTTTACAAAGCCTAATACAGAATTGGCCTTAAGGATTATTTCATCCATATGTGTACGGAAATTGAGCTCCCTGTCACACAAAATGCCGAGGTCGCGAAGAGATTGAACTGAAGAGACAGGTTGACTGTGCAGAAGGTAGAGTCGGGGAGGAGATCGGTGCCGCTTATGAGAAAAGGTGATGGATTGGCATTTGGCTATATTTAATTCCAGACAATTTTTGAGGCACCAGATCGAAAAACTTTCGAGGTCTTGTTGAAGGAGCATAGAGTCTTGGGATGAGGAAATGGTTTTGAAAAATTTTGTATCGTCGGCGTAAAGGGAGACGGACGAGTGTTTGATGATCCTATCGAGATCGTTAATAGTGAGTATGAAAAGAAGGGGACCTAGATGGCTGCCTTGCGGAACACCGGAGGTGGCTAAAAAAGGAACAGAGTGGGTGGACCTAAAACGAACACTGTAAAAACGGTTTTCCAGGTATGAAGATATCCATTTCAACAGTATGGGTTCGAAGCCGATGGCAGACAGTTTGAAAAGTATTAATTGATGGGAGATTTTATCAAAAGCCTTGCTAAAATCGGTAGCTATAACGTCGACTTCGTTACCATTCTCAAGGGCTGAGAGGGCAAAGGATATAAATTCGACTAGGTTTGTGGTTGTTGATCTACCTTTCAGGAAACCATGTTGTCTAGGGGAAATGAAAGATTTGCACTGAAAGCTTAGGGTTTCATACAAGAGACTTTCAAGGAGTTTGGGTATATGGGAGAGTTTAGCAATAGGTCGATAATTGGCTATTTCATTCTTCGGTCCTTTCTTGTGGATCGGGGTTATAAAGGATGTTTTCCAAACCTGAGGAAATTTTCCTTGTGAAAGGGATAGATGAAATAGATAAGAAAGGGCGACGGAAAGAATGGAAGAACACTTTTTGAGAAAAATGGCTGGGAGGCCATCTGGGCCGGGTATGAACTCGTCGTTAAGTTGTTGTAACTTATGTTCGATAAGAGGCGGGTCGAAACTGTGAGAGAGGAGCGGGCCCGTGGAGAAGTTCAGCAGGTAGTTGAAATAAGAGGGATCCGGTACGAAGGAATCGTTGGTGAAAGATTGTTTAAAGAAGGTGGCAAAAAACTTAGCGATGGTGACTGGATCAGTTGATGATTTGTTGTTGAAAGACGGGGAGGGAGGGTAACCGTCGGAATTTCTTTTGTAGTTGACAAATTGGAAGAAGGACTTAGGGTCGTTTATAAGGTTTGCTTGCGCATTGTTTAGGTAACGCTGGTAAAGGGAATCGTAAAGTTCGGTGAAGTGAAGGAAAGTACCGAGATAGTTGGAATAGTCGGAAAAGGATTTGGTGCGAAGGAAAACAGCCCATAACTTGTTTCTCTTGTTTCGTAAGGAACAAATCCTGCGGTTATACCAAGGAGGGGATGTAGATGATGTTTTAAGGCGGGATAATGGAACGTAAAGAGAAAAAGAATTAAAAATGTTTCTGTAAAACTTGGAAAGGGCATGATTTATAGTAAGATTCTGAAAGTTAAAGGAAGATCTACTGAGATAATCAATGATTTTGTGAAAGTTAGCTTTGTGAAAGTCATAGGAAAAGAGAGTTGTGGGAGGAGTGGGCTGGAAAAAAGAGTTATGAAAAAACGAGAAAAGAAGGGGAGGGTGGAAGTTATCGATTTTAGAAAGAGAAAGGGGACAAATCGAGACGGAGGAGTTGATTGAGTCTGTGGTGAAAATTAGATCCAGTTGCCTACCCATGTAGTTGGAGATACCGCTGACTTGACATAGACTTGAGTCTGTTAAGCGATCTAGGAAGAGACATTCCTTAGCTGAGCTAGCATTTGAAGCAATGAAAAAAAATTCATCATCTGATGGAGTCCACTGTAGCTGAGGAAGGTTAAAGTCGCCAAAGACAAGGATATCGTCAATGGGATCAGACAAGTCAATTAGGTGGTCGATCGCATCAATAGTATGTTGATAAGAATCGATAGGTTGAGCTGGAAGAATGTAGCAGCACATAACGTAAAGGGACCTGATGGGGAGTGTTATCTTTATCGCCACGAAGTCGGCTTTGGAGGAAGACGAAAAGGTAATGGGGGAAGAGTCAAGGCTGTCGTTGATAGCTAGTAGAACGCCTCGACAAGGAGAATCATCATTAGGGCGGGTATGATCATCATCGCGAAAAATATTGAAAGTAGGAAGGAATAATTCCTGGTTCTTAATGTCGGGGATCAGATTGGTTTCAGTCAGGGCATAGATATCAAAGGGTAGAGCATGGGATTGGCGTAGAACAGATTGGGTTTTTGAGCGGAGTCCTCTTACATTTTGATAGTAAAAAATAAAAATTAACAAGAAGTCAGATTCGAATCGTCACAGGATTTCTAACCGGCCACTGTCGGGTTAAAAAACACCTCACGACTATGGGAATAGCACAAGACAACATGTGCAGAACATGCAGCGAGGACGAAGAATCAGCAGAACACATACCATGTCACTGGAACTGCGTCATCGTTTTCAAGGTAAACACTGCCTCGAGGTGAAAGACATAACCACCAGCTCACCCAAAGGTATCGCCGGCTTCAACGCGCACTCCAACGTCATGGAGGAGCTCTAATTAAGAGGACATCACAATAAGCCTATTTGCGGCCGCAGTGATAAGGGACTAAGGACCACCTCAATTACCTAATCTAATCTAACTCTTTCTTTAAGTGGGTTTTGTTCTTTATTCCGTTGCGTTTGTTGTTGTTGCATGCTTGAAAAGACTGAAGTATTAAAGCTCTGTATCTACATAACTTTAGGAAAAATTTAAATTCGAAATTTGTAAAATTGACTGAGTTATAACATATTGAGCAGGGATTACAGACTAGATGGTATATACAATACTTTGAAAACATTGACCGGAACTGCTAGTGCGACTTTCAAAATATGATATTTCTTTTTTCTATCAGGTTAGGTTAGGTAAGAGTGGCAACTGCATTCGATGCAGCTTCACTTAGACTAATGAAGGTCCTTTATGATACCTCATGGTTCTGGGTTTTTTATCTCCAGAACCTACCTGCAGAGCCAGCTTGAGGCTTTTCATGCTGGTGTTAGCCAGTTCCTCAAGATTGTGGAAAAATATAGTTCCTGAATAAACTCTTCTTCCAACTGAGAGAACTGGAAACTTAAAGAAAAGAGGAAGGACAGTTTCTTTTTCTTCCTCGTCCAACCACTTCCGATAAATATGTATTAGATTAGATTAGATTAGATTAAATTTGAGGTGGTCCAAAGTCCCTTATCACTGCGGCCACAGATGGGCCTACTGTCATGTCCTCGTAATTAAAGCTCCTCCATGATGCCGGAGTGTGTGATGAATCCGGCGATGTCTTTGGGTGAGCTGGTGGTTATGTCTTTCACTTTGAGGTAGTGTTTACCTAGAAAACGATGACGTGTTTTTATGAGGCAGTTCCAGTGACATAGTATGTGTTCTGCTGATTCTTTGTCCTCGTTGCACATTCTGCACATGTTGTCTTGTGCTATTCCCATAGTCGTGAAGTGTTTTTTAACCCGACAGTGGCCGGTTAGAAATCCTGTGACATTTCGAATCTGACTTCTTGTTATTTGTAGAAGTTGTTTCGTTCTTTTTTGGGAGGAGATCGGTATAAAAGGTTTAGCTTGTCTGTTACCTTCCGTTGCTGTCCAGTAATGTTGTGCTTTGTCTTTTAGCCAATTGTTTATACAGCCTTTTGCTGTGCTTGTTGGGAGGCCGCAGAATGGTCTTGGCATCATAAAAGTTGATGCTGAGCCTTTTCTGGCTAGTTCATCTGCCTTTTCATTACTTTCATATCCCCTGTGGCCCGGTACCCAAATGAGATGGACTGTGTTTGTGCTAGCCAATGCTATGAGTAATTGGAGACAGTCCCAAACAAGCTTGGAGTTGATTTCGCAAGCGTTGATTGCTTGGAGCGCAGCTTTGCTGTCAGATAGAATGTAAATGTTCTTATTTGATAAAGCTCTATTTATATTTTCTCTGACGCATAGTTCTATAGCGTGGATCTCCGCCTGGAATACTGAGTTATTCGTCTCCATACTACTGTAAAGAGATGTTTTGGTGTGTGGATTGTAAAATCCAGCTTCGACTTCTTTATCTGTTTTTGACCCATCTGTGAACTATACATGAGAGTCGTTTGCAAATGTTGGTTTATTCTGTTCCCAGTTGTTACATTCTGGAAATGTTACCTCGAAGTTTTTGCTGAAGTTGAATCTAGGTAGACATCTGTCCGATATTGTTATTCCGAGTAGCTCATCTTTTGTTATTATTTGGGTAATATCTGAATGAATGAGTCTGGAATTAGATTCATCTTCTGTGATGAGCATATAGGCATTCACTATTGCTTCTTTCTTTATGAGATGGTGAAGAGGTGGGAGATTTAGTAAAGTTTCTAATGCTGCGGTTGGAGCTGTTCTCATCGCCCCTGTTGTACACACACAGGCTAGTCTTTGTAGTTTGTTGAGCTTGGTCTGTGCGGTCTTTTCTTTGGTATTTTCCCACCAGACCGGTGCAGCATAGGTGAGGTTAGGTCTGACGAAAGGCTGCGTATAGCCATAGCGTCATTTTGGGGTTGAGGCCCCAATTCTTTCCTAGGAGACATTTGCTGGTCCATAGTGAGATCTTGCCTTTGTCTATGACCTCTTTGAGGAGGGTATTACATGTTAGTTTTGAGTCTAGAATTACCCCTACGGTATTTAACTTCCTTTGAGATTTCTACTGATTCACCGAAGAGTGTTCTTTTTCTTTGTTTTTCTAGTTTTCTTCTCTTGGTGAAGGCAATTATTGTACTTTTCTTCGGGTTGAGCCCTACATTCATGTACCATCTAGCCACAAGTAAAGAAAGAGTTAATATCACGACTATAGAGTAGGAAATAGAACAACACCTAAGTTAGAACCTTGACGAACTCCAGCATTTCTGTAAACTTCACTTTCAGTTATCAAAACTTCAATACAATTATTCCACCCTCATGGTGTGTCAGGATCAGAAAATTTCTTGGAATGATTGACTGTTCAATGGATATTTGCTTATGTACTCGTGTGTATACATGTTCTAGATCCAACTATCCGTGAGGATTTCACTTGCTAAGTGTCTCTTTATCTGAAATATTCTTTGGACATACTCGTTCGTACATATCACCAATCGATAGTTTAGTTCATGCTTCCATTCTGTCAATATTGGTCGATTTCAATAGAGCACCGCAGGCCAATAATTTTCCCATCATCTTCGAAATTCCAATCCAAGAAAAGCATACAAACTGTTTGGACAAGTAAAAAAAAGACAAAATTAATCAGAAACAGTTCCATGAAATGTGCATAGCCATAGTGTATTGGTTAGTATGGTTGTATTTTCAACACACGTTTTCGTTGTAAGTTCAATACCCACCCGGGAATAACTATTTTTTTTTAAAGCGAATCCCCTCGTTAGGACCAGATTGCTACCCATGAAGTAGGTATTAAGAAAACCTATTAGCGTCTTAACATCTGTGCTTCTCCTCTAACCACTACACTAAATTTTTTTTTTTCCTTTTTCTTTTTTACAACTTACATACATACATACATAAAATTACAAAATTACACGAAAGGACTTCAGGCTTCAAATGACTATTCCTTCGTTTAACATTACGTTCTGGTTAAAATGTGTGTGCTTTCTAGATATGCATTTATTTTGCACTGTTCATCGTTATTGTATGCAAAATGAAATAGAAGGAGACGAATTGCCTGTAATTGGACTGATTTATCGATAAGTCTGCTGATACTAACTGTCGTTGACTGGCTACTGCTGCGGGGTCTTTTGAAAAATCTCTGAGTAAATAAGGTTGTGTTTCTTTGAAGGAATTAAATTGGGAGTGTAAGAGAAAAGGTAAATTAATAATTACGTGCTCGCAGGCTTGAAATTAAAAAAAAAAGCCAGTTAATGTTGGCTTTTAGCGAAATGACATGATTTGCGCAGGGCGATAGGGCGCGCCGTCCTGTTGGAATTACATATTATCAAGGACCGTGTCACTCAGTTGGGGCTATAAAAACTCGATTTTCATTGTGCGTTAGCCTGCAAAAAAAAAAACTGCTCCAAACAGACTGGCTTTCATAGATAATCCATGTTTTCGGCAGGCTTTACAACAAAAGAACAATGGCACGGGGAATGCCAAAATCCTTACCGTAAACAAAAAGCCTGCCAAAAAACTGCACTTAACAGTGGTTGATCGAGGCCTTCATAGATAACTCAAGTTTTCGGAATCTCTATACATATGTATATATAAAACTCTTCCCTGACTGACTGACAGATCAACGCCCAGCCCAAACCGTTAGAGCTCTAAACATGAAATTTGGACAGTAGTTTCCTTTAGTGGCGTAGACACCCACTAAGAAAGGATTTTTTGAAATTCGGGTCCAAAAGGGGAGAAACAGGGCGTTCAAGTTTGTATGGAATCAAAAATTTAAACTGGAATTAAGAATTGAAATTTGGTAGGTAAATTCTGCAATAAAAATAAAGAAACACGTGTTTCGCCGTTCTTCAAAATTATATCTACGAGCCAAGATACAAGGTGTTCAAATTTGAAAATTTTTAGTATAAGCAACCGTAGCCATCGGCACATTCGGTTCGTGATCGTGTGTTGTTTTTGTTTTGCCGAGTTGCGCAAGGGTAGTTTTCTCGTTTATTTTTCTTTGATCGTATTCTTGCTTCTATGGATACACTACGTAGTTTATTTACAATGCATTCGCAGTTCGTAGTAATTCGACGGGGAACGGGTGTGCAGGATGAGACATGAGACTACTGAACCGATTTCAAACACTCAATATTGAAATGGTGACATTTATTGCTTCCTTTTATCTTTGAAAGCTCCAAAGGGACAGATGATTTCTAGCGACTTAGTATACACCTTAGTACGTATTTAACGCGTGCGAAGCAGCGGGTGAACTGCTAGTGTTTGATAAAATTTAACATTCATCCCCTATATTTTACAAGCTTTCATTTTCATCGGGTCTGGATAACTGATAAATTGGATTGAAAGCGGCTCCGCCCTTACATTCTACGGTTTAAACTTTTCAAATTATGAATTTGAAATACGCCCTTACTAGAGTCCTTCTCAGACGATGTGACCGTGCTCCTTTTTTAAGACTTACGCAAAGTAAAAAAGTTAATTTAATTTAAATACCCGCCATTCAATTTAATGGCACTGCATTATTTGGGAGCGGGTTTTGGTTTTTATTGATTTTTTCATTTATCGCGAACATACATCAATAATTTGTTTTTAATGTCAAAGTTATGATTTTGAAAAATTCGCATTCTTAAAAGCACTTTCTGTTTCAAGCATGTGTCCAAATATAAAAGGTGTTTTGCAGAAAAAACCCATTTCAGTGCGTTTAAGAATGAAGAAAACGTTTCAACGTTTCATCATAAAATACAAAATTTCATAAGAAAATCATTTTTATGGATGAAACTTTTATCACATTTAACATTCAAAGTGTATACCATTGATGTCATAAAACCAGTTTATGACGATACCCAAATTATTGGCTTCTACCCTGTGAACTTATTAGGAAGTGTACAAAATAAATTCCCATTTTTGGAAAACAATGGTGCTGTGAATATAATCGATATTAAAGATAGGCTATAAAATAGATGCTAAAATGCAAAAAGAGCTTCTACTCAAAAATTTGTTCGCCTTGGACGGTCGAGGACAAAGCAATAAACTCTTTTTAAAATCCTTGTTGGTCCTTAAAGGAAAAATCCTATTATTTTCAGACGATAATGTGAATATTTTTAACATTGCTTATACAGTTTAGAAGTGTTGATTTATGTAGTCCATTTTCCACTTGAGTTACCCCATATATATTTCTCATTTTTAAAATAAACTAAAACGAGTAGAATGCGACATTATATCCAACAATGATTGTACACACGTAAACATAACATAAAGGGAACAAAGAAAAGGTTAAACATTTTAGATTAGAGGGCGAGGAGTGGGGTTATCACGTGAGTTTATTTTGAATCCATGCAGTTTATGGGCTTCTGGGAAAATTGAGGCAGGCAAGTTTTAAAAGATTCCCATTGAGTGGTCTTAAGAGAATTACTTTCTGTCGAAAATAGGCGAAGGACGCTATGACCAGTGGACATTTCTTAACGAAAAATGTACGCTTAGAGGAAGTGTTTCAAGTATTAAAAATATGAATTGCCCACAGTAGCAAATATAAAATTCTTGTAACTGTTTTAAATATAAATTAAAAATAAATGAAATGCTATAATAAAAAAAGGTGATATGTATTTCAAAAGTTTTTCAATTGATTGTATCAATCTTAGCACATTTCGATAGCTGCATTATTAATTCATTTCGTTAACTATCAATATACACAGAACTGAAGTATAATTTCGCAGATTCACTGGTTGTTGCTCTCGAAATAATGTACTCGTACATGTGTGTTTATACTAAAAGCAAACCAAGTAAGGGCAATGCCTTCGCCAGCGAACATGAATAATAATGATTAAATCAGGCAATGTGGTGACAAGAGTGATGTACTATAATTGCAGGCAAACAATCGCTAGTCCTCCTGGATAATTAGAGCAATCTATGGAAGTACACGCATTGTACTATAACGCACGCATATTTGGTAGTGAATCCTTTCGTGATTTGTAGTTGCAGGCGTAATTGTGTTGGAGATAGATATGCCAGAACAGTAACTGTCTGATGAAATTACGTGTGTCTAATTGATGACAGCTTATCAAAATATCTTAAGCCGTCTAATTGAACAGTTTCGTTAATGAATTATGCTGTAAGTAGGCTGTGATTTCAAAGACAGTTGTCTAAAACTACGAATACAAGTTATAATAAGGTGCAAAAACAAACACAACAGCCTGAATAGAGCAACTTATTGTCACATGAGTGTTTCAAAATTCTATTTTTATTTTGATTTTATGATAATTTTTCGAAATAGCTAGGATAAAAAACAAATGTAATGTGTAAAGTGAGGATAGTCTGCATACCATAGAATCTTCTTCTTTCATTACACTGAAAGGTGTTTGAAGTATGAAATTCAACAATTGAATTGTTTCACTTCAAAAGATGTGAGGAAGTTATGGAACTTCTCTGGGTGGATGGCAGCAAGCTGTTCCATAGGGACAACTTCGCCGCTGGGGATCCTCTTTCTGAGTTGAAAGAGAGCTGGGCATTCCGTAAGGATGTGTAGAGAGGTCTCTTCACTCTCAAGGCAGAGTTTACACCTTGAATATGTTACAAGGTTCATGCGATGTAGGTGTTTTTCAGACGGCAATGACCACTGAGAAATCCAATAAGTGCTCTGAGGTTACTCCTATCGAGGTTCACAATAAAGTGAGATTTTCTTTGTGACGGTACAGGGAATAGCAGTTTGCAATATGCTGGCGTTGGTGTGTTGATCCAGGCTTGTCTAGATCCTTGCATGCAAAGCCCCTTTGCATGTCTTGCGAAGAGTGATTTGCTTACCCCACAGAAGAATCGGGCCCAATGAATTAAATTGCCCGCTTATTATTAGCAGGAATTCAGTGAAGGTTGACTATATTGTTTCTCGTTAGGTCCGCAATTACATTTTGGGTTTCTAAGACTAGTTTGGATTGAATGACAGGCGAATCGAGCTCTTTTAGGGCAGCTTGACTATCTGAGAAGGAAAATATGATTTTCCCCAGGATGTGAGAGTACTGATTGACTCTGATAAGCTTGAAACTTTAATGGTAAAGACCTTAGCTTGGAATATGGACGCGAATTCACCAAGGCTGATTGAAATGTTCGCACATGATGATTCTCCAAAAATGCTGGAACCAGTTCCTGTTTCCATTTTGGATTCGTCCGTTGATGAAATGAGTTCAGAAGGTGATGGTTGGGGTTTGTGGTTTTCCCAGTCTTCCCTTGACGGGATAACTATTGAGAAGTTTTTGTCGAAGCAATATTCGGGTAGTATGTCGTCTGGGAGCATGCTAAAGATCTTGTCTTGCTCCAGAGTTTCAAGCAGGGATAAGTGTCCTGCTCTATAGGAAGTTGCTTGACTAAAAAAGTCGATGGATGCCTAGTTTGGCATCAAACAGAAGCCAGTTCCTGTTTCCATTTTGGATCCGTCCGTTGATGAGATGAGTTCAGAAGGTGATGGTTGGGGTTTGTGGTTTTCCAAGTCCTCCCTTGACGGGATTAAGATCTTGTCTTGCTCCAGTGTTTCAAGCAGGGATAAGTGTCCTTCTCTATAGGAAGTTGCTTGACTGTAAAAGTCGATGGATGCCTAGTTTGGCTAGTTGCATTAGTTTTTGCCCACAAGACTACGCTTGCATAAGAGATCATCGGCCTTATGATCAGTTTTTATAGCCAGGATTGTACTTCCCAGATTTTCCCGCAGATTCGGCGACAGGTCCATAGTGATATGGTAGCTTTGCTAATTATTCTTTGGATCTGTGGGTTCCAGGACATTTTGCTGTCCAGGATGATTCTTGAGAAAATGGGATAGTTTCGCCGAGGAGTGAAGGACGGGTGAGAAGATTGAGCTTTCTTTTTCTTGAAAAAGGAACAACTACTGTCTTTTTAGGGTTTACAGAGAGGCCTTACACCATCTCTGTACTTCGGATAGTGCGTATTGTAGTACTTCCGAAACGGCCCTTTCAAACTTTCCTCCGACAATGATCGCTATATCATCAGCGCAGCCCACAGCCTCTATGCCTTGACTTTTCAGGGACTAACCAATAGTGACCAGAGAAGAGGTGATAAGACTCCTTGTTGTGGGCGGCCTCTTGTTGTCATACTAGTTTGTATTATTCTCGAATTCAGCATGGAAATAATCCATTCGCCAACTGTGGTGAATGTGTTCATATAGTTTAGCGCCCTACAGGTGAACTCATATGACGTGTTATTGAAGACTCCTTCGATGTATAGAAAGGCAACAAGACATATTTCCTTCCGATCGATGGAGGTTTCAATTTTAGTAACTAAGTCGTGAAGTGCGGATTAAGTAGATTCACCTGGTTGGTATGCATGTTGGATTTTACATGAGGGCGACACAAAAAGTGCATTTCCTCGTACTTATGTGTTTGTCAACAATTTTCTCCATGCTTTTGGGTATGAAGCACAGTGTAAGTTATTTGCTATTTTGACTGTGAGGAGGTGAAGGTACGGTTTTGAATTTAAATATTTTTTAAGGTTGTGGTGATGATTGATAAATTTACCTAGGATAGATATGAATAAATACGAGACCTTTGGTCAGTTAAAGTGAATTTTATTCATATGTGAACTTGGTTAGTTTTTCCAGCGTAACGCTCGCTTTATTTTTAACCAATTAATAAAAAGAATCTAGTGATATACCTTAGCTCAACGCTCCTTGTAATATCATTATAAATGATGTATGTATAATTAAAAGCACATAAACGAAACGAACATCTTTTTATTTTAATTCTTAGACAGAATTTAAAAGTTTAAAATTGCTCTCGCAAGAATTCTTGAATTTAATTGCCCCATTTTGGTGAATACATTAAGCTTTTATGATAAACTTCATTTTTCTTTCCAACTTGCCACACTTTTGCTATGTGCAAAGTTTACTTTAATAAATGTTCTTCCATTAGTTCCGCATCTCTTGCACGGAAATACATTGTTATCCATGATTTCGACTTCTTTATTCAACCACTCCTTATGCTTCGAACGAAAAAAATTCACATTTTTCCACTAATCGTACCCTGTAGGCCGTAACAATTCAGTATTAGCATACATGATAGCAGTTAGACCAAAATTTGCTTGGTCCAAGTTGCAGACAGTTCAAAAATGTCACTTTTCTCCTTGATATATTTCAAACGAATATGCACTTGCATTTGGAAAGCTCGCAAGTAGTTTGCTTTTCTCTCTTGGCCACTATAAAACTGACTTCTCTTTATGGCAATTCTTCCTTCTAGAAATGAAAACAAAGATTGCTCTTACATTCGTAAATATTCACAAAAGAGAACAGTGCTAACTGACGTAGGAAAAGTGACCCCCATCTGAAGCGCCGAGTCCTTGAATAAGTAATGCTGAAGTCAATAATCTCATTTGGTGATGAAAATGCTTTTTTTCATTCCTCAAGGATCTTTCGAGACTATCTCACTATCAGACGCAGTTTACACACTTTGGCTCTGAAAATGTCAACTCATAACTGGTTGAAAATACAGTTAAGATTTAATCAATTTCATTAAGTAATTAACTTTCGTTCTCATCCTGACACCCGTAATTGCTTGTTTCTTAAAATGAAGTTTCGGTTTTCTTCATCGTCTCGAGCATGATTTGTGGGAAACAAAAACTTTCTTTATCGAACAGTATCTACATATGTCAGGGTTTGCTTAGTGAATGTTGTCGATTTTCCGGGCCGAAAGACACTATAGTACGTGCCTATTACTGTGGAGCAAGACAACTTGAGGCGTTCACACAGGACAGAGTAATCACTTAAAATGACACATCTACGCACATAGTTTAACGACAGTTTATAGGAGCCAGGGCCTAGCTTCACGCAACCATTTATGCTGTGCGTGCTAAATTTTTGCACGAATTGAAGAGACTTACTACAATTTAATTGTCGACTGATTGAGAAGCGTTTCCAACGGCAACCAGTGATCACGGCTACAATTTCTTTGCTTTCAACTATTTTCGTAAATATTTCAGCACACACTAATGTATTTGTTTCATAATTTAAGTCAACCATTATATTTGGTGGTGACAGATAAAGTTAAAATCATAATTTATTTGAAATCATTTTTAATTGACATTTAACTCATTCTCATTACTTAAATGCAATTAAATACAAAAAAATAATAAAACCATCACTCATGAACTCAGATTACAACGATCCATCATGGTTGCTGAATTTCTTTTACGTACGAACACAAATATGCCATTCTTGTACGCAACCAATTTGATAGTTTTTAATCAACCCAACAATTAAATCAAATACAATAAAAAAAAAGTCACTTATATTACCTGCATAATAATTTTAATCTCCCCTAATTAAACTCAATGAATTTTGGAAATGAATGAATTTTGTCCGTTTCGCACACCATCAACCTTACTTCTGCATATTTGTTTTAATTAACACCGCAATGTCGGTAAAAAGAGTTTGTAATTTAAAAGGTAATGCCAATAAATATTTTAATTGGTCCTGCCTCGTTGGTAAGTTAATATGACTGACAATTAGCTATTTTAACATGATAAAGCTTTAATTAAAATTAACTTTATTTCTGCTAGGTAGAAGTGGCATTGGTTGAAAACAGGTAAAAAGAATAACAAAGTGGCATTTTGGTGTAATTCATTTGTCAATAATAACAATATTTTGTACAGATACTTTAAAATCTGAAAACTGAAATTATAGAAGATAGAACGTTTGCTTCATAGTACATACCTGAAGGGTTCTTCAATACGGACGTAACAATTTTGTATTTTAATACAAACGCACCCCTAAACCTTTTTTATGATCTGTCAATGTCAAAAAGTAAGTCAAAGTTTACGTTTTTATTATGGTGAAGTTCATGAACGAGCAACGTTTGGAACTTCTAAGATTCTAAGTCGGTGGTCGCAACTTTAGGAACGCTTACTCCAATTTTCGGCCGTATTAATTATACCACCAGACAGATTGTGCGTGCTGTGGCGGATAAATTCGTGTCAACATATTCAACATTGAATGTTCCTGTGCCAGTGAGACAACGCACCAGTCGAAGTACTGAAAATATTGCAGCCGTCCGTAAGTGCTTCAGTTCAAAATGAGCTAAATCGATTCCACGCCGTTACCAGGAATTGGGAATCTCTCAGTCCACATTGTGGCGAATTTTGAATAAAGATCTCGGCCTAGACCCTAACAAGATCAAACGAACTCAAGAACTGAAGCCTCTTGATTATTTGAAGCGCCGAAACTTCCTTCATATGAATGATATCGAATTTGATATGATACTTACTACACCTAGAATAAATTTCAGATTGATATCTCAATTACTCTGTATTTTATTTAAACAAAAAATTGTTATGTCCTTATTGAAAAACTTTTTATAACTTTAGTTTTTTTTTTCTTGGCCTCATAAAACCCTGAAACGAAAACTTAAGCAAACCATCTTTCTTCAAAATGTTCCACGCCATGATCGAAGCAACGCTTTCATCTAATACATGACATCTACTGGCGGCCTTTGCATTTCTCATATGGGCTGGGTAGGACCTAGTGTGTTTCAAAATGTTCCGTTGCACGGCGTATTTGATTAACTTAAGGCATATTATGCACAGCATAGTAATTTCGTAGTTCAGTTTAAGCCTTCATATTAGACAGACGCCAGTATGTTGCCTTTCTCTTAGCTGCGTCATAATTTGTTTCGCCCAATCACTCACAACATTCCATGTTTTCTGTGGTTGGGTCACATGTTCTCGGGGGTTGGGTTTCTTCGAGCTCATTCCTCAGTGGGTGTCTCGAAAAGTGGACAGTGAATAAAACACACGTTCCACGTCTTTCAGTGTTTGGATACAAAGCGGACAGTTGGCAGAGTTGTCGTGCCTGAATCGTTGATACACGCGAAAGCATCCATGCTTGCGGTTGGTCTACGTTTCAATATGCGGGATGAGACGGTAAATCCATCGACCTTTGCTTGACACGTTCCATCGCTACTCCCTTTTCACAATACTGTTTGCCCTCGTTGGTGGTTTTGCTTCGTTAGGGATTGACTCAGTTTCCTTATTCTTCATTTCATATAATTTTTTAAATAATTTTGTATTATGTGTGCTTATAGTTTACCAGATCATCTCATTCTTTCAAAAAATAAAAACAAGAAAGTTTTGCATCTCTTGTCCCCAAGAAAATAACAGTTCTAATATTGGTGTTTAGACGATATCAACTTAACTACTTAAAGATATCATTGGCAGTCTGGTCATATGGCTTGAAGTGTTAATCATACTGAGTAATGATAATTGCATCAGAAAGCTAGAAAGAAATACTGCGAATTATTAAGCAAAGACTAAAACCCATAAAAATGCTTTCCACAGCACCCTCCACCATCGGAGGCAAAACTGACACCTAATACCACATGATATTAAAATCCACAACAACACTCGCGCAATATGAATAACATCATGAAGTATGCATATTTCCGGATAGTGGCGATAGTGCAATGGGTAGTGTTTTCGCTTGTGGCGCGATCTGTGCAGGTTCGACCCCGGTCGGGGAACAGCAACAGCTTACTTACTTACTTAAGGTGGCGCTACAGTCCGGGGTGGACCTGGGCCTCAACCAACAAGCGTCTCCAGCCAGCTCGATCTTTAGCTAGCTGCCTCCAGTTTCGCACGCTAAGTTGGTTGAGGTCCCTTTCAACTTGCGCGCGCCACCTGAGTCGCGGTCTCCCTCTACTGCGCTGTCCCTTGGGGGCGATTCAAAGATTTTTCGGGCCGGAGCATTGGTGTCCATCCGCTCTACATGACCCAGCCACCTCAGTCGTTGGACCTTCACTCTTCTGGCTAAGTCGATGTCGCTGTACAGCCCGTACAGTTCGTCGTTGTATCTCCGCCTCCACTCACCGTCTATGCAGACGGGACCGAAAATCACCCGATGAATTTTCCTCTCGAAGCAGCCAAGAGCACCCTCATCCACTTTTGATAAAGTCCGTAGATCAGGACTGGGATTATTACGGTCTTATATAGGGTCACTTTTGTTGTTCGAGAGAGGGCTTTGCTAGTCAATTGCCTTCTTAGCCCAAAGAAGCAGCGATTGGCAAGGGTTATTCTTCGTCTGATCTCAGCGCTGGTGTCATTGTCTGAATTGATAGCGGATCCTAGGTAGACAAAGTCCTTAACTACCTCAAAGTTATATCTGTCGAGGGAAACGTTCTGTCTGAGACGTCGGTGTTGAGTATCCTTTCTTGTTGACAGCATATACTTGGTTTTGCCCTCATTTACCGTTAAACCCATCTTTGCCGCCTCCGTCTCAATACTCGCGAAAGCGCCACTGACAGCACGCTGCTTTCTTCCGATTTTGTAATTGGACGGACTTTTGAAAGATTGTGCCTCTTGTGTTGGCGCGTGAGTTTTGCACAATTCTTTCAAGAATGATATTAAAAAAGTCGCATGACAGCGCATCGCCTTGTCTAAATCCTTTTTTTGACATCAAAGGTCTCGGTGAGTTCTTTACCGACCTTGATGGAGCAGCGTGCATTCTCCATCGTCATCCTGCACAAACGGACGAGTTTTGCAGGGATGCCAAAACTAGACATAGCTCTGTATAGCTCGTCTCTATAAATGCTGTCATACGCGGCCTTAAAATCGATGAATCGATGGTGTGTATCGATTTGGAGCCCCTGGGTTTTTTCCAAGATCTGCCGTAGTGTGAATATTTGGTCAATGGTGGACTTTCCTGGCCTAAAGCCACACTGATATGGACCAATCAGGTTGCTGACGAACGGCTTCAGACGTTCACCCAATACGGCAGATAAGATCTTGTAGGCGATGTTAATTAGACTAATAACTCTGTAGTTGGCGCAGTTTAGAGGGTCTCCTTTTCTGAGGATCGGACAAAAAATGCTGAGGTTCCATTCATCGGGCATACTTTCTTCCGACCATATTCTACAGATGAGTTGGTGTATGCTCCTTACCAAGTCATCGCCTGCCGCTTTGAAGAGCTCGGCAGTCAGGCCATCTGCTCCAGCAGCTTTGTTGGATTTCAGCTTAGATATGGCTATCTTCACTTCATCCAGGTCGGGTGGACGGAATTGTTGGTCTCCATCGTCCAGGTTGAAAGGTTCATTCTGCCTGACAGCGGTATTTGGTTCGTCGTCGCCGTTATACAGTCTACAGAAATACTCCTTCCAAATCCTCAGCATTGACTGCGACTCTACTACTATGTTCCCTTGCTCGTCTCTACAGGCTTCGGTTCGGGGTTTGTGTCGTTGGCATGTATTTTTTACCTTTTGGTAAAACTTCCGAATCTCATTGCTGGAGTAGCATCTCTCAATTTCCTCGACTGCGCGCTTCTCATGCTCCTTCTTTTTTCTCCTGAGAAGCCGGTGCTCGTCTATCCTCTTCTGCTCATAGAGCTCGTAAGCAGCTCTGGTCCTTCTATGCAGCGCCGCTTTGTATGCATCTTGCTTGGCTGCATGTGCTTGCCTGCACTCGTCGTCAAACCAGGGGTTTCGTTTTGGCGGCCGAGTGAAACCCAGCACATCAGTGGCGGCATCTCTGATGGCTTTTTGGCAGTGTTGCCACTGGTCTTCAATACTTGATGCTGGCAGCATAGGACCTCTTAAGAGATTGAGGGAGACTCGATCGGAAAAGGATTTGGCGATCTCTTACGGTGCTCGGGATATCCGCACCCGTACCTTGGCTACAACAAAGTAATGATCCGAGTCGATGTTGGCCCCTCGGAACGTTCGGACATCCATAATACTGGTAGAGTGCCTTGCGTCGATCACAATGTTGTCAATCTGGTTGACGGTTGATTGATCAGGAGATCTCCAAGTCCCCTTATGAATATCGAGATGCGGGAACCGCGTGCTAGCAACGACAACGTTACGCCCTGCCGCAAAGTCGATTAACCTGAATCCGTTATCGGAGGTGGTGTCGTGCAGGCTATACTCTCCGACAGTACTTCCAAAGATGCCCTCCCTTCCTAGCCTGCATTAAAATCGCCAAGGACAATTTTAATGTCATAGCTAGGGCACTGCTCGTAAGTCTTGTCCAAAAGCTCGTAGAAGCTATCTTTGGTGTCGTCATCTTTGTCCTCTGTGGGGGCGTGCGCGCATATGAGGCTAATGTTGTCAAATTAAGCCAACAGCAACAGCTAGCGAAAACAAAAAGAGGAACAAATAAAATCTGAGTTTCTCAAACCACTACACCAAGAAGGGGTTTTTGCTTTAGGAGTACAATGAACCGAAACGAATTTTGAGTGCTTTTGGGTTTTAGACATTTCCTTAAAAAAAAATTTTAAAAATAAAAACTTAAATAGTGAAGTTTAGAGAAATAAAAACAAAGCCCACTTTTAAAATAAGAAAATATATTTTGACATTTTGAAGCATAAAAACATTTTTGGTTGAGAAATCGAAATTACTTTTTTCAATTTGTCTTCTGTTATTATCCTTTTTTTTTTCTATTTCTACTTCGTTTGGAATTTAGTTCGGTTTGTAATCACTTTTATCTTCACATTTAATAATTTCTCCTCAAGAATATCTCCTCTCCTTCTTGATTTTCCACTAAAAGCTGTGACAACAATCTTAATTTATTTTGGTTGCATTGCAAAAATTAAATGATTTTGAATGAGTATGCAGGCATAGGCATATCCTATTATTTACCTTAAATACACAAATAAATAAGATAAATAACTCCCTCCTCCTCTTTTTCTTATTATCCAATTTCTCGCACCCATTGTTCATTCTTATGTCGTCTTTTTGTTTCTAAATTTTAAGTTTTAAATTTAAGTGCGTGCTGGTTGTTAAATGAATTTTACCTAAAACATATTTACTTTCACTAAATGAATTTGGTTTCACATTAAATTAATTTTACCTAAAACATATTTGTAAATTTAAAAGATAACGTAAACGAATAATATGCAATGTCTTCCAGATATCTGTATTTCACTTGAAGTTAGGATCATTTTGACACATGAGCCACATGTTTGTTTTTCATAGAGCTTACATTTTTGTAACTTCATTTTTTTTTCTCTCTCTTCTCCGAGATATCGTAAAGATCGCATCGTAATAAAACTTACATCATCTTATTTTATATCTCGCGTTTTTTTTCATTAAAGTTTAAGCTTAATCAAAATAAAATATTCATACTTAAAAATATAATATACTTTCTAATACTTCCTTTAAACTACGATATGTTCATTTTTATTGCCAAAACTAAATAAAAACAAAGGTTAACGGCCAACTACACATAATATTTATGTACCTACGTATCGAGTTCCTTAAAAAAAATAAAAAATAATAATAATAATAATACGTAACGGGGCTGAGAACATTGCTATGTGTTTTATGATACCACTCTCTCACTCTTACTAGTCTTTTATACAGCTCCAATGATATTTGAAATCGAATATTTACTTTGGAAAAGTTAAATTTTAATTCTAACTGGGTATTATGGTTTACCTTTCGAAGCTGTGGTCCTATGAAAAATTAGACTCCACATAAAAATGCCAAATATAATCCCATCATGTTGGTTATATTGATTTTTTCCCGTCCGTAATGAAAAGGAATAATATTTTGAATGCAAATATCAAAATATTATTTAGAAATACATATATGTGTGCCAAACTATTTTCACCGTTTTCAACACAATCAATACAAAAAGGTACAAAAATAAAGGAAAACTCTACATAAGAAAAATGAACATTTTTCCTAGAAATGATATTATATGCCAAAGGGCAGGATTTACATATGAAAACGAAAAACGGAATACCTAAAGATATACAAGCGTTGTGTGTGTGTGGCTTCAAAGACTAAACTGATGCTTCGTAGATGCAAAACATCACCATACAAAAAGGACAAAATGCAAATGTACTTTACCCCGGTATTTCAACAACTTATTCACACATATCCTCGAAGATTTGGGTGTCATGAACATTTGCAAATCCTTTTGTCCATTGAATGAAGGTACTGCAAATTTTCACAAGTGATGACAACGAAATACGAGCTTCGTGGTATGGATATTGAAGCCATTAACATATAAATGGTTAGAAATTCTAAAGAACGTTAGAAGTGCATTAATTTCCTTGGCTTGTATGTAGATATAGATGAATATTGGCTGTAAGATGAATATTTTTGTTTTGATGGAGGTGAAAACCCCCATGGGTGTAAAAGTTTTCACACGTTTCCGTAATTGTTCCATAATACACAATGGAATCAAGCAAATGTGATAAAATTAGAAGAACAATACATTTTCCTTGTTTCATTCAACATATTGTTCAATACTTGTTCCTTTACTGAATTTGCAACACTCAATTTTTGAAATTAACGCCATATTTACATAAATTCGTATTTTAAAGCTTAAGAAAATTCATTTTATTTTGTGTAACATTCTTCAATTTAAGATATTAAATGGTTTTACGTAAACTTCGGTCTAAAAATGAAAATGCTCATAGGTATGTACGTAAATAATATTGGTTAGCGAAAAACAATTTTTTTCAAAACAAATTATGTTTAATAAATATCCTCTTATCGACAACAGTCGTAGAAGAGATAAACCGCAAAAAAAAAAAAAGATTTAAACTTTTACATTTTTTCAAAGGAAATTTTTCAAAGAGTGTAGCTTTAACGAAAGATATGTATTGTGACGAAATCAAAAGGTTTGGCGTGATGCAAACATATCACCTAAGTTGAACATTTTTCAAGGTACTAAATGCCAACTCAGTGAATAAAACAAACGTGAAACCAGCACGCACGAATTCGTTAAGAGGCGCTATCTTCATATCGACCATGCGTCTAATAACTGCACCTGATTAATTAATTCTAACTTGCATCCCTTCAGTAGATAAACAGATTTAGTTTCAGTACACCGTCGTTGCGGGCCTTTTCGGCATGTATGTTGCAACGAAGACCATAAGCAAATGTACGTAATGATGTTAACAGGTGGTGAAAATTGACGAGCTTATCTGCCGCAGAAAAGCCATTTAAAAAAGATAGAAATGGAACAACCAGTGTTTTTCAATGACTACAAACGCCTTGGCAAAGCCGTAACTGTAGAGAAGTGTACATTCTTAGCGTCCAAATTCTCAAAGCTTTCTCTAAAAAGTCATGGAGAAATATTACAAAGCACTTTTGCACATGGTAACGTGTGCTCGTTATTTAAAAACAAAACTAATTTTTCATCAGAACGTGTAAGTCATGCAAAATTTTTAAGAAATGTTATTCTTAGATCGATTGGCGGGCTCGAAGAATCTGGGTGCTGGACTGCATGGCCCAACGGACCAAGAAGACCAAGTAGGTCTTCCTAACAGAGCTCAATGGAAGAAAGGTGAAGTAGTAAAGGACATGTTCATCTACGCTGAACGGATCAAAGATGTACTGTGGTGTGGGGGCCGATATCTACTCGGAATCACTGAAAATATCAATATCATACCGTTTACCGGATTTTTCTGGCAATCCGACAGGCTTGCACGCAACCCAATAGTAACACAATGCACAAACAAAATATTGCTATCCTCATAGATAGCAAAGCCGCTATCAAAGCGATTGACTCGGCTACCATATCATCCAACCTGGTGCAGGAGTGCCGGAACAAGGTTGCTCGCTTGGTTGAACTCATCAGGATCACACTGCTCTGGGTTCCAGGGCATAATGACATAAGAGGAAACGACCGTGCGGATGACTAGCCAGGCAGGACTCTGCTCTACACGGCTCACTCGCAATGGTCCATATCCCGCTAGTAGTGGTAAAAGGACAAGTAACGCTCGCCCTTCCTGCAGAAGGCCAGCCTCCAATGGTAGGGTTTAACCAACTGCTCCATACTAAGGAAGATATGGCCATCCTATGATAAGAGTAGAACAAAACGGTTTCTTTCTTCAACGACCTTAACGACATCTCGGGTAAAGGAATACGTTTCTAATCCGTTTTCTTAATTCCACAGGTTGGATCTAGGCACTGACTGTCTCACATACGAGTCGTGGTAACAAAAAGGCACGTTATAGTGCTACTTGGGTTAATGTTGAGCCGCCACCTCTACCTACCTAGGTCGACAGGCAATGACAAGCCTCCGAGTGTATAATCTGTCATAGAAAAATTTTTCAATCCCCCATTCGAAGTCGGCCTTAAAAGCTTTAGGTCGCTTTCATTCGTAGGAGAAATACATATAAGATGCACAACATAGCATGAATGGTTGCGAGAAACTAGGCCTTGGTCTTCTACGGGCTTTCGTGTCAAATACTTGTGTTTTTAATAATTTTTAGTGTCCTCGCAGAAGTATATAATCACTTCTAACCTACAATCGATTTAAACGATATAATTAAATCGTTTCTCTGCTATCAAGGTTATTCCAAGTGCAATTGTTTATGAATTTTTGAAAATGCACACCGCCCGCAAACACCATTGGGTATAAATAAGAAAGACACTCATATGAAGACTATGGCGTAAAATTGTAAAATATAACTTTACATAATTCATGGCTCTTAAATACTTCAAATAAATTAATTTTTGGTTTACTTAGGGATAGTGTATAACAATCAGCCATTGGGCTGGACAATATCCACCCAACGTTTATTGAAATTATTTTTGTATAGGTACATCTCATCTCCCCTTGTCAGAATTTTTAAAACCATTCTAAACATCTCTTGCTCTTGCTATGAGGAGCTTTGGGAACCCTCTGTAAGTCCAGCTTTAAAAAATCTAAATCTATAATCAAAGAATATCAGGCAAATACGATATTACCCTTCAGATTAATTTTTTTGAAAAACTGATGAGAAAAGACATTAATTTGTTTCTACAACTTCTTAAATTCTTTCGGGTTTCTTCAGCTTTGTTGAAAATTATCAACATTTGACCTCTTTTATCCGAAATGATCGGGACCGAGCTAGTTCCAGATAATCGATTCTTACGCATGAGGGAAGTTCAAGAAAAATAATTGAAAACACATTTTTCTTACACATTTGGATTTATGTAAAAAATATAAAAATTTGTTACGGATGTTCTGTAAAATGCAAATGAATCTGTGGGTGGGTACTAGCCATAACGGTTAAGTTCATCGTGTGCGAACATTTTTCCGGATATCTGAGGGGTTTTGTAAAAAATTATGGATAATAGAGGTTGCCGGATATTGGAGTTCCGGATAAAAGAGGTCAAACTGTAGACAGTTTGAAAAAAAAAAGATCGATAGAAGTTACTACAAATAAGCGATTATCAGACTTTTTCTCTATGAATGCAAGTGTCCCGCAAGGGTCACGATTTACCGGATGCTAAAATATTTAAAGAAATATTTTTAAGAGAGAAAAGACTTGGGCAGCATCCGTATAAGATCCAATTGACACAAGAACTGAAGCCCCAAGATCACCAATCTCGTCGTACGTTCGCTGATTGGGTTTTGAAAACGTTGGAAACGGATCCAAATTTCTGCGAAAAAATCACCTTCAATGATGAAGCACATTTTTTTTTGAACGGCTTCATGAACAAGCAAAATTGCCGCATTTGGGTAAGGAATTATCCACAGCAGTATCAAGAATCTACATTGCATTTGAAGCAACTTGGTGTGGATTTTAGTCAGGCGACGTCATTGGGCCATACATCTTCCGAAACGAGAATGGCCACATGGGAACATTCAATGGCAAATGGTCACCGAATTTTTGTGGCCCTGATTGAATGAGATGGACCTGGACGACATGTGGTTCCAACAAGACGGCGCAACGTGCCATACATCGCGCGTTACATTGGAGTTGTTGCAAGAAAAGTTCCCAGAACGCGTAATTTACAGAAGAGGCGATGTGGAAAGGCCTTCAGGATCGTGTGATATAACGCTCTTAGACTTTTTTCACTGGGGCTACGTTGAGTCGCTGGTTTATGACAACAAACCAACAACAATTGAATTGACCAACTGGAGAACAACATCATTCAAACCATTATTGGTGAGATCCAGTCGAATTGATGCAACAGAGTCCTACAAAATTTGACCTCTCGGATTGAATGTACTTTAATCCTTTAATTTCAGAGTTTAAGTGTATACAACATAAATCGTTGAGTATGATAACTGATTTAAACTTGACGCCAAATAACTGTAGCGGAAGTGATGACGAAAGTAAAAGGACTCCTAATCCTACATTATAACTACACATCCAATTGAATTTGAGTAAGGATACAAGTAAATTTTCTTTCCTGTGATTCTTACGCAAGCCTTCTGTCAATAGTCGAAATCGGAGCCACCAATCCACATTTCTTACAGTCGTACTTTCTTTAGGTGATTATCTAAATCGAATGAACGTGAATTACTGCTTGTCATCAGTGAAGAAATTGACCTCAATTGAAAGATATTTGTGGTAAATCTCCACAAATTCACAAAGCAGCAGTCTTTGCTGCTGGTGGTGGTGGTGTGGTAACGACATCAAATCAATTAGGAACATGATTCCTTCTCTCCTTCAGTGAAAACCAATTTTACTTCTCTTTTGTTTTCTATCGCCCGAAATTACACCTTCTTCGCATGTCAAGTGAGCTTTACTTTTGACATCAATGAAATTTACTCAAATTGCTATCTAATCTTTTGCAATTTTATTTTTGGGTAAATTGCTCAAATTCCAGGATGAACACTCGTAAATTCATATAATAGTTGTATTGTGATTATTACATCAATGTAAAAAGGAATTTTAGGATTTCGTGAAACATGTTAGTGAAATCTATTTTCTTAATTTTCTTTGTGTAGCATAAGTATAGTGTAGCTTTGGGGTCAGGCTCCTACATTTAAACTAATGACTTAATTAATTTGTTTTACTTAAATTTTCTTTAGTAAACTAAAACCCATTCGAAGGCACATAGAAAGCGAAAACTTTTCTGAAAACGGTACCTCTTTTGAATAGTTTCAACCGCATGTATTTCATCTCGTTAGCTTACAAAGAGTGACTTTCCACTTTTGAAGTATGCATGACTTGTTCCCGGGTTGAAAATCACACAAAGTTCTTCAAAGGGTTTTAATATCCTTCCTTCTACAACAATTTGCCATTGCCGCAATTCGGAACCAGGACTTTGTTTTTGATTAAGCGGGTGAAATACTATGTACAACTCCCACCGAAAAAGGTAATGTGAAGGAAAAATAAATAAAAATGACGGAAAGTACAACGCGTTGGTGGTTTCTGTGTTCATAGAATATTGTCAAGTACTTATGTATGCTTTGTTGTGAATGTCTTATACAAGAGCTGTGTATAAGGACTGCATTTCGAATTTTTCGAAACGGAAATTCAATAACCTTCCACAAGAACAGCATAAACTCATTTGCACAGAGGTAAGCGCTCGTCAAGGATTTAATGTTGGTTTTCATTACAATCATTTTGGGACAGAGAACTCTGTATACTCCTTGTTAAACTGAATGGCAATCTGGTTCACCGCATATTCGTTAAAACAAAATATGAAACGAAGCGTTTTCAATTGTTCTTTGAAGAACGTTTGGAAGAAAAAATAAAATTGATTATGTTTTCCCATTTTTCGTATACGAACTAAAGTCTAAGCCCAACAAAATCTTAAATTATAATTTTAAAGTTCATATAATGAGAACGATCTCATTTATGTTCAAAGAACCAAACCGATTCACCCGCAAGTAGGCACAAAGCAACAAACTGGATAAAAACTTATGTTTTTTTTTCCAACATTTTTAATGACCTAGATACATGTAACGTAGAATAAAGTATGTGCGAACAAGTAAAATTAAAAAAAAAAAAAATACATACCTATATGTAACCACTTTCCTATATGCATTCGCATACGAGTATGTATGAACGTGTTTATGGAAACCATTGATAATGATATTGATGCTAAAACTGAACAAGGACAGTAGAAGGTTGTTCTTTTGGAAATCGGGCTATGTATGATTGCAGCAGCAGAAAATAATTTAACAATTGGGAACACGAGTTTTGTGCAACAACCTTCAGAAGCACTTATTTCATACCGTTCTGATAAGCAGAAAAAACGCAAATAAACGCATACAGGAGTCGTCGGTATAAAAACAAAAAGACTGAAATATTGTATGGAAAGGGAATTATAGCTTCACCATATGTGTCGTTAGTCTATCTAACACTTCGTTAGTTGCTGTATCTTGGCTTTGAACTACGTCTTTATACGAACAAAATATGAATGTCACGAAAAAATGCAAATGGAAAGTAGCAGAGGTATGGTACATATTTGAAACATTATTAAAACTTGAACCCGAATGAGTTGGAAACGCCGCTGGTTATCGAATCTCTGTTCGTTGTTTTAAAGTGTTGTTGCGTTTGATCGGATAGTGAAAGCGTTGAATTTCGTGCCTCACTGAGTAGCTAAAAAGTCGCGCTATCGAAATTATGTTGCATCTCTTGTTAACCCTTCTGTTCTGTTGGGGTCATTTTATGACCCAAAATGATTACAAACTAAAAAATTTGACTGGGGGGCCAGGCCTGTACTTCCCACCTGGTATTGCGTTATGTAAAAGCGAAAATTATTTCCAATAACACCACAACGTGCTTGTTGTTCAGCACACATTTTTTAAAGCATTTCTTTAAATATCTCAGTATCTGCTGGACCGATTTTGGTCAAAATCTAATCAGCTCTAAGTTTCATTGAGACAAATAAAACCAAAAAAAACCGCATGATCATACGTTGTTCCGTTCTCCAGATATCGAAGGAGAAAAAAATTGTCACACACACACGCACACACAGACATCACTTCGAAAATGGGTGGAAATGATTTCTAGGGTATCGTAATGTGAAGCTGTGTTTAAATCTCGAACTTTTTTTTTGGGTGATTGCAATACTTCCCCTATGGAGGTGGGAAGTAAAAATTTGTATTTTAAAGTCGCTTTATTTTTCAATTCCTTCCTACTCAGTGCATGAATTTTAACATAGATTAAGTTACTTCAATCGGTTATTTATCAGTTATATTCCAGACATAGTTTTAGGCGGGCATATGCACATGATACGGTTCGGTCACTTTGTGACTCGACGACCTAAACATATATTTGTTTGTCAGTGCATTGTTTGCAATGACAAAGAATGCCTTTTGCTTGCGATTTCAAATTTACCTTGGACGAACTGGAAGATAACCTGAACGAAACCAGGGTGAACGAGTCGTTTTAGACTTAGTATCGGAATGTCTTGGAAGAAATGTCACAACTGATCAACAATAATTTAGGATTAGAAATTAGAATTGCTCATTCAAAAAATAACTCTTGTTGGCATAGCTAGAAAGAACAAGAGGTTTCTACCAGTTCATGCTACTGCTCAAGAAATTTGTATTCCATGAGAAGGAAGCATTCGACAGTATATACCGAAACAGTACAAAGTTATCTTGACAATTCGCCCAGATCAATAAAGAAATGTTCTCCGAGGGTTGTCTTACTGTCTCTGCTAAGACTTGGGCATTCACGTAGGAGGTGGAATGTGTCCTCCTCCACATCCGCGCCAAATCCTCTGTATATGTAGGTCCATTGTACTCAAACGCATTCTATTTTGGTGGGCCCCCAGCAGGTTGTGATCTGTCATAATACCTAAGAGATAGGTGATTTCTGTTGAGTGCAATAATTTTTTTGGTTTTTCTTTTATTTAGCTCGATCCAGAGCGATCTTGAGGTGCGACATATCGTGAGTAAAATCCATCTATCATTCGCGAGTTTTTGGAATTTCACGGTGATGCTGAACTTTTTAAGCTCTAGTGGGGGTAGGATTGAATCATTGGCCATTGTCATATGTGCCACTAGTAAAGTCCTAGATTCCGGAAATATTTGAATGTTACAAGTCAACTTAGGGTTGTTTTGACACTATGGATCAAATGGTTCGTACATATTCATATACAAACGACAAACTAACCGGTGGCCAGTAGCTTGCCTTTCATTTCTGCGCTAAATGCCTTCATATTGTGGACCGATATTCATCCGAATTGAAATAACAATAAGCTCTATAAACGTCGTCTATTTTTACAAGAGTTAAGTGAGCATTTAGTTCGGGCATGTATTGCTCGACGAAACCGTCTTCCGCGAGCCGAACGTTCTGCTGCCATCGGTCGTAACATCCGGAACTAGGAATCAACATCATCACCACCATCAGCTAGAAAATGCAAAGCTAACGATCACAAACGCTGCAGGTTTTGTCCTCCAAATGATGAAAAAATAAAAGCTTTTACTACATGCAGTGTTTGCAATGTCCAACATATCGTTATAGCAAAGTCATATTACTTATTGTGAACAACATTTCCCATAAAATCTTAATTTGCATGAATTTTACTTTTGTTTCACTGAATTTTTGTTTTTTTCAACAAAAATATATATGGGTCATTTTGTCACCCGAAACGCAACACGTGCAATTTTTTTCTAACAGAGGGTTAAAAGAAAATTCGAGTTTCATTACAGAGCTTTAAGGCGGAATATGGGTACGAAATCGAAAGCGAGAGCAGCACGCCCGTGAAAAGATGGCATAAAGTGGTACGAAATTGAGTCCACAAACAGCTACTTCTCGGGCTCCCGAGATCGCCGTGATAAAAGTTTATGAACGTATGTATGTATGTACAGAAGCAACCTACCAGATATCTGGCCTGAGTGACTCCGATTAATACGGCGTCGTTGAGCACGAAGCTTAAAACAAGCGTACTGTCAACAGATTCTGCACGTTATTCATCGACAAGCCATTCGGACATGTTTGCGATATGTGCAACAGGCTCTAATTCAATCTATAGTTGAGTCTGATCATAGCATCACAAGTGACCATGATCGTAGAAGTGTTCGCCAATGAGCTGTGAATGAATTCATCCTTTCGTGAAACAAAGCGTTTGTCTTTACTGCTTTCTCCAACCTAACCTTATTTAGCTTGATAAAGAAAAAGGGACAAAGTGCACAGTTACGACTGTACCGCAACCAAGAACATCAGGTATGCCAAGAAAATTTAATTGCGATAAAGGTATACTCGAAAATATACTGTCAAACTAAAGATTGATGGCGGTTCGCGACTCTTCTACTTATTTTCAGACGAAATTATTCGGAATTTCAGGTTTATACTTCCGTATCTAAGGGGATGAAAGATGAAGGGTTGAAACTTATTTTATAATAAATCGTACTTTACAAGTTTTCAATCGGCGTTTGGTTCAAGCCCTCAAAATCAGGGCCGTAGCCAGATGCTCTGGGGCCCCGGGGCAGTAAGCAATCGAGGGGCCCTTTATCACCCCACTTTCGTTTAGGAAGCCTTTTTACCGTTGGATACTTTTAATAGTGCTGAAAACTTGAAATTTGTATAGGGGTGTCATTTAATGTTTTTTTCTTGTTAAGTTCAATGAGACAAAACGCATTTTGACTTTTCACCTTCATGACTCTTTATTCGTTCTGAAATGTGCTTCCAGTCCCTAACACCACTGATCGGAAACCTTTGAGGCTGAGCACCATCTGCATGTCCTTCTTGTCTACTAACAGGGTAGACAGTAAATGCAATCAAGCTTCATTGAATAGAACAACCAATTTCTGTTTAACTTTAATCCAGCTTTAGTTATCAAATGGTAATAGCTGTTTGAAAAAGATCGACCTTGTTGTGCTTCGTCACTTGGAAAAGGGCCATCTGGTTGGTGTGGGTCAGGTGCTATAAGCCTACGTTTTATCTCAGGTTCTTTTACAATATTAGGGAAGTCAACTGTAGCTGCATCTATGTCTTGTGTGGCTGGGTCGTCGACAGTAAGACTGGTCTTGTAACACGCTTTCCACGTCTTCTATTTTCTCTTCATTTTGGTCTGGTATTTTCTTTAACTCTATTGAGGTAAAAAGTATTTATAGCATACGTTCACATTCTAGTTCAGTCAATATCCTTCAAAATATTTGTCAATACAATCTGCAGATTAAACATGCACTTGTGTATTACACAGAACACTTGGCGCGCGAGTCCGATTAAAAAAAAAATAAACATTTGCTCGTCATTCTACGTATGTATTTAAAAAAAAAATCCTTCTAGCGCTTAACTTGTTTTAATTATTAACCATGTAATTTATTTATGTCAATATCAATAAAGTTATAATAATAATAATAAATCATTGAAAAACGTTTCTTTCTCAAAAAGTATACGCAATATTTCGAATTTTAAAACATATTGACTAGACTAACCGGACTTACGGTCGAACGGACAAACAGTTAGACAGACTGAATAATTATAAGGGTAACTGGATTTGTATCTGTCTCATCATCGCTTCTCATAGACTCCTGTTGCGAGGATGGCCCTGAAATTGAGCTAGAAAGCCATGAAGTTAAGATCCCTGAGCTTTTAACTACCTCTGTTAATTTCCTCTTATTTTCTTGCCTTTTTTGTGCACCACTAAGGTATGTTCGCTTCATGTTTATTCAAATAACAACACTTAACTTTCCGTGGTAGCAAAACAAATACCAAGCAAAATTGATGCACAAAGAGATTTTTCCGCATTAGCTTTAGCATGAAACATTTTATGAAATGCGAAGCATTTTTCTGCATGCGTATGCCCATGCGTGCATAATATAACTGTGACAGATAACGCAATGTTATTGACGATTTAAAATTAAAATTTTCAAACAAAAATGTGATGTCCCTTTGCCTTTAGCGTAGAATGAGAATTTGGGTTTCCGTATTTGAATTTCAATTTGAAATGTTCAAAGTTTATTCTCTTCGTCTAAACAGTAATGTTAATGTATTTATATGTATAATAATCTTCGGAATTATTTGTTATGGTCAATATTCGACCTGTTGATATTGTTGTTTAAGTAAGTGAATATTTGTTCTTTTTATCTGATTTCGTAAAAAAACAAATGCTCTCGTTCTTCGGGGCCCCTTACGTCCGGGGGCCTCGGGGCACTGCCCCGGCTGCCCCGGCGGTAGCTACGGCCCTGCTCAAAATGTGACACATGCTCGTATAAAAAAATAAATAACAAATTAATTAGATTCTATTCAATTTCTTTTTTATTCAATGATTGTTTATTTCTTTTTCCTTTGATTTTCTTCCAAATCGTTTTTGTTATTTCTTTTACGGAAGCAAATTTAAATCATTACTATTAAATAAAGACGAAACATTAAAATACTTTGGCCCCGGTAATCTCAGCAAATACTGATCCGATCAACGTGAAATAAATAAAGTTTATAATATTCCTTATTTTTACGAAATCCAGTTAGGATTTATTTTTTTTTTATTAAAATGTTTTTTGTTAACAGGGAAATTTAACATTTCTATTTTTTTCATACTAATTTTAAAGAAGTTGACCAACATACTCACTCCTAACTTTAAATCAATTAAAAAAATGCAAAAACAAACTCTTTTGTATAAAGTCAATATGCTTACGCAAATTTTAAGCCCTTCATCTTTTCTTAATTATACTTACTTGCTGAGAAATTAATTAATAATTATTTTCAATACATCATTTATTTTTATTTGTTTACATCGCTGATATCGATTCAATCACGAAGACGAGGTTGCTGCATCGTTCCGTGTTTCTCGCACGGTCTCTCTCTTCCATTCTTATTCCTACATTGAATGATCATGAAGTGTATGTTATGTGGATCATATTTTGACTTCCCACCTCAATAGGGGAAGTATTGCAATCGGCCAAAACAATAAAGGTTCCCGATTTTGACAAAGCTTCACATTACGAAGCACTGGAAATCATTTGCACCTGTTTTCGAAGTGATGTTTGTGTGTGCGTGTGTGTATGTGACAAGTTTTTTCTCCTTCGATATCTGGAGAACGGGACAACGTACGATCATGTGTTTTTCTTAAATTTATTTGCAGCATTAAACTTAGATCTGATCAATTTAGGGTAAAATTGGTACAGCGGATGCTAAGATATTAGAAGAAATGCTTTAAAGAAAGGTGTGCGAACAACGCAAGCACGTTGTGGTGTATATCGGAAACAATTTTCACTGTGATATAACGCAATATAAAGTGGGATGTACAGGACTGGCTCCCCAGTCGAATTTTTTTTTTCTTTTCAACTGCCTGGTTTTTGAGTTAAAGCTTGATAATCTCACTCAAAAACCAATCAGTTAACCCTAAAAAGCTAACCTTATTTTGTACTCCGTTAAAGCCTGCAATTAAAAGAGAAATGGTTTTATTTAAGTTCTCTGTTGAAGCGAAGATAGATTTTATTAACAAAAGATAATTATTCAAATTAATGAGTTTAAAGTAAATTTACGGGTCGGGCATAATGTGGTTGTGTATCGCTTTTTTTATAACTACAAAATGCGCAGTATTTTCTTTCGTCTGCTAAGTTTTGGTTTTCCGGTTGGTTCACGTTTGTAAATTTTGCTTCCTAGAATTGAAAAATCACTTGAATACATCAAACGAGATGCACTTTTAGCAAACCCTTTTCAGTAGACTGATGCGTAAATAGATTACGCAAGCACTTACGAAAGGTCATTGCGCTTTAAGCTCTGCCTGAAGAAAGCTTTTTTTTCACCATGGGAGTAAAATTTGCGTGGTTAGCTTTCTAGGGTTAAAGAGAGAAGAATGTTTTCGTTGGCGTTTAAAAATAGAGGCACATCAATACAAAGCACTTGCCAATTTAGTAAATGATAATGATAGTGTTAACCACCCTCAAGAATTTATTATTTCTCTCAACCCAGCGGGTCTTCCGCCGCCGTACCAATTACATTTGAAAATCGGCACACCAATACATAATACTAATCAGAAAACCTTTGCAAGAGCAACCGATTTTAAATCAAGAAGTTGAATAAAATTCTTACTGGACCCGCAGCAGGGAAGGATGCCCTTATTCCTAGAATTCCAATGATACCAACGGATCTCCCTTTTTAGTTTAGACGGTTTCAGTTCCCCATTAAACCGTGTTTCTGCATGACGATTAATAAGGCTCAGGGTCAATCATTTAAATTTATTAGGGTGGAACGTTTCTTCCCATGGTCAGCTTTATGTTGCCTTATCAAGAGTAGGCTCACAGAAAAATCAGTGTTTGCTTCTTCCGCTTAACAATAAAACAGTAAACATTGTCTATCCCGAAGCATTAAAATAAGTAAATTAATTAATATACATAGATATATAATAACTTCAACAATGTCTATTTTTCTTGCAATTATTTCTGTGAAATGCATTATTCTGGATACGGTAAGCATTTAAAATTTTTCTTTTTGTTTTTTTAATATTATGTCAAAAAAAGTTTTTTAAGACCTTTACGAAGCAACGCGAGGACGGGTCTGCTAGTAGTAAATATAAAAAGTCGGTATATTAAAAATATGTAAAACTAAAATAAACAGCCCCGTCAAGAAGAAATTGAATCCGTCCGGCATTTACCTTGCGACCGTCCTGCTCTGACTATTAGAATAACTAGGGCTTTTCGGAATTATTTCTTCGACGAGTAAGAAGATTTACCGAGCTCCCGGACTTTCGATTAGTTCCTATCCTGCGGTTCCTCTTAAGGGTTGTCAGAATACCATTTTTTTTTTATATTTTCACTAGAACTAAATGGGTTATGAATACTCTTATGATGCTATTCACACAGCGCTAGTGTTGGTGTAGTGATTTTTGAAACTCAGGTGGTATTAGGTTTCAGTCTTTTTGCTCCGAGGGTGGTGTCCAGAATGACTGGGGAGAATTATTGGTACTTTTGCCATTGCTTATAATTCACAGTCACAATGGACACATGATTTCGTTTTTGGTCGTTGGCTGGAAAGGAAAGTTAAGAAAGGAAGTACATACATACGTATACACTTCAATTATTTGCACCCAAATCTAGTTTGCGCCTACGCGTATGTGAAAACAAATAAATATTTCCCTTTTTGTTAAACTTAGATTTATTGACAAAAGAAATAAGACTACCGTGGGGAAAGAGGTTTTACTTCAAAAAGAATAAAAAACTCGTTTGCTTTGAAATATCACAAATATGAAGTCATAAATTAAAAACAAAAAAAGAAGACACTGAAGCTCAATGTATTCACAAAAGTTTGACGTTTTGGATTACTTTTGGCTTCTATCGAGTTGTTTTTTGTTCTTTTGTTAATTTACTGGAATCTTTCTTCCTTTTAACATCTTAATACACATCAAAATGAACATCATTTCAAGGAATTTAATTACATTAAAAAATAATTGTTGAGCTCTTTCTTTCAATAGGTAGCAAACAGAATTACATTTCAAAACACAAGAAGTACAAGCGGATTACAGACTGCTGAAGCCCTTTTCAGCTTTTTCGAATGCTCCCTTTTTTTCCCCCTTTCCATGTATGTAAAAAAAAACTTGTCTAAAGACTTCACAGTCTCCACCCGTGGAATCTACAATACAATTTGGTATTCGTTTTTTTATTTGCAGTAACTAGCATTGCAGCTTTTCCATCAGTACTATTAATGTGTCTATATAATGTCCTCCCTTTAATACAATGAGCTATTTTACATTTACCGTAGGTACTAATTACTTCACCAGTATTCAGCAGATCATTCCTGTAGCTCGTTTCTATGGCATGGCCCTGCAGAACAGTCAATTGTGGTATCTATCTACTGTGTGCTATTGGTGGCTTTTACAATTTTTAATTAAAGTTGCCATTTTATTTACCCGGAGAATATAATTTTCTTTAGATGAGTTTTTGCGCTCTAGTAAAACCGGAATCCAGGAATCCATCATCAACAACTACGTAATGAAGGTAGAAACAAACAGCAAGATACCTTGGAAATGAGAAAATATTTCATTGTTTCGACTTTTTCTATGCTTTCAATAAGCTTACTCATTGTACTCATTAATGAAAGAATGTAAGACGAATGGGATTGTAAGGTAAGTTCAAAGTTGTATTATGATAAAACGCGTGTTTTTAAAATAAATTACATGTCATGATGCACCGGAGTAGTTATTGCAATTAAAATTTAAATTATGTTAATGGATATAAAAGATAAAATTGAGAACATGTTAAAGTATGACTATGCCAGAATCGAATATGTATACATATATGTATGGATATGTATCACAAAGACGACGGAACTGCTAGCAATTCATAAAGACTGATATTCACGCCATCTGGTTGACATTATTCTTTTATTTCCAGCAATAACTAAACGTTGAAAATCGTAATAGTAAATATTTTATGAAAATTCAGATTAAAAATTTGCACACACGTAGAAAGACAATCAAGTAATAATATTCTTCATGGTTTTAAAACAGACCTCTAACCTGAGTAAAACAAATCCAACCTTTGGTCATTCTTTGTGTTAACGGTGAAACTCTTTTACCTTAACGATGATAGCGAAGGTTCATGTACCTTGATTATTGTTATGGATATAAATGGGTTATGGGTTGTACTGATAGACCACAACTGTGTCGACGATGGTGAATACCACGGGAAGAGGTAGAACTAATCAAAATGAAACACACTGTGTGAGAACACTGGGAACTGATGAATTAGTCGTTTATTGTCCCATGAAACAGAAATATTTCTACAAAAATTATTCTTGCTAAACACAAATCGAAAATAATAAATACAATAGATAAGAGCTTATTGTGCTAAATTAACGAAAAAGTAACGCAGTGAAAATAATAAAAGAGGTGCTTACTACTACGCTTTCATCGACAACCCTAAAAGTGAGTGCTAAGCGAACCATATTGCCAATGCTGCACCTGTTTGCTTGTTAGCCTGCATTATGGGTTTAAGTTGGATTTTATTTTGGTTGAACATAATATGTTTGGCATAGCCGGCATTCTTGTATTGCTCTTCATTGGTTATTGTTTTGATACTTAATCTATCCACGTATCGTTTGTATTAGAACAAATGTAACGAAATATGTTTCGTAGAGAATTGTTCAACTCTCATATGAAACTGTTTGTTTGTTTAACTGTTCATCGTGAAACCTCCTACGCTCGAAGCAGATTTTTGAAGTTCTTTCAGACATAAACATAAGCCTGTCCCGAATATTTGACAAACGATGCAACGGCAATACTCACAGCGGACTGCAACAAAAAGCAGAAATGATAAAAGTTCGAAAGCTTATTTGGGAACAAATACTGACTTAGCATTCTTTCAAAAGATCGAGATATAGCTCAGAGCGACGTTAACTCCATAGATCCTAGTAATATGACTTGATTGACATTACTTGATTCTTTAGATTTGTAAAGAAAAATAGACCGGTTTCCACCGTCTCTTTTGCTTCAATACTCAGCTCAGACTTCCATCCCCATTTGCTAAGCCATTTACATATCGTCACCTGAGTGCAATAACTTGCTATTAGTTCGGGCTATTTCTCACTAGGATAGACTTTCGTTCATGAATGTTGGTATAATTATCGAAAATTGTCAAGGGTACATGTTGCCAGATAAGAAGAAGAAATATAGTATATTACGCTTATAAGAAACTCGCTCATAGGAAAAACTCGTTTAAAAGAAATATTAATAAAACACCATATCCCTTCCAACAAATATCAATCCTACTAATCCTACTAATATAATAAATGTGAAAGTTTGGATGTTTGGATGTTTAGATGTTTGGATGTTTGGATGTTTGTTCCTCCGTAACGCCTAAACGGCTGAACAGATTTGGATGAAACTTCGTGAGTAGATAGTCTTTGTCTAGGATTAGCGCACAGGCTAATTTTTATTTTGAAAAATTCATAATTCCTTATGAAACATCCATTTAGTGACCTGCGCAGCACTCAGCCAGTGGCACATCGTAGGGATCGTAAATCACTATCGTATGTGCGACAAGGGTGGTATTTCCCTTTTTTGCTTTTCTTGTTGCTTCCTTTTATTTGTGGTGGGTATGTGTTGTTTGATTCTAAATGATCGGAACTCGATCGCTTTTCACAGGGAAAAGGGTTTTCATGATTGTGTAGCAGATATTCAGTTTTTCGAGTAGGTAAAAACAAGTATCCCACTGCAGCAATAAAAAATGACGTAGGGTAAGTAAAAAAAAAGCAAATTAATCATGTTGCATGACTATGTTAGGTATTTGAATGGATCTCATAGTGTTCCCCGCTGTAGAAGGAATTCGAAAGGATATGAAAGTAATGAAAATGTGATGAGTGAGGTGGGTAATTTTCAGCTTGGTTTTGTTTAAGACCTATTGAAACACCCCAAGTTTAGGATCTTAGTTGAATATTGGCGTAGTAGTAGGAAGTGCGAGTATTATCCAAGCGTCATTATTCTCTTTTTGCTGAAGATTGGGCAATCAGAGAGAAAACTTGGACATACAGCTTTGCTATACTTAGTCGACTAAGGTAAAGTACCTAATGATAAAAAATATGCTATGCGATCGCTGTGGCCTAGCGCTTAGTGCGTTGAATTGATGAACAAAGATCACTGGTAAAGATTTATATCAATGCCTAGATGACAATGAAATACAGCCTATCTGAAACATGCTCTAAGAAAAAAGTCGTACTTGATACGATTTCGCTGCGATTTTACAATTGAGGCTAGGTATTACATTTATTTTTTTGCTTCAAGTAAGTACATCTGACAACGCCTCGAGAATATGAAGCAGATCATATCCGCAAACGACACTACCACTACTTAGCAGGGTTTTTAAACTTCTTAGAGTTATCAGGAGTGCCGTCTCATAGACTGGTGTTAAAGGTTGGTGTTTCGGTTTTGCTGATGCTTAACCTTGATGCTCCAAGACTATACCATAGTACCTGTGCGTCATAGAGTTGGAGGAAAATGGAGAGAGCGCACTAATTCCTCGCATCCCTATAACATCTAACAATTTGCTCTTTCAATTTAAAAGACGACAGTTTTCTCTAAAAGCTGCATTTTAAATGACGATTATGTAGTGTATGGGGTTGTACTACAGTAAAGTATAAAGTGTGAGGCAAGGGAAATAAAATAGCAATTTTGTGATAGACCTGCCCTTGGATAGTTGATTTTACGCTCTTTACAGAAGAGTGGACAAGAAGGTGAAGTAGCGTACAACCAAACAATTTACCCGTGCTGCGCAGACACAGTAGAGGTCGGTAGGCAGAAGTGATTGTTTGGTAAAGTGCTATCAAGACACAATTTGCGCGGGTGCGCTGTTTTGATACCACAACTCATGAGACCTTGACGTTGATGGGAGTGGTAGAGGGACACAGTAGAAGACGTGGGGCATGTGTTCTTCCAGGGACCACGGTTCTATTCTCAACGGGAGATATTGATAAAGTGGAGTGCAGTGTGCGTTTTCGCCAAAAGCACGTACGTAGAGCTGAGACGCCTGGAAAAGAAAAGAAGTTGAACCCGAGATAGGCAACAGAACAAAATAGCAAGCAGATAATGCCAACCTATATAACAAGGATCGACAAAGAACACATACAGCTTAAATGTATTTACACTCCCAATGGAACACGCTGGCACACGCATGCACCCATGTACGGTATTCTTAGGCGCACATTTGTTCTTTTACACACATTTTCAAACCCGGACGTGAAGAGAGACAGAGAGAGGGTAGTACCGTGGGGGATAGGTGTTGGAGGCGAAGGTGGTTTTAGTTCGGGTTGAAATACCACACTAAGGCTTTCGATGCTTTCCACCTTTCTAAAAAACAAAACCCTCTTCACATCACAAAATCTGTGAGCTATGCCACATGAACGTATTCGCGGGTCAAGCTTAACGGCAAGACATTTTAGGTCAATGCGGACGAAGTCGCGGGTACAGCTAGTTTGCTACATGTTAATGAAAACTAACAATTTCTTACTTAGAACCAGTGTTGGCACTTCCCGTTTACAAAAAGTGGTAGATCAAGCCAAAAAAAAGTGGTAGATCCAGATTTTCCGTGGTAGAATTTAATCAAGTGTAAAGAGACAAAATAAAGGTAGAATAAATACTCAGTGTACCATATGAAGTGTCACTATAAATGGGCATATACTTGAGAAAACATAAACAATGCAGTGCATGATTTCGTACATGGCTGGTTTTAAGTAAAATATCAATAAAATGTAGAGAGAAAATAGGAATTTTTGTAAAAAATATAGTATTTTTGTTTCATTGTCATTGCGGAATTTATTTTTTGTCAAGATAGCAAAAAGTTGTAGAATTTTTGACTTCCGTGGTAGAAGTGGTAGATTGTGAAAATATAGCAAAAAAGTGGTAGATCTACCACTTTAGTCGGAAAGTGACAACACTGCTTAGAACAAAAAATGGGGGCATCAAACTTTCATTAAAAAAAAAAAATAATAATTCGCATGGCACCTTCGCGCTAATGCCAAAAAGGAATTCAGCTGTGCAATAACAATGGACACAGACGGGAAAAATCGTAAGTATGTACTTTTGAATAACTAATTATTTACTGCAAATAATAATTTAAATTAAACTTGGTTTGAAGCACAAGAAGAAATTGGTCGCCGGAAGAAACGAGTACTTTTTTAGATGCATACAGCAAAAGACAAGCAGAATTTCAGCATGCTAGAAAAAAAAAAAATTCGCTATGAATAATGGGCTGGAATACATATTGGCCTAGAGAATTTTGGTTTATTTACATGTTTACATGCAAGTTCTGCTGATTTTAATTAAATTAATTTAAATTTCAGATTTAACCGACGATTGTCGAAATGCTTAACATAAAGTTGAAGAATCTGATAAGAGCATTTAAGGCGACGGCGGCAGATAACAACAAAAGAACAGGGGAGTCGGCCAGCAAAACTCCATTAGAGGAGAAGATGGTAGGGATATTTGGCGGTAAGCCCGAGATGAGGAACAGCCACACCATTAATTTGTCAGGAAAGTCTATAGATGCCTTATCTACATTAATGACCACCACATTGCACCAGAAAGCAGTTCTTCGGGTAGATATGTGTTGTCAGTTAAATATAATGTGTTTAACTAAAATACATCTTATTTTACAGGTCAATTAAGGCCTTTGTGAGAGAGTCAATCTAATTCAAATAGTGAAGCAAGTACTTCCCGTGAGATACGAAATAAAATGTACATGTCCTACCGCGATAAATGGGAAGAAATTGGCTGATTATGCTACAAAAAAAAAAGTATGAGCGCGAAAAGGGGAAGGAATCCCACTATTTTAAAAAGCAGTGGTTACTTAGGGAGCATATGCATTTTTTTGTTGGTACACGTGCCATTTTGAATCTGTACATGCAATGCATTTTTTTAATAGTTTTTTTGTTCGTTTTATTCATTTATTTATTTTTTATTTTTTAATTAGAATTAAGTTATAAGTTTTTCAATAATAATAAAGTTCTTTATATTTATTTAATTTTTACTGATCATATCGTCCAGTAAACGCTGTCTTCTGGTACAGCTTACTATTCCTTGGTGAACTTTAACAAATGGAAAGTTTTCAGGATCATATATTGTTCATTTATTTTATCGATGCTATCGGTACACATGTTGTGCAATATACACCCACAGACCACTAAATTTATCACCAAATGTATGTATGTTCCTTTGCTCAGTAAAACGCAGCAATCTTTGGAAACGGGTTTTGAGTAGACCAAATGAATGTTCCGCAATAACCCGGCCAGAAGAATGGAGATCATTTAATCTTCTTTGGGCATTCGTCCTTGATCCATTCTCTTTAAAGGTTGAAATCAACCAGTCTAGAGATGGATACGCAGAATCTCCGAGCAAAAACCATTGTTTCGGAAAAGTTCATCCCTACTTTGGCATGCATTTCTGTAGAAATCAGATCTTCATAGAATTCGGCTGTCGTGTAAGCTACCTGGTTCCCTACAGAAGATGTTGGTAAACTTTTTCTTACCATCCACTGCAGCTTGTATAGAAATGCTATAACAGCGTTTGCTGTTGAAATTGCTTTCCTTGTTAGAAATGGATGCTTTGATCCTTATATGGGAACCGTCAATACATCCCAACATTTCAGGAATCTTCGTTTTTGCTTTCATTAAAACTGCATTTTGTGTAGCTTCATTTGGTGGCCTATAGATATGACCCAAGATGTTACTCTTTTTATAATATTCCATCCCGTCGGACTTGAAATGCCAAACAAATTCGCGATTTCTCGGAAAGTATTTGTGTTTGTCATATACCACAGAAATACAAATATTTCAAGTTCTGGTGAAGCTTTTGGCAGTCCTCTCCTTGTTGTGATTCGTAACCGCTCTGATAATGTGTAACGATATAAAAGTAGTTGCAAAATATACATTTGATATTTATAAATCAATATTTGATCACCTATCAAAATGTAGTCTGAAATGCTTCGTCTTCCTGGAAATTTTCGGCTTTTTTATGGTTTGAGCGAAAATTCTCGGTATCAAAGGAAGAATTCGTGCGTTCAGCATTGAACAGATAAAAACCTGATGAGCTACTTTCGTCGTTATCATCTTCGCTTTCAAATAATAACTATGGAACAAACAAATAAAGCCTTAATTAAGGTAATAAAAGCAAATAATATTTACCTCAATTGCAGCTGCTTCCATTTTTGCTTTGCTATTTTTGAACGTCATATTTTGAGAGAATTGAATGTGAAACTAATTCAGTGCGCCTCGGATAGCTGCCTTAAGAGCTTTTCTGATTTATTTGGGCACTTAATATAGAATATAGAAATAGAATATAGAAACCTAAGAATGATTTGACAAGTATTAAAAAAAATCAAAGACGTATAAATGCACTAAACAAATTGGTGGAAGAATATAGGGTAATTATGAACGCAAAGTTATTCTGCCTTACATTACAAACTATTTAAAAATTCATGAATATTACATTTGTTCAAAATTTGCAATATTTTTATACAAAGAACCAAGTTCACATTTCAAAATCTTCATTGGCAACTCTGGTAGCTACAACTACACAGAACAGCATGTCGATAGCCGGAAGGCATATTTTATTTCGCAATATTATTTGTCCTTTGAATTCGTGGCCGTTTCTATCTCCATTCGCCATCAACGACGGCGAATATTAAATCCGTTTTTGACGCGGATTAGATTTGTTTGTATAAAATAAATACAATTGAACTAAAAATGATTTTTTTTGTGTTTTATGCGCATTTGTATTTTACTTTCAAAAGTAATTAAGATTAAATTTGGACATTAAACCACTTAAAACAGAAAGATAAACAACTTAGCGAGTTGACGAATCCATTAAATCTAGAAATTGATTGATATTATTTCGTAAAATTTTCTTCTGATTCAATTCCCTAGGCATATTGAATTCTATTTGCAATTTAGAAAACGACTTCAAGACATCTTAATTAAATTATTTCAAAAAGGATATCTTTGCTGATTAATATCTTGTCTATCCTTTATTTATTTGAAACAAAGATCGTACAACAAATAATGCTTTTCGTATCCCTAGGGTGCCTTTAGGTAACGAACAAGAACAACAATTAAGCTTATGTCCTTAGGGAAAGGATTTTGGAATAATTGTATTGCTTGGCAAAAGTCGTATCTTGTGCGTAGAAGTTATATTTGCATATTGAATTTGTCAACCCTCTATTTTGATAAGATTATGGGATTTGTGAATAGAAGCAAGGAGTAGGTTGATGTGTATAATAATAACATTTCCGATTTGGTTAAGTGATTACAAACATCGTTTGAGTCTAATATTGAATGATTTAAGCGAAAATTGAATTGAAAACATATTCGTTTCATGTTTTCAAATTCACTATGCAGTGAAATAATGTAAACATGCTTCAAAAGAGTGTTAAGCTTAAAATGTTTTTGATTGCATAAGATACATTTTATCCTTTAGGATATTGTTTGTGATGAATTAAATACAATGTTAGTCGCGTGAAAAAAGTCAGATAGGAATTGGTTCCCAGGTAAAACAAAAAAATTGTATTTATGCAGCTAAGTATGTACATTGAAAATAAGTCGTAATGAGTTTAATCTAATTAAAACTTCAGGAGGTACTCTAAAATATAGGAACTGGCTACTCCAGGTTGCAGTTTTGTAAGACGTCAGCTACAAAGAGAGTCCAGAAATTTTCTGAAGGTCACATTGAACTTTAAAAACAAATTACCTCTTTTTAATTATGTAAATAATTTTGATATTTTCCTTCTAATGTCAACTGGTGATGAAAAAGGAAGGAACAAGAATTCATGAAACAGTTAATGAAATCGATGTCCGGTACTATCATGATATATAGATTGCATCGAGTAAATAGAGCAAGTGGAGAGGGAGACATTACTTTTGATTTTAAATGTAGTTAAGAACGCAATTATATCAAATTCGAAATTGTTACAGAAAGATTAATTAAATACATATACAGGGTGATTCAATTGCTTCCACGGTCGGCTATGCAGGCTTTCCGCCCAGTTTGCCATAAAAACTGCGATTAATTATAAATAACGTATCGAATCACGTCCTTTTGCTCTGAATTTGGTTGGGTATCATTGACATACACCTTTTGCTTCGTATAACCTCAAAGAAAAGAATTCAGCGTCATGATATCGCACGATCTTGGTGGCAATACGAGGATTGTCGACGAAGTACAGCCCAATCACGTCCTCGGCCAAAATCGAAAAATCGCCATCAACTCAGTGGTTTTCTTACACTCGATCCATGAAGTTACTACGCTGTTCGTGGTCTACTGGCTTCACTTGTTGAATCAATTGGATCTTTTAGGCACCACTCCCTAATTAAAAATGGGATTTCTAAGTATGACCATTTTTAGCCGTTTATGTTTAACACTTTGACAGAATAGTAGTGTTTAAGTGTAATCTCAAATTAAATCAAACTTTACATTAGAAACATTGTTTCTACATAGCTCTGGTCTTTCTCAATTGCAACAGCTGAGCTTATGACTTCAACGTGATGTAAAAGTGGCTTTACAATTCAAACTTAGACAAGAATTATACATTTCGAAATATTTGTAGGCTCTTACTTTGAGCAGCTCAATTAGCATCTTTCGGTGTTCGGTGATGTTTCCCTATATTGGAGGTCAATAAATATCTTAGCATTCTTCCAATTTCTGTAGGTGAAAGTGAATACTGTCACCAAAGGAATATTTTATTCCCACTAAGGTTAGAGAGTCACAAAAATCACAATCATTGTATGATTTTCACGTTGCTTCACGAAATATCTATCGATGGGGGTCAAACTATCTAAGAATGAAAGAGACCTACAGCTTTATTGCCGATTTCGAATAGCGAGGCGCGGCGGCGGCGGCGGATTGAGAAGGTTTTTCATAACAGATAATATCTTTGTGGTTTTTCATTTCCGTGAAGAGGTAGTTCCACGGAAAAGCATTTGCTAGTTTTGAGGCTCTAACCTGTGTCCTCTCGCTTAGCAGACCAACGCACTAACCACTGAGCCACGGCGACCAGAGCAATGTTTATAAATTATAGTAATTAATCCATTTACAACTATTCCTTTACTTAACCTCACACAACTCATAGGGGAGACAAAAAAGAGAAATTCGTCTCATCTTAAGCTATCTATACCCTCATTTTAAATTTAGTTTGATGAAGTTTTTTCCTAAAGATTTAAACCAATAGCGGTTATATTATTCCTATTTAACGCGAATAAATTAATAACTGGATTATAAGTTTTCGCGCGTTGAATATTTAGCAGCAGAAGATAAAAAGTTATGAAGAGAATATAAAATAGATGAGGTATTTAGATGGAGGAAGATTCACATCAATGATACAAATTCTGTTTGGTATGTTGACAAAAACGACATTTAGCTTTTAGGGTTATGTAAAGGGTGGTTAAGTTTTAAGGGCCGATGTTGATTTTGAATAAAACACAAATTATTTAGGAAATTATTGTCATTTCTTTTTATTATGATAATATTGGTATGGTTCAATTATGTATGGAACAAAATATCGGCCAAATGGCCGCCGCGACCTCGGCGGCACACCTCCATCCGATGGTTAAAATTTTCGATGACGCTGAGGCATAATTAAGGTTCTATGCCGTTAATGTGCCGAATTATCTCATCCTTTAGCTCTTGAATTGTTGCTGGCTTATCGACGTACACCTTTTCTTTCAAATAACCCCAAAGAAAGAAGTCCAACGATGTCAAATCGAATGATCGTGGCGGCCAATTAACATCGCCACGACGTGAGATAACACGGCCATTGAATTTCTCCCGCAAAAGAGCCATAGTTTGTTTGTTTGTTTTTAATGCATTTTTATTATTTAATTCATTTACTCTTATATGCTAGGAAAAAAACGCTTAAAACTTGCTTAACTAACTTAACTATTTTATACTAACTTACTGGCTCTACACCGGCACTCTAAGCTAAACTTAATTCTTAATCCATGTTTTTCGACCTAACCTAACTTAATTTAAAAGAGCCATTGTTTCGTTAGCTGTGTGGCAAGTGGCGCCGTCCTGTTGAAACCACATATCCTCCACATCCATATATTCCAATTCGGGCCATAAAAAGTTCGTTATCATCTCACGATAGCGAACACCATTCACAGTAACTGCCTGACAGGCCTCATTTCACTTCAGCCACACTATCGCGAACAGCAGCAATATTTTCTGCAGTACGAGCTGTACGAGCATGCACTGGTGTTTTCACATCTCCTACAGACCCGGTTTGCTCAAATTTTTGCACGATTTTTCCGATTGTACGCACATTTGGACGATTAAATTGACCGAAAAAATCACGAAGTGCACGATATGCATTTTGATTTGAACGCCCATTTTCATAATAAGCCTGAGTAACTTTAACGCGTTGCTCGATTGTGTATCTTTCCATAGTTCAAATTGAGTTAGTCTGAAATTGAGAAATGTGAAATGAAATGCAGAAAAAACTTGACGTTAAGGTGTGCTTCACATTCAACATCGGCCCTTAAAATTTAACCACCCTTTAGTATGCAATCTACGGAACAAAAATCTAAGGAAAATGCATATTTTATATGTTTCTGTTTTATTTTGCCCGATTTTAAGTTTACTACATGATATTAAAGTCCATTTGTATGTGTATGTTCATATTTGTGCTTGCCAAAACCGTAGTCACGTACAAAAAATCACGGCAAACACCTTCTAGCTTCTAAAAAGTGGCGTGCTTTACTGTCGGTTTCAGTACAGCTTCCGAGCTGGTAAGGTGACGCTTGCATAAATCCCGAATACTTCCTACCGGCTTAACAATAAGGACTTCAATCCAACAAGCACCATATTCTAAGTTTCTGGCATTTACGGGCTGGTTTGTGTGGAGTTTTTGACACTGATTCTGTATTGACATAGATATGTACTACCTCTGTGGCATTTCGGCACAAGTTGCGATATTAAGCTACAATGTTAACACTTCAGTTGGTGATTTTACAGATTTGTGGTTCGGAGTCGTACAATAAGTTGTTAATAAATACCTTCATAAAAGGATAAACCTGTGTACTGTGCGATTAGGATATTCCCCTTTGATCTTTTTGAAGTCAACCTTGAAGGTACTGACTTAGCCAGTGTCAAAACTGTTATCACGCTAAAAAACAAGTGGTGCAACTTGTTAATGATACATATTTCAAATAATCCCCGGATTCAGCAACGAGACTTGACATCTTTAAGTCCTCTTTAAAATATATTTTGCTCTGGGCTGATGTTTGCACGGAGGATAATATCATCAAAAAATATGATAAGTTGCTAGTTAAGCAGGCAAGAGCAACATCACCCTGATTTTTGTTCCTAAAGGCAGACACCAAGAGGGCCGCAGATGCATGTTCATAGTACTCGTAGTGTTTGTAAAGTTTGTAAAATATTGGCATTTTTTTTTCTGTGTTTTTTGGTATAACTCCAGAGTTATATACCATATGTCGATACCAGTTTTAACACTTGCTTGTATAACAATAGATTGTTCTCGGTATCAAATTTGGAATATTTCCCAAGTAATCAATACGTTTCTCTGTATTTGGTATCGAGTTCCTTACGTGCCTTTTTCACGTGCGACTTCTATTTTAGCTTTGCGTCGAGTGTCATTCCGAGGTATTTAGCCTCGTTTGGGAAGGGAATACTAACCGAGTTTATAAAAACAGTTTAAAGGGTGGTGTAGTGGTTGCATCATCCCTTGTCACGCTGAAGGTTTCAGGGGCATCGGGATGTTCGAAAGAATTACTGTGAATTATAAGCAATAGTACCAATAATTCTCCCCAGTCATTCTGGACACCACCCTCGGAGCAAATACTTAAACCTAATACCTTCAGAGCTTCAAAAAATCACGCCACCAACACTAGCGCTGTGTGAATAGCATCATAAGGGTTTTCATAACCCCTTGAGCGTTAGTGAATTATAAAAAAAAAAAAAAACAAAGTAGGCAAACTAATCGTTTGCTTATAAATGAAGTTCACATGGTCAGTCTTGGTTTCGTTAAGGGCGATTCGCCATGTCATTGTCTATTCGGTAACACTATTCAGAGTATTTAATTGATGAAAAGTGACATAAGTTAGTGTAATTCGCTTAAAAAATGTTTACCTATGAACGTCGGACATTTTGCCATTTATGATTTCGATCAATTAATAGTTACATACATACCTAATAGTAGCTCCACTACTTATTATAAATTTGTAAAGTATTAATTTTTTGAGTTATGCTGCTATTCCTATTCCTTTTTTATAGATCACTCGAGACATAAAAATAACTAAAATATTTTTAAGAAAATTAAGTTGGGATTTATATTTAATGAATGCTGAGTGTTAAATTTAAAAGATTACATTCTATTTTTTTTGGTTCTGTTTCCTTCTAGCTATATGAATAGACGAGAAAAAATCTGCAAATGGAAATTTAAGTCTGTCCATTAAACACAAAAAGGAATATCATCAGCAAAGAGAAGTTTCCCGTTGTATGCTCAGCTGAATGTACTCACATTAATCTTACAAGTAAATTACATGACCATTACAAGAAAATCTCTTCCTCATCTTCATCGTTTAATTTTTTTTTTTTATTCTCATCTCAGCGTTAACTGCTTTTTCATTTTCGCTTGTTTTAGCAGGCACACTTTTTGTTCGTTTACATTAGAAATGTTTATCATGTTTCCTTGATTCATTTTATGTTTTTTTTTTTTATAATGCGAATGGTGCTAGAGTTGTCCTTTGGTTCAAAGAATCAACGTTTCTGCTCAGATCTGGAAATAAATTAGAATTGCGTTTGTGTTAATATAAAGGAGCCGTTAATTGAGTTTTATGGATTGTGAAAATTACAAGGCATGAATTACTACAGAAAAAGGTTCTTCAGATTGAGAGTAGAAAAACGATTGTACCAAACAAAGCATGAAAGGTTAATAAAATAGAATTTTTTAAGTGATTGAGGAAGTCCTTCTGAATATGATGAATAACAAGGGTACTACCATGCGAGTTTATAGCTCAAGATACGTTTCCTTGTTATATGACATTTGGTAACAATCTTAAATTAAATCTCCACTGCAGGTTATTTTAAGGTCGTGCAGATATAGAGAAAAGTTCTATTGTGTATACATTAGTTAGTAGATGACTATTATAATACTAGATTGTCTTGGTACCATATTTGGTTGCGCTAATCTTTTATGGTATAGTGGAACTTATGCATACTAACTGAACCTAGTGAACTTTGACTAGTGTCTTAATCGAACAAAAAGCCTAGGCATACTAAAAAATTATGCACAAGTCGACTTGTCGTCGCAGGTTTCATTTGAAACTTTGTATATACGTACAATATTTTCATTATTTATTTATTTTTTTTTCAGTCCTTACAAAGATATTCATCTGTGGCAACTCGAAGACGTTGTAACATCAAATATATATAATACTTAATTTCTTAGGTGGCGCTACCCCTCCTCGATCCCTACCTTGCCGTGGTGGGGGGCTTAACCTAGTGCCTGTGAACTAGATGATAAACCGAGGGAGAAAACTAAATCTAGTCTGCTTCCAGCTTGATGTTTTCCCACGTTTCGGCTTGACTGACAGGGAGGTTTTCTAGAAACCAAAAGGTGATCACCCAAGTCAAGGTACGACGCGCCGAGGCCTGCATGGCTGGGGGGAGCTCAGTCGCTAGCGCAAACTCTGGATACCTGGGGACCTCCAGTTTTAACCCTAATTCCTCTTATCTGCATACAGGGAGTGAGTGCAGATGGACCTTTCTTCCCCCTTACTCGTGGGACCAATATGAACAAACACAACAATAACATAAACACGAACACAACAAAGGAGACGATCGTACAAGGATCGGGCGCTCCAACCTCCATAAAAGCTGATCATCAGACAGACCTTATGACTGAGGAAGAAGAAAATCTTCTCCTCAACCCCTTCGCCAATCTTTGAGCAGGGACAGAGAAAGCGTCGGAGCAGCCGCTACTGGCACAGAGGGCACTCTTGATGTCAGTGACAGCTGTTCAGTCGCTAGCTCCAACCTATCCAGATTGTCCACCTTTTCCAGGCGTAGCAAAATCGCGAACAGCAAGCTAACGCTAAAGAGACTAGGTACGAAGGGCTGGGACGAACTAACGGAAACTGACCGGAAACGACTGCACAACGCACGTGCCTATCTGCAGGAGCAGCGCCTTTTGGAGAACAAGCCTACCGCTCGTACATCGATTGACGCTGCTTCTGCAGGTAACACCAGCGATAAGATGTTGATGGGGCCACCTGCCCCCCTGACTGGCAAAGACCGTTCGGGGGAAGGGTCGTCCCCACCAACCGCCTCGAACACTGAACCCGCCAGGGAACTATCAATCTCTTCACCCAAATGTTGCATCAAGCCTACTGCTCGTACGGGTCTGGTGAAGGGGGAGATAGCCTCTGAGGCAACGAGGGCGTTGTCATCCACTATCCTGATTGGTGAAAACCGGTCTGGGGGAGATCGGCGGCGACCTCTGACTTACGTACAAACGAATACAGAGGGACAAATCGACCACGGGATCCAACCGGAGTACCATCGGACTCACCTTCTAGGAGTTGCATCAAGCCTACTGCTCGAACGGGCCTGGAGAGGGATAAGATGGCTCTCGGGTGGGAGGATGAGGGGAGCGCGCTTCCGGGAAACATCTCGAGCCTTAGCCAATCATGCGTACTGGATGTGAGCGCCTCTCACCAACCTGGGGAATGTAGTCGTGATGTCACTCAGACTCATACAAACTCGACGCTCGATAGCCTTACGACGGTTGTAGAAACTCAACCCTCTACTTCTCACCGTCGTCCATTGTGAACTCCTGGCTCTAACGTTCGAGGTGGGCGTGTGGCCAGAAAGCCTCTCCAACAGAAGGAGATTCTGCGCAGACAAAGGCGCAACGCCGTGAGAGTCATCCGGCGGCTCGAAAAGAGGGACCTTGAAACCTTCACGGTTGCAGAGAAACCGGCTCTGGAAAGGGCCAGACTTAGGGTCAAGACGATACCGGTTACCACACCTACTGACGGACAGGACAGCACCAAACGAACGCGTGGCTCTTGGACAAAATCCGGGAGACTGTTTGGGGTGGGGAAGGAAAGCCTCTTGCTCTCCACTCCAATCGCGGACAGACTTAGAGTTCCCGCAAACGACACGAGTATGGGCTCACAACCCAAACCTACGCCCGTTGCGGGTACGTCCAAGAGAGCCCGACTCAACGACTCATCTATCCCTGCTCCAACAAATGCCCACAAGAGATTGAAACCTTCAATGGTTAAAGTTGCGGGTCAACAGGTTGCCGTAGTCGATTACGGGAATCCTTTACGGAAACTAACCGACGACCAATGGCGGCTCATTGAAATAAGAATTCTTGATGAAGTTAATGAAGCCATCATTAAGAATAAGGGGTACCTTCCACTTTTTGGCACCCTTACCACCATCCAAGGCTTCAAAATAATAGAATGTGAAGATGGTTACACTCTCACATGGCTACAGGAATTTATTTCGAAGAGCAGTGCTCCGTGGGCTAATGCCGACCTTTGTCTCAACGAAAGGAAGGAGATTGTCGAGCTTTCTCGACCAAAGGCGCGTCTCTTCATACGCGGCCCATATATCCCCAGAGAAAGGATTGAGCGGTACCTCCGTAATCTTAACAAAGACCTTCTCAGCCACAACTGGGAAGTGATAGAAATGGGGGAACATAAAGAAACCGGCACAAAAGTGGTGGTACTACTTAGCCATAAGTCAATTCCACTACTCCACGCGATTGACTACAAGGTCCGCGTCGGTATAAACCGGTGCAAACTCAGGCCATTCACGGCAAGCAAAGAGAGGGCGCCGAAGAGAAACTGTGATGAAGATAGTTCAAATAAATCTTCATCACAGTAAAGCGGCCAGCGCCAACCTAATCTACCTAGACTAGACAGGCTAGACAGATAGACATCGTCCTATCCAAGAACCCTGGGTTACAGGTGGCAAAATAAGGGAACTGCACGCCAAGGACCTAGTACTGTATAAAACATCACAGGTAAATACTGGCAGCACCTACAGATCATGTATAGTAGCTAGAAGACAGGTTTATCTTTTTCTTCTATATACCTACAGCGACGCAGACCATACGGTGGTCAAGTATGAACGAACAGGACTCTCGCCGCTGATTTTGTCGTCCTGCTACATGCCGTATAACGCGACAGAGGGCCCACCATCTGCACTAATGCGCCTACTCGTTGAGCAAGTCAAACGGGAAAAACTGGATTTGGTGGCAGGCTGCGATGCTAACTCCCATCATCTACTGTGGGGTAGCTCGAATATCAACGTAAGAGGTGAGTCAATTTTTGAATTTCTTATCGAAAACAACTTACTGGTTGCGAATAGGGGTAATGAACCAACATTCGTCATTAGGAATAGACAAGAGGTTATTGATATCACAATAGTTAGTAACTCTAGAACGGTAGAATTAGACCAGTGGAGGGTAGTGGAGGAAGAAACCTTCTCCGACCATAAGATGATGGAATTTTCTCTTAAAGGTACCAGGAACCTACTCATGCCGTACAGAAACCACAGGAAAACTAACTGGGATACTTTCAGTATGGAAGTAGAGAAAATGCCTGGAACGTTTCAGACAAGTGGCTCTCACGGGCCTGGTAATATAGTCAGATCCGCCGATGAACTCATTAGTATCCTGGATAAAGCACTACAAAAAGCTGGTCCTCTAAGGACAAAGAAAAGTAAGTGCAAAAGGAAACCCCCATGGTGGTGCAAGGAACTGCATAGCATAAGAAAAAAGACGAGAAAACTTTTCAATGCTGCAAAACGCACGAACCTTGACAGTGACTGGGAAAGCTATAAGGTAAGCCAAAGAAAGTTTAAATCCGAAACGCAGAGGGCAAAGCGCTGCTCATGGCGAACTTTCTGTAGTGAGATAGAAAGCACTACCGAATCAGCAGCCAGACTCAGGAAGGTCCTTGCAAGAGAGCCAGTTGGCTTAGGCTCCCTCAAAGACTCTGGCGGTCGCTGGACGGAATCCTGCATGGAGACACTGGAATTGCTACTCAAAACCCATTTTCCGGGATTCAACTCCGTAGAAATTACACAACCGGGTTATGAGTCCTTTATAGAACATGCTGCGCCGGCGGATATTATAACCGAAGAAAGGATTAGCTGGGCTATAAACTCCTTCTCTCCCTACAAATCCCCGGGTACAGACGGCATCTTCCCTATGATGCTGAGAAAAAGCGAAAGCCATATAATGAAACACCTAAAGAGTATATTCCTTAACAGCCTGATATGGGGCTGTGTACCTAAGTCATGGCGGGAGGTCAAAGTGGTTTTTATACCTAAGGCTGGTAAGCCCAGTCACACCACCGCGAAAGATTATAGACCTATCAGTTTGACATCATTTATTTTAAAGACATTTGAAAGGCTAATTGACATCTACCTTCGTAGTCATGTGAATCCTACAGATTTATCTACAAACCAACATGCATATACGAAAGGTAGAGGTGTCGAAACTGCGCTGCATAGTATTGTCAGCAGCATAGAAGGATCACTGAGAGTAAAGGAATACACACTCGCCGCCTTCCTGGACATAGAGGGCGCTTTCAATAACGAGCATTAGCAGATCTAAGCATACAGAATACCATCATCAACTGGATAGTGTGCATGTTAAGGTACAGGCGCATTAACTCAGAGCTAAGAGGTATACGAGTTAGCGTATCAGCCTCTAGAGGCACTCCACAGGGAGGGGTCCTCTCCCCCCTACTCTGGGTGCTTGAAGCGAATGAAATCCTTATGAAACTGAGTTCTAGTGGAGTTAAGGTAGTAGCCTATGCTGATGACCTAGCGGTACTAGCAACAGGCAAATTCCTTTTCACTATTAGTGACCAACTAGAAGGCGCCCTGAAGGTAATAAATACTGGATAAAGCGCTGCGGGCTCGCGTTTAAACCACAGAAGACAGAGCTTGTCCTTTTCACCAACAAAAGGGCAGTAGCGGAATTCAGGAAGCTTTCTATTGCGGATACTCTACTTAAAGTTTCAGACTGTGCCAGGTACTTAGGAAGAGGACAGGAAACTTAACTGGAGTCTCAACATTAAAGAGAGAGTGAAAAAAGCAACGAAAGCTTTCTACGCCTGTAACAGGATATTCGGTAAAACCTGGGATCCTAGCCCTAAAATCATCATGTGGCTCTACACGGCAGTAGTAAGACCAATACTGATCTATGGTAGCCTGGTGTGGTGGCAGGCAGTGTGCAAAACCACTAACCTTAAGTTAATAACAAAGATTCAAAGGATAGCCTGCATCAGCACCACTGGCGCATTGAGAACCACCCCCACAACGAGACTCGAGACAGCACTCAATCTACTCAATCTTACTTGTGCAAGAATCAGCTGCAAAAAGCGCCCTTCGCATAAGCCAAACGGGCAACTGGAAACCCAGTCTGACAGGGCATGCACTGATCTTACGCAATTTTGTGGGCAATACTGTATGCACAGACTACATGACGCCTTACTTAGAATTTGGTAGACCATTCTCAACCTGTTTTCCCAACAGAGAAGAATGGCAAGACAACCAGGTATTAAATAATGGTACAACCACTTCCATTTACACGGATGGATCCAAAATGGACACTAGAGTGGGTGCTGGATTCTTCTCCGAGACTCTTGGATTGTCCGGATCGATCAGACTCCCAGACTACAGCAGCGTTTTCCAAGCGGAGGTCTTGGCAGTGACAACAGCTGCCCAACAGGTTGCAATGAAGGCACTACCACGGGATGATATAACCTTTTTCATCGACAGCCAGGCGGCAATAAGAGCGATTTCTGCCATTGAAGTAAAATCGAAGCTTGTCAGCCGCTGTCGCGAAGAGCTACGGGTTGTTGGCAGGCAGCACAATGTAAGACTCTGCTGGGTCCCTGGCCACAAAGGGGTGCCTGGTAACGAGACAGCTGATGAGCTGGCAAGGAAAGGATCCAACCAAGCTGATTTGACCGCTAAAATTTTACCCTGTAATCTCAAACAGGTGATTGGGAGCAAAACTCAAAAGATAGCTAATGATAGATGGAATGCGCTTAGTTCCTGTTTCATAGCTATAGCTAGGAAACTATGGCCATTCTATTCTACAATAAACAAAAAACTGATAGAATTCTGCAAATGGATAAAAAATCCCTATCTTCCCTAATATTCTTAACTACTCTGCAAGAAGACTGGGACTAAACACGGATGACCTTTGCATAGGCTGTGGCGACGAAGAAGTAGATGAGGACACCCCACACTTTCTTTGCCACTGTCCAGCGCTCTGCCATAAAAGATTCAAACCCCTAGGAAGACATTTCTTTCAGGATCTAGAAGAACTGTCCGACAAGTCTGTGGTCGACATACACAGATTTATCCGCGCCTCTAAATGACTCGACAGAACATAGGCTAATGGTTTCTAGTAAGGGGGCTGAAACCCCTAGGGTATCACAATGGGTCTACATTGACCTAAGTGTGACGGAGAAGGGACCTCCTTTCCCGTCAACCCTATTACCTAACCTAACCTAACCTAGGTGGCGCTACAGTTCAGGGTGAATCTGAGCCTCAATCTCCTCCTTTGAAAAAGCCCATGCTTCAGCACCATAGAGCAGGACTGGGATGATTAAGGTCTTGTACAGAGTTTTCTTAGTTCTTTGGAAAAGGGCCTTACTCAATTGCTCTCTAAGTCCAAATAAATAGCGATTGGCAAGACTTCGTTTGACTTCTGATGAGATGTCGTTTTCAGAAGTGATAGCAGATCTAAGGTAGACAAAGTCGATATTGAGTGTCCGTTCCTGTTGACAGCAAATACTTGTTTTGCCCTCGTTGGTCGCTAATCCCATTTTGCCTGCTTATGTCTCAGTACTCGCGAACAAACCGGCGACAACTCGCTGATTTTTCATAATAATATGAATAATATCAATATCGTCAGCGTACAGCGAGTAGACTATTGAAAGATTGTGTCGCTGTTGTTGGCTTGAGCGTTTCGAACAATTCGTTCAAGTATGATGTTTAAGAAGTCGCATGACAGCGCATCACCTTGTCTAAATCCTTTTATGACATCAAAAGTTTCGGTGAGATCGTTACCGACCTTTATAGAGCAGCGAGCATTCTCCATTGTTATCGTACACAAACGGACGAGTTTGGCGGGGATGCCAAAAATGGACATGACTTTATATAGCTCGTCCCGATAAATACTGTCATAAGCGGCTTTAAAATCGATGAATAGATGGTGTGTATTGATTTGGACTTCTTGAGATTTCTACAGGATTTGACGAAGTGTGAAAATTTGATCAATTGTGGATTTTCCTGACCTGAAACCACACTGATAAGGTCCAATCAAGTTGTTGACGAGGGGTTTAAGGCATTCACTCAATACGGCAGAGAGGATCTTGTAATCGATGTTCAAAGGACTGATGCTTCTATAGTCGGCGCAGTTGAGAGGGTCTCCTTTTTTGTGGATCGGGCAAACGATGTTGCGATTCCATTCATCAGGCATATATTCGTCTGACTAAATTCTCTCTACCAAGTCATCCTCACATGCATTAAATAGCTCGGCCGGTAATCCATTCGGTCCAGTAGCCTTGTTGGATTTCAGTTTGGATATTGCTATCCGCACTTCGCTTTGGTCAGGTGGACGGGAGTTCTTGTCATCATCGTCTAAAGTGAATGGTTCGTTCTGCAAGACGGCGCGCCGAGGCGGTATGTTGGTTTTCGTCGACGTTATATAATCTGCAGAAGTGGTGTTCCATATTCTCAGCACCGACTATGATTCTACTATGAGATTTCCTTCTTCATCTCGACAGGCATGTATGAGTTTTTTGTTTATGGAAGAGTGCATCCATATATGGTAATACTCGCGGAAAAAAGTATGTTAATATATTTTTAGTGTTTCTTCTTTTCGCCTTAAGGATAGCCAAGTACATCCTCTTCGTAGAATCCACAATTTTTACACAATTGAAACCGTAATATTGTTCCACTCTTTGATCATTTCTTCAAAGAGCGCATTGTTAATCATTTTCTTCCGTCGAATTCTATTTTTTCTATATTCCCATAGGTGATCTATGGAATTTGGATCCAAGGATTTACCAAACAGGAGAAATGCTTCTAATTGTATAGAGTAGCATAATGCATAATGTATCGATACCGATTCATTATTCCACCTTTCCGAAAAATTGGTCCAACTCCACAATGTTTCACCTCATTTTAAGTATTTCACCCCGTGACCTTCGTACGCACAGGTGTGGATTCCATTTTCCCGGAGTCCTAAAAATATATTGTTTTGAAAAAATCCCCGTTTTAATATATTGGTTTTTGACTAGTTTCATACCTTTGTATGTATGTAAATATTGTGTACCACATGAAGTGTCCAATTTTGTAGTAAACATTTAAAAACCAATATTTATTTTTCATAAATTTTCATTCAATCAAAATATGAACCGTTAGCATCTATAACTGTCTTCCACTGTGATTCAAGGTCAATGATTCCTTTTTTATAAAAGGCTTGATTTTTGGACGCTTTTAAGTCTACAAAGGCTTTTATGATCTCTGCTCTGTTTCGGAACACCTTCTGCCGACAAAATGACTCCAGACTGCGGAAAAGGTGATAATCCGTTGGAGAGATATCAGGAGAGTACGGTAGATGCGGGAGAATTTCAAATCCCGACTGTAGGAGTTTTTGCATCGTTAGGCGTGAGGTATGGGGTCTACCATTGTCATGCAAGAGGATTGGACCATGCCTGTTTGTTTATTTATTTGATTAGCTTAATACTAGCTACATGGCACTTAATTCTAAAAATTTAAAGTAATATAATAATGATAAGATAGTGGGGAGCAGGAAACTAACTGATTTGATTATTTCTTTATTTGGTCTTATAAAGTAACAGTTAAAAACTAAAACTATGGAGAGAAGGTAGAGGGAGTGAGCGGGTCGAAATATGGTTAAGAGGGGGAAGAGGGATTGTGGAGAGCGTTTCTCAGAGAGGATCTACTAAAGTGAAAATTAAAATTGTAATGCCGTTAGCCTTACGTAGCATTCTGGTTCGTGAAAACCATAGTTGGTACGGTGGGAAACAAGATGAAAGAGGGGTACGGACCTGAGGTTACGTGGATTCGTGTTGAACGAGATCAATTGCAGTAATGCGGGGCAGTCGATGTTACCAGATAATAACTGATGGATAAAGAGTATATCAGCAACATCACGACGTTTTTCGAGGAACTGTAAGTTGATCAGCCTCAGACGATCTACATAGAGTGGTAAGTTGAAATTGTCGATCCAAGGAAGGCCGCGTAAGGCAAACCGAATGAACCTGCGCTGAACAGCTTCGATTCGTAGAGTGTGGATTTCGTAATACGGGCACCATACTTGGCTGGCATATTCAATTAGAGGCCTAACGAAGGTGATGTAAAGGGATTTAGTGACGTATGGATCAGAGAATTCCTTAGACCAACGTTTTACAAAGCCAAGTGCAGAGTTGGCTCTACTTATGATGTTATCTATGTGGGCACGGAAATTGAGTTTCCTATCACAGATAACCCCTAGATCGCGTAAAGATGCGACGATGGGAACAGTTTCGTTACAGATAAAGTAGGGTCTGGGAGGTGATAGGAGACGCTTGCGAGAGTATGTGATTGCTTGGCATTTAGTCACAATAAGCTGCAAGAAATTTTTATGGCACCACATTGAGAATCTATTTAAGTCATCTTGGAGTAGGCGAGAGTCAGCGAGGCATGATATGTGCTTAGAGATTTTCATAACGTCAGCGTAGATCGATATGAAAGAATCTTTGATGATACGGTCAACATCATTGATTGATAGGATAAATATCAATGGTCCCAGATGGCTACCTTGCGGGACTCCTGAGGTGGCTTTTATAGGATCGGACATGGAAGATCGAAAAAGGACTTTGTACTGGCGATTTATCATGTAGGATTTGATCCACATAATGAACCACGGAGGAAAACCAAGAGCCTTGAGTTTTAGGAGAATTATGCTGTGCGAAATTTTGTCGAACGCTCTACTGAAGTCGGTGGTAACAACATCAACTTCTTTGCCATCCTCCAGTGCACATAGGGTTCGAGACACGAATTCTGTGAGATTAGTGGTTGTTGATCTACCCTTAAGAAAGTCGTGTTGATTGGGAGAAAAGATAGATTTGCAGTGAAAAAATATTGTATCATAGACAATACTTTCGAAGAGCTTGGGTGTGCAAGAAAGTTTAGCTATGGGACGATAGTTGGATACTTCATTCGTGCGACCGTTTTTGTGCATAGGAATTATGAAAGAATCTTTCCACATTTGGGGGAAAACGCCCTGCGAGATGGATTGTTGGAACAAAGCAGTGAGGGGTTGAGCGAGATAGTTAGCACATTTTTTTAGAACTATTGCGGGTAAACCATCAGGACCGGGAGAGTAATCGTCCTTAAGCTTGCTTATCTTGTCCACTACAAGTGGTAATGTTATATCCATCGAGACTAAGGAAGTTTGGGCACAGCTGTTCATATAAGAGAAAAAGCCGTGATCCGGGTCGACGACATGGTCTGAGAACGATTGGTTAAAGAACTTAGCGAACAAGTTTGCTATTGTCTTGGGGTCCGATGAAGATGTATTGAGAAAATTTAGAGTGGGTGGGAAGCTATCGGATTGATTCTTAATGTTGATGAAGCGGTAGAAACTTTTAGGATCAGCGATTAAGTTCGATTGCGTTCGGGTTAGATAATGACGGTATAGGAGTTTATTGAGTTCTGAAAAGTGGGTATATGCGAGTCGATAGTTGGAGCAGTCAGAGTCGGATCGAGACATTAGGTATTTGCGCCAAAGTTTGTTACGTTTGTTGCGGAGCGAGCGTAATTCTTTATTATACCAGGGAGGGGCTGAAGAAGGGTTCCTCTGGGGCAAATATGGGACCGATTGAATAAAGCAACCAAGAATTTCGGCATAGAAAAACACTAGGGCATTATAAATGGTGACGCGGGAGTTGTGATCTAAAATACGGCTAAAGTTAACGTTACTGAGAAGGTTGTTTAGTTTTGCAAAATCTGCTTTACGGAAATTGAAGCAGTACGATTTCTTGCCAACGCAGGCTGTATTTTAGCCAATTTCGCATGCACTATGTCGATTTCCTCACAATATTTCACTGCATTAATCGTTTCCCTTGATTGAAGAAATGAAAAGTGGATTGGTCCTTTTGATGTCCACCAGACTGTCACCATAACCTTTTCTGGGTGAAGACCGAGTTTGGGGGTGTATTTTGGGTTTTCGTCTGGATCCAACCACTGTCCAGAGCCGAATTACGGCATCCGTGATCGAGTAACTCGTCACGAAAAAATGAACATTATTACGTATGTATAAACAATCATTGCGACGTAATAATGCTCGTTTTTTCGTGACGAGTTACTCGATCACGTATGCCGTAATTCGACCCCAGATCTTTTACGGTTGTCATACAAAATCCATTTTTCATTACACGTGATTATACGGTCCAAAGACGGTTCATTTTGGTGTCTAAAGCTCTGCGATGCACAGATTTCTAAGCGGCGTAGTTTTGTGACTCGTTCAGTTCATAAGGCACGCACTTGTCGAGTTTTTTACCTTTCCTGTTTGAGATATGTGTCGACTTATTGTCATGGGGGATACTCCCATGTTCTGCGCAATGTCCCGCACCTTTTTCTTTAGGTCTGCATTTACCATTGCTTTTTAAACATTGTTGTCAAGTACCGTTTCCGGTTTCCCACGTGGTTCATTTTCGAGGCTAATATTTCTCGAACGGAAATTACCAAACCAACGTCGAATGCTGCGTTCGTTTACCGCTACATCCTCAAATGCGTCATTAATGTTTTTGGCTGACAGAGACCATGTCCCAGATAAAATTAATAAAGGAAGGAAATCCGAATTTGAGCTGTCGACAGCATGATAAACAATTCATAGAAAAAAAAATAACTGTACCTACAACGAACCCTAAAAGTCCCACACATCAAACACACATACTATCTTATCTTATGAAAAACTAGCTGTACCCGCGACTTCGTCCACGTTGACCTAAAATGTCTTGCCGTTAAGCTTGACCCGCGAATACGTTCATGTGGCATAGGCATAGCTCACAGATTTTGTGATGTGAAGAGGGTTTTGTTTTTTAGAAAGGTGGAAAGCATCGAAAGCCTTAGTGTGGTATTTCAACCCGAACTAAAACCACCTTCGCCTCCAACACCTATTCCCCACGGTACTACCCTCTCTCTGTCTCCCTACACGTCCGGGTTTGAAAATGTGTGCAAAAGACCAAATGTGTGCCTAAGGATGCCGTACATGGGTGCATGCGTGTGCCAGTGTGTTCGATTGGGAGTGTAAATACATTTAAGCTGTATGTGTTCTTTATCGATCCTTGTTATATAGGTTGGCATTATCTGCTTGCCATTTCATTCTGTTGCCTATCTCGGGTTTATCTTCTTTTCGTTTTTTGGCGTCTCACCTCTACGTACGTGGTTTTGGTGAAAACGCACACTGCACTCGTCTTTATTAATATCTTCCGTTGGGTATAGAACCGTGGTCACTGGAAGAACACATGCCCTACGTCTTCTACTGTGTCCCCCTACCGCTCCCATCAACATCAAAGTCACGTGAGTTGTGGTATCAAAACAGCGCACAAGCGCAAATTGTGTCTTGATAGGACTTAATCACAAAATTAGGACTCTATTTTCCTTGCCTGACACTGTACTTTACTATACTGCGTTACCGTAATTTAAAATGCAGCTTTTAGAGAAAACGGTCGTCTTTTAAATTGGAAGAGCAACTTGTTAGATGTTATAGGGATGCGAGGAATTAGTGCTCTCTCTCCTGTGGTCGCTCCGGTGAGAATTGTAGCCTTCTCTCCAACTCTGTGATGCACAGCCTTGTACTATTTTATAATCTTGGAGACCAACTTTAAGCACCAGTTTATGAGACGGCACTCCGTCTAAGAGCCCTGCTAAGTAGTGGTAGCGTCGTTTGCGGACATGATCTGCTCCATATTCTCGAGGCGTTGTCAGATGTACCTACTTGAAGCAAAAAACAAATATAATACCTACCCTCAATTGCAAAATCGCAGCGAAACCGTATCAAGTATGACTTTTTTCTAAGAGCATGTTTCAGATAGGCTGTATTTCATTGCCATCTAGGCATTGATACAAATGTTACCCAGTGATCTTTGCTCATCACCCCAACGTACTAAGCGCTGAGCCACAGCGATCGCATTGCATAGATATTTATCGTCACTTTACCTTATATTTGGTCCAGTCTGCGAGGAGGGCGAATGGAGGAGAAGATATAACCGCGAACTCTACGAGCTGTACAAAGATGTGGATGTAGTCCGGAAGGCAAAAATCCGTCGACTGCAATGGCTCGGCCACATCGAGCGAATGGATGAGAATGCTCCAGCTAAGAGGATCTTCGAATCCCAGCCACCTGGTTCACGAAGAAGAGGAAGGCCGAACCTCCGGTTTAAAGATCAGGCACTCGCGGACGTCAGAAACCTTGGTCTAGTAAATTGAAAGCAGCGTGCCCGGAACCGTGAAGGATTGAAAGCGGCATTAGTTCAGGCGCAGACCCTCCAAGGGTCGCTGGCCTGATAAGTAAGTAAGTAGTTACCTTTGCCGACCAAGTATAACAATCTTTTGCAGAACAGGCTGTGACGATTTGTTCGTCCCTGTTTTCCTTCTGATTGCCCAATCTTCAGCAAAAAGAGAAGGATGACCTTCAGATAATACTCGTACTTTCTACCACTAAGCCAATATTCAACTAAGATCCTAAACTTGGGGTGTTTCAATGGGTCTTTAATAAAACCAAGCTGAAAATTGCCCACCTCACTCATCACACTTTCATTACTTTCATATCCTTTCGAATTCCTTCTACAGCGGGGAGCACTATGAGATCCATTCAAATACCTATCATAGTCATACAACATGAGTAATTTGCTTTTTTTTTTACAAAAAAAATTTGCTGCAGTAGGATACTTTTTTTTACCAACTCGAAAACTGAATATCTGCCACACCAACACAACAACTACACAACCATAAAAACCCTTTTCCCTGTGAAAAGCGAGCGAGTTCCGATCATTTAGAAGCAAAGGTACCCATCAAAAATAAAAGGAAGCAACAAAAAAAAGGAAAAATGAAAACCCACCCTTGTCGCACACACGATCATGATTTACGATCCCTACGATGTGCCACTGGCTGAGTGCTGCGCAGGTAAATGGATGTTTCATAAGGAAATATGAATTTTTCAAAATAAAAATTACGAAATAAAAATTAGCCTATGCGCTAATCCTGGACATTGACTATCTATCTACTCACGAAGTTTCATTCAAATCTGTTAAGTCGTTTAGGCGTTACGGAGGAACAAACATCCAAACATCCAAACTTTCACATTTATAATATTAGTAGGAAAAGATGTTCACTCGAGGGCCTTCTTATTGAGAACGAAGTGAAAATCAGACATTACATGTGGTACAACCTAATACTTTCAATTTTGCGTTGATTTCAATGGCAAGTTTTGTTAGGTTATTTTTCGATGTCGTCTGGCGATTGGTGTTGGTTGTGGTTTTTTTAGGCCTACCTGACGTAGGTGCACACTCGATTGTCCCTCGCTGGTGGAAGTTTTTTATGATTTTTGAAATCGTTACTTTTCCTATTTTCAAATCACGTGATACCTGTTCTGTCAACAAATACCTTTATGTTTCCAAAAAAAAAGAAAAATTCCACGAGCGTTACCAAGTAGGTATATTGGAAAATGTTTCTACCACTTTTCTTAGCGATGCCATACACAAAAATCCTTTCCAAAATTGAATTGGAAATATAATAGAGAAATTCGTTTTGAAACCGTAGAAACAGCGCAAAAAAAAAAAAAAAAAAGCCGTAGAACTAAAAGTTAATTAAATTAGATGATAGAACTTAAATTGTAGGTTTCTGAAAAGCGTTTCAGTTAGTTTTTTTTTCTCCGTACGTTTTTAAGTATACATTAATACATACATATATGTATTTTACAGAATCCTATTGCATACTTCAAACTAATGCAGATTGTTACATCATTCTATTTCGTTTTCGGTCGAATCCTTGACACATTTGTCTTTCAGGTTTAATTTTTTTTTTAATTAAGGAGCAATTGCACATACAAAGTAAAGAGTACCTACTTGCATTGCAAGTGACATTTCAGAATATTTCATTCGACTGCTTTTATCCCCTGACAAATTGAATTTAAACTTTCCCCTTCTCTTTACTTCCATCGTCTGTGTGTCTAATAAAAAGGAAATAAGAATGGATTTACTATGCTTTATCAGTACTACAGTTGTGACATACACTATTGAAAGCATTTTTCATAACGTTCTCTCTCGTGCGTAAAAAAAAGTCCTTTATCATAATTCCAGAATCACTCTTCGGAAGTCTTTCTTTATTGTCGGAGTAGCATAGCAACACAAACACACTGTTTAATCGATAGTTTCATTGTCCTATTTGTGTTTTACATTTTGTGGAATTTCAACTAAGACGTACCATTGAATCTTAAAATGAGTAAACTAGAGGACATCTTGAGCAAAAAGAAAACTGTAGTTCCAGTTTTGGACTTAAGTTAGAACATTATTCAGTCAAAGGAAGAATTTAAACTTTTAATAGAAAAGGTCCCAGACTATAAAATGCGACCCATTAAAGTCCGATCGGAAGAAATTAAAATCAAAGACAAGGATTTCTCTTTTAAAACACCAAGAAAAGAAATGCGAAAGTTGCTGAAGCATAATGGCGAACGTGAACCCTTGTATACGTACGCCGACCCAGTCCCAAACGAAATGCGCGACGTTGTCCTCTTAGAGCTTTGTGCTGTCCCCATTGATTGGAAAATGCTGACCACACTGCGGCCAAAATCCAAATCAGAAGAGGAGTACTTCAGTCGACTCGTTGAAATGGGGAAGCTACAACTGAAAACGGAAGCACGTGATAGGATAGAGTTCACCCTCAATAGCGGAGTAAAAAAAGTTAAAAACAAATCCGGGATCATTGAGACTAGACTGCTAACATGTACTGAGTGTGGCGAAGAGATGTGCTACGGTATGATGGAATGAATGTTGGTCAACATTTCTGTGTGATGTTCAAAACTTTTGAATGTTTTAACAATTTTTTTTTGCTTATTCTCAACAGGACGAACATGCACGGATTTCAATTATGATTTGTTTGTACGAGTTGAGCTAAAACCACCAAAGCCGAAACCACCTCCAAACAATGCCGTCAATAAGGGAAAGAGTATCCTCAGGAATAGCAGGAAGAAATCTGCTGCAGCTGCGGCAAATTCTGGTAAACAGAAAAACCGCAAACATAGTCCCACCAAAAAGGGGAGAACAGACTCATAGAAGCGTTTGCACTGAAATGAAACTAACGAAATCCGGAATAATTACATTTTCATCAAAATAAATACTTAATCGCAGAAGTGCTCCTTCAATTCTGTGCCGGGATAATCTTTTTTATTCTGAAAGCTGTAATTTGTATTATGCATAAGGCTTGCTTCCTTTCAACAGTTGTTTGCAATTGATAAAAAGTATTAAAAAAAAAAAGCTGAGAATTTATGATAGGTAGTTTTTTAACAATTCTTTTTTTTTTTTGTCTACTCCTTTGGTGTAAATACGTAAATCCTGCGATTTTTTTCATCCTCTTTGAGACTCATTACGTAGTTTTAACCACTTAAAAGTTGGCCGGCGATGGAGGCAAACACTTGCACCAGTTGGACTCGTTTAAAGTTGAATAGGACTGCTGTTGTTGTGTTGGTCACAGGATGTATCCTTTATGATGTAATCTTGTTTTTATTTAAGTTTTACTTTCAAAGAGGTGAGGTCGGTATGTATAGAGCGCGTGAATTGCATGAATAGCACACAAACCACGATTGTGGAGTTTCTTAAAAGGGTCAAAGCCAAATTTTTTCAAAAATCGAGATTTTTGTTGCATTCCACTCAGGAATACTGTAGCTAACAATGCTCTCACTCACTCGTCCATATATCTATAGCATTTGTTAAGAATAGTTAGAAATTTAAATGTTTATTACCCTATTTTGTCGATTTCTTTAAATCTTTGAACCCCAATTTCTCAATATTTTGCTTTTGTGGCTTATCATGTATGATTATTCTAATATTCAGTATTCCAGGCGGAGATTAACGCAATAGAACTACGCATCAGAGAAAATATAAACGGAGCAATATCAAATAAAAGCATTTACATTCTATCTGACAGCAATGTTTGGGACTGCCTCCAATTACTCATAGCACTGGCTAGCACAAACAGAGTTCACCTCATTTGGGTACCGGGTCATACATAGCGAATGTGAAGGTAATGAAAAGGCAGATGAACTAGCCAGAAAAGGTTCTGCATCAACCTTTAGGATGCCAAGACCATTCTGCGGCCTCCCAAGAAGTACAGCTAAAGGCTGTATAAACAAGTGATTAAAAGACAAATCACAACATTACTGGACAGAAACAGAAGGTAACAGACAAGCCAAAGTTTTTATACCAACCACTTCCCAAAAAAGAATGAAACAGCTTCTACAACTAACAAGAAGTCAGATTCGAATCGTCACATGCTTTCTAACCGGGCACTGGCGGGTTAAAAAACATCTCATGACTTTGGGAATAGCACAAGATAACACGTTTAAGATGTGCAACGAGTACGAAGAATCAGCAGAACACATACTATGCCACTGTAACTGCCTCATAAGAACACGTCATCGTTTTCTAGGTAAATACTAACTCGTGACGGAAGATATAACCAACAGCTCACCCAAAGACATCGTCGGTTTCATGACGCACTCCGGCATCATGGAGGAGCTCTTAAGAAAAGGGTATTACAATAGGCCCACTTGCGGCCGCAGTGATAAGGGACTAAGGACCACCTCAAATCCTAATCTAATCTAATTTAATATGATCGGCTTCGGTCCACAATACTTATGGTGGAAATTGTCCGGTAAGAGACATACATATCGCACTAATAATACAATACTGTTGTAACTCAAAATATGACTTTTTTCAGAATCAGTGAAAAACTGATTATTCACTTCCTGTTATATATTATAAAAAAATTAATACAATATTAGGGTTATTAACCCTTAACCACCTAGCATACGTCTCACAGACTCCGACGAATCTTTAGGCGTGAATATTATTGCGCCCGAGCTTCGTATAAACCTGTTCGTTCTTGTACCTTTTCCTCGTAACCCTCTGTGCCACGCAACCGCTCGTCGCAGTCGGAATTGAGCGCGTTTGTCTCTAGTAAGTAAAAAAGAACAAAGAAGTACCTTCTTTATGTGATTTTTACTATGGATCGAATTTTCTAAATGTGTTAGTTTATAAGTATCAAAAAAGAGACCTTGACTTCTTAATTCAGATTTAAAACAAAACTGTTGATTTGCACGTGTCTTTCTTATTCTAATAAATAATTTAATATGTTACTAAACTGATTTTAATTAAAAACAAACTTAATTCACCCTTCCCCATCTTCGGTTGCCTTGTCGTGGCGGGAAGGCTTAGGAGTCAAAGATCCTGAGGATCTGAATGGATCCCAGGTGAGACATCGAACTAAAGACTGAAGGCGTCTCAACTTCGACGTAAAATTAGTTAATAAGCATGGAGGAAGAAACTGTAGGTATTTGTACTCCAGGTGGTACTCGCGATAGCGCAAATCCACCCGTGGTCTTTTCGGACACGGATTCTGGAGGTCCCATCTAACATGCAAACACCCCCCGCCTTTTCAGGCGTTGACCCATGAGCTGTAAGAATGCTTAACTCCGAAAACTCTTGCAGTTCTCTTTCTGACGATTTCGGCAGAATGAGTTGGAAGGATAGAGAAAGTGTCGGAGAGGCCGAGCCTGGTACGTCTAATCTCCATCCAAATAGACAGGTGGTTAGTCGAGCCGGCGCTGCTGACGGTTTGACTCTGGAAGCTGATAAGGCTGAACGAGCTCCGGAAGCGGCACGGTCAGATGAGCCTCTGACTAAGAGCCAACGGAAGAGGAGAAGAAGGAAGGGAGCGATCGCGCGGCGCAAAGAAACTGCTACAGTTGAAGGCGCACGCGCTGTGAGCAACACTCCTTTGGCGGCGACGGGAAAGAGAAACAGGTCGGTGGAAGTTACCCCAACGGAAACCAGCCAGTTAATTGGACCCAACGCTGCCTCCCCCTCTGTTGGTTCTCACAATCCAAAACGGAGGAAAAGCATCTCAAACACTCCTGTTAGCGGAAGCGTGTGCGCGCCCATTGCGCGCCCTTCTGCTAAAACACCCCCTGCCGGCGGCATTGACTGCGCACAAATCTCTGAAACGGGTGCAACAACTAGCAAAGGCTGTAGCACCGGTGGACGGAATTTGGCTGACGCAGGCAAGGCTACTAGTAAGAAAAGCACGGTTGTCAAGAAGCGAGACAAGCAGGCATCCTATAGAGGAGCTGCTCTATCCTCCCTGACGATCTGCATATCTAAGGCCGGAAATGACCACAGCATGACCGTTACGGAGTGCAAACACTGTGAGGATCATCTGTGGGAGCTAGCCATGGTATCTAATGCCTGCCTTCAAGAGGAGGGCTGTGAACTGAAGAGCGGAGCCTTAATGGTGAAGTGCTCTTCGCAGCAAACCCTTGCATGGATAAGCAAGACGGAGCCAAAAATTCCCTCCCCGGGGACCACTACTTTTGAGGTCTCCAGGCCGACAAAAATGACGCGCGCTATCTGCTGGATTCCGGGGAAACTTAGGAAAACGGCGGATGTGCTGTCGCGTCTACACCACCAGAATCCTGGTGTCGACACGAGTAAATGGACTATCTATAGTCATAGGGAGAGTAAGAATCGGGAAGGTAAGGAGGGTTCTTCTCTTGTTGTGGGCATAGATAAGAGCTCTGTCGATATTATCAGGACTAGGTATGATATGCGCCCTTATTTGCATCTTGGAAGGATTCAGTTCCACTTCATTTCCAAGTAGTGCGAATAAAGGTTGAAACCCCAGTACTTATCATGATATTTACTCAGATTAACCTCCAACATTCCAAGGCTGCTACTGCCCTTATCAGTAGTAGACTTTCCGTGTTGGGTACAAAACCTCACATAACATCCATCCAGGAGCCATGGGTGTGGAAAAAACGCATCTGTGGCCTTGGAAATGTTCGTGATGTGGAGATACTTTATGACGAGCGGTCCGAAAGGCCCCGGACTTGTCTTATTGTGTCAAAAAGCCTCTCACCAACTAAGCTTAATCTCTATGATCAAGACCTAGTTGCTGCAGCCATAAGCTACAAGGCAAATGATAAATGGGAAACCTTTGTCGTTGCTTCAGCTTATTTCCCCTATGACTCGGTTGTGCCTCCACTACCGAAGGCAATTGCTGAGCTCATAGAGTACTGCGAGACCAGAAAGATGGGCCTAGTCACCTGTTGCGATGCTAATGCTCAAAACGCAGTTTGGGGAAGTAGCAAGTGCAACATGCACGGCAACCATCTTCTGGACTTCATACTATCGTCTGACCTAACCATTAACAATGTAGGCTCCCAACCTACATTTGTTACGACAAGAAGACAGGATGTGATTGACTTGACTTTATCTAATAGATATTTTAAGACAATTACAAACTGGAGGGTTCTGCCGGAGGTTTCGCTTTCAAACCATTCCGAATTCCGAATTGACTGCGAAGTTGCAACTTTACAAGAGAGGAGGAATCCGAGAAAAACTAACTGGACAAGTTTCAGGGAGAAGCTAGACTTTTCTGTCAAAACTCCACCCAAACTTAGGACGAGACAGATGGTAGAGGATGCTGTTCAGGACCTGAATGGGATCCTTACTAGATGTTTCGAACTTGCGTGCCCAGTTAAGAAAAACCCTTGCAGGTCACCAGCTCCGTGGTGGAACTCTGAACTGCAAAGAACAAGGATAGAATCCAGGAAGCTTCTAAATAGGTCACTCAAGACTAATTTGGAGGCAAACTGGAATCTCTACCGGTCTAAGCAGAAGGATTTCAAGAGGCTAATTCGACAATCGAAAAGGGCCTTCTATAGAGCTTTCTGTGAAAAGATCGAAACACTCGGTGAAACCAGTAGACTAGTCAAACTTCTTGGTAAGGGAAAACCAAGTAAACTGGAATCACTCAGGAAATCTGATGGCACCTTGACTGAGACAAAAGCGGAAGCCTTAAGTCTTTTGCTGGAGACTCATTTTCCAGGGAATCAGATTACGATTGGTTCGCATATAGCTCCGACCACCGGGACCGTAAGTGAAGTCAGCCGAACAACCCGGCGTAGTTGGTATATTGCATCGGGTGTGGTAACGAATGAAGCCATCAAATATGCTGTTGCATCCTTTGATGGCCTCAAGTCACCCGGTACTGATGGAATATACCCAGCTATGCTGCAGCAGTCTGACTTCCTTTATGCTGAAAAACATGGAAAGTCTGGTTGAATTGCATGTGCGCAAAGTTGCTCTGCGATCGCATCCCCTCTCTGTTATGCAACATGCCTATCAACGCGGAAAATCCTGTGAAACTGCGCTTCAAAATCTGGTTGGCAGAATTGAATGCGCGTTTGATAGGAAAGAATACGCGATGGGCATTTTCATCGACATAGAGGGAGCTTTTGACAATGCGATTTTTGACAGCATGTGCAACTCAGCCAGAGAACACGGTGTGAATGAATCATTAGTTTTGTGGATTAAAGCAATGCTAATGAATAGAACCTTGATGATAGATGCAGATTGTGGTCGGCACGTGATGTCAGGGGTAAACAGGGGCTGCCCACAAGGCGGCGTTCTGTCTCCTTTACTGTGGTGCATGTTGGTTGACTCTCTGCTTAACAGTCTCAACAGTTCTCGTATTTACGCTCAGGCATATGCAGATGATGTTGCCGTACTGTCTGTTGGTCCTTCCCTGCGAACTGTCTGCACTAAGGCGCAGATGGCCCTGGATGTGATTGACGGATGGTGCACTCGGAATGGGCTTTCAGTTAACCCTCTGAAAATTGAAGTTGTTCTCTTCACTAGGAAGAGGAAGCTGACTGGACTGACTCTACCAGTGCTCAAAGGCATCAGAATCCCACTCGCCAACGAAGCGAAATATCTAGGAGTAATTTTGGACAGGAAACTTCTTTGGTCGAAACATGTCGAGTCTAAAGCGGCTCGAGCATTATCAGCTTTCTGGAAGTGTAAGGGCGCTTTTGGCAAGACATGGGGTCCATCACCGAAAAGAGTCCTATGGCTCTATAAGGCGATTATAAGACCTTCCTTAGCATATGCATCGGTTGTATGGTGGAATAAGCTTTCACGCAAAAACGTGACTGCTGTTTTCACTAAACTCCAAAGAACGGTTTGTCTCGGCTGCACCGAGGCTTTCCCCAGCACGCCTGGCTCTGCTCTAGATGCAATGCTCAATTTACCACCCCTTGATGTTTACATCATGGGCTAAACGATCAAAGCCATCTTCCGTTTAAAAAGAAGTGGTTTTTGGTTTAACACGCACTGGAGTTTTGATGAGCTTGCGCGAGGAATATCTTTTGACTCAAATCTTATGGATATGCCATCTGACGCAATGGTTCCGGAATTAAGACTACTGTGTAGATTTACAGTCGACTTTCCCTGTGCACAGGAGTGGTTTTCACCACTTTCTGAGCCGGGTAAGGAATGCTGTCGAATTTTCACAGATGGGTCCAAGACCTGTGAAGGCTCAGGTGCTGGAGTCTTTGTGGAAAGCGACAACATTAGACTGCAATTTCCCCTAGGTATTTATGCATCTGTCTTCCAAGCGGAGATTTTTGGCTGCGAACCATATTGTGAAAAAACAGTGGAGGGGACGGAGTATCTGCGTCTGTAGCGACAGTCAGGCTTCGCTTAAGGCCTTGCTCAATCCTCTTACTAGATCCAAAATTGTTCGGGAATGCAGGTCTAGTTCGAATTCGGTTGGAAGACTGAATTTACTAAGACTTGTATGGGTCCCTGGACACAGCGGGATTACCGGAAACGAGGTCTCCGATGAGCTTGCCAGGCATGGCTCAGAGGAAAACTTCTCCGGCCCCGAACCCACGTTAGGTTTGCCCGTATCTTCGGTTAGGGCTTCTATCGATGGTTGGGTTTCTAGCAAACACAACTGTAAATGGCATGACTCTCCAGGATGCAGACAGACTAAACAGATCCTTCCCGACGTCTGTAAGAAATCCGCGGCATTCTTGCTGTCTCTCAGTAGAAAAGACTGCAGACAACTTATTGGCGTTATTACAGGACATTTCTTTCAGATTTTTGGGTCTGATGTGATGAATGCTGGTAACTTAAGCTCCTTATCACTGAAGCTCTTACTCGACTTTCTTAGAAAGACGAAGAAAACACAGTAAAAGGGTTGTACCTGCTGGTAGTACAATGGACCTGTTTTTGCGTCTGAGTGCTCCAGCGTGGTGTTCCAACACCCCGACAGAGAAAACAAAAAAAAAACTTAATTCACACAATGTTACAAACGCGAATGATTTTGTTCCGAGGTCTCACAGACGTGGTGGTAGTGTGACCAAAACTGGTGCTAGGTGGTTAAGGGTTAATAAAATAAAGCAATTACCTATTTACCAATTATTTCAAATATTGTTGGTAATAAATATATTTCCAATTTTTGATTTAAGATGCTTCCATATTGGTTCCTTACGCCACAAAAGGAAACTATTATCCGAATTTCAACTTTCTTGCGTTAGCTGTTTAGGCTCAGCGATGATGAGTCAGTCAGGACTTACTGCTTTATATATAGACTAGCAGACCTGTGCGTTGCTTCGCGAAGTTCTTAAAAAACTTTTTTTGACATGTTTACCGTATCCAGAATAGTGAATTTCACAAAAATAATTGTAAGAAAAATAGACATTGTTGAAATTTTTACATATGTATGTACAGTGTTCCCCGCTGAATTGAACCAACCATTTTGTCCGATTTTTTAGATCAATTATCCGTGTTATTCAATTTAATATATAAATACGTGTACTTTGTTCAGCTCTAAGCCTTTTTGGAATATCGTTAAGATTATTAAAAACAAAAGCAGAAGAATAAACACCCTTGTAGATTCTGGTAACCTTTTATTTACAGAAGCGGAAAAAGCCAATGCCTTTGCGTCTAATTTTCATAGTAACCATTCTGTTTCTCAGCATCTTGGGGATCCCAATTCAACTAGAATGGTAAGTGATACAATCACCAGAGTCCTATCTCGTCCTACTGAAGTATCGCCACAATTATACGTCTCACCACAAAGCATTGCTGAAATTATCCACAACTTACGATTGCGAAAAGCCGACGGCTTTGATCGTATTAAAAATCATTTCATCATTGCACAACTCATGGTTAAACAATCTAGCAAATTATCTATTGAAGTTCAAGTAAATTTAACCAAATTAATAAAAAAAAACTATGTATTCTTTATAAAAATTTTGTTATGAATATTGTACAGTGAATTGGAATAAATAAATCTAAATCTAATCTAATCTAATCTAAGCATTTGCCCACAGCTGGCATACGATTTATAAGCTTTCTGGTAAATGCTTGTTTAAAAATACAATATTTTCCTCTCGCCTGGAAATCTGCTAAGGTCATTCCCATTTTGGAGAGTGGAAACCTCAAGGAAATGCCCAACAGCTACAGGCCTATAAGCCTTTTAAAAATTTTTGAGAAGGTAATAAAAGAAAAATTAATGCAATACATAACTGATCATAATATTTTCCCAAAGGAACAGTTTGGTTTCAGGCAGCATCACAACACCTCACACCAAGTTCTTAGAATATGCCGTCATATTAAATTAAATCGCAACTTGGGTAAGTCCACAGGCTTACTGCTGTTGGACATTAAAAAGGCTTTCGACACAATCTGGCATGATGGGATTTTATATAAAATGATTAATTTTGGTTTTCCTCTCTATCTAGTCCAAATAGTACAAAGTTTTCTGTCCAACCGTTGTTTCAAAGTTGTCGTTAATAGTGGAGTCTCAGTTCCCCGTGAATTTGTCTCCGGTGTTCCACAAGGTTCTGTTATTAGTCCAGTTTTGTATAACATATATACCTCCGATCGAAATTGCGACACACGCAGATGACACTGCCATATTTTCATCGCATCAAATAAGTCTCAACATTGAGACGAACATCCAGATTGCGTTTGGAATATTAAATGAATATTTTAAAACATGGAAAATAAAGATGAATACTGAGAAAATGCAAGCTATCTTTTTTACCCGAAAAAGGAAGCATTGCTTTCTCCCAAATCCTCATCTTTGTTTAAATGGAATAAACGTGTACTGGCAACAAAACGTCAAATGTCTGGGTATTCATTTGAATACAAAACTGATTTTCAGGGAACACGTTTCAAAAACGATCGATAAGATAAATATCGCCACCAGGATGCTTTACCCCTTAATAAATCGAAAATCCCAACTAAGCAAGGAAAATAAGATCATAATAATAATAATAAAATAATAATAAAAACTCATATAAAGTTGTGTTTCAGGCTATTATGTTATATGGTTGCCAAGTCTGGGGTAAGTGTGCTACTTGCCATATAAAAAAATTACAAATAGCACAAAATAGGGTATTAAAAATGACGCTCAATCTCCCTCGTGACCACTCTACGGTTAACTTACATTTAGTGGCGAATGTTGAAATGATCGCCGATAGAATGCGCAAGCTCACTCTTAACTTTCGTAATAACTGCGAAATCTCTACCAACCCTCTAGTAAACCAACTTAGTTCAATATTATAGCTTATATCTACATAGATTATTGTGCTGCATTATGTAAGTATTATATTAGCCGTGTTTTTTTGAGAGCTGTATACCCAGCACAGTAAAATTTTACACACAAAGCAATAACAACACACCAAGTGGCGATAGCTTTCCCAGTAGCAGCATGTGAGGATAGAACTACATAAGTTGACCACCAGAGCACGAAAAATCTAATAAATTAGCCTTTAGCTGATCGTATTTGTTGCTTTTCCTCGGTTTTGACATTTGCAAACTGTCAAACGAAGAAAAAGAAATCGAGCCGCAAACCAATTGGTTGGTGCGGCTGCTGCTGTGGATGAAGTGAGTATAGATCGTTTTTTTGACTCAAGTGAGTATAATTATCAAAAAAACACGGCTATTATGACTGTAATCCTACTAATATTATAAATGTGAAAGTTTGGATGTTTGGATGTTTGTTCCTCCGTAACGCCTAAACGGCTGGACGGATTTTGATGAAACTTTGTGAGTAGATAGTCTATGTCCAGGAGAAGCGCATAGACTAATTTTTATTTCTTAATTTGTATTTCTAAAAATTCATATTTCTTAGGTAAACATCCATTTAGTGACCTGCGCAGCACTCGGTCAGTGGCACATCGTAGGGATCGTAAATCATGATCGTGTGCACGACAAGGGTGGTTTTTTCTTTTTCCTTTTTTTGTTGCTTCCTTTTATTTGTAGTGGGTATGTGTATCTTTGCATCTAAAAATGATCGGAACTCACTCGCTATTCACAGGGAAAGGGTTTTTATGATGGTGTAGCAGATATTCAGTTTTTCGAGTAGGTAAAAAAGAAGTATCCCACTGCAGGAATAAAAAATGACGTAGGGTATGTAAATAAAGAGCAAATTACTAATCTTTTCTTTAGGTATTTGAAATTTGAATGGATCTCATGGTGTTCCCCGCTATGGGAGGAATTCGTAAGGACATGAAAATAATGAAAGTGTGATGAGGAGGTGGGTAAGTTTCAGCTTGGTTTTGTTTAAGACCCATTGAAACACCCCAAGTTTAGGATCTTAGCCGAATATTGGCGAGTATTATTCGAGAGTCATCCTGCGATCTTACAATTGAGGCGAGGTATTATATTTTTTTCTGCTCCAAGTATGCACATCTGACAACGCTTCGAGAATATGAAGTAGATCATGTCCGCAAACGACGCTACGACCTAAATAGCAGGGTTTTTAAACTTCTTAGAGATATCCGGAGTGCCGTCTCATAAACTGATGCTTTTGTTTTGCAGATACGTAACCTTCATGCTCCAAGGCTATATAATAATACCAGGCTGTGCATCGTAGAAATGTGATCAAGGCTACAATTCTCACCAGAAAGGCCAAAGGAGAGAGTGCACTAATTCCTCACATTCCTATAACACTTAACAATTTGCCCTTTCAATTTAAAAGACGCAATTTTGTGATAGGCCTGGAAGGAAGGTGAACTAGCGCACGACGAAACAACAAGGCCGATGGACATATCGTCTTATCCTTATTACTGAAACTTGGACAAGGCACAAGGACGGAGAAGTACACTTCTACATTACACGGGTCTTCACGGGACATTGCTATTTCCAATCAAATCGATCGGTTCAATAACGCTGACTCTCCACTTTACCCGTGCTGCGCAGACACAGTAGAGGCAGGTAAATAGAATTGATTGCCTGGTAAAGTTCTATCAAGACACAATTAGCGCGGGTGCGCTGTTTTGATATCACAACTCGCGTGACCTTGATGTTGATGGGAGTGGTAGGAAGACACAGATGAAGACGTGGGCATGTGTTCTTCCAGTGACCACGGTTCTATACTCAACGGGAGATATAGATAAAGTGGAGTGCAGTTTGCATTTTTGCCAGAAGCATGTACGAAGAGCTGACACGCCTGGAAAGGGAAAGGGAATAGGTATTGGCAGAGGTGGTCTTAGTTCGGGTTGAAATCCCGTACTTAGACTTTCGATGCTTTCCACCTTTCTTAAAAAAAAGAACAAAAAAAAAACAATCTTCACATCACATAATCTGTAAGCTATGCCACATCAACGTATTCGCGAGTCAAGCTTAACGGCAAGAAATTTTAGGTCAACGCGGAAGTTACGTTACTTAAATAAAAGTCGTTCTTTTGATAGTGGTCTTAAGACTGATTTTATTTTATTCATCAATTCTTAATAATACTTATGACCTAGTTAACAAAATTCAATTTTTGACAAGTCAGCACAAAAGGTTTGTTTGCCAAACAGCAACCGGAAGTTCATTGCGCTTTGGTTTTTATATTTGTTTATATTGTATTTTCGCAATGAACTCATTAACCGTTTGTGCTGATGTAGGGAGAAATGCGTTTGGTCAATGCCTTTGCTGGGTATTGACCTAACACCTCCCCCCCTAGCTGTGAGATACTCTTGGATCTCACTAAACATTTTATTTATTTCTTAGACGTTTAAAACCAATAATACAAAATTAAAATTTATTTACTCGTTATACATGTATATATTATATGTTCTTGTTTATGTTCTATTCTAATCCATACCTTTCTTTCATCTTATCGATAAAACATAAATCTGTAGTGTCGTTTACATTTTCTCTTTTCTTAGTATCATTTATATTAGTGTTTAATTTTATTTTTAATTTTGTTTGTTTTCTTCTGATTATTATTAAAACTACAATTATGGCAATTAATATTAAAACTGGTAGGCTTCCAAAGCTATAGTTAAGATGTTTGTGGAACTTTAACTCTTCGATGGCTTTAATATTAGACTCCTGGTTCAAAACAATGTCATCGAAAGTTAATATTTTTTCAGTTTGCAAAGTTTAGTTAGTACTGGGGACGATAAAACTGTCTTTGTATTTAGAAACCGTGTTGGAAAATTGAACATTATTAATTGAGATAGTGCAATAATTGAAAGTAAATAGATAGTTCCCATTTAATGTAAAATTTCTTTCATCACAAGTACTGTAAAATGGTTTGTTTCTTACGTTTTTAACATTTAATGTCGTACTATCGATTTCTATCATCTGTTCTGGAGTGTTTTTCTTCAACGGGCAGTTTCCTTCAAAGACACAACTTTTGCTCTTCCTTAGTTCCTCAGAGATTTGTTTTCCTCGAACCTGTAGAATATTTGTTCTATTTCGACAACAATCTCAAAGTCTGAATCTATCTTAATAGTTTTCTCATTCGGCATTGGCGTTAAAAGTTTCTTATTAGCGTTGACAATATCGACTGGTAATTTAATGGCAAAAATTATTTCGTTGCTATCAAAAGTAGCAACACCTGTTCGAATATTTAAGAGTTTCTTAAAATCGATATTGTAGGTAACTATTTCCTCATTAGTTAATAAATTAGGATGCAAAACTCCTATCCTTGCTGAAGCTCTATATTCTGTTGTATATTTTCAACCTTTTCTTTGAGAGTCCTAAGTTTGAACATTTGTTCAATAAAAAAAGTTTCTGAATGAAGTCTTTTCGGTAGGCCTTCGATTTGATTAAACCTTTCTAATATCCTTTGCCTATCTGTTTCAATTGTCTGCTTTAATTTTGAAATACTGTCGTTATAATTTGTGTTTTTTTGGACTTGTTGGTTTACTGTTTTTATTATTTCGTGATTGTTTTCATCTACAACCGAAAAATGTTTTTCTATATCTTGCCTATCGTCGTCGTCGAGTGTTCCATAGAGCCACTTAAAAGCTTTACCCACAAAATTAAAGAGAGCCCGAGAGAGAACGATGGTTAGCACCTTACTTTTGATATTTGCCACTTCTTCTATCAATAAATCCTTTCGTTCTTTGTCGATATCAATGTGGCCTATGAGTGTATTGAATTGGTTGAGGATATCTAGTATTTCATTAGGGTCTATTATGTGTAAAATTATATCATATTTACGAACTATTTCTTCTTTACCCAAGTTTATCTCCGAATATCCTAGATGTGAATCGATTTTGTCAATACGCAGTGTTTGGAGCGATGTGGGGATTAGGGCCAAGAGTAATAGATGGAGAAGCATCACCTGCAAATTTTAAAGGACGTTTAATGTTTGACTCGTGAACATTATTTAATGGATACTTTCTAAACTTAGGCTGTTCCTTGTGCCTGACACTTGTATAATTTTTAATAAATCCTTGTTGACGAGTTTCGTTATACTCCTCCCGAGTTCTATTACGTTTTGAGATGACCTTTCTTTTGCTTCTATTTAACCTGTCTTTTATTATATCTTTATTAATTCTATTGTTTTGTACTTCAAGTGGTGTCGCCTTAATAGAGGAGTGAAAGGAACAGTTGTAAAGCTCGACAGCTTTTGACATTTGCTCCTTAATTGGTATTTTGTTTTCTAGGTTAAAAACTCTTACTCGCTCAGTTAAGGTGTTATTTAGCCGTTCTACATCGGTATTGCCAGTGTGACTGTTTGGCTTTACAAAGTGGACTTCTATTCCTTCTTCTCTAAAGAAGTTCTTTAAATTAATCTTGTTGAACTCATTGTCACAGATAACCTTCCCCATTTTTCCTGTGATGGAAATATATTGGCGTATTTTTTCTATTAGAGTCCTACTATTTCTATCTTCTAGGTAAAAGCTTACCGCATGTTTAGAAAATTTATCTATAAAATTTATGAACGAATGCTTAGAATTAACATATGTATCTACGTGAACTATTTGATTGGTATCAGTGGGAGTTTCGGTTAACTCAAACTTATTTTTAATGGGGTTCCTATCATATTTTCCAGCGGTGCAAATATCACAATTATTTATAACTTTATTAATTAGGAGTTTAAGTTTTGGAAAAAAAACTTTGTGTTTCATTCCTTCGTAGTTCGCTATAATACCAGAATGGCCTGATTCTATTTTGTGGTAAAGTGAGATTTGCTTAAGAGCTTCGTCTTCGTTGACGAGATCTTTAGCAAAATGAGAACACTTAACGAATTTAGTACCAGAACTGGCAGGAAATAGTTCGATTAATTTTAGATGAACTTGGTTATTCATATCATTACTCAATTCCGAAAATAATCCAACTTTTCCTTTACTAATATGTCTTCGGACAATATCAGCAATGTTGTTTGGAATATCATTCTTTTCTAAGAAGATTCTTTTATTGTTGAATATATTTTCGTTTTCCTTTTCCTTTGTTTCACAGAGTATCAATTGAGTCCTGAAACGATTAACTATTGTGTCTAATACCGGGATGTTACCACTCGTATTGGGCTCCATTAGGTTGATTTCATTAGTGCTGGTGTTTATTCTACTAAGAAAATCCGCTAATTTATTCTCTTTGCCCTTCACGTAATCGATTGCTGCTTCATATTCCCCGAGTTGTACAAGCCAACGTTGAAGTCGCGGATTTAAGTCTTTCCCTATATTTTTTGTGTGTAACCATTTAATTGGTTGGTGGTCGGTACACAAATCGAATTCTTTCCCAAAGAGATAGGGTCTGAAATATTTGACTCCCCAAACGATAGCTAGCAGCTCCTTCTCGATCGTGGAATAATTTTTTTCGTGGTCATTGAGGGTACGAGAGGCAAATGAGACCGGATGTCCATCTTGTACTAATGCAGCTCCTAATGCAAAATTGCTTGCATCAGTTACCAGTTTGAATCGTTTTTTAAAATCGGGGTATTTTAAGATTGGATAGTCGGTAATAATTTCTTTTAGTTTTTCAAATGCAGAAACATAATTAGGATCATTCAGGTTTATTTTTGAATTTTTTTTCAAGTATTTTACCATAGGGTATGCGACTTTAGCGTAATCCTTGATAAATTTTCTATAATATCCTGTTAACCCAAGAAAAGATTTAATTTGCCTTTGGGTTCTTGGAAGTTTTAAGTTTCGAATTACAGTGATTTTTGCGGGGTTGGGTTTTACTCCTTCTGAAGTAAGTATGTGCCCCAAATATTCCGTTTCCTTAGCTAGAAAATTACACTTGTCAATCTGAATTTAAAAACCTGCTCTTCTGAAGGTTTCCAAAATTTTTCGAAGGTTGACTTAATGTTCCTGGAGTGAGGTGCTAAAAATTAAGATATCGTCCAGGTATACCACGCAAATTTTATTTATAAATTCCCTGAGAATGGAGTTCATCAATCTTTGAAATGTTGAGGGTGCATTCTTTAAGCCAAATGGCATCATCACATATTCAAAGTGTCCAAAAGGTGTTGAAAATGCTGTCTTTTTCCTATCCTCAGGTTTAACTAAAATCTGGTGGAAACCTTTAGCCAAATCGAGGGTAGTAAAGTAATGTGACTTACCCAATTTATCCAATATCGTATCGATATTGGGTATTGGGAATTTGTCGCTCACCGTGACCTCATTTAGTTTCCTATAATCGATAACAATTCTCCATTTTTGTTTTCCGTTTTTATCTATTTTCTTTGGTACGACCCAAAGCGGACTATTGTATGGAGAATTGCTTTCTACAATGATTCCCTGCTCTAGCATCTCTTTTATTTGACGCTGAATTTCCTCCTCGTGAACATTTGGATACCGATATATTTTTGAATATACTGGATTGTTCTTTGTTGTTATAATTTCATGAGTAATCTCATGAGTGAACGTTAAATCATCCTCCTCCATATAAAATAGATCCTTGTATTCTTTTAGTAGCTTGTTAACCCCGGATTTTTCTTCTTGGTTAAGTTGTTCAAGATTAACGTGGTCTAGTAATTGGTCTATAGGCTCTAGTGAACAAATGCTATTTGGATCGATGGGACAACTATTGTAAGTAAATTTAATTCTTTCCTTATTAACCTCGATGTATTTCTGTTCCAAGTTAATATTGATTTGGAAAGGAATAAGAATATTAAGCCCTAAAATTGCGTCATAGTCCCTTCCATCTAATCTAAAAATGTTCCAACTTATAGTTCCTAAAGATCTGAATTCTAAGGGAACAGGAGTAACAACTTTTGCAGTTACCATACTATGACCATTAAGGGTAGAATAGTATTCTGGTTCAGTTAGTGTTACTTGCTTATAACTACTTAAAATGTTTGGTTTCACTATACCGGTTGTTGATCCAGTGTCAATTAAACATCTTATATTCTGATATCCTATTGTTAAATTAACTATCGGTAGGTTCTGTTTTGAGGCCGAACTTGAAAATTTTCATTAACTTCATTAGGGTTGCCTATGTTTTGGAATGAATGCCCTGGGTTGAAATTGTTAGATGGCCTTTGGTTTGAATACAAAAATTTACCGCCTGAAAGTCTTTGGTTGGAGTTATTCGGAAAAGTTCTAGACTTATTATACTGAATGTGATTTTGCTTCAGGTTTCTTTGCTCATCACTACCAGACATTATGCTACTACGGTTGTTATTAGCCGATCGATTCGAATTAAAGTTCCAGTTATTTTGAGTCTTTATATTCCTATTTTACATTTTTTTATGGTTTATGTCTATTGTTCTCTCATCATCTAATAATTTTAATTTTGAATATTTATTGTAAATATCAACCATGCTATGATTTAATTCAATGTGTACTCTTACGCTACCATCTATTTTTTCTAACAATATTTCTTTTAAATCGGTTTCCACTCTTTCCGGTCTGTATATTTCCGGTTTTTCATCATCAAAATCATAAATTTCATTTGGCTCATAACATGCGTTTTGAAATATATTAAATAATTCTCTTAAATTACTGACCTTGACACATCTACAGTTGTTGAAGACTTCGGAGTATCCTTTTGTAGGCCGGAAGTGTTGCTTCAACTTGTGCTTAACGGCTTGCCAGTTGGTGTTGTCTCCCAGTTGCCTCACACATTTCGCTGCCTCTCCTTGAATCTTCTCGGTGAAGACGATGCCCATTGCGTATATTTTTTTACTTTTTTTAGTTTTTATTTTTTATTACTTCCTTCGTTGTATAATCACTTGTTTTTGTACATCAAACAAATTTCAATTATAAATATGTGTCTTTCTGTATAGATTAGCACTTTTAACACTTTATCTCTTTTTACACTTTATCTCTTTAGAGAATTTAACAAACGTAGTTGTTCTATATAATTCTTCGGAATTATACTCCGTCGACTGCGCCAGTTATGTTACTTAAATAAAAGTCGTTCTTTTGATAGTGGTCTTAAGACTGATTTTATTTTATTCATCAATTCTTAATAATACTTATGACCTAGTTAACAAAATTCAATTTTTGACAAGTCAGCACAAAAGGTTTGTTTGCCAAATAGCAACCGAAAGTTCATTGCAGTTAAGGAAGTCCTTTAGGAGGACTCCAAAAAAATACGAACGCCAACCATAGGTTGGCCCAACTGTCCGAATGAAAACGCGTACCGATCTTTGTTTATATAATTTTATTAAGATATTCTGGTCTAATCCGGTTCAGACAATAGTCAAACTAAGACTAACTTAAAACTAATCTTCCGCCACACTCGTAGCCTACGTCCCCGTGTCCAATCTGCTGAGTAATCACCATGGGCCGGCGCGTGTATCCGGTGCATCGCAGGTGTAACCTGATGCGTCTGGGCCGACTGTGGGAACATGTTCGCACCTGAGCAAGTAAATCCGCCAGGTCAGCAGATGTCGATCATGTTGCTTGCTCGTGTCCCACTTGCATCGTGTTAACTCTTCCCCCTTCGAAAATCTACGCCCCGTAGATCACGACGTCAGCTTCTGATGGCTTGGCAGCTTCCTAGTTTTGGTCCACAACGAGAGTCCCCTCGAATGATCTCACGGCCGGGAGATTCAGCCTTCCGATAATCTTCCGCCATAAGATGTATGCTAGGGCAATCAACAGCGCAATGATAAATCCGTCTGAGAGTGTGGATATTTTAATTCTTTCAGCCAGGTTGCTCATGCGTTCTATGTTCCGGAGGCTTAGATTGTGGACAAATTGGAGATCTACTCTGTCCCCTCTGTTGGTGGTTTTGGATAAGGCCGGGGGCAGAGCCTGGAGCATCGTTGCACGTGAACTCTGGAACGTCCTGTTTTTCAGTTGGATCGTTTCATTGTTTAACTGAACGATAAAGGTTCCTTCCAGCGTTTGCGTGGAGTTTCCTGAGGTGAGCTCGCCGTTGAAATTGGTTAAGAAGATGATGTCATTCTCGATTAGCTCCATGACTTCGCTGGTGTCCGTATGATAGGTGCAAGTTGCGTGGCCCCCTTTCAATAATCTGGAAACACAATGATCTTCCGCAATCTTCTCCAGCGAATCTTCTCTACAGACTGTTGAGTTACTTATGGAGAGGCACTTCCTTAGTATGCCATAGGTTGATCTCTGGTTGACCAAAACTCTGCTGAACTCGATGTCGATCCGCCTTCCGTTTGTAATCGATTGCCTCGTCAGTAGCAGGTTGTAATCCTCCTTTCCGACTTTCGGGATAGATAGCGTATAAAGTAGCGTTGACCCATTGGTGTAGATTGACGGTGTTGAAAACTCGATGGCCTCGATTTCACTCCCGTATAGAAGGGATTCGAGCTCGTTCACCAGTAGGTTAATTTCGCTGTGGTCCAGCAAATTAGTGTTGACGATGCCGCTCTTTGCCATTTGGCAGGCTCGAACTACCTCGTTGACCTCTTCTTTGATTATAAGGACCTGGCTTAAGATGTCCTGTTCTAGCCTTTGGATGTCAGCTACTCTTATCTCGTTATTCGATTTGTCGATGACCCAGTTGATCTTTGTTGTCATATCCTCGACCGCACCCAAGAGTTTTTCGTTAATTTTGTACTGGTGGTTGTTGTTTTCGACAATCCGCTCTTGGCTCTCCAGGAGCTTGTCCCAGTCTGCAGCGTCTGGACTCCCTGCGACCCTCTTCCATGCGGAGCCAATCCAGTCAATGGATCTCGGTTTCCTTTGTGATTTCCCCCTCAGTGAGCTGATCCGGTCAGTAACCTGCATCAGGTGGAAGTTGATCAACTGTCTCCGATCCCGGTCTTTGATGTTTTTCTCGACGGCATTCGTGATGCCCACTAGCTGCTGCTCGAATCTTTCCAGGTTGATCACGTGAACGAGATTGAAGTTCCCACTCACAATCCAGGCCTTGCCCTCCTTAATAGTAACCAGTGGTACGGCGTACTTAAAGATTTGTAGTCCTTCAGCCATCGCCAGGCAGATAAGGCAAGAAAATGTTATTTTTTTATTATTTCACTCGATTCCGTCGTAGATTTCCGCTGGTAAGTTCTTTTGGGGGCGAGAAGAAAAGGTATTAGGGTTGTTCAAGGAACAGCTCTTTCGGAAGGACCGTGTGCTCCTTTTTAGTCGCCAACGTAAATGATTGAAGGCAACCTACTAAGGCACGGTTGGCTTCACACGTATCCTTTAATTCGTTCTGATCTCCGATGAAGGAAGCTGCTTATCGTGGCGGAATGATCGCTGTGTTCTCATGGGTACAGTGATTTTCACTCATGGAGCGTACCGACCACGCCCCTGTCAGGATAGCAGTTAATCAAACGAAAGAAAGGACGTCTACAGAGCTGTCCCTGCTCGGGCGCCAGTTAAGGAAGTCCTTTAGGAGGACTCCAAAAAAATACGAACGCCAACCATAGGTTGGCCCAACTGTCCGAATGAAAACGCGTACCGATCTTTGTTTATATAATTTTATTAAGATATTCTGGTCTAATCCGGTTCACACAATAGTCAAACTAAGACTAACTTAAAACTAATCTTCCGCCACACTCGTAGCCTACGTCCCCGTGTCCAATCTGCTGAGTAATCACCATGGGCCGGCGCGTGTATCCGGTGCATCGCAGGTGTAACCCGATGCGTCTGGGCCGACTGTGGGAACATGTTCGCACCTGAGCAAGTAAATCCGTCAGGTCAGCAGATGTCGATCATGTTGCTTGCTCGTGTCCCACTTGCATCGTGTTAACTTTGCGCTTTGGTTTTTATATTTGTTTATATTGTATTTTCGCAATGAACTCATTAACCGTTTGTGCTGATGTAGGGAGAAATGCGTTTGGTCAATGCCTTTGCTGGGTATTGACCTAACACGGACGAAGTCGCGGGTACAGCTAGTAGCTTATATAGGAAATATTCGAGTTCACTTTTTTCGTTCAATTAAACGGGAAAATCAATTAAGCGAGGTTCAATTAAGCGGGGATCACTGTATCTAGCTTCAATTTTTTTTTTTTTATAATTCACTAGCACTAAAGGGGTTATGTTATGAATGCCCTTAAGATGCTATTCACACAGCCCTAGTGTTAGTGTAGTGATTTTGAAACACTGTATCTGCATTAATTTATTAACTTATTTTAATGCTTCGGGATAGACAATATTTACTGTTTTATTTTTTGGCGAAAGAAGCAAACACTGATTTTTATGTGAGCCCACTCTTGATAAGGCAACATAAAGCTGACCATGGGAAGAAACGTTCCACCCTAATAAATTTAAATGATTGACCCTGAGCCTTATTAATCGTCATGCAGAAACACGGTTTAATGGGGAACTGCAACCGTCTAAACTGAAAAGGGAAATCCGTTGGTATCATTGGAATTCTAGGAATAAGCGCATCCTTCTCTCTCTCTAACCCTAGAACGCTTACCTACGCCAATTTAACTGCCATGGTGAACAAAAAAGCTTTTTTCGGGCAGAGCTGAAAACGCTATCTATGACCTTTCCTGAGTGTTTGCGTAATCTATTTGTCGCATCAGTCTAGTGAAAAGGGTTTGCTAAAAGTGCATCTCGTGTGATTAATTCAAGTGATTTTTCAATTCTAGAAAGCAAAATTTACAAACTTGAACCAACCCGAAAACCAAAACTTAGCAGGCGAAAGAAAATATTGCGCATTTTGTAATTATAAATAAAGCGATATACAACCACATTATGCCCGTAAATTTATTTTAAACTCATTAATTTGAATATCTTTTGTCAAAAAAATCTAACTTCGTTTCAACAGATAACTTAAACATAATCATTTTTATTTTAATTGCAGGGGAGTAAATTTTACTCCTAGATAGCTTTAACGGAGTACAAAATAAGGTTAACTTTCTAGGGTTAACTGATTGGTTTTTGAGTGAGATTATCAAGCTTTAACTCAAAAACCAGGCAGTTGAAAAGAAAAAAAAAATTCGACTGGGGAGCCAGTCCTGTACATCCCACTTTATATTGCGTTATATCACAGTGAAAATTGTTTCCGATATACACCACAACGTGCTTGCGTTGTTCAGCACACCTTTCTTTAAAGCATTTCTTCTAATATTTTAGCATCCGCTGTACCAATTTTACCCTAAATTGATCAGATCTAAGTTTAATGCTGCAAATAAATTTAAAAAAACCACATGATCGTACGTTGTTCCGTTCTACAGATATCGAAGGAGAAAAAACTTGTCACATACACACACGCACATACAAACATCACTTCGAAAACAGGTGCAAATGATTTCCAGTGCTTCGTAATGTGAAGCTTTGTCAAAATTAGGAACCTTTTTTGTTTTGGCCGATTGCAATACTTCCCCTATAGAGATGGGAAGTCAAATTATGATCCACATAACATACACTTCATAATCATACAAATACAAAGTAGGAATTTGGAAGGGGGGGAGAGAGCGTGCAAAAACACGGAACGATGATGAAACGGAACAAAGCAGCAACCTCGTCGTCATGATTGAATCGATATCAGCGATGTAAACAAATAAAAATAATTTATATATTGAAAATACTTGTTAATTTATTTCTCAGCAAGTAGGTATAATGAAGAAAAGATGAATTGCTGAAAGTGTGCGTAAACATATTAACTTTATGCAAAAAATTTTGTTCATACAGTTTTTTAAATTGATTTAAAGTTAGGAGTGAATATGTTGGTCAACCTCTTTAAAATTAGTATGAAAAAAATATAAATGTTAAATTTTCCTGTAAACAAAAAATATTAAAATAAAAATAAAATAGTCTTACTGGATTTTGTAAAAATAAAGAAAATTATAAATTTTATTTCACGTTGATCGGTGCAGTATTTGCTAAGATTACCGGGGCCAAAGTTTTTAAATGTTTCATCTTTATATAGTAACTAGCTGTACCCGCGACTTCGTCCGCGTTGACCTAAATTTTCTTGCCGTTAAGCTTGACTCGCGAATACGTTGATGTGGCATAGCTTACAGATTATGTGATGTGAAGATTGTTTTTTTTTTTGTTCTTTTTTTTAAGAAAGGTGGAAAGCATCGAAAGTCTAAGTACGGGATTTCAACCCGAACTAAGACCACCTCTGCCAATACCTATTCCCTTTCCCTTTCCAGGCGTGTCAGCTCTACGTACATGCTTTTGGCAAAAATGCAAACTGCACTCCACTTTATCTATATCTCCCGTTGAGTATAGAACCGTGGTCACTGGAAGAACACATGCCCACGTCTTCATCTGTGTCTTCCTACCACTCCCATCAACATCAAGGTCACGCGAGTTGTGATATCAAAACAGCGCACCCGCGCTAATTGTGTCTTGATAGAACTTTACCAGGCAATCAATTCTATTTACCTGCCTCTACTGTGTCTGCGCAGCACGGGTAAAGTGGAGAGTCAGCGTTATTGAACCGATCGATTTGATTGGAAATAGCAATGTCCCGTGAAGACCCGTGTAATGTAGAAGTGTACTTCTCCGTCCTTGTGCCTTGTCCAAGATTCAGTAATAAGGATAAGACGATATGTCCATCGGCCTTTGGTTGACAGGTTCCAACTCTGCTGCCATTCTCTCAGGCTCCTTGTTGTTTCGTCGTGCGCTAGTTCACCTTCCTTCCAGGTCTATCACAAAATTGCGTCTTTTAAATTGAAAGGGCAAATTCTTAAGTGTTATAGGAATGTGAGGAATTAGTGCACTCTCTCCTTTGGCCTTTCTGGTGAGAATTGTAGCCTTGATCACATTTCTACGATGCACAGCCTGGTACTATTATATAGCCTTGGAGCATGAAGGTTACGTATCTGCAAAACAAAAGCATCAGTTTATGAGACGGCACTCCGGATATCTCTAAGAAGTTTAAAAACCCTGCTATTTAGGTCGTAGCGTCGTTTGCGGACATGATCTACTTCATATTCTCGAAGTGTTGTCAGATGTACATACTTGGAGCAGAAAAAAATATAATACCTCGTCTCAATTGTAAGATCGCAGGATGACTCTCGAATAATACTCGCCAATATTCGGCTAAGATCCTAAACTTGGGGTATTTCAATGGGTCTTAAACAAAACCAAGCTGAAACTTACCCACCTCCTCATCACACTTTCATTATTTTCATGTCCTTACGAATTCCTCCCATAGCGGGGAACACCATGAGATCCATTCAAATTTCAAATACCTAAAGAAAAGATTAGTAATTTGCTCTTTATTTACATACCCTACGTCATTTTTTATTCCTGCAGTGGGATACTTCTTTTTTACCTACTCGAAAAACTGAATATCTGCTACACCATCATAAAAACCCTTTCCCTGTGAATAGCGAGTGAGTTCCGATCATTATTAGATGCAAAGATACACATACCCACCACAAATAAAAGAAAGCAACAAAAAAAGGAAAAAGAAAAAACCACCCTTGTCGTGCACACGATCATGATTTACGATCCCTACGATGTGCCACTGATCGAGTGCTGCGCAGGTCACTAAATGGATGTTTACCTAAGAAATATGAATTTTTAGAAATACAAATTAAGAAATAAAAATTAGTCTATGCGCTTCTCCTGGACATAGACTATCTACTCACAAAGTTTCATCAAAATCCGTCCAGCCGTTTAGGCGTTACGGAGGAACAAACATCCAAACATCCAAACTTTCACATTTATAATATTAGTAGGATGATAGTAATGATTGGGGAGGTAAACAAGAAAGAACCACATTGTGCCTCTCTATGATCAGGCGACTGGTTCTCGGTTAAACCAACCTGTACTTTTAAACAAAGGGAACTATATACAAAAGTTTATCAATGAGGCTCTTGCTCTAGTTTCCTGTCCTAGATTTTAAAGAGTGGGCATTTACAGACTGGGTTCTTCCGGATCCTGATAGCTTCTGCTGAAATCTGGAGAGTTAATGTCTGCTTTACAGTGGCACGTGAACCTGAATTCTGCCATTAATCTGTAGACCTCAAGACGATAAATGCTATCACATGCGGATTTAAAGTCGACAAAAAGGTGGTGAGTCTCGACTTAAAACTCGTTGTTCTTTACCAGGATTTTCTGTGAACTGGAAGGCACACTGGTACGTGTCGATTGGTGTGTTGCAGTCGTTCGTATAGAACGTTGAATAGGATCTTATATGAGACATTTAGTGAAGATAAGCCCCAATAGTTGGTGCAAGATATAGGATCGTCCTTCTTGTAGATGTCGAGCTGATATCTCCTTGTTGTTCGTCTTGCTGTTCTTCAGATTTCTGATAGCTGCTCCAGCCTCTTTTATAAATACTGGGAAAGGAAATACATTTGTTCTTTGACCAGAGGTTGGCAATCTTCTTGCCTTATCACTCTTACTATATTATGTCTATTTAAAACTGCTGGAGGCGATGCTAAACACATTCTAAATTCGCTGTGCAGCGGTACCTGATCTTAATTTGTACACCGAAACGAAAAATTAATAAAATCTAAATAGTGCTCGTTTTTTTTTTTTATATTCATGGGCAGCCTAAAGGCTGTGAGCGCAATTGATAACTTTGTGATAACAATTGTCCAAAACAATGTACAAAATATTTACATCGAAAATACACCGGTATTCCTTAAGAAGGTTTGAAATTTTAGTAAATCAGCCTAGAGCATTCATTCATCAATGATCGACTCAGGTAGCGGTGAATTTATGTATCTGTTATCGAATGTTGAATTTGGTAACACGAATAATTTGCCTTTGGCGTTAGTCTGTTGATAGGCAGCTGACGGAAAACTATAATATTCAACAGCAGATAAAGTTACTTTGAAGTTCTAACAGCGATATGCTGTGCATATCTGTATAGTATTCACATTATAATAAATGGTAGGTACGTTGATAAATTGAATTTTAACTATTAATTTTGTTAGTCGATGAAGAGAGGCTACTAATGAATATTGTTATTCCCATTTATTTTTACGCGAACATACCTATACCATGAAGATGTTATATTCCTCTTTATGCTAATTTGAATAAACTAAAACAAAAATGTTAAGGAAAAAACAACAACAGGGTTTAAATTCTTTCCAATGGCACTCATTAACCTTTTTGTTGTTCTAATATTTACTGCTTCATTTTACCTGCGGCAAAGCTATTCTGATGTTCGAATTTCCTATAAAAGGGCTTGTTAATATTTCATCTCTTATCTTGGTAAAATGTATTTTCTTTTAATCGTTCTTTTTATGCTACGCGCTACTTTTGTTTTGCTTTTTCTTTTGGTTGGTGCTAAGAAAGTGGAGTGTATCTCACCACAACCGAACAATGTAAACCACCCTACACGGGATATCCGATTGGAATCGCAGCTGCACCATGGTAAGTGGCTATTATCTTCAATGGCTTTTTCCAGTGTAGAGGATCTGTGATTAGCAAACGACAACTAATGACAGCAGCACATTGTGTAACAGAGAGTAAAAATAAAAATTTTAAGATTAGTGCTGGCTCCAGGCTATTCCGTAAAGAAGGACAAGCGAGAAAAGTTTCGACGAACATATGATCACGATATAGTGATTATGAGACTAAATTTAATCTTAGTAGTCAGAATAGTTTGTCAATATCAGTCTTTATCAAAATACGCTGCAGTCACAGGTTGGGGTGTATCTCATGAGCAATTCTACAATCCCTCTCGTAATTTACGTGCAGTACGTGTTTATTTTATTAAGCTAAGTAATTTGCAGATGGATTATAGAAACAATTCAAACAAAACCTCAAATGTGGTCCTCACAGAAGCACCTAATGGTGGAGATGCTTTTCAAGGCAATTCCGGAGGACAATTAGTAGAAAACTGTATTCAGTATGGAAAAGTTAAGTTTGTCATAGGTTAGGCGATAACAAATTAAGCATTGGATTAAAAGAGTTATTACAAATATTTAATTTAAAAAAACCTGTAGTTATAATTTATTTATTTAAGATGAACTCAATCGTAAGTTTTTATCGATTCCTCAACCTGGAACCTCAGAGGTATATGGAGAAAATTCCTATGATGGTCCCGTTGTTCCCACAAATGCATCTTTTGCTTTTGCACGAGTGGACAATATACAAGGTGGCGCAAAAGTCATCACCCTATTGGAAGATGCTATAATTTTTGCAAATGGTGGCAAGAATCGCTATACTTTTTTTTTTTTATAATTCACTAGCGCTAAAGGTGTTATGAATACCCTTATGATGCTAATAACACAGCGCTAGTGTTGGTGTAGTGATTTTCTGAAACTCAGGTGGTATTAGGTTTCAGTCTTTTTGCTCCGAGGGTGGTTTTTCCAGAATGACTGGGGAGAATTATTGCCATTGCTTATAATTCGCAGTATTTCTTTCGAATATCCCAATGTCATTAGTACGATCAACACTTTCAAGCCATTGCCTACCCTACTGCCAGTGTTATGCCTATACAGTAGAATTGACGTCAGCTTTTTTTTTCGCAATTGACCGACTTTTTTTCTGTGACATCGGGATTCGAACCTGGAACCTTCAGCATGACAAGCGATGATGCAACCACTAAACCATGACCACCCTCATACTCCTAAAGAACGAGGAATAATTGTTCCGATTTTTCCATTAATTCATCGGTGGTGTTGGCACAGCGTGAATTTCGACGCAGATTTCCCGGTGGTCCGACACCAACTGGGCAAACACTACGAGGTTTAGCCACTCGCCTAGAAGAGTATGAGACAACACGAGATGCTGTCAGGTCTGGCCGGCCCCGGAGCAGCCGTTCTGCTGAGAATATCGCAGCTGTGGCTGTCGCAGAGGACCCCGGAGTATCGACCAGACGACGTGCCACACAATTGGGCATCAATCGTCGGTCTTTACAGAGAATTTTGATGAAAGGCTGTAAAATATTCCCTTACAAAGTTCAGACAATGCATCAGCTGTTAGCTGTTGATCGCAAATTATCATGAGCGACGAGGCCCATTTTCATCTCTGTGGATATGTGAATAAGCAAAATTATCACTTCTGGGGCACCGAAAATATATCCACGAAAAGCCATTACACCCATTCAAAGTTACGCTGGAGGCGTCATCGGGGCTTATTTTTTCAAGAACGCCGCGGGCCAAACGACTTCTATGGACCGCGAGCGCTACAAAGACATGCTCAATGTCTTTCTCCTTCCTCAATTGAATGAATTGGGACTGGAGAACATAAGGTTCCAACAGGAGGGAGCAACGGCGAATAGTGCACGAGCCACAACCGAAATTTTGAGGGCTGCATTTCCAGGTCGCCTAATCTATCGTTTTGGCGATTTTCACTGGCCGGCAAGATCGCCTGATTTAACCGCTCCAGACTTCTTTTTGTGGGGTTTCTTGAAGTCACGAGTCTATGTCAACAAGCCTCAGACTCTTGAAGCCCCCAAAGAGAATATCCGTCAAGAATGCGAGGACCTATCGCCGGAAGTTCTGGTAAGAGTGATGGAAAATGCCATAAATCGGGCCCGAATGGTCATCAATTCTGGTGGCTGATATCATTTTCTCGACTTAATGGAAACAAATTTAAGACATCAAATAAACATAATCCAAAAGCAGAACCAACATTTTTCATTCATAAAAAAAAATTACAGACAAAGAACATAGGGTGACAATTTTTGTGCCACCTTGTAGATATAGTTCAAAGCTTTTTATCCGTAAAATCGAGGTCAGCGGGATTTGATTGAGTTCATCCATTATTTTGCCAATACTGCTGCCATAAATAACGCACGTGATTTATACAATTCTTATAACCGGCACCTTTCCTCGTCAGTGGAAAATAGCTAAAATAATACCAATCCCAAAGAACTCGGCAGTTGATGAATTCAGACCCATATCAATCCTACCTTTTGTTTCTAAAGTTTGTGAACGGATTATGCATAAGCAACTGAATGAGTATCTCATTTGTAATAATTTGCTGGTTTCAGTTCAATCTGGATTTCGTGCCAAACATAACTGTACAACTGCTTTAATAAGCGTGGTAGAAAACATAAGGGAAAACTGGATAAAAACTATATTACCTTCCTGATCCTTTTAGACTTTTCCGAAGCTTTTTATATGGTTGATCATTCCATTCTTATTAATAATTAACGACACTACTTCAACATACCTCCATTCGCTATAAAATTGATTGCTTCGTATTTAAGTGAAAGAAAACAGGCTGTGTCTCTCGAGGGTATTCTATCCGAGTTTCTACCTTTACCACGATTCGTTCCCTCTCTTATTTTCACTGTACATTAGTGATATAGTTCCTGTAATTTTTCATTCATTGCAACACTAAACACGGTCGCATTCGAATCTATCGAAGTTTTCCCCTAGGCCTTATCGAAAGCTGCGCCAACAATGTGAACGAGAATCTTTATCGGATTTCGAACTGGTCGTTGAAAATCGGGTTGGAGCTTAATCCAAATAAGTGCAAATGTTTAGTCATTTCAAGAACAACGGTGGACTCTCTGGTATTTTCCATCTATCATGCTTAATAGCTCACCAATTCAATTCGTGGACTTTTCAAAAAACCTTGGCGTGGTATTCAATAGAACACTTACATTGATTAACCACATAAATTTGATAGTGGGGATTATGGCGTTCTTCGAACTTTGTGGACCGCTCAGAATCTATAGTCTCAGAACCGAAGATATGAGCACGTCTCACATCTGGCTAAAAATCTGTCGGATATGTCTTTTTAGGACTATGTCAAGTTTCGTACACCCAACGTCCCCACAATAAAATCCAGTTTTCATAGCCCAACAGATCCGCCTGTTTAATTCTCCCGCGTTTCTCTTGCTTAACATCTGAGAGACAATTTTTCATTGCTGCCATCCGCCTTTGGAACTTACTTCCGCGTTATTTGAGAGAGATGAACGATGCACGTCGATTAAGAAACGAATTAAAGCTTTTCCGGACGTATCTCTAGCATACCTATGAGCGATTTGTTGTTTTTCCCTTAGCTCAATTACATAATCTTCATAATTATACCTTGGATCGACGTGTTTTATCAAATTCGAGGGTAACGTACATTGTCGTCCCAATACTAATTCGAAGGGTGTATACCCTATTTTTGCGTGCACTGCGGTGTTATAAAAAAACACTTAATATGGTAACCAAGTACACCAGTTTGTATGCTTTTCAGATACGTAGCTCCTGAAGTATGCTCCGAGAACCTAATGGGAATTTTCTAATGCTCCAATACTTTCGTGATGATATGCCGTGGACTGCATTTGTTCTTTCTTTAGTAGTTTGCACGTATCATTAAAAATGTTGTTGATGAATTCGGTTCCCTGATCCGATGCGATTGTCTTGGGAACTCCATATTTAAGGATAAAGCATTCTACTAGTCCTTTGGTTACTGTGCTAGCTTCCTTATTCGCTAATGGAATAGCCTCAGTGAATTTAATCAGTTCTTCTTGTAAGGTAAGTATGTACCGGTATCCATTTACCGATTCGTCTAGTGGACCTACTAAGTCCAGATAAATTTTGTCGAAGCTTGATTCGGCGGTTAAAGTTATCTTCATTGGCTGTTTTTAGGGCGAAATATGTTTATTTTCCTGGTTTTCGTTGATCAGAATCCCACTTGATGCAGTTTAAAGCATCAGCTGTGCAATCATCTTTTCCGGTGTGCATTCGATACAGAAGTTGTATTATTCTAGTAGAAGTTTGAATTTGGTAAGTTAACCCTTAAGATTCTTTAAGGGAAAAAAGGTATACTAAGGGGTTATGGTCAGTTATAATTTTAAATTTTCTTCCAAAAAGATATGGACGATAGTGTTTTATTGACCAGACTATAGCAAGCAACTCTTTTTCGATACTATAATTCTTTTCCGCGCTATTTAGGGTTTTGCTTGCATAAGCAATAGGTTTGTCATCAAAGTTTGACAGTACAGCTTCTAAGCCAAAGCCTGAGGCGTCTGTCCTAAAAATGAATTCCCTGTCGAAATTCGGGAATTGTTAAATTTGGGGGCTAATCAGAATTGTCCTTAAAAGTTGAAAGGATTTCTAACAGTCCAGGTTTAAATTAAGCTCTACATTAATTTATTAAGAGGGATGGCTATTGTAGCGAAGTTGGGTACACATTTTCGGTAGTAATTTGCAAACGATACGAATCTTCTCACGTCGTCAGTATTTGTAGGTGTAGGATAATTGCTGATAGCAGCTGATTTTGTTGGATCTGGCCGAATGCTTTTTTCGAGGATAATGTGTCCCAGGTACTGTACCTCTTTGCGTAGGAAAGCACATTTTTCTGGGTGAATTTTTAGATTACCTCTCCTAAGTCGTTCCATTTGGTAATATCCTTAGCTTAATTCGATACATGAGAAATACATTGCTCCTCCTACCATATCGTAAATGTCACTTATGTTGGTCAATGGAAATTTGTCGTTCTCTATTCTCTCATTCAAGTTTCGGTAGTCTATTACCATGCGAAACTTCTGCAGGCCGGAAATAGGATCCTTCTTTTTTGGTACTAAGAGGATCGAAGAGTTTCATGCAAAGACAGATATGGCTCTATTATGAAATTTTCCAACATTTTGTCTATCACTTCCTTTAAATCCTTTTTCTGTGTATGCGGAAGTCGGTAGGGTTTGGTGTATTTCGGTGTGGCTCCTTCTTTTAGCAAAACACCCGCTTGTCTGAGTTTGTCGCTCTCTAATTGGAAAATATCGTGGAATTTAGTACAAAATCACCCCTATTCCGTAAGGCGAAATCGGTATAACGATTGGCGTTTTTATGTCGTTGAACGCCATGTGTCGTTGAACAACTTGTGGAACCCCTTAATTTACAACAAAACGTCATGTGAGAAACCTCACTCTTATTCCGTAAGGCGTTGAACGCCACAAAAACGACAAAGAAACGACGATATCTGTCGTGGATGAATTTGTGATCGCCAGAAGTACAAATCGACTGAAAATGTAACTTTTCTTAATTGTTTTGTTTATTTAAGCAACTGGATTAGATTATTTTGATTTGGAGGGTCAAAATATGAAACCAAAAGCAATAAAAAGGTCTACTGAAGCTAATGGAAAAACTATTTCATTGGAAAAGATTTTTTTTTTTATTTACTTATGTTCGTCTTTGTCACTGGTCTAAAACACTACAGCTATACATGTTTCATTTTTAAATTTAAAATTTGTGAATTTCAAACCAAAATGTTACAATTCATGAAATCGATCTGTCATTACCAATGTGGAATGTGTGTGGATGGTAAATGTAATGAATAAGGAGGCGTTTGAGTTACGGAATACCGATTCTTTAACGACACGACACAAGACACGACAATTTTCGTTTAAGATAAACGCCTTACGGAATAGGGGTGAATGTTTCGTTCATCTATTGGAATAGTTCTGTCAACTATATACCTTTTCATTACGCAAATGGATGCTCCTGTATCTAGCAAGCATCGTACTGTTTTGTCATTGTTAAGCTGAATTTGAACGTAAATTCCGTTTTCTATCCCCGTTGTGTGTGGCGTGTGGTATCGGGGGACTTATGGACTCCCCTCCGACAGGTCGGCAGTCCCCTCGGTGGGTTGTTCGTTTCTCAATGCTCTTACTCTCGGGAAGTTCGTTTGACTAGTACTTGCCCTATTGTGAGGTTGGTAGTTGTTCGAATGGCCGTTGTTTGGACTTGTGTTTCTGTTGGTCGGGTTAGCACGAGGTGCGTTGTAGTTATCAGCCTGGTAACTTTGTCTGGAATTGTTATTCTGGTTGTTGTGGTGGCCTGCATGGTAACTGTTATTTAGGTTATTTTGGTAGCATGATCTATGATTGCTACTGGCATTATTTTATTTTTTATTTTTTTATAATTCACTAGCGCTAAAGGGGTTATGAATAGGGGAAGGTTGTGTACCTCGGACCGATTTTCAGTAAATTTATGTTTACTGCTCACTATATTATCTCATCAGAGAGATGAACCCTGAAAACTATAACCTATTTATTATTCTTTCTAGAATCTTTATTTAATGTTTCAAAAGGTTCATTAATTTTTCTCAGGACCTTAATAAGTGTACCTTGGACCATACACATTCAGTAGCAAGTTTCGTCGATAGTTATAAGCTTAAGTTAAATTTTATTAGTTGAACAAATAGAAACTGACAATCCATTACAAAAAAGAAAGAAATTTGGCATTAAATGCTGACAAAAAGTTAGAAAACCTTCATACAAGCGTTGTATATATACATTTAAGTTTTGTTTTCCTTTACAAGATTCAAAAGTTCATCAATGCTTAAGCTTTCATCTGCGCTAAGTTTTCATAGGTATCTGATTCTGGGATGGGTGTTTTGAATTTAACCTGTCAGTGCTTTGGCGTTCGAGGAACCATTGGAAGCATGGTTATACAGCTGAAGTAAGCATCAAGGTGTACCTTGGACCGGTCCATGGTACACCGAAAGTGTTGGACCAAGGTACACCATGCGCACTTTATTTGTTTAAACAATTGTAACTTTTTTTCATTTTGATAACTTAAATTTACATGACTTAAGTTAAAAAGTTAAATAATATTTTCATTTATTAAAATTATCCGGAGCTTGCTTCCGCTTTGAAATTTTCTACAACACACTTAACAAAAATAAATAAAATTTTACTTTTGGCTGCAAAAAATATTCTCAGCAAATAACTTACTACACCGACGCGTCGCAGTACCAGTTGCAGAGTGAGTGAACTTGTTGTGATATGGCACGTAAATTGTAGCGTGACTTTTGTCGGAAGAATATAAACATACCAGAGAAAATCGGCTCGGACCGAGGTACACTAGGTCCAAGGTACACAACATTCCCCTACCCTTGATGATGATGCTATTAACACAGCGCTAGTGTTGGTGTAGTGATTTCTGAAACTCAGGTGGTATTAGGTTTCAGTCTTTTTGCTCCGAGAGTGGTTTTCCAGAATGACTGGGGAGAATTATTGCCATTGCTTGTAATTCGCAGTATTTCTTTCGAATATCCCAATGTCATTAGTACGATCAACACTTTCAAGCCATTGCCTACCCTACTGCCAGTGTTATGCCTATACAGTAGAGTTAACGTCAGCTTTTTTCGCAATTGACCGACTTTTTTTCTGTGACATCGGGATTCGAACCTGGAACCTTCAGCGTGACAAGCGATGATGCAACCACTACACCATGACCCTGATCTATAATTTTTATAAGAGGTATTTTGGTTATTCTGATATCCTGATCTATGATTGTTATTCTGTCTTGTCGTCGAGGGTCTTGTCTTCTGGAGTACTGTCCTCTATGGTTCTGGTCATGGTGAAGTTGACGCCGCGGGTTTGGGGTCCTTTCCTCGAAATATTTCATGGATGCCGATGGGGTTGGCCCTTGATCTAGTTCAAGTTAATGTTGGGCTGCGTCTCTCAGAGTCGAGTGTCGGGCACTATTGAGTATAAGTCGTAGGCAGTCATTAACTCCTTTAGCCGCGGTCAGAGTTGCTCTGGTGTTTTTATCATGGCAAGCAATTTTTAGTTCGGTCATTTTGTTTACATGTATTTCTACGTTTGTAATGAATTCGGGATAAACCTGACTAGGGTTGCTTGGGAAGTGGGGGTTAATGCATCATGATAGAAATCGATACTGTTTAAGAAGTCCCTTAAGCTTTCAGCCTGTTTGCTGTCGTCGTCAAACGTCAGTGTCGGCAGTTAAAATGTTCACCACTTTTAATGACGCTTTTTGGTGTCTCGGTAGGAAATGGGGGTGATTTGTGGTGATTCGGGTGTGTTTAGTCGTTCGTCGACTAGGTTGCCTCGGTTGAGGGAGGAGATATTTTCAGTATTTAGATTTTATTCTTGTACTTTATTTATACATATTAATGCTACTTTATATAAAAAAAAAATTTTATTATTTTTTCAAATTCCTAATTGTTTTTTTTGTTTGTTTGTTTGATTTGTTGTTTACCTTCCCTGGCCTGGATTCTAGGTGGTTGACTACGATCGAAATGAGCTTCCTTTGGAAATGTTGTATGCCCAGGTAAGCTAGTCCCATGAGTACTGCGGTCACGCACATCCAGCTTAAGATCGTCGCGGTGTGGTTGGGTTGGTGTTGAGTCAGGTTGGGAGCGTTCAACAGCTGGGTTGGAGAACAGGGTGTGGAACTGAGCCTTGTTTTCGCTTGGCCTTCTTGATTTTATATGCTTCGCGTGTTTCTGGCGGTCTTCGGAGTAGGTGCCAGGGAGGCGGTACTGTTCTCGTATTTGTTGTCTCAATTAAGCTGTTCGTCCTCCTCTGGTCGGCGGAAGTGCGGCTGGTTAATTGGGCCTCCTCTCGTCGCGGCTGGCGGCTGCGGTATTCTGCGATCGTCAGCTTTATGGACCCTTGGTTTGGGGTGTCTTCTGAGGACAGCGTGGCGGGTCTTGTCCCGGAGTTCTTCACCAGTAGTTCCACCCGCGGCCATATTGTTGAAGCTACATCTGTCAAATTGGCTGCAATTTATTCAGTCTGTTTTGCCAAATCACCATGAACGGATATAGCGTTCAACAACATGTGCAAATAATGAAATTGTTTTATCAAAATGGGTGTTCTATTCGGGCAACGTTCCGCGCGCTTCGCCCATTTTAAGCACGCCACAATCGTCCTTCCGAGAGGACTATTCGCAATCTGGTAGATAAATTTGAGTCCACTGATTCAGTAAACGATCAACCAACACCCGTTCGTCGACGAAACGCAAGATCTGCCGAAAACATCGCCGCTGTCCGTGAGAGTGTGCAGGAGAATCCGAGGCGGTCGATTTCGCGTCACTCACAAGAACTCAGTCTGCACCCGTACAAAATTCAACTGATCCAGGAGCTGAAGGTAAACGACAATAGACAACGACGTGTGTTCGCTGAATGGGCTCTGGAGCAGTTGGAAACTGACCCTAATTTTCATCGAAAAATCATCTTCAGCGATGAGGCCCATTTCTGGATGAATGGGTAGGTCAACAAACAAAATTGTCGAATTTGGGACGATACCAATCCACATGAGATCCAAGAGCGTCCAATGGATCCTGAAAAAGCCACTGTTTGGTGTGGATTTTGGGCTGGCGGCGTCATCGGTGTATATTTCTTTGAGAACGATGTTGGACAGGCCATCACCGTCAACGGCGAGCGCTATAAGGTGATGATTACCAAATCCTTTTGGCCTGAATTGGATGATATGGACACCAACGATATGTGGTTACAACAGAATGGCGCTACGTGCCATTCTGTTGTAACCACATTGGAAACTCTGCACGAGCGATTCGAGGGCATGGTCATCTCATGTGGAGGTGATGTGAACTGGCCACCGAAATCGTGCGACTTCACACCGTTAGACTTTTCCTTGTGGGGTTTTCTGAAATCGCAGGTCTATGCGAGTAAGCCACAAACCACAGCGGCCCTCAAAACCAACATAACCCATGCCATTGGTCAAATTCAGCCAGAGTCATGGAAAATTGGACATTTCGGATGCGCGCCACCCACAGAAGCCGCGCGGAACATTTGAACGATGTTATATTCTTTACATAATGGCATCGATAGGGCTTTCAAACGAATAAAAAACTTCGATGATATCTCACACACACTTTGCTTTATTTAAACTTTAAGACAGGAAGCGCTTAATGAAAGACCCTTTAGTAGGGTTCTTTTGCCTCTGGGCTGTATCGAGGGCAAGCTGGTATGTTCCTTCTCCTGGCAGGATCGCTATGCAAGGTTTTCGTGGTTCTCACGAGGGTTATTACGAAGTAGACAGTAGACTCCTAATCCTGCCACTGTTGGCTAATGCCGTCATAAAAATAAAACACTCTGCTTGGTTGGTTCAGAAGGACTACGAATTTTATTTGAAATCTAATGGGTTTTTATTAAAAATGTTGTATTCAATTTACATTCAATTTTCCTTTCAATCTTCTCAATTTTCCGGCCTTCGATAATTGAACCCTAATCACCTCACACCATACTCGCGTATAACAGCATTATTTTTCTTATGCACTTGACAAAACACCGATGCATGCATTTGTAACATGACCGTTCACAATATTTTGGTTGTCGCCGCTTGCTATCGTTTAGTAGTGAGGGTATGCACGATCCAGATATCTACACACAATTATTAGAGTAGTTATCTTTGACCATGAACTCGGCATTGTTTGAAGGCGAGGGAAATGCATTAAATGTATACCATGTGTGTTTTGTGTATGGTATTGTATTTGGCATTGCGAGAAATGCATTGGCCATTACGCTATGTGAATTTTGGGTAGGTCAGGTACATGTCTTGGGCGATGGATGCAAATGTGATATGCCGCTCGGTGTATGTCGGGCGAATCTCAATTATCGAAGCTCGGGGTGAGAAGATTTGGTGATTTTAAATGATCACTGATGTGAGCCCTTCACACCACAAAAAGCGAAGCACTCCAAACGTCTTTCCTACAGCTGCGTTAATATGGCTATCCCAAGTTAAGTCACGGCTGAAGATCATACCGAATTTTTTTTACTTTATCCACATAGTCTGTCGAGGTGTTGCTCAGTGTCATAAAATAAAGTGTGAAACAGGCTTCTTGGAGATAACTATGCATTTCAACCACAGCGCTATATCTGTAAGATCCTCATTAATACGGTTCACAGCATCCTCAATTAAGCTGTCCTGAGAAATTGGTGGAACTTCTTCAGTTTTACGTATCTAAAAGAAGAAAACTATGTATATTCAATACCTGAAATTAAAAAAAAAAAATTACTATACAAACCTGACGTAGTTTAATTAGCCTGCCTATTTGATGTGTTCGCATCATAGCAGCAAATATATTTATGCGTTGTGGTGGAAATGCATAACTTGTACAATTCTCTATGCACCTTCGGAAACAACATACTTTTGCCCAGGAGGAGTAATGTGCCGCCAATTTGGATCCATACCTAAAATAAACAATTAATTAATGCTTAATAAATTCATTGGTATATGTACAGGTGGTGTTAGAATGAATTTAACGTGAAAACGTTTTACTGGGGCATTTTATGGTAGAAAAAAGATCTCGGTCTTCTTGTTCAAAAAGATCTCGGACTTCCGGTACAGTTAGATACTTGAAATTTTTGGTGTAGGTTCTTCAAATATCCCCCTCCAAACCCCATAAAAAGGGTTATAATCAGGGGAAAAATAGCTTCTAAATCCGATTAAATGGCAAATCGATCAATTTACAGTTATAAATTTGGAATTGCTTTTAGTTATATTCCAAGGTCCCCATATGTACCGAATATCAAGTTTCTAGGTCCACTAGAAGTGCCTAAAAAGGAACTGGGCACTTCGTGGCACGAAAAAGATTTGTTGATTTTGTTATAATTTCTTTTTGAAATGCTAGTACAGCCAATAATAAGCATCGCCCTTGACAATCCATGGTTCCTCCAACTAATATAACTACTAAATAATTCAATCCCAATCGCGAATAAACTAAAGCAATATACAATGCTACGTCCTGTAAAGCATTCGGTCTTCTCAAATACGTTTTCACGGAATTAACCGGCTCCAAGAAGCAGCATAGTCCTTTTTTTATATCCTACTTATATTATAAAGAGGAAAGTTTTGTTTGTTTATATGTCATGCGTTTAGGGATTCAAGCAAATACAACAAATCCGGTTGATATATAACTTTCATAATGTGATAGCATATAGTTTTACAATTGCCATAGGCTATATAGAATGTTATCTCGTATAGTTATTAGTTACAGTTATTATAGTAAGTCTTTACGGGGCTTTATCCTGCAATATCGGCCGCGAGAGATAGCGCAGGTTGTGTCGCAAGACACGTAGGGTGGGCTGGCCATCCTTTGCCATCAACATCTGGCATGTCTCGGGTTCTTGACAAACCTTATCCGGGAGGGATACCGGAAAAGTTAAGCGTTTAGGGTTAAGTTAAGGATAGTCTTAAATAAGATAGGTCTAGTATAGGTTTAGCTTTAAGTGTTAGCATATTTTAGGTTTAGTTTAGGCTAGTTAGGTTAGTTCGCGAGTTTCTTTTCCTGTTTTTCTCTTGGGTATTGGCATAGGTCCTTGGACAAATGATCCTTTCTTCTCTTCCTTTCTTTTTTGTCCGTCTGACGTCAATTTAGGGTATTAGGGAACTTCTTCTTTTTCTATAGCTAGCATGAAAGGCACGAGATTTTGTGTGCTGAGCAGGTGGTGCAAGGTGGGTTTGACAAGAACTACACCCGTGGGATGAGCTGTGCCGAGCAACGACAAGCGTGCCGCCGTCTTCCTCACCTTCACCAAAGTTGCCTCTGTGGCTCTACCCTGGCTCACAACAATGGTAACTATTAGTTACTTACATATGTCAGCGTAATCAGACAAAAAGTCGCTGTTCCGAGCATTTTCATGATGAACTACATGTTTATTAATCCTTATCAAAATAAATGTCAAAGCTTTATAAAAAGGATCAGTAGTTGGAGGTTTTTGAAAGTAAACAAAAGTATAAATAAGCATTTAAAAGACATTGGCCCTTAGTAATAGAAATCCCTAAAGTCCCTTTCAAGTCGAATTTTGTTAATTGTAGCTGAGCTACTTTTAAGGATGCGTAGTAATAAATCAAATTGTCAAAAGTCGAATTTAACGTCAGCACTGTGACTCAATTTCACATTTTCTTTACTGTGAACTCACACATCTCGTTCATTTACCATTCATATTGAATTGTGATGATTGTCACCTTAAAATTGACTTAGATACGGGTAAGCCGCAACTAAGCAGTTGTCGATTTTAAAAGTGACATCTAACGTATATTACTGCAGAATTTGGGTTAAATTCGAGTTTAGGTAAAACTCGAGTTTAAAATTTTCTATCACTAAGGGCCATTGGGTTTTGGTGCGATGTTTACGTGCACTTAAAATGGGAACGGAAAATGAGTAGGGTATATGACTGTTTGACTGATGACGTTGTTTTACCTATATTTTCTTTTAAATATATAGAAGGAATCGCAATACATACCCATCAAAATAGCTTATTCAAATAAATTGTACCAGTATGAAGTAGGGGCGGGATGTTTGTCATATATAAAACGCTTGATAATCTACTCTTTCAAAGAAATTTTTACCGATGAGCTAGTTTCGTTACAAGGCTTGCTGCAGTGAGTGATATACATATGTATATTTTTATTTCGTATTTCTCATCAGAGACAGGTTTAAAAAAAAATAAGTTCAGATTCCAGTATAATTCAACAAAAGTAATAACTTTACAGTCGTTATGATATAATAAAAATATATGATAACATTAAACAAACGAGCAACAATTATGGGGGCTTTCCGCTTTAAGACAAGTTAAGTGTTATTATACAGAAATATTTGCGTTAACTAAAAGAGACTTTTAACTTTTCCTTGTGTTTTAATGTGACTTTTTGAATTCTTCCCAGAATGTGCAGGACCGTTTTTGGTGCACCATACGTGTACCAGACGTTAGCGTTTATTATGAACGTGATAGGAATTAAAACCAGAACAGTGGACATTTTGACAAAAAAAAAAGTTCGAGATTTTAACAGAGGTTCACATTACGATAAACTAGAAATCATTTGCACCAATTTTCGTGATGTCTGGGTGTGCGTGTGTGTGTGACAATTTTTTTCGCCTTCGGTATTTGGAGAACGGAACAACGTACGATCTGCGGTTTTTTTGTTTTATTTTTCAGTTTAAAACTTAGACCTGATTCGGTTTTAACTAAATCGGTCCAGGGGATGCTGCTATACTTGAAGAAACACTTTTAAAAAAGGTGTGCTGGACAACGCAAGCACATTGAGGTGTATATTGGAAATAGTTTTCGCTTTGACATAAAGCAAACGCAGGTGGAAAGTACAGTACTGGCGACCCAGTCAAATTTTTTTTTTTTTTTTAGTAGAGACTTAAACTATGTAGTGGTAGTGGGGTTAGGTTAGGTTAGGTTGTAGGGGTGCTTGCATTAATGTACAACCTCACTCGGATCTAAATGGATCCATTCTGTTCCCCGATGTGGTGTGAGATACCTAAAATAAATGGAATAGATTGTTAGATTATTTTCAGTTGGCCTCTCTGAACCATCCCGAGTTCCGAAAGAATTGTAGGATGGTTCTCGGTGGCTTGCTTGACAGTTCGCCCAGATCATTAAAGATATGTTATCCGGGGGTTATCTTTAGGTTTTTGCTAAGGCTTGGGCACTCGCATGAGAGGTGGAATGTGTCCTCATCGGCGTCTGTGTCGCCACATCCTCTGCATAATTCTGTTGTGTTGTGTGGAGTTAAGAACGATTAACCGAGATTAACTAAAAACTGGGAAAGGAGGTACGGATGAGTGCAAACCGGATAAGTGCAAAAACCGTTTTAGTGCAATGCCTTTTGAAACCCCTGGCCATTTCGCAAATTTTTCATACTATAATGTTTGGATAAGTGCAAAACGTATAGGTGCAAATTTCTTGTAAGTGCACGTCATTTTGAACCCGCAAAATATTTTACTGACCAAAAACCACCCGGATAAGTGCAACTTGTACATTTGAAATGTTTTTCTCTCTTAAAGCAAATTCTTTTTTTTTCTACTTTATAATAGTTTTTTCAAACAGAACTTTAGTACAGTGATCTGAAATGATACACCTATTAGATGAAGTGAAATATCTAAGCATTCGCAATACGCAGTACAGTTATCCTCCAATGCTCTACAGGAGTCCAGCCAAGTAGACCAACGGGTCACAAAGCTATCATTTCTGACTTTCCCGGCTTAAACTTATCAGAGCGGTATCGGACTTTATGCCCAAAATACTCTGTTTTGGCAGAAAGTTTGAGATTAAGATCTCGAATTGTAATTATTGGGAAACTGGCGATCCACTGCTGAACATAAAAGGACTAGCTAACATTATTCCCGACTCCGGTATAGAGGGGGTAACCATCAATAAATTCAGTTCAAAGGCCGTTTCAGGCTGCTTCAATGCCCTCCAAGACCTCTCAATGCGGAACAAAGTCAAGCTCTGGTGAGTTCCAGGATACCGAGGCATTGAAGGCAATAAAATTGCAGACCAACTTGCTAGAAAAGGTTCTTCAGAAAGATACATAGGTGCTGAACGACATCCTTACTTCCGCGTTCAGAACGAGTCTGGACAGCTGGGAACAACGGAATTTCCTCTACTACTGAAAAAACATTCAGGCCAAAAGGGTCATCACTCCTGAACAAAACCACTAAAAATATCCTCGATCACAAAAGAGACGATATCAGAGGGCTTGCCGGTTTCCTCATCGGTCACTGCAGCCTCAGATAGTTCAGGAATCTGAATGTTGCTTCTGTTTAGAAGAAGTCGAATCAGCAGAACACGTACTATGTGAGTGCTTTACTTCAGACGTAAACAGACGATCAACTGGGTAGACCGACGATCAACTTGGTTGTCAACGTGGTTATGTTGGTGTCGAAGTAAGTCGCCTGCAAATAGGTTGATAACTTAAATTCTGTGTTCGTCGAACGGGTTGACAAGCAATTTGATTGTCTGAATGCCACTGTTAAGCTAAAAGTCATTAGAAATCCTTTGTTTGAGTGGCTAAATTATGAAATTTGTTTACTAATGCGACTGCATATAACAGATTTCTTTGGATTTTAGTACGGTTTTAGAGATCTGTTCGTGTCGCCCTGGCTAAGTTTTTAGTGTGTTGGATTGTTTAGCGAGCTGACACATATTCGAGTCAGCAAAAGTCAAGACCAACTCTCGGCAGCAAATGACAATATAATATGTCATAAAAAGCTTTTCAATACACCATTCGGAGCCGGCAATTAAACCGTAGGTCCTTTTCATTAGTGTAAAAAAGGTCATTGCAAAAAATTAATGGTTGCGAGAAGCTAGGCATCGGCCCAATACGAGCTGTCGCGCCAAAAATGTGTATTGTATCTGAGGTAAGGTTAGGTAAGTTAGGTTGTCCGAAGACGCCCTAGGGTCTAGGACCATTCTGATGCCTTTAGAATATGTAGAGCCGTATACCCATTTGGAGTTATTAATAAAGGATAGTAGTTTACGTATAGAGGTTTGGTTTAGGTCACTGTTATCATCGAAGTGATAGTGACCTAGGAGTCTTCTTCTGCTGTAAGATAGCGCTGAACAGTGAGTGAGGAGGTGAGTTGTAGGTTCCTCCTCAACTTTACAGTTTCTCCAAAAATCATCAAAGGGACCCTTAGTCTCCTAGCGTGTTGTCACATTAGCCAGTGACCGTAATGATACAAATTTGTGATTTGTTGAGATTAATAATCTCCTTTCATCTATTTCAGGCCAGCTAAGTCTGGTGGAATGACACGTATGACCCCTTTGCCACCTGGAGTTAATTTCTCTAGTTCTGATCTGTTTAATGATAAGTTTAACTATATTGTTTGGCAAACCCGTGCTCCTCGTATGAGAGGGAGTTTCTGGGGTTGTTCTAGATTTGGCAAGCTCGTTTAATTAATAATTTAGAAGTAATGAAGTTAGACAAACACTGACAAAAAATGTTATTGGACGAGTAATAATTCCCATCCTTCTACGGTAAAAGAAGAAGAAAAAAACTTACCGTCTTTGGCCGAATCACATATCCAGCTTTCTTCAAAATCTTAATACTGTGTAAGTTGTATTCTCGAAACCCAATATTAAAATGAAACCTTAGGAAGGATCTACTACTAGTTCCGTATCCTCGCTCCGTGTTATGTGCCGGCCCTGTAAGGAACATAAGAAAATAAAATTTCAATTATTTAAAACGATTTTGCATGCTACTCTAATGAATAACCAAATCAAAATATAATCGAATGTGATGTGTAAAATTTTACTGGGCTGGGTATACAGCTCTCAAAAAAACACGGCTATTGTAATTTTTCCTGGTGTTCAATGTTCGTTGTTGTATAGGGTCTGTTATCTTAAATTTTGCGTCATTGTTGAAGAATGTCAACATTCAACTATCATTGGGATGACTTTTAAGTACAAAGTAAAAGGTTAATAAATATGGATCGAAACACAATCGCACGTGTTGAAATAGTGAAAATTCACACGATGAAAATACGGCGGAAACGTTTTGTGAAGTTCATACTGCTTTAAGCAGCTTCTAGCACAGCTTTAGTGAATTTAATCGATAACTTTGAACGTCTCGGATAGGTTAGTAATGTGAAGACTCCAACTCAGCTGAAAATATCGCTACCGTAGCTGAAAGTGTGACTGAAGACCCAGGTGTGTCCATTTCGAGACGATGAAATAAATTGGGCCTATCTGCAACCACTTTGCATCGTATTTTGCATAAAGATCTTTGCCTACATGGTTTAAAGGTCCAGTTAACACAAGAATTGAAGCTAGCAGATCACACAGAATGCCGTACTTTCGCTGAATGGGTGTTATTGATTTAAAATAACATCTCTTGTTGGAAGACCCTATACTGTTTTGCAGTACGCTACACCGTACGCTGTTTTGCAGTATTTTTTTGTTTTTTGTTTGCATGCTAAGACCGAATGATTTTCAGAATAAGTAAGTTCAAAACTCTTTTGACTTCCACATGCATAAGGGGCAATGTGGAACACCAAATCAATGTTGCATTGTCGAGCTGAACGATAAGACGTCGATTTATTACAATAAGCTCCCCGTGGATCCATCATTCTCAAAAGAGGATTACTGTCGCAGAACAACCTGTAATTTGACCAAGATACAAATGGCAAATGGAGCAACACAAGAAAAAAATACATATTACATAAAAAAAATATTAATGAAACCCTACTCTCCCGAACACATGCCTACAACATTTATGTTTCAACTAAATAGATTATGATTGTGGATTTGCCGACACGAGGTACAGACTTCAGCCCCATTGAAAACTTGTGAGCCATTGACGAACAGGACCTTAAAATATACAACCCAAAAAATGCGAACCAATTTTTCTAAAATATTAATGAGATCAGGTAAGGAATACCACCAACAAACTGCCATACTTTGGTTGAAATTCTAAAAAAGAAAGGTTTGTCTGTGGTTCTAAGGGGTTTTCTGTAAAATATTAATAACTTCTCCTTTCATTAATTTAATTCATTTCCTTCTTCATTTATTTTTTTTTATTTTACTCTCCCTTCTTTACGAGCTTTCGAACCGTGGAAGGGTCTCTTTCTGAGAAAATGTAGCCTCCCATCCTCTTCCTTTCCGGGCATGCTGTTTCCAGTTCCTCAGACCAAGTGCTCTAGCATACGCGATAGCTTGGTCTTTAAGACGGAGTTTTATTCTTCCTTATCGCCTCGAACCGAGTTCCTCTTGGGTTTTGAACTTTTTTGCATTTTTGTGCCGTGTTTTGTTTTACTACTTGAACTTCCCTAAGCTTAAACTATGTAAGCCGGTCACGGCTAGCTCTCTCCCATATGGGCTACCCCCGAGCGAGAGTATTCGCCGAGGCAGTTCCGTCTCTTTCTGATAACCACCAGACATTCTGGTACTCACCTACTAGATCGGAAGCGCTACTCAGTGCATTGAACGAGGTCTCGACCAGTTTACGTTTACTTTTGCATCGAGTTGGCTCTTATAAAATAGTCTCTTTGTAAGCAACTTTGACTCTGGCTACAGCACTATCTTTTTATATGTTTGTTAAAATATAGATATTGCCATATCCCAAAGATTCGGTAATGGTTGCCCGTGTTGTCTCACGATTGCTTACTTCCAATTCTTCCCGGTATCCATAGAGCCCCCAGACAACAGCGTCCTGAACAGAATGGTATACGACGTGTTGTGACTTTTTTGAACACTTTCATATCATAGAGTTCGCGGTTGTTTCTTCTGCTCGCGTCACGTATAATCCGGTGCTCGTTTGAAAAAGTTCAGAAGAGCTGTTTCAACATTGAACCGTGAATTTTGTGAATTTTCCGGTACCGGGACATTGTGCCACACGAGATTACGCCAAATATTCAGACAGCGACATAAGACCAACATTTTTTTTGAGGCATAACACCAAATGAGAATATAACAAAATCCTGTTGCTCCTCACTGATTTCGGACATAAAAGGAAAGTACGAGCGAAGCGTAGCGGTTCAATACAGATTCCCGATATTGTGTTTCAATGAACTCGCGACATAAAGCCAAAGTGGCCACGTGTCACTTTGCGAAAGCAACATTATGCCAAATGGTAATATTTGGCTTAATGTCACTTTCAGAAGCGTCATTATGCCAAATTTTTAAATTTCATATAATGTCACGGCACCAAATTTTCTAAGATTTGCCTTAGTGTGAATTGGTTTATCCTCGATCTGGCGGGCCGGGGCCACATTGGTACGTCCCGATAAGTGTGCTGCAGAAGGACTTCATATATTCACACAGTACGTTCAGTTATTTTAATTGTTCTTAATAAAATTTTGCGTTTGCGTTTCTAATTGTAAGTAGATATGTATTAACGACCTGCTAAAACTTGTTTAAAAAAATTAATTTATTGTATTTAGAGACATGCTTATCCCAACTAATAAAAATACACGTTCATATTACATATAGATAAATAGTAGGTACTGCTAGTGCTTAGCAGAACTTGTTTGATGTTATAGTTTCTAATTACATATGTGGCCCCCACTGTTTGTATGAACATATCGCTTATTTACTTGAAGACTATCATAATTTAAAATACGCGATTGTATGCTCTACGCGTTTTCTGCAAGGTCGTAGTCAATTGAGAACTTTACACGCGTTTTCTGCAAAATCGCGTTTTTTTAGTTATGACTATCTACAAGTAAACGAGCGATATGTACTCGTGCATACATTATGTTTCTTCTGACATTCTTAAATATTTATAAAGTCATCTGGTTGAAGTCCTAATTCGTTTAGTGAGTTCACATGTGACCAGTCTTTGATTTGACAAGATCTCCTATTTGTTTCTTGTTTTCTTTACAATTAAAAGCATCGCTACTGCCAACATCGTGTTGTTAATTTGTCATTCAAATGCCAAATTAATTCAAACAGTCATATACGTACATATGTAGTCGAAATGTTTTTCGGCGTTCGTTGTTTCTTAAAGCGTAAAGTTGCTAATGAACACTACTTTTATCCAAATCAGATTCATTTTTGACATTGGCTGTTTTTGGAATAAATATTATTTAGTTTATGAATATAAACACTACAATCACTTTATTTTAAACAGACAGTATTTCATTTTGCTGTTTTTGAAGATTCTCTTAGGTAACCCTTATGACAAATGAAGAACAAAATCTAACGCTTTTATGTATGTAGGTATGTATAATGTATGTATGTACATTGAATATTAAAATGATTTGTGATTAAAGTTTTAATAAGACACAAGTAAATGAAGTTACTTGGCCTTTCCATTCTCCTTTTTTGTTTGGAACTTAAATACATATTATGTATGCACGTACTAAGCATCAAATATTAAGTGTTACGTATATATATAGAACACATTTCTATTTTTCCCACTAAGTTTTTTTCGGGACTTGTCTCTACATATTTGCTGCCATGGGTTAAAATATGGCGTTAAATTGCATGAAGATGTTCAGGTATAAATGAACGCAATTTTCAAGCGTGCCCTTTTCCTAATGTTGTAGTCCTTTCCTTGCTACAGCTACTTCTTCTGAAAGAGTTCCAGTTGTGTAATTTTCTCCTATTAAAAAGTAACTAATGAGGGCAGCTACAACACCTGGAGAGCAATTAAAAAGCGTAATTGCGTTCTCTTCCCAGTAGAAATTCCAGCGCAAATGGTTCGTTGGACCCAGAAAATACGTTCATTTCTGGTTTAACTTTTCAGTCAATGTACGTAATTTTACATCCGACATTTAGCATTCGAAAACTGTAAAATTCTCGTTTTATGCCTGTAAATAGGTAGGAATGAAGTGAATCATTATTTCGGAAAATTTCGTAGTATTTACATATGTTATGTACATCCTATTTCTGTTCAGATAAGGGCTAAAGTCTCAAAATAATAAGTTATACACATGTATGTGATTGGCGTTGACAAGTGATTTCACATTACCCCACCAGAAAAAGTCGTATGGCGTCAAATCGCAACTCATTAGGTGCCAATTTATGTTACCATTTTGCAAAATTATGGCACCTCTGACATTTTGAGTGCTGTGTGGCACGTTATGCCGTGTTGTTGAAAGTACATGTCAGTAAGGTCTATATCAAGCAAACATGGCCAGAAGAAATCACGATTCAACTAGCGATACATTTCGCATTTGGCGGTTAATAATCCTTGTTTATTGTGAAGAAGAAGCGGCTGATCTCTTTTCAGACTAAAATGCACAGCAAACGGTGAGTTTTCCGGATGTAATGAACATCCTCAACTTAAATTTGGCAATCTCGTTTATTGACTAAGTCATGTATTAAAAAATGCGCTTTGTCGCTTAAGCCAAAATCGGAATCAATTTTTAAATGTTCGAGGGTCTAATCAGCAAATGGTCAATCGACTTGAAGACACACAGCTAGTGGTTTTTCAACAATACGTCAAATAATAACTTCAGTTGGATGTTCAAGTTGACCGAAAATTGCACGTAAACGATTGTCGAATGGAAAGCGAATTAGAGTACGCGTTGTACGATTGTGTACCTACCTTGCACGATAATTTGCTAAACCTTACTGATTAGATAACGATTGAAGCAAACCAATTTTGGATGCTTGGCAACGCAATTTGGATTGCAAAGTGCGGTCTGTCAACGTTTTTAAAAGCTGGGCGTGAAGTAGTGGTTAGCATGATCGCTGTCACGATAAAGGTGACACCCACAAATACTCTCTAGTTATTCTGGACACCACCCTCGAAGCAAAGACTAAAATCTGATACTACCTGAATTTAGAAAACAAAAACCACTACATCGACCCAAGCGCTGTGTAAATAACATCATAAGGTTAAACATTTCCAAGCCTTTGTAATTTAAGGTTGATTTAAAATATAACATTTTGGTAAGTATTTATGTACAAACACATATTATCAGCTTTTTTTTTTTTTTAAAAAAAGGCCCGCGGTACTTCTCAAGTATCTCACTTATCAAATTATTACTGAAAAGTACTTGATGTCAGATGGAAATTTACGAATCTGTTGTATACTCTTGTAATTTATTTAAATGCCATCTTTTAAAAATCAGTTTTGACTTTTGAAAGAGGCGAATTCAACATTCTATATTTTTTAATTCTGTAAATAAATATTTTTGCATCTTTTATCGCAATACAAAGTGGGGACCGGTTTGATTTAGTTTTAGAACTAAGAAGTATCTTGCTATAACTTCTTTTGTTTTGGAAAGTGCTGACATTTATAAATTATTTAATTCATATTTGTATGTACGCCAATAAATAGTTTTATTAAGTTTCGCTTCAAAAAACATTAAAGTTCCTAAAACAGAAAACGGGCGATCTTGATTTTTATGAGTTAACTCCATCGAGCGTCTACTGCATGATACAACTAAGTATGTCATTGTATCATTGGTCTACTGTATTAATGTTCATAATATTCATTTAAAAAGTATGCGTATAGGTATTGCTCTTAAAACTTATATATGTAATTGAACTCATGAGCTTTAATTTTTATATTTTACTTTTGATATGTAGCATCATCATGTACATGTCTGAAAAATGTTCAAGGGAGTGAAACCTGCAACTCTGCGTAATTTATGCTAATTCAACGTCAGATGTTACAGTTCAGATACACCCACGAACGCTGTGTAGCCCAAAACCTATTGAATCTAACTACACCGAAAGGGTTCCACGTAATATATGGGCGAGTAGAATTTTGAAAGCGAGTTAAAATGGCAATTTGTTTGTCAGTAGCATTCGCTTTCTTCGTTCAAATCAATGCAGATAAATAAATCAAAAGGGAATTGGAAAATAATATATGTACAAGTCTGCTGCGTGTTTTAGAAAATTTCCCGAATTAGAAGAGGCATTTGCAATTTGGTGTCATTGCAATTTAAAACATTTTAATTTTTCTATTTGATACTGAGTGCATGTCACCTATATTGTTGGTGATGTACTTTGAAAGAAAATTTGGTATATGATTTTTATTCTAACTGACTTTACAGTAAGGAGGAGTTAGAATAAATGAGGCAACAGTCACAACTAAGGGATACTTTCATTCATATGTAAAACTTACTGTGGCTAACCATTGCGACACACATTTTTCAACTCGGCAAACAAATTGAGACAAGATACTCATAGGATCCAAAATACTATTAATTCGGGGCAGTCAAGCACACACACCGGACAGAAGAGCCTGTCCTCGTCAGCGTGAAGTCCTCTTCTACAGACGGCTCCAAACAACAAAAAGCAGAAAGAGTCATTTCCAGTATCTTTTCAGAAGACCTCAATATTCACCACTCTTTCAGTCTCTTTAATCACTGTAGTGTCTTCCAAGCCAATATCACGGCCATCAGATTTCCGTTCTGTTTGGCTAAAGATTAACTCAGTATTTAACACAGATATTGTGATTAATATCGACAGCCAAGCTGCAATCCTTGAATCCAAAGCAGGATGCGTATCTCTGAACGAGATTACTAATCAGCATAATGTCAAACGCTGTTGGACTCCAGGCCACAGCCACATTTGAGGGAACTGCGGGGCTGACGAAATAGCCAGATAAGACTCTCATTGTACAAACAGAGCTACAAAGATGAGGAAGAGGCAGAATCTATTGTGCATTTCCTCTGCATGTGCCTCGCTTTTGCAAACATCCGGAAACCCACCTTAGGCGAATACTTCTTAAATGATTTGAATACTGCCAGCAAGGCTGATCTAGATGTCAGGAAATCTAAATAGCTTCAGGAGTAGACCGGGGTTCAACCCTAGCGACAGTGGACCACTTCAAACTAACTAATTACGTAACTAGATCCAGGCTGAATGCTAGATGATAATCTATAAAACAAAGCAGATACATTTTAAAAAGCTCGTCTATTTGGCAATGTGTATAAACAGAACTAAGAAATAAAATTACAAAATTTTCGAGTACCGCAAGAGGTCATTGCCCTCTAAAGTAATGAAAGAAAGACATTTCGTGGAACTTTAAAGACTCTGCTGAAGCGAGCGTAGCGTTGCTAGGCTTTATTATTATTTTCTTCTTTTTAGGTGGATTTCGAAGAAATACTACCTATTGCAGAGGTCCTCATGACGCAACTTTCAAAAAATTTGAATGCAACTTTTCAAGACCTCTATAGTAAACACCAAAACCATGGTCCGTTCAAATGTTTATATATATATATATCTATATATATATATATATATATATATATATATGCAATATAACGAAATCTTGTCACCACGATAGGGGCCGCAGTTCTTAACCGAATTGAACGAAACTTGGTACACATGTTGATATGGTGAATAGCACGGACGAGTTCGTAGATGGGCGAGATCGGTTGAGTGGGGGGCGTGTCACGCCCATTTATGTAATACAACGAAATCTTGTCCGCACGATAGGGGCCGCAATTCTTAACCGAATTGAATGAAACTTTGTACACATGTTGATATGGTGAATGGCACGGACGAGTTCGTAGATGGGCGAGATCGGTTGAGAGGGGGGCGTGTCACGCCCATTTATGCAATACAACGAAATCTTGTCCGCACGACAGGAGCCGCAGTTCTTAACCGAATTGACTGATACTTTGCACACATGTTGATATGGTGAATAGCTCGGCTAAGTTCGTAGATGGGCGTAATCGGTTGGGAGGGGGGCGTGTCACACCCCTTTAAATTTTTCAAATTCCGCATTAATAATTGTTGCATTTTCATTTTTAATAGTATAGAAGTGGTAATAGTAAAATAATATTTTTGGAAAAAAATTTCCGCCATTTTGAATCCGCCACCTTGAAATTCTTTAAAATTGCTCCGATTTCGTTGAAATTGAAAATGTATACTCGTTTATGGGTACTTGTTATAATTTCGGCATTTTGGATTACTTTAATATTACTTCAAAGTTGCATACAAAGAAAATCCACCTATCTCTTGCGGCTGGTGCCGGAAGGTCTTTTTTTTTATAAAAAGGAAATTTCCAAATCCCAGGAGCACTTAACTGTTTTCGGTTCATTGTACTCCCAAGCAGAAACCCCTTTTTGGTGGAGTGGTTTGAGAAACTCAGATTTGGTTCGTTTCTCTATTTTTTTTCGATGGCTGTTGCTATTCGCTGACCGGGCTCGAACCTGTACAGGTCGGGTCACTAGAGAAAACACACTACCCACTTGTGTTGCTGGGTCAATGATATAAATATGAAGGACAGGAGGGCTCATCAGTGTATCAAGTTAGAATAAATTTAAGCGTACATATGAACGATACGTATGCAGGTACATACGTATATGGATATAAATACTCTTTACTCTCATCTCTATTGGTTGTGAATAATTCTTATTGCAGTTGGTTTTAACATTTTAATAACATTTATTTAAGTATGTGAGATCTACTTTTTAGCACGAAAAATATTTAACAGGTAAGATGAATTTTAATATTAGTCTGTACCACTTGCTTAATGCAAGATTACTGAAAAAATAAAAAAACAAATGAAACTACAAATAATCGTTGTTTAAGTAAATAAATATTTAATTTTCGTGTTCAAATTGCAAAATTATCTGTGAATAAGTCTGATATTCATAAATTTAGAATATTGAAGAAATTAAAAGTCAAATTTGAATATCTGGTCCATATTTGAAAACGTATTTTGTGTTATTCACAGTCCACAGTCACACATATATTTCTCCAACAACTTTCAATTTATAACATCAGACATTATTTTAACACATTTTATTTAATTTAACGGTACAACGCAGTTTAAAGATACTCCACCGAATAGTGCTCGCAGTATAAAAATGTTCACATTCACCCTCAAACACCGAGGTTATGTGAACAGTGATCATTTGACATTGACACTACGGAATCTTTTCCAAGTACTGTACACTTACATAACCTATTGACATTGCATATGTTGCTCTTAGATATCTACAGCATTCTTGGCATAAAAACTACAGAAAATTGTTATTTTCTTCTTTCTGTTCTTTTATTGTAGTTCATCAATGATCGTTTATGCCACTTTTAGCGTTATATTGTGATGACTTTTTTTTTCATCATGCCTTATAGTTTATTTTGCTGGTTCGTCAATATGCCTATAAGCATACACCATGTTGTTGGATCATCTACGGTTATGCACAAGTTGGGCTTGCGAATGGTTTACTGCATCATCATGCGACCTCATTTGAGGCGAATAAGGAAATGCATGGATGCGCTTAAGTCGAAGACCAAGGCTGCGGTTGCATGGGGTCATCATTTTCTCATATGCTCACAAACGTGCTTATGTATATGTATATATGCATTATATTTACTTACATTTGTACATATGTATAACATGCATACAAATACTTGCTTTTATACAAACGTATAAAGTTGTAGTTGAATGAAGTAACATATGCAGTTATTACATGTGTATATTTAATTTTTTGCAGGTGGAAGAATAATATGTACACCCTTTTTGAAACACTCTAAATAAGGTTTTTTAGAAACATGTCAGACATAAAAGGTGGCATATATACATACATGTTTAACAAAATATAAGAAGTTGTTGAAATTTTTAGAAAAAGGAAGAATATAAAATAGAGCCTTGACTTCTATGTATGAATGTACGTATGTATACATTATGTATTTATGTATGTACGTGCCAAACCAATGAATTAAAGTAATTACTTTCAGCTGCTAAGTGGTGTATGGGAACTTGTGTATTTTGTTCAATCTGGAACTATTTAGGGCCGAGATACATATATAGTGGTACAAGTTGGTTTGTCGAAATAACGAAAAGTCATTGTTTTGCTTGGCGTTACGCAATTTTAGACGCAAAGTCAATAATATTCGTGAAGAATCTAGTCAGGACTGTAGTACGTATTAAGAAAAGAACCATTATGTACTTATAGACATTGGGCAGACACACCACCAAAGGTACATCTACCAAGTGGAAAGTAAAACGATTGTTAAATAACCAAAAATATCTTCTTTATTGAGAACTCGAAAAGAAACAAAATCAATTTAAAAAGAATTTTCTTCTTGTAGGTGTCAAGCAGCGTAGCATGAAATGAGCCTAGCCGAGCTAGATGAAGGAAACCGAAAAACCAAGTCTTGTAAAACTGAAAAAAAAAACAAATTGGCTCACGAAAAACACTAAGGTTACTAAAAGGCTTTCTCACTGGGTATTGTAGACTCAGGAAACGAACTAATAAACATCAGAATATCTACAAAAAAAAAAAAAATACATATGTCGTTTAATATGTTGTAATTTAAAGGCAAAGAAAGCAGTGCATTGTCTTTCTTATAGTCTGCCAATTAGACCAGGAGGTCCTCAATTCATTTTTCGAAGCATATTTGATATCTTTATGAATCAAAAGCTTTTTTTTTTAAACCCACCTCCAGATGTAACAAAGAGCCACAGCCACACATTCCACAAATTACATATATGTTCTGCTATTTCGTCTTCCTCTAAGCAAAGTCGACATTTGGCTGGCGAGCCTTCTGATATCGTCCCTATTGTATTTTAGGAAATTTTTTACGCTTTTATTCATCGAACGAATGAGCCTTTTTGCTTGTCTACTTCCTTGAACATTAAAAAGAAATACTCCAACACTAGAGTCCATCTTTAAACCTTCAGTATGTTTGCCAGTTTCCCAGGCTGAGTGATGCAGGATTTCGACTTAAAATTTTTTTCCAAAATGGAAATATTTGGGGATGGAGTCCGACCCCATGCTGATCATTTTTAACTCGGGAAAGTCTAATAAAATCGTCAGACTCGTTGGTCTGCTTGGTAGGTTTCCTATCGAGCTTTGGAGGCTTATCATACTTACCTTGCAGACAGAATGATGAAGGACATTTATTTTTTCAACGAATTCAATAACCTTTAACCTTCTTTCTCTTTTCTCGGTTTTTATTTTATCTGACAGGGCAACAGTGCAATCCTGCGTTTAAGGAGTTTTCAATACCGGCGAAACGATAAAAAAAAATTAGTATTCGAAGATCTGAAAGTAACTACAAAGTCTGGGCCTAGCTTCTGGCAAATCATTCATGTTGTACGTGATGTATGTATTTATCGCATGAATGGAAGGAACCCATCGTTTTTAAAGCCGACTTTTATGAATGACTAGGTGAGGTTGTAGGTGTGGCTGCACTTAAGTAAAGTCTCACTCGGATCTCAACGGATTCATTGTGTTCCCCGGTGAATGAATATGTGTATTTCGATTTCAGATGAGCATGTTGATTTTCAGTTGACCTCCCTAAACGATCCCGAGTTTAGGATGGCTCTCCGTGGTTTGTCCGACAATTCACCTAGGTCGTTGAAGAAAAGTTCTCCGAGGTTTGTCTTCCTATTTCTACTGAGGCTTGGACATTCGCATAGGAGGTGGAATGTGTCCTTCTCCGCGTCTATGTCGCTACAACCCCTGCATAGATCTATGTGATCAGTCGCATTCTTTTTAGGTGTGCCGCTAGCAGGTTATGTCCTGTTATAATGCCTGTGAGAAGTGATAGGTGACTTCTGTTGACTGCGATGATTTCTTTCGTTTTTGTGTTGTTGAGTTCTGTCCAAAGCATTCTTGAGGTGCGGCATGTCTCGTTCGCTAGTTTTTGGAATTTCACTATTATAGGGGACTTTTTAAGTTCTAGTGGGGGTAAAATTTAGCCATCGGCCATTGTTAGATCCATATCAAAACCCATTTTTGCAAACTCGTCCGCCTTTTCATTTCCATGAAAGCCCGAGTGTCCCGGGATCCAGATGAGTGTGGCGTTGTGATTGGACTTGAGTGTCTTGAGCTCGTCGTGGCAGCGTTTCACTATTTTGGATCTAATCGTTGTGGATGTGATGACTTTGATGCCTGCTTGGCTATCAATGTATATGTCAATATAGCTTCTTGGGAGTGCCCGTTGAGTTAGTTCTCTCGAGGCTTCGGCGATTGCTAGAACATCCGCCTGGAACACGCTGCTACGGTTTGGAAGTCTTATCGACCGAGTGATGTTGGGTTCCTGTGCATAGATCCCTGATCCTACTCCCGCATCCATTTTTGACCCGTCCGTGAAGATGGATATATGTATGGTTGGGGTTAATGACCTCTCCTTCTGTCCAGCTCTCTCTGGAGGGAATCTTGAGTTCGCGATTTAGGCTGAATTCCGGGGTCGGTGGTAAATAGTCAGTTTTGGCTTCAATGTTTACCCACTTGGTGATTTCTAGATGACCTGTCAGGCCTTTTTTTCCAAAGGTCAAGTTGTTGTTTGCGAAGCGCAGTTTTCGCGGCTACTTCCTTTGTGTAAAGATCCACAGGAATTAAACCCAGCATCATCTCGAGGGCTGCAGTCGGTGTTGTTCTGATTGCACCTGTGGTTCCTACGCAAGCCATTCGCTGAATCTTCGTAAGGATGTTCAGATATTTATGAATGACTAACCACTGATGAAAAATGTAAATGTACTTTTAAACCACTATATGCAATACATGTCGTCTTGAAAATTCCGACTAATAAATCTTTAAAATTCCCAAAACGTGGAAAGTTTTTAACATCTGCGTTAATTAATGAATTCTTTTGATGTGCAATCAAAATGTATTTTATATTCTATTTTATTTAATGTATGCTTTTAATTTCAGTTGTTGCCATGGTACCCCAGCAGTGTATAGATATGAATTTGATTCTTCCTAATTGTTTTATATTTAATAAAAATAAATAAAACAACAACAATCCGAAGGTCGGGAAGAAAATATTAACCTGAAAGTACGTTTGACCTCCATCCACCCATCCAACGGCCAAATCAGCACCAGGCAAATTGCCGTCGCTAGAAAATTTCCTGGGGTATTTATGTACTGCATAGTGATTTATCGTTCTGAAAAAAAAAAATTTTTAAAATAATTATTATTATTTTAATGTTTAATTTCAAAAGGTAATGATATTTTAGTAGGATATTGTTCATATGAAATACTTTAGCCTTCAAAGTCAACCAAATATACTTCGAAGAAGTTTAAAGTGAACATTTTTTTTTCGTTATATTAAAAACGGAACTAAATAAAAGCCTTGAACCGAAAGTTCTCACTAGTATGACGGCTATAACGAAGTTGAACAGACTAACATTTGATTACCAGGAATTTCACAGAAACTAGCATTATTATGTTCCTTTCTTACACAGAGTTTGTTGTATCTATCTAAAATTAAAGAAAGTCTCATTTAATTTTAACTGCTATCTTGTTTTTTTTTTTCTTTTGCAAAGTAGTTTAGAAAGAGGATAAGGAAAAACCGGCTGATGACGTGAACAGCGGCAAGATGTGTGTGCATTCGAAGTAATTGGTGATTGCCCTAGAGTATAATCTGTAGAGCACTCCATAATTTAATTTTACCCTGTTGATGATATTCTTTTCCCTTGTATACTTTTTGCAATCAGTTCGTGTTATAATGAATTTTTTTGCATTTTTCATTAAGCTTCATGATTAAGTAAGTATACAGGAATGCAAGTTGCATCAAAGAAACAAGCTAGTGATTAGTTTTTTTTTGTAAGGTTTCTGTAAGACGATTTTGATTGTGTTTTTTTTTTTTTAAATATTGTATAATGTACATAATGTCAAGTAGACGGCTCTCAGCCATGCCTTCCTTATATGTATATTGTTTCGAAAAATTTATATTGTACATACTTATTAGTTAATTTTTGAACAGATAACTGCGTATATACAGCTGTGGCCATCTAATTAGAAACAAAACTCTTTACGTTCTTATCAATATGCTCATTTCCAAGTTTGTGCTTAAGCGGTTGATATGTTTATTTTTTTCATTAGCTTAATCAATTCTACAAATATAGAAATAAAACATAATTAATTTAATCAGCTGATTTAAAAACAAAATCGCTTTAAGAAAAAAATGTATCTAAAATACAGGAGGACAACTAATAAGAAACATGACAAAAGATGTGTGTTAAGTTTTATGTTAGGCAGCTAGAAGACATTTTGTGTAAGTACCTTGTAGCACAGCCTTTTTGTCTAACCCCTTCTAGGCATCTAAGCCGTATAGATAAAATGCGGGACCAGCAGCGGTCCACCGGTATAGATTTTCACCCGGCTCGAATGTTACTGTACAAAACTTCTGTGCCTGTGGAACTTTTTAAAGAAAGTACCGTTCTATCATCATCCTATAAATACTCGATCGGATTGAGATCCATTCTTGATGCCACCCCCCCCAACAACATTGACGATGTAGTCCTTGAGCAATTTTCATGTGACTTCAGTCCTATGTCTGAGGCCGTTGTCTTGCCGGAATTTCCAAATTACTGGCATATTTTAGTCCGACCAAGGTATCAGCACGTTTTCCAATATCCAGATGTATTCTTTAACTGGTAAAATGTCTTCTATCCCATGTATCGGACCATCGCTGTGCGAAGAACAAAAATTGCAGACGCTGAGTGACCTGCCATCATGTTGGACAATCGGCATATCATATTTGGGATGCAATTTATTTCGCCGACTACAAAGGACAAAACCTTCCGACTTGGCGAGATAAGGATTAACCGCTATTAAATTGCGGAACATGCAGGATCTTTCATTGGAAAGTAACCTGCCAAACGTTTTATATCGTGATAAAAAGAATTGCTTGATAAGTTATAACTTAGTTGCAATATCTAACGAACTTATATCAAAGGGAGGTGTTTTTAGTCAGTAAGAATCTGACACTACTAAGAGACACTATCCTCATAGTATATATGTAAGATTTTCACCAACCCTCGGGAAAAAAAAAAATTAATTATTTTCATTAGAAATTCAAAACTTGTTTTTGATTTGATAATGAGTTTTAACTTATATGAAAAGCTTTAAAAAACGGGGTATGCATTTTTATTGCCGAATTAGAACAGCGGGTAGGGAAGCTACTTATGACGATATACGCTTGCCGAGAAATTCATATTATTAAAATAAAATATTAACTAAAGATAAATTTCTTTGGTTCGTTCCAGACGAATATTCTTTAACTGTATTCCATATTCATGCGCTAATGTAGATAAGTATTTTGTTTTGTTTAGATAATTTTCTTTCTGAAAGTCAACAATAAATTGGGTGAGGTAAGCTTATAAGGGAGGCGGCTTGATATTAGGCACCACCTCACTCGGATCTTCCTTGATCCATTGTGCTCAACGTTGTGGGATCTATTTATTTCCTCCTTAAACCACACCGAATCCGGTTTGCATATTAGAATGACCTTAGGTGGCATGGTTGTGTGCGTATCTCATCGGCAAGTTTCCCAAGGTCTTACCATAAGTCTTGTTTACAATTTCTATAGAGGTCAGAATCGAGTGATCGACCATTGTTCGGTTCAATTTTGATCCTTTTCTTGCCACTTTATCTGCCTTTTCATTGTCATCAATGCCTCTATGCTTCGGGACCCAAAATGTAAGACTTTGTGCTTTGAGCTTAGGATTTTAAGTTCATTGTGATAGCCCTTTACTAGTTTCGATTTAAGCATTGTGGATGAACCGGCTTTGATGCCGGTTTGGCTTTCAATATGCTTCTTCCCAGAGTTATTGAGGATAGTATTCTTGAAGCCCCGGTTATCGCTACAATTTCAGCTTGGAACACACAGTTTGGAAGTTTCACTGAACGGTCAATTGTGGGTTCCTCCAAACTGTCGGTGAAAATCGATGTAATGTCGGGTTTAATGACCCTTCCTTCGTCTTAACCTTCTTTTCACGGAAAAAGAGTTTGTGCCGGTTGTGCTGATGCATGTTAATCGTTGGATTTTTATGAGTGTCATAAGGTTTGTGACTTTTTCCGCGGCTGGCCCCAAACCATTAGGTTAGATGGCCGTACACATCTGTTACATGCATAAAACGCACTTGTTGCTTTATTCTTTCTTGGGTGCTTTTAAAAAGTTCAATTTGCGGTCCAATGTGCAGTCAAGGAACTGGGCATTTTTTGAGATTTGGAGCTCAAATGTTGGTATCAACCGTTTTTTGGAAAAAATAACGAGTTTTGGAATTACCAAATCTTTGAATTTCACCTCAGTGACGGGTTAGCTGATCTCTGAGTTGGACTTAGGTTACAAATTTTCGTAAATAAAATATTTGATCACGGGACCCTTTGGTGTATTAAGTACTGTGCTTGTAAATCAAGATTGAAAGCCAGTACTGTGGGATCCCTCTAGGCAAGAGTTTGGCCCTCATCGCGTGGCTAACATGCCAACGTCATTTTTCCACATGTGCTCCTGAAATATATTTTTTTTTTTAATAAAAAAAAAAAGCAATATTAGGCCTCCTCTATATTTGACTAGTAGATCGGTAGAACGTCAGCACTGAGAAGTTGTTCATGCTTTTATAGGATCTCATTCACTTACGAAACCAAAAAATAACCATTAAAAGTAGGCAAGCGAAGGTTGGTATGTATTGTTCTCACCCATCGACCACGAATTGTTTGCAAAGGTGATCCTTGGAGTCAAAGTGCTTAGCTCACATCCAATCTAAGGGTGCCAATTCGATGTCTGCTTACACGACAAATCGGTGTTAAGAACCAAAACAAACCCCGTAATGAATTCACATAAGGAGAGCGTCTTTTGCCACTGTCTAGAAAGACTGACCACTTTATGTATTTCTCTTCTGTTTCCTTCACAAAGTTGCTAAGATAAAATGAGAGCATCTTGCGATAGGGTAGAGAAAAAAATTTAATGAAATTTATGTTGCAAATGAATCTACGCTCAAATATCGTACATTGTTCAATTTTTGCACCAAACTCATAAATACACATAAAAACAATCAGTCACCAAAAATGTCTTCACAAAAACCTCACATTTCGGTTGAATACAATCTAAAACGAGGAGCCAACACCAAAAAAAAGACGTTGAACTTTGTTTTTGTAAATCGAAAGAATGGAAGCACAACTTATAAGCGATATACCCACAGTTTCAACTCCAAAGTTGTCAGTAACCACAGGAATTTATAAATCATTTTAAAATTCACAAACAATGGACGAAGGAACAATGGCTTCCCTCGAGTGTGTAAATTGCAAAACGTGACACGTCCTTATCGCCAATTTTGAATCAAAATATAATAGTAATAATAATGCCTCAGTGTGCGATAACAATGTGGACTTGTAAACCAAAAGAGTGAGATTTTTCATCATAACCAGAATAAAGTGTAGTCAGCTACAGACGACTACACGTACATATGCATGTACATCCATAACCAGCATGGGTGGATGTGAAGACTGCATAAGTAGTATCAAAAGATATTCTTCGCGAAGTGAACTTCGCAACCGACTGCATTGAAAAGGTGCATCTGAATAGCAAAATGTGCACTGTGCAAAAAAAATAGAAATTCCAAACGACCATCTTTAGAGTACTTACACCAACAGTCAACCGGAATGCCTGTTTTAAACTCACCGGCAATACCTGTACATCGTCTTCTTTGTGGCAAAAGTGTTATTTATGCAACAACGGTGCGGTACCAGCTTAATGTTCAGACTGTTTTCTGTATGTTTTTTTCATGATCAAAGAAATCAGGCCAAATACATTGCTCTCTCATGTTCGATGCAGGTTTGTGCAGTTTATGAGAAGCCACTTCAACCAGGTCTGTAATGTAATTTCGGTTCATGCATTTCCGACTTGAATCTGGTATATTCAGGAAAACGAAACTAGAATCGGTACATTTATAAAGATGAATATGTACAATTTTCTTTTTATACTCTATCTATACTACTTATATCTAAATATGTACATATATTGAGACTTCTGCGTTACTAACCAAATCCAATAATAACTTGAATTTGTGAAAACAAATTCTCCGACCGACGGATATCCTGCATGCTTATGGTTATCTATTTTTTTGGGAAAGAAAATAGTAGTTCCCATGGTTGATGAATGTTATGATTGTAAGTCACGTACCTATTCTTTATGGAAATATTATTTTTCGGTAAATACTTTTATGTCTTGAACGTGACAAAATATTCAAAGTAACAAATCTTATTCATTCATTCGATCGATAGTGCGACAAATAAAGGAAAACAAACATAAAAAAATGAAAGTATCCAGTCTAGCGAAATATTTTTCGCTCTGATGATGCATAACGGCTTGTGGACCTTCCCACACACCACACACAAGGGATATATCAATAAATATTTCATATGATCCATTTTGAGTTCTACGACTCACGTACGCGATGATACAGCGGATATGATCCTAGTTAATTGAGCTTTATCGATTTATTAATTAATTCGTCTTTTATAGTGGATACACATACATATGCTTTTTACTAAGTAAAGGCATGGATTTAGAATTACGCTTTGATATGAAATTCATACAATTTAGGGGAAGAATAAATTAATAACAAGAACAAAAAGAAAGTAAATATTATTTTATATTGAATGAAGAGTTACACTTGTTTTGATTAGTGTTGTAGCTACCTAGCGCAAGTAACTAAGGTTCAGAAAATAACTGATTTATTTTTCGCGGTGCCATACATCGTGAAAAGTGAAACGAAAAGAGACCCAAACAGTTGGTCTGATTCGATATCTCTCTGGACACGCACGTACCTAATGATGTGTAGGGAAATTCTGGGGAAAAGGCATAAAGGTAAGGGTATAATTCAATAAACCCTTACTCCCAAACTTCTTAACTTATTAACATATGTTCGTTTATTAATGTATGGACATACAGAGATATTTACTTATATACAGTAGTCTGTACAAGATGTACGTTATCAGGCACGACTTATCCAGTGATATGATATATTTATCACAGTAATTTAAGCTACTTAGTATATTAACTTACTCTGGTGGCGCACAGCCCACGCTGAACCTGGGTCTCAACCAGCAAGCCTCTGAAGTTAGCCTGGTTCTTAGCTAACTGCATCTAGTTACGCACCCTAAGTTTGTTAAGGCCTCCCTTCTACTTGTGCGTGCCACAACAATAGGCGAAGTCTCCCTCCGAATTAGATCCGGGTCAGAGCGTTAGGGTCCATTCGTTCTACATGCTTTATTTCAAACGACGAATGCGTAGTTTTTTGGTCGATTTCACTGTACAGCTCGTACAATCCGTCGTTAAATCTCCTCCTCCAAAGTCCGTCAAAGTAAACGGGACCGAATATCTTACGAAGGATTGTCCGCTCAAAGCGACCAATGGCATCTTCATCCGCCTGCGATAGAGTCGGACTGGGATGATTAAGATCTTTAATAGGGTCCCCTTGGTTTTTCGAGATTGGACCTTAGGTTAGGTTAGGTAGGAGGGTTGACAGGGAAAGCGAGTCTTTTCCCCGTCATACTAAGGTCAATGTAGACCAATTGTGATGCTCTGGGGTTGCATCCCTCTTACATAGAACCATTAGCCTATGTTCTATCAAGCCAGTCCGAAGCGCTTATGAATCTGTGTAAGTCAACCACAAACTTATCGCACAGTTCTTCTAGATCCTGGAAGAAGTGTGTTCCTTGGTTCTTAAATCTAACTTGACAGAGCGCTGGACAGTGGCAAAAAAAAGTGTGGAGTGTCCTTATCTACTTCTTCGTCACCACATTGGTCGTACGTGTTCAATCCCAGTCTTCTTGCGTGGAATTGGGCCTTAATCAATTCTCTATTCTGATTGGCAGTTATTCGTTTAATTTGTGATGAGAAGTCGTTTTCAGAAATGATAGCAGAGCAAAGGCAGACAACGTCCCTTACTACCTCGTTGTTATAGTTGTTCAATTTGTCGATGTTGAGTGTCCCTTCTTGTTGACAGCATATAATAAGTTTTGCCCTCGTTAATTCCTAAACCCATTAGTATGACAAGATATGTGTAAAAATCTTAACAAAAAGTGGGTCATATCGCTTTACGAAAATAACAATTTTCGATTGTCAAACTTGTGAGTCATAATAAATTAAAATCATAAAAGCAAATTTTACATTAAAAAGGAGCAGACAAATTGAGTTCAAGCAAATAAGAAATGAAATGTCTAATAAGTCGCTGGTATGCCAAATGCTTTCAAATCGATTTTTGTTATATCCTGTTTCGAAAGACCTAGTTTCGAATCGTTTTACCCTGCAAATTCGACGGAAAGCAGATTGAAATAAAAAGCAAAAATGCAAGCCGTGGCCTTCCAAAGCACCGCATTGTTTTAGTCAGACGGTTGGGGAGGGAAAACAGAAATGAAATAAAAACGAAATTAAGGTTAACCACAAACGAAGTTGGTGCAAGACATTTTATAAGATCTTATTTAGAGACATTTTCGTTATTCATTGTCATATTTTAATATTTTCATATTTTTATTTCAATATTTTACTATTTGTATTAATTTTATAAATTTTAGTTACATACTTGCATCCTTAAAATAATGTCAAATGTTGCGATTTTCTTAAGTATTTAAATCAAAATTAATAAATTAAATATTTAGAACAATATTTCAATAAATGCAGTAAATTTATATTTATTTCAGTTTAAATAAAAGGGGGTCTGGAAAGATGAGCTGGCAAGGAAACGATCTTCATTAGACCCCGATCAAACCGATTCCACCGAAAAAATCCCCCCCAATAACCTTTAACAGGAAATTGGAAGCAAAATTAAAAAAACTGCAACCGAAAGATGGAATGCGCTCAGCTCGTGTTATAACTAGGAAACTATGGTCATTCTACAGCAAACAGAGAACCGAAAGAATCCTGCAAATGGATAAAAAATCCTTATCTTCCCTAATAGGTATCATCACCGGGCATAACATGCTGAACTACAATGCAAGAAGACTGGGATTGAACACGGATGATCTATGTAGGGGATGTGGCGACAAAGAAGAAGATGATGACACTCCACACTTACTTTTACACTTACATTTACTTTTTAATGGATCTGCTGTGAAGTAAAAGTTACCTAACATAACCTAACCTATTTCAGTTTGAATACATACATATGAAGTTGATAATCACCACTGAGTATACAATTTTACAATGTGAAATCGAATAGTTCTCTCTGAAGTTCAAACTTTTGTTTTTAGAATTTGATGGTCATAAAACGATGGTGTTTTTTTATTTTGTTGTTTAAGATATCTTATATAACTTTGTCTTCAATGTGCAGACACACCGGGTTATACTGTTTTATTATATGTATTGATGTGTAGGTGCACATATTAGACAAACTTTAATTGATTAGAAAATAAGTACTTTGAGCTATGCAAATGTTATCAAAAACACAAATTTACTGAGGCATTAAAAGTAAAAACGTTTTACTGCGGGCATTCTATGACTCTCTATTTCGGACCTCTAGTACAGCTAGAAATTTGGTATGCAGGTAGGTCTTACCTCACATGTACCCAAAAAATTGTGACGTCTTTAAATATCCCCCTTTTACCTTTTACTTTTAGATCGTACCTCATATATATCCAAACAAATTTTGATATGCCCCTCCCAAACCTCCTTAAAAATGGTTATAATCGGAGGAAAATTGTTTCTTTGTTCAATAAAATGATAATTTTATCAATTTACAGTTATAAATTTGGAATTTTCAGTAATTTGCCTTTAATTATATTCCAAAGTCCCTTTTTGTATCTAATTTCATTTCTGGGTCCACTAGAAGTCTCTCAAAAGGAACTTGGCACTTCGTGGCACGAAAAAGATTTGTTGATTATGTTATGTATAATTTTTTTTTTAATCCCAGTACAGCCAATAATAAGCATCGTCCTTGTCAATCCATGGTTCCTCCAACTAATATAACTACTAAATAATTCAATCCCAATCGCGAATAAACTAAAGCAGTATACAACGCTACGTACTGTAAAGCATTCGGTCTTCTTTAATACGTTTTCACGGAATTAACCGGCTCCAAGGAGGGGCATAGTCCTTTTTTTCTTCCGAAGAGGATTCAAATGAATTTGTTCAGGCAAAGCTTTTACAGCGCGCGGACAACCACTTCCAGTTGTGTTTTCTATTTAAGATGATTCAGTGCAACAATTAATAGCTCGGTAAATTAACATTCTTGTTCTTAGTGGAAAATTTCATGTTCAAAACATTGATCAATTCAAATCAATTATTTTTTTCAATTTAAATATGAACGTTTTTGCTGTGTTGATAGTGGAAAACTTTTGAAGCTTAAAATAAGGATTTTCAAGCATCAGATCCTGGAACGAAGTTTCTGATTACTATTTTAGTTTGATATTAATGCTTTTACTTTTGTATTTATTTAATTTATAATTCGGACGAAAGCTAAGGGCATTTTTATTGTATTTGTATTTAGAATTTCAGTATACTTTCTAATTTGCAAAGCAAATTTAATTTATAAACTCTAAATCTAAACGTCCACACTTAAAAACATCACACATCAAAATGTAGATAAACTCATTCTTAGACTTTAAGATTTAAATTTAAGTTGCAAAAATTAAATAATTTTGAAAATGCATCTCTTTATTACTTGGTTGGATTCCTCAATTATTATTATTATTATTATTATTATAATTGAAAACTTTATTCATTCTTTTAATGTTAACAAAATAAATTGTGTAAAGTTATATACAGTCGAACCCGCTTAAATGAAATGAGGAAAGTTTCAAATAAGCGGGTTCGACTGTATATGTTTTTTTTTTTTATATATATTTTTTTACTTTATTCTTGGTGAGTCTTTCCCATGTGTTGTCGAGTTTGCAGATGTCATCTCTCCACCGTTTGGGTTGTCTTCCAGGTCTTCTTGTTCCGCTTCTAGGTATCCATTGCGTAGTCTTTAAGGTCCAACGATTATCTTTGATTCTAGCTAGATGTCCCGCCCAGTTCCATTTTTGCTGTTTTGCTATAGCTCTGGCATCCGAGAAGTTTGCTATATTTCTTATAGCTTCGTTTCGTATTCTTTGCCTTCTTGATATTTTTAGAACGGTCCTTTCCATTGCATGACTGACATGCTCCAGGTTTGGGATCCATAAGTCATGACGGGTAGTATTGTCGCATCAAATAAGTATTTTCTGGAGTTTGGACTAAGTTTTGAGTCGAAGATATGTTTTTGTTTCCAAAACTGCTTCCAGCTATTTGATATTCTTCGGTCTATTTCTTTTTCTTCCTTATTTGTAAGTGAAATAAGTTGACCTAGGTAGACGTAATCATCAACGTATTCTATTTTGTTGTTGTTGATAATAATATCTTTCTGCTCTCCTTTGCACATTAGTTTAGTTTTTTCTGCGTTCATGACTAGACCTGCATCAGTACAGCTTTCCTCAATATAAATACGTAATTATTATGTAATTTCGAAAATACAACCCTTCGTTTGTTAATGGGGACCCTCAATAAAAATACATGTGTGGGTCTTTTTCATTATAATTCTATTCTATCATTTCTCTTCTCAACAGAATAATCGATTTTCTGCATACGCACATAAATGGTTGAATATATTTATTTTTAATTTTCCGAATTTGGTTTGATAAACACGTAAATGTGTACACCTGGGACGCACAGCGCCAAGAAAATCCACATTTATGATGTCAGTAAATAGTTCAATTGCCGCTTTAAAATCCGATAGATTGCTAAGAAATTTTTTATTTTTTTTTCATTTCGTTTTGAAGACAATGATCGGAAAAATTGTGGGAATAATTTCCATTACATATACGAACACGGTAACCACTCACCTTGAATTTTATTCCTCTTTGGGACAGTACGTGTCAGAAGGTTTCGTTCCTTTAAAATGAGCGTAATCCTTTTGGAGCTAAAATAATCCTCATTGGAAATATTTGGAAGATTTTTTTGTATTTTCACACACACTATACACTTTTCACTTTATTATTTTTTATTTCTCAGATACATAGATTGCTTCTTCGGATTTTCATTCACAGAACAGACAGAAGGAAACCATATCATGTACATCATATTCATAACAAATGGAAATGCAAGAAATTTTATTTCACTGTTCTCACACTATCACTCTCCGTTTTTAAGGGTAAGAAACTTTCGCAAAAATTGTCAAACGTTATGCAACCCCACACCGACACTTCAGCATCATATTCACGGAGTAACTGAATTGATATTCTGGAATTCTGGAATACCTGGATTAGGTCACCTCCGTTGCTCCGTTCCATACCGTAGTCATCTTTGTCATCGACTACAGTTCAGTTCAGCGTGTATGTTAAGAAAAGATACCTATGTATAGTGTATCGGAACGAAATGCGCATGCATTCTCTTAGGTACACATTGTTCGTTTTCATCAAAGAGAATGCTATTAAGGCTGTAGAATCCCATTTCATTCTATGGAATAATGTACAAGCAATCTAGCTCTCTTGAATAAAAATAACATTAACGGAAAATGTTAGATTACATTGTACTCTTCATCTGCTCTGCAATGTTACTAAAATAAGTTGAATTGATTGAACATACATAGATATGTAGGTATATGCACACTATTATTTATTTATATTCTTTCTTAGTTTTCGTTCCACCGGGTATTTCAGGAATAAAAATAATGTGTTATTAAACACTTGACCTTAAAAAGTAAGTAATGTCTTGTGCATGCATTCAGCCACACATACATACATATGTATCTACATATATCTGTACATCCATCAAAAGATTTATTTATAATTTTGATATTTTTGTCTTTCGTAATTTAATGTAAATCTCAGAATTATTATTTATTTGAGTTATTTCATGAATGCAACGTGCAATCCCATTGTGCGACAGGCAAACAATTTTATATCATCACCTCCACACAGTGTGGAAGGTGATTGTGAACCAATAATGAGCATATGCTGAGTTTGGCTACGTTTGTGCATAGTTGAACACGCAAAATAATAAAAGCTCATCGATGTGAATTTTAGAACAAATGCATTAAACCGGAAGAGGTCTCTGTTCGTAGCCTGATACGCTAAAGATGGTTTTAATAAGTTTTCCAAGAGCCCTCCTAAGGAGATGTGCGGATGACGTTTTTTCTTGAAAGCTAGGCTATACCGATATATTCGAAGCTCAGGTCATTCATTTAGCTAATTCAACTCCTTTCTAGGTCAAAAAAAGCGATGGGACTAAACTGTAAAAAAGCAGTTTTACTCCCATCCCCGAAGTGGGTTAATGGCATCGAGTTTTTAATTAATGGTTCGTTTAAGGGGTTACCGTTACGAGAGAACTAATAAACTGATCCGGTTGTGCCGCGCCACGCTAGAGAACTCGCAATGCACCGTGCAGTTTGGGAACAGAACCTCCGAATTATTCCAAACATGCACCGGATTTCGGCAAGGAGACGCGCTGTCGTGTGACTTCTTTAATCTTGTGCTGGAGCAGATAGTGCGAAAGGCCGGCGGAAGCACAGAAGGCACTAAATTTAACAAATCTATCCAGCTGCTGGGATACGCAGACGATATCGACATCATCGCCTGGTCCCAGCGCGCCATTATTGAGGCTTTTACGGCAATACAAGAACAAGCCCAATGAGTTGGTCTCATGATAAATGAGGATAAAACAAAGTATATGCTGTCTACCAAAAACCGATCCGTCGAACACAGTCTAGGTCAAAAGGAGGTAATGAAGGAGTTTACCTACCTCGGGGCAAATATAAACTCCACAAATGACACCGTCGTGGAGATTCGACGAAGGATAACCTTAGGCAACCGCTGCTACTTCGGTTTGTCCAAACAACTTGGGTCGAAACTTCTAACCCGAAGGACCAAAACCCTGATCTTGCCAGTCCTGCTTTATGGAGCTGAATGCTGGACGATAAGTAAGACAGCGGATCAGATCTTGGGATCCTTCGAAAGAAAAATCCTACGTCGAATTTTTGGTCCAGTCTGCGAGGAGGGCGAATGGAGGAGAAGATAAAACCGCGAACTCTACGAGCTGTACAGAGATGTGGATGTAGTCCGGAAGGTAAAAATCCGTGGACTGCAATGGCTCGGCCACATCGAGCGAATGGACGAGAATGCTCCAGCTTAGAGGATCTTCGTATCCCAGCCACCTGGTTCGAGAAGAAGTGGAAGACCGAACCTCCAGTTTAAACATCAGGCAATCGCGGACGTCAGAAGCCTTGGTCTAGTAAATTGGAAGCAGCGTGCCCGGGACCGTAAAGGATGGAAAGTGGCATAAGTTCAGGCTCAGACCCTCCAAGGGTCGCTGGCCGGATAAGTAAGTAAGTTAAGGGGTTACCATAAAGCCCCATCTCTGGTTGGATATAAACAGACCCAATCCTGAGTCATACGACCCGAACGGATTTGTCTGTTATCAAAATCGGAAGTCGGTTACGGTTATGTCATGTAATCTGCATCAAAGTCATATTTTAGCAGGCCATATTCTCTAGGTTGTAATAATGAAGGGCTTCGAAGAAAAAATCAGATCAGAGCATACAGAGCTTGTCTTGAGTAAACTATCAAAATCGTGCCCATGGATTTCACGATGACTAATAGACTTTGAAACCAGGTTATCCCTTGATAGGAATCAAATCAAATTATCAAATTGCTTACCAAATTTACCACGCACTTCTCCTTGTCATGCGTCCAACATTCCAAATAACGCCACATCAAACTCAGCACGAACGTCCAACATGAAGAAGGTGCACATGGCCCAGAAAAAGCAACCCAACATACTCTTAATACTCTTGAAGTTATAAGGATCTACCGAGAGCACCTGAATGATCAAACAACAGCAAAGGCTTTCACACACCGCCGCGATGGCGATCGCGATTGCGATAACTATCGCCGTAGCGATAAACAACTAATCACACCAGCGCGATAGCGATAGATAGCGATGGAAGTCTTCTTCTCAGTTTTTTGTCAGTTTTAGTTATGTTTTCATCGATCTTTTAAAAATGAGTACCTCATGGCGCTATCGCTATCGTTATCGCAATCGCTATCGCCATCGTGCCTTTAGACGTTTTTACAAAAAAGCGAAGTAACTGGCAGTTGCCTCAAACAGGAACCAAAATCTGGTCATCGCGACGTAAGAAATCGGTAAATGTATTCAAGGAACATTTTTAGAAGCTGCTAAATGAACTTCAGATAGAGAGATTGAGAAAAATCAGCTTTACTTTACGAAGAAGGTAGGAAAATCCCGTGAAGTTAAGAAAATATTAGAACAGCTATAAAGATTAAAGACGTCGACAACTTTAACGTTTATCAGTGGTGCTTTTCATAAAAGAAAGTGATGTTTTGGTAGTTACCAAACGTCATTAGACTGCTTTGTTTCAGGCAGATACTCTTTACGGATCGTGAGTAGGGTTGCCAGAAATATTTCTTAGCAAATCGGGAGAATTCAGGAAATTATCGGGAGATTAAGAAAAAAATCGGGAGAATAAATAAAAACTCATTACTCCATAGAAATTTTAAGCCACCATTCTCCTTCTAGCAAACAAATATACAAGGTGGCGCAAAATTAATCACCCTATCGGAAGATGTTATAATTTTTGCAAATGGCGTCGTACATCAATTATATTTGGCAATTGTGAACTAGACAGCTGCAGTATACAAACAGACAAGCAATGGAACGCTATACTCCGCAAGAGCGTGGAATAGTTGTGTCGGAAGCGTTTCCTGGTCGCTTAATCTCCCGTTTTGGCGATTAGGCATGGCCAGTATCAACACTGGCGGCAGCCACTTGACGGATACCGTCTTTTCCACTTAACAGAAAAAAATTGTAAAGGTCCAAATAAAGATTTCCATTATTCAAAATCTTTTTTTTTATGTAGTAAAAAAGTAATTCAAAAACAAAATTGGATGATTAATTTTGCGCTATCTTGTTTTTGGAAATGTCAATGTATTATGGCAGTTCAAAAACAAAAAAGGGTAATGCCAAATTATTTTGTATGCTAACATTAGGCGCTGACTACACTTCTTCGTAATAAAACTTTTTCTGAATTGTTTGTGATTTTTTGGGAAAATAAAAATTAAAAAATTGGAAAATCGGGATACTTCATAGAATTTCCGGGAGACCGGGACATTAGTAAAAAAAAAACCGGGAGACTCCCGGAATATCGGGAGAACTGGCAACCCTAATCGTGAGCCCATTAAGAAAGTAAGAGGAATGAATACAGCGCCCCTTTAAACAATCGAAAGATATCTAGATCTGCTCTGATTTCACGATAAATAAGCGCAACTCGGACTGAGCAGACGCGGTTGAAAAGGTGGGTGCATCGCATGATGCAGCGTTCACTCGGATATCCACAGATCCATTGTGCTCCTCTGACATGGAATGTCCAGTCTAAAAAGACAAAAAATAAGGGAAAGGTTTGGGTGAGTGCAATTACTATCGTTCGACCTCCCTGAATCATCCTGAATTGGTAGTAAACTTTAGCTTTTGTTGGCTTTTTAGACAGGTCGCCCAGGTTTTTGAAAAAGTATTCACTGAGGGCCGTCTTTCTTGTTCTGTGTAGGATGGAACATTCGCATAGGAAGTAAGTTGTGTTCTCTTTCGTGTCTGTATCCCCACAGTCTCTGCATAACTCGTCTGTACTTAAACGCATTCTTCTAAAGTGGGCCGCCAGTAGGTTGTGGCCTGTGAAAATCCTTATGAAGAGTGTAAAGTTTAACTTGTTTCGCGCAAGGATGTGCCCCGTTTCTATTTTGTTGATTTTTGTCCAGAGTGTCCTGGAGGTGCGGCATGATAAGAGTACGCTCCATCTCTCATCAGCTCGTCTTTGGAAGTCTAGTGCAATGTTATATTTGACGAGAGCTAGGAGGGTGCTGACGAGATCCTGTTTGGAGCCCTTCCTGGCTAATTCATCCACCATTTCTTTCCCGTAAATACCTTTGTGTATCGGGATCCACCAGAATGTTACATTATGGTTCGCGGTGACCGAACACGACTTTTGACTTTACTACTGTGGATGAAATGGCCTTGATTGCGACTTGACTGTTTATGTAAATGTCGATTCTTTTCCTAGGGACAAGTTTCATTGCTAGTTCACGGGTTGCCTCAGCTTTGGCAAGGACTTCCGCTTGAAACACACTTCCGTGGTTCGGAAATCTTATTGACCGCTTTATGTTGGGTTCTAGTGAGTAGATCCCAGAGCCTACCTTCTCCTTTTTTTGGTTTTTGACCCGTCTGGGAAAATCCAAATTTTCGTCGGGTTGATAGCTTTCCCGTTGGCCCACTCGTGAATAAGCAAAATCATTGTTTCTTGGACACTAAAAATCCGCGTGTAATACACGAAGAGCTAATCCTCTCAAAGTCACTGTTTGGTGCGACGCTGTTTACGGAGTAAAAGTAACTATCCCATCTCTTTACGAGAACGGCATTAGCAACGACTTCTTGCTGTCGTAAATTGTTTGGATAAAATATGATTTCAGCAGGATCGTACAACCGCATACACAGCATTAGTGAAAGTGGACATTCTGCAGCAAACGTTTCCCGGTCGCTTTGCACTATCAATGCAAGATTCTATTACATTTTTTTTTATCCAATTAAAAATTTCGATTATAAATATTTGCAAAACTTGCGATGGTTCCTCATAACACTTTCCTACTGCAAGGATTGCAGTATCACAGAACTCGCACAGAAACAGCAAGAATTCTAGCAATTAGCACAGGTCACTGGCCGATTGCTCACACGCTGCCAAGCTAGGTATCCTCTTTACAATTAATTGCCGTAGCTGCAGCAATACACAGGAAAGGAACCCTTATTCCACTTTCTCTGTGATCGCCCGTCACTAGCCAGAACCAGGTTTCCCAAGCCTTTTTCAAGAAATAAACAGAAATTTCTGACATCATACAATTGCAACATTATTAATTTTTGTCAACTCTAAGGGATATATTTTAAAACTACTCCCCTTAGTTACACCTATCAACACTAGGTCACGTGAGTTAAAGAAGCAAAAAAGCGCAGTGTTATTTGTGTATTTTCTAATTCTGAACGCTTATTTTAAAACTATAAAAAGTCTTTAATAAGGCTTATTTCAAGGTATAAATAAGGTTTCCTTACTTAAGTCGTACAATAAGTCTTATCTATGGCTTATAATAAGGGACAAGAAAGGGTTGAGAATTAAGAGAATTGAGGATTGAGAGTTTTTGAGAACAGAGTTGCTTCCCTTTGAAATTGTATCTTTTGCCTTATTTAAAAATGTAAATAAGCGCTCCGTCATTTAAGAGTAAGTCGAATTGAAAGATATTCGCAATAACAAGTTTTTGCATGTCGCAAACAAAATTGTTTTTCTTTGAAATTATATTTCTTTTCCGATTTCATTGATCGCAGATCGCAGTTCAGTGACGGCTGGTCGAGTAAAAATTAGTGAAAAAATAAATTAAATTCAAGTGAAAGTAATAGGAAGAAAATGTAGAATTGGAGACAGCCGACGACGTGAAACTAATATTAATAAATGTAATAGTGGTGTTTCTATTATATGTGATAAGTTTAAAAATAAAATACATTTTGAAATGCAAAAGATTGTTTTTATTCCGTTTCATTGATAAAAGGCCTATAATTAGGGGTACATAAGGTATCTAAAGGCATATAGTAAGCCTTATAATAAGGAATACATAAGGCATTTAAAGGCTATTTATGCCTTATAATAAGGTGTACATAAGGTAATTTCAGCTTATAGGCATATAGGCATATAGTAAGCCTTTCAATAAGGTGTAAATAAGGTAACTTTAGCTTATTTTAAGCCTTATACTAAGTAATAAAATAATGTATAAAAAATAAAGAGCGCATCCCTTTGCGCCAATGACACGCCTATGTAAAAATAAGGCATAAAATCAGGTATCTTGTATGTGGCGCAATATTCCTCTTGAACATCATTCATTACACGAAAATGCTAGCATTGCATCGTGAAGCGGCTCATATAAGACTTATATTTTTTGCTGGGCACCATCATCGGCCCTCATGCATATCTACAAAAAGTGTCATCGTTGGCGATTTTCGTAGCGCCAACTTCTCATTGATACATCTTCTACCAAAACGATAAACGCGCGGTAGCAGGCGGCAGGGAGGGTAGCTGAGTTTGTATGAAATCGGTGTGCGACTACAATTAGAGCCAACCCAGAGCATTAGCGAAATCTCTCGCATGCGAGTATTGTATTGCACGCGCGAAATTTTCGAATTCAAATTGGTTCATGCAGCGTATGTGTATTCTGTGCAGAATTTTATTGTATTATGTAATGTTAATGTTACTAAAATGACTTAATGCTGAAACATGTTAAAACTTTAAGAATCGTTGGTTTGGCGGCGCCAAAGTCGCCAACTGAGAGAAATCGCCACTGGTGAAATCTACCCATTAGTGTTTTTGCCTTGATACTCGTATGCAGTTGTGCAAAATGCGGATGATCGGTTAACTTGATGTGAACAAAATTAAGAGTTGGATTTAGAGGGATGCCTAACCTAACCTAACCTAGAGTGATGCCTAATTACAAAATACGAGACAGGAATCGAAGAATTTTATTTACAAAAGACAAATGTGCCTTGAAAAATTAAAACTATATTATATAAAACATGCATACATACTGATATGGAAGCTTAAAAAGTATAAAAAACAGGAAAAACAAAATAAGAGAATACACTTTGTAAAGATATCAAATACAGGAGGGCCAACTTGGATTGACTGTTTTTAAAAAAACGAAAAATTTTTTAGAAAAGGCCATCAGTTGTCAACAAGAAAATGGACGTCACTCAACTGATATTATTTTCCACTTACTTTGATGACGTTTACAGTTCTAATATACGCCTCCGGCCTCCAGCCAGCTTGGTGCCTACCCAGCTGTCTTCAGTTTCACAAACCAATTTAGTTGAGGTCACTTTCTAATTGTGCGCGCCACCTAAGGTTGGGTCTTACTCACTCTTCTTACTCGCCCTTCATTATTTGGCGAAACTATCCCATTCTCTCAAGAAGCGAAATATCTGGGAATCATCCTGGACAGCAAAATGTCCTGGAACCCACAGATTGAAAGAGTAACCAGCAGAGCTACCATATCACTATGGACCTGTCGTCGAATCTGCGGGAAAAACTGGGGAGTACAACCCAAGATGATACTCTGGCTTTATAAATTGGTCGTCAGACCGATGATCTCGTACGCAAGTGTGGTCTGATGGACAAAAACTAACGAAATTACCACAGTTGCGAAATTAGAACGCGTCCAACGTTTAGCTGAAACCTGCATGTCAGGAGGCCTTCGCACAACTCCAACTGCTGCACTCAATGTCATCTTGGGTTTACTACCACTACAAAATTTTATTTGAATGGAAGCCAAACTAGGCATCCATCGACTTTTTCATCCAAGCAACTTCGGCCCAAAGTCCTATAGAGGAGGACACTTATCCCTGCATGAAACACTGGAGCAAGACAAGATCTTTAGCATGCCCCCAAACGACATGCTACCCAAATATTGCTTCGACAAAAACTTTTCAATAGTTATCCCGTCAAGGGAGAACAGGGAGAACCACAAACCCCAGCCATCACCTTCTGACCTCGTTTGGTATACGGACGGATCCAAAATGGAAACAGGTACTGGTTCCGGAATCTTTGGAGAATCATCATGTGCGAACTTTTTTGTCAGCCTTGGTGAATTTGCATCCATATTCCAAGCCGAGGTCTTTGCCATCAACCAATGTGTGAGACTAAATCAGTCTTTTCACATCATGGGGAAAATCAAATTCATCTTCTCAGACAGTCAAGCTGCCCTTAAAGCGCTCGACTCGTCTATTATAAAATCCAAACTAGTCCTAGAAGCCGGAAATACAATCGCGGATCTTGCTAGGAACAACATGGTCATCCTTCACTGGATTCTTGCAAGTAGTGGATTTGTGGGCAATGAAAAAGCCGACTCTCTGGCAAAAGACGGCGCGAAAAGAGAATTCATTGGACCCCAGCCCTTTTGTGGGGTACGCAAAGGGTCTTTGCATGCAAGAATCTAGAGAAGTCTGGCTCAACGCACCAGGACAAGTATGTCCAAAGCTGCTATTCCCTCTACCGTCACAAAAAAAAAATCTAATTTCATTGTGAACCTCGAAAGGAGCAACCTTAGAGCACTAACTGGATTCCTCAGCGGACACTGCCGTCTGAACTAACACCTACTACGCATGAACCCTGTAACAGATTCAAGCTGTAGACTCTGCCTTGAGAGTGAAGAGACCTCTCTACATATCTAAACGCAATGCCCAGCCCTCTTCCAACTTAGAAAGAGAATTCTCGGCGACGATGTCATCCCTACGGAACAACTCGCTGCCATCCACCCAGAGAAGTTCTTTAACTTCCTGATATCCTCAGGGGAGGAACAATTCATCTAAGAAACCATAGGGAAGGCACAATAGGATTCAATAGAAACCGCAGTGCCAAGGGTTGTGAACAACTCTCTCATAGTAATAATAATAAGGTTGGGTCAACCTCTGTTGCATGATCCCTCTGGGATGGATTTAAACACTCTGCGGGTCGGTGAGCTGATGTCTATGTTACGAGATAAAAGCTATAAGCGAAATTATAGCTGTTCATGGTGATGTTTTGGCTAAGTCATCTATGTTGAGAGTCCTTTCTCGTTAATAGCATACAAATTCCGTTTTGCTGGAGTGCCATCTGGTCGATGGTTGCCCTCCCTGGCCCCACTAATAAGGGCTAACCAGGTTGCTGACAAACCGTTTTAAGAATTTACACAGTACGGTCGAAAGGGTATTTTATGCGACGTTAAGAATACTGATTCCTCTAATTTTGCAGAGTATGTCCTTTCTTATGGATGGGGAGTACAATGCTGAGGATCCATTCGTCGGGCATACTTTCATCTGACCGTAGCTTAAAAGTGCTCAGAGGGCAGGCCATCTGCTCCAGCAGTCTTGTTACACTTTGGTTTCGGTATCACTGTCTTCAAATTGTGTTGGTCAGGTGAATGAAAGTTTTAGTCGTCATCTTCTAGGTTAAATTGCTAATTTTGCCTAACAGCGAAGTGTGTCACCGCCGTTTAACAGTCTGCACAAATGTTCTTTCTAAATCTTCAACTTTGACTGTGAATCTACTACCATATTTATACATATAGAGATTTTAGGCACATTAATGCTAATCTCCTTCAGCAGGATATCTTGCAGACAGATTGGCAGGAAATCTATTTTATGCCCTCATCAGACACTCAAGTCAACTTTCTTCAGGAAAAGATCTTAAGATTGTTTAATACCCATGTTCCTTTAAGAACAAAAACAGTTAAATTTAGTAATCGTCAATGGTTTACTCCTGAAATAACGCAACTCATAAATAGGCGAGATGCTGAATTCAAGAGATGGAAGCGGTTTAGGCTACCAGAAATACTAAATTCTTTTCGTAACTTGCGCAACAAGGCGAACTCCAGAATTAGGCAGGCGAAAAGAGCTTATTATTCTGTTCTCCTTGGTATGAATCAAGACTCCAAAACCTTGTGGAGAAATTGGAATGAATTGGGATTAGGGCGCAAAAATCAGCGCGATTTGGGCGATATTAATCCGGACCAGTTAAATAACGACTTCGTCAAATCTCAAACTATTGGCTCGAGAACATGCAACCAGTAGTGTTCAATGAACCTCTAGACACTAATGGATCTGAATCATCCACAAATTTTCAATTTCGAAATGTTGACGAAACGGAAGTACTGAGTTCCATACTTAAATTAAAAACCAAATCTGTCGGCTTTGATGAAATCCATCCAATCTTTGTTAAAGCAATTCTACATCACATACTTCCCGTGCTCACTCACGTATTTAACACCATATTACTCATCTCCTTCTTCCCGACCGCGTGGAAATCAGCGAAAATTATCCCTATTTAAAAAAAAACAGGGCACACGGCAGACTTTACCCGAATATAGGCCCATTTCTATTCTTCCTTTCCTGTCAAAAGTTCTGGAGAAACTAATCCACCAACAGTTATCCGATCACTTGCACAGATCAAACTTTCTATCTAGTTTCCAATCCAGTTTCAGGCGAAACCACAGCTGTGTATCTGCGCTACTTAAAGTGACTGATGACATACGAATCGCTATGGACAAAGACTTTGTTACTTTTTTAACCCTCCTTGACTTCTCCAAAGCTTTCGACGCCATCAATCATAGTTTATTGTTACACAAACTCAAAACATCCTGTAACCTTTCTACTTCCGCTTTAAAACTAATGGAGTCTTATCTTACTGGTAGAAATCAGTCAGTCGCAGTGCATGGGAATAGATCGAAATTCATAAAAACCTACACAGGCGTACCACAAGGATCAATACTCGGACCACTTCTCTTCTCTGTTTCCATAAACGACCTGCCACATTCTGTCAAAAATTCTTCGTTGCATATTTATGCCGATGATGTCCAAATTTATATTAGCAACAAAATAGGTATGATCGAAGACAGTGTATACAGATTAAATGAAGATTTAAACAGCATATTTCTTTGGTCCGAGAGAAACCATCTTAGTCTGAACCCAAGCAAGTCCAATTGCCTCGTTATATACAAAACCAATATCGAGCTAATCGACTTACCTCCAGTTTTCTTCGGCAATTCAGTTCTTCATTACGTAGAAAAAAGCAAAAACCTTGGTATCCACTTTGACGGAATACTTCGTTGGGATGACCACATTCAATCTATCATCGGAAAAGTGTATGGATGCCTAAGGAACCTATGCATGTCCAAACACTTCACCCATTTAAACACTTAATTAATGTAAGTTAAATCCCTGATTTTGCCTATACTCACTTTATGGTTGCCAAATTTTCATAGGTTAGAGCGCCGAATGCAAAAGAAAGTTAAGTGTAGTTTTTAATAACATTGTTCGTTTTGTCTTTGATCTTCGTCGTCTCCTCCTTTGTTAATAAGATTCTCGGATGTCCACTTCATACTTATCTTAATTATTGTTCTTTAATGTTCCCATACAAAATTATTACTGGCAAACAACCTACGTATTTGTCTGATAAGCTCGTGTTTTCTATTTCAACGCGTTCTAATACTTTAATTCTACCCCGGTTCACCTGTTTAACCACAGAACGCCAATTTTTTGTTCTTGCTGCTCGCTGATGGAACTTGTTACCCCTTAGCTTGAGAAGATTATGCGGCACAAAGAATTTCAGCAATTAATTATTCAAACACATGGCCAATGATTAAAGTACGTTTAAGTATGATATTATTATTTTTATTTTCTAATTTTTTCAATTATATATTTTATCTTATTTTTTCTTTCTTCATTCCTGTTTTCTTTCTTCTATCTTGATTTATTTTGTTGAAACTTTTGTCATATAAAATAATACTTATGTACATTTATAACTGTACTATCAAAGATTGATTCAATCTATTGTAAAGATTTTTATTGAATTAATAAATACAAATACAAATATTTCCATGTTCAACTCTGCAGTCTTCTGATCTAGGCTCGTAGCCTTGAGTTGTTCCTTTAACCGTTCACCTCCGCAGTTACACCTTTCAATTGATTCAACCGCCCACTTTTCATGCTCTTTCTTTTTTTCTTCGGAAAAGTCGCTGCTCCTTACTTATTATTGTTGTCCGTAGAGATCGTCAAAAGTATTACATAATAAATCAAAAATCCGTATAAATTAGAACACAATGTAATAGTGAGCCATAAAAATAAGAATATATTTGAAATTTGCACGCTATTAGCTATTCTGATCATATATTTTTATAAGGAAAGTATGTACATTTAACATGTCTGTTAATATTGTTGTCGACCATCGTTTAACTACGAAAGTATTCGTAGGCTGATGCACCGACAATTTAACCACAAATTACAGTTCTTCTCCTCTCCAGATTTAGTTCTCGGAATATTGAACACTCTCAGGTGGAATTTGTTGCAAGTGTGCAGAGGTAGACGAATGACGGCGAATACGAAACGATGTATTTTCTTATTTTTTATTTTTCAAATACCAGTTGTCGGTTAGCATCAAAGTGTGCGAAGCGTACGGATGTCAAACTGGACCTGCAGAGGAATGAGAGTTATTACCCCTTTGCTTGAAGTTGCCTCGCTTAACCTCTGCTCACCATTCGCCAAAATGATAGTAAAGAACGCTAATAGTGACTAATTGCATCTGCATCGTGAATGTTATTGACGGGTTGGTTCAACAGACGTTCTTTATATCCTCGTATGGCAGAGGTAATGGCAATGATGAAGGCGCACAGCGAGTCAAATGCTTGTTCAATGGAAAACTTTTAACAATAATTTTTAACGTTTGGGAGTCGTTTTGTTTGCAAAAAAAAAATTTGTTGGCTTTTTATTAACAAACCAATTGCATAAGTTGCAATGGAATCTATGATTTAAACATTTTATTCGTCAGAATGCAAAAAGAACTGTATGAGGTATATCGTATATGTAATGTATATGTATATGAAAGTAAATAAATATGTACTAACTATGTTTCTCCCCTACTATGGATTCTATTTGCTAATGACATTTTTATGAAACTAGGGTACAGCGGTGTCCAAGACGATGTTGTAATCCTGGTAACAGGCGTATTTTTAAACACTATCACCGAGCTATTACAGTCACCCCTGAACACCCTGAACAACTGGGTTTAAGGATGTGGACTAAACGTCAACCCCCAAAAAACAGAGGTAGTTATCTTAACGAACAAAAAACCGATACCAACCTTCAGGCCCTTAAGATTCGGGGGAACCTACCTCCAAGTCTTAGAAAGGGCGAGATACTTGGGGTAGATCTATGCCCGTAAATTGATCGTCTTTTACGCATGCAGCAAAATGCTTGGTAAGAAATGGGGTCCCAAGCCCGCCATCATCCACTGGATGTACACAGCCATTGCCAGGCCCGCCCTAACTTACGGATGCCCAATCTGGGGACCTGCAACAGAGAAAAAATTTAATTTCAAAGCACTTACCAAAATAAAACGATTAGCATGTATAGGCACCAATAGCGCCATCAGAACTAGCCCAACTACAGCCCTGGAAACTATTCTCGCTCTGATTCCATAAGCCCTCGCTGCAGCAAAAATTGCCCTGCATTTAAAACAATCCAATCTCTGGAAAACGGGCGACAAGAGCTATCGAAAGAAAGCATGTTGGGCAAAACTAGAAACTGACTCGAACTACCTCACACTATCTTCTGACTTCAGCCTTAGCATAAAAACAATCAAAAATTGTGAAACGCTGCTGCGAAGAGCTCAAAAACCTCACCGCGAACCACAACCCACCACTTTGGTGGATCCCGGGACACAGAGGTATCCACAAGAATGAAATGGCGGATGAATAAGCCAGGAAGGGCTCGGAACACGACCACTCAGTACTGCCCCCCCTAGCTCTCGTCAAATCTAGCATTGCACTAGACTTTCAAAGACAAGCTGATGAGAGATGAAGCGCACTCCCATCATGCCGCATCTGTGGTAAATCCTTCCATCCCATCTGTACCGGTATCAGCAAAAGATCGGTAACATATATAAAAGAATTCGCGAACAACTACTTTTTCTTTTGCGATGAGTGCAAAGAAATCTCACTCTCGCATATCATGCTCGCGATAAAATGTAATAATGACTCAACAAACTCCCTACTAAACCAACTCAAGCTATCACTAAAAAAAAGCTTCAGCAACTCAACTCCAAATTTGACGAGATCATCAAGTGTGTTGAACATCTAAATAGTGCTACCGAGTGTGCTAGTGACCTTAACACCGGAAAATTTAATAGGATTGACAAGCAACTCGCAGCATTAAATGAATTAGCCTCAATAATTTCCCGTGACGCTATAACAAAACCACAATTAACAACAGAGCTCGCAAAAACCTCCGGCCCTCTCTCCATCCTTGTCGCTCAAATGGAGGAAATCAAGTCATCCCTACGCAACTCTAATTACGAGGAACTGCTACCAATGAACGAATCCCTGTCGAACCAGTCCCATCTCCTCGAATCTCTCGTTTCTTATATGGCGGACCATATGAAACGAATAAAAGAGATCGAACTTCACCTCAGCTCTTTGAGAGACTACAAATTCAGGATGGTTTAGGAAGGGCGAACGATGGTAATTGCACTCACTCAGACCTTTCCCTTATTTTTTGTCTTTTCAGAATGGACGTTCTTCTTATTATTGTTAATTTGAGTTTCTACGTTAAAAAATTAGTATTATAAACATTTAAAAAGTTGAATTGTAAAAGTAGTTACATAATATGCAGTTCAAATGCTTATGAAAATACATGCATATGTACCTACAAATTCTAAATTATTTTCTTAAGAAATGAGTTTTGCCTCACTGTGCGGCATACAGAAGCAGTTGATTTGGTTCAGGTAATGCTAGTAACAGATTCTTCTTGTTTTAAAGAAGAACTGGTGGTGACTCGTTCAACTTGTCTTGGGTTAATGGATCTTCAAACCAGTTTTTTGGCTTTACATCGACTTAATGGTATGTTGACATCCTCGTCTGATTGGAAGCGGAATTATTAGTATCTCTTCGAATTTCAAACTGGAATCATTTACTCATACACATGTAAACATTTGTCCGAACGTTCGTGCAGCGCTAATGAACAAATGATAATGATACTTTTTTTTAATGGCGTTATAAAATTGAAACTCCCTTTGTATGGAAGGAATAGCAGCAACATTCTGCAGGTAGGGGTAGCAGAGAATGTCTGATTTTTATCTATGCATGTACATATGTGTGCATGTATTACATATTTTCCTTTTTACATTGCAAGTTTGTTGAATGACTGCTGTTAATCCTGTGCATAATTTTGCTATTTAAAGTGGTAATTAATGTTCATTTTTACACAGAAGAACGCGGTGTAGTTAAAAGTCTAAAAGCTTGCATCGCCGAACGTAACTCCAAAAGTACAAATACAAATTGGGATACTAAATTTCCTCGTTTGCGTTTGCATATCCTGCAGAATAGGTTGCTAATTTTAAATAGCTAAGCACACGTGTTTCGTTGCGAATTCTATTTCATACAAACAATTTTACGAGTGTTAATGGAAATTTTGATTTAACAAACAAATTTGTCTGAAAATTTAAAAAAAATAATATGAACGGTACTTATGATCAATTCATTAACTTGTTATGGTAAGATAATGGTCCTTAGGTTGTCCTTAGTCCTTAGGTCACATTTCTCGAGTGAAAACATATCAAATTACAATATTCGAAGTTCGATAACGTCAGGCCATAAGTTGTAATCAGTGAGGTATTGCTCAGTGTTCTTTGTCATTTTTTTATTTTTGTTTGGTTAGGAAGCAGCCCTCGAAACAGTATCAGTCCATTAAAATGACAGATAAACATTTTACTGAAATTAGAATATCTTTTGTTGACGTGAAACCGCTTCAATGATAAGAAAGATCTTTTCCTCTATGCACTGGTTCTTATTTTACCATATCAAGGTTGACTTGATCGAGCAAGAAGTCTGAAGTTCCCGAATATATTTTGTATTATTTATGCTTAGTCTGAGTAAAAATTACAATTACAAACAATCAAAATCGACAAGGAAAGTTGCGCAGAGAGAACATCGAAAATTGTGCTCTCTTTTATTGACTGGAAAATGACACGTACGATTCGGCTGAACTTTCTCGATTTCCTTTCAGGTTTTATCCTATCGATTTTTACTTACACGTACAACTACCTGCTTGACTTGGAAAAAATCGAACTCCGATGAACAAACCACTTTATTGGTGCACAACCCTTTTTGTGACAACATTTAAGTACTTCTTGCAATAATTGTATGTGTAATTAAAAAGGGTTCAATAAATAAATATATAGGTACACATTTACACAAAAAGAAACATATTGCTTTAATTTTTTTAAATTTTTAAAATCATATTTTCGAGTCAAACTCATATCAGCAAAACATTCTTTCTTCTTTTCAACGCCGTAAGTGAGAAGTAAACAGTTTCAAAAAACGTGTCATTACCATTATCGATGAAAAAAATAATAATCCATACTTCCCGCATTTTCTCTACACTCAGTTTTCGCATTTGGCAACATAGACTCTTTATATTTTCAATAAATTTAGACCAATTCCATTCAAGGATCCCATCAGTAGGCGTTGACGATGACGATCGACGATTTTTCTCCTGTTTTGTGTGTACACAAGAGAGGATGACTGGAAAAGAGAAATCCTGCGCGAGTTTGTCGGTTTTGATTTGAAACGGACTATAGAGAAAAACGACATGGGTAGACCTACAGCAGTCAGGTTCAGTTGTTGAACCATGTCTGGCTTAAGATCTTCCGATTGTATTTTGTAAACCATACCGCATGTGTCCAGCCTTTCGATTTTCGATTTTGAATCTTAATTTTAAACATAAAGCGTTGAGCAAGGTTTAAGAACGCAGACATGATCCTTCAGGTATGCAGACATATGTACATACATTTTTTCTCAATGATAATATAATTTTAATGTTGTTGCTATCCACGGAGAGATCAGCATAAGACAATTTTGCTTTAGATTTGCACAGGAATCGAAATTCGTGTCGTTCAAGGCTTTATAAAAACTCTATTTCAATATGTATTAAAAATTAAATTTAACACAAAATAGAGCAGGTTCGAAGCTTTGCAAACACGCCGTTCGAAATTGGCAATAAACTCCAAAGGGACTGGTTCGTGCGAAAAATGTAGCGCAACACAGGCCCTCTGTGGGCAGCCGAGCCGATTTTTACTTCCCATATCCATAGACTTCTCCTATGCAATTGTTAAAAAAAAATTCTAGATTTTAACAAAGCTTCACATAAAGATACATTAGGAATCGTTTGCACCCATTTTCTGTGTGTGGATACAAAACATTTTGTTGCTCTTCTCATAACAGAGCTGAAAAAACTACGAAAAAAAAAGAGAAAAGAATACGACTATTCATGACAAAAGCCGTATTTTATTATCGCCGATGATATCTATATGGATCGGTTTGTGTGCATTACAACAACAACACAAGATCTTGCTTTTGATCAAGATCAATTTGTTTGATCTAAAAAATAGTTCCAGTTCTAACAACTAGATGACACTTGCTTTGCTAAATTTGGGAAGCACTAATAAGTAACGACAAAAGCTCTCGTTAGAGCAAAAGAGAGGGGTAGCAACCTTCTCTTTTGTTCCTCTTCTAAAAAACTGACAATTAACAGCTGACCTCAATTTTTTTTTATTTATGGTGAGATAGTTTTTATATTTCTAAAGGTAAGGTAACTGAAAATGATAGAAGAGCATCACAGCTGTCTTTGACTTTCTTTATGTTTCGAAAAATGGTATCACAAGAACGTGTTTATCCTCATGACATGGAAAATAATAACTGACAATGTAATTATTAGAGAAACTTCAATGTTTCCGAAATGTCCACTTAAGGATCTGAGGATCTTAATTTAAAGAAAGAGTGCACAGAAAAATATATGTGATCAACTAATTTAAAATATGTAATGTGTTACTAAAAACAGCTGTTTAGCTATATAACATTGATATTTGCGTGCGTACGAATACTATTTATAAGTAAATTATATTTTCAATGAAAAAATAGAGGAGTTCAATCACTAGAGGGGATCAGTTAGTAATTTTCAATGGATCTCTAAAGCTCCGTTTAAGGACTTATTTTGCAAAATTCTGCTTATCCTGACGCTTAAATTTAAAACTCATTTTGGAAATAATAGAATGAAGGCAGTCGCGATTCGCAATCAATTACGTAAATCGCTTTTCTTGGCAGCCAAACTTGTTAAGAGTTTACATTTATACAGATCTTGGCTTCTTCCACGCAGATCTTGTAATCTTCCAGAGTAAAAATTTTTTTTTGCGTACTCAGTAACAGTGTGGAGTTTGTATCCACTTACCCCTTCTTTTTCTTCCCCTTTTCCCTACAGTATGGCCATCTTGGCATTTCATCGCTACCGGGTGGCCCCTTTATACCGAAGTCGAGAATAATATTGGCGCAGGTATCAATGGCATGTAGTTCTGCCTGAAAGACACTAGGGCACATTGCAAGTGCCTTTGAGACTTTGTGATTAGGACCATAGATACCAGATCTAACACCGGAGTCCATCTTGGATCCATCAGTATACCACACTAGTCCTTTCATGTTCAGCAAAGGATCTCCAGTTTACCAAGAATTACGATTCGGGGTCTCAATCTCGAACTTCCTGTCAAAACAGAGCAATTTGGGCATAAAGTCTGATACCGTGCTGATCATTTCAAACTCGGAAAAGTCAGAGAGGATAGCCATGTGACCCATATGGCTGGGTTTCTGTAGAGCCTTGGAGGTTAACTGCAATACGCATTGCCACTTTTTTGACAAAGTTGTCAATGGAGTAAGCACAACAAGTGCCTCTAGGGTTGCCGTAGGGCAGGTTCGCATAGCCTCGGTGATGCCGAGACATGTTTATCTTTGAAGTCGTTGTAACTTTAAGATGGTCGATTTTTCCTTCAGCGTAGGTCCACCATACTACGGAGGCGTTGGTGAGGATAGGTCTTACTATCATGGTGTAAAGCCAATATGTGACATTGACTATAGTTGACCTCTTATTTAATTAAAAATTTATTTTGATTGACTGGGTTTTTAGACCTAATTTTAGATCTTACCACGCCTTGCCTTTTCTATTTTTTTAAAGAAAACAGTGGTTTAGGTATTTAGCAAAGTGTCACCAACATTTTTTGAAATCATGTCATGAGGATATCTGCCACCTAAAATCTAAGTGTCGTTGTCTAATAAGGCATGGCACAGCTTTGGTTCACTGTACACACAAGCCAAGCATTTTTCAACCATTATTTTACAACAATATACATACATGTACACTTTTGTAGATCATTAATATAGCAACAATGAATAAATGTATTTTTTATGCATTTTTTTGTGAAAAGAGGCCATTAAGTGAGTAAGTCCACTATAAAAACTCTTCTAATTTATTTTTTCTCAAGGTTCGGGTATATGATAATACTTAGAAATGTGCAATGAACTGAATGTATCTACCAACTGGTTTTGTTAATTATTAATCTGCTTAACCTGTCAAATGTTACTTATCGACCACATTCAGTTCCAGACAAAATTAAAGAATGCAGCAGTCTCGGCTTGCTTTGTACAGATTAAACTTTTGTGTCCCACATGCCTGAGACTTATTATTATTTGAATTCTGTATACGAATTTCTACTTAACAGACGTATGTATATAAGAAGGAATACATATGTACATACAAACATGACCGAATTAAGTAAAAAAAGATTTGTGTATGGTAACTTAATCGATCTTGTTCGAAGTCACTGTGTGCTCATCGTGTTTGATTAAATAATAGGTGCGTTTTTTTTGCAAGCGTATATACGCTTAACCCTCTATTGCATGATTTTTTATTTTCGAAAGAAAAAAATATTTTCGAGAAGAAAATCACTTACATAGAAAACAAAGTTTGTTCCGACAAAATTTTGTTTTGCGATTAAACATTAAAAAATGCAAAAAAAAACGTAGTGATTCATATATGCATCACTATGCATTAGGGGTACTCTTTAACACAAATAAACATCATAGACCATTTCGCAGTTTTCTCTTGTTTTTTATAACAAAACCAAACAGAGTCACAAAAGTAAATAAATACTTATCAAAAGCAAAAGAAGAATATATTTGTAGCACAATGGAAGTATAAAAAATATCAAAATAGAGCTTGAAATTTTGATACCGTGGAACTTCTCTTGTGAGTCTTACCACAATATTGCTGCTGGCTCCCAAATCCGGTTTTAAAGGTAGTCTCTTGCATTCTAAATTTTCCAGCACAGTATTCACTTCAAATTTGTAGGCGTAGTCGGACACGCCACTTAAAACAAAAAGTTTGAAGCCCCATTTGTGTGGCTTAGCTGTAAGATATTGTTTTAAGTAATGCTTGCCTTTTGAAGCTCAAATTTACTCATCGACTGACAAGCACTCTTTCATGGGCACTGATACGAACTTTTCCTGGAGGGACTTGAAGACAGGACGAATTTTGTGTAGTTTGTTAAAGTCCGGGCTGTTTTTATCAGTTATTGCTGACGTATTGTTGTTATAATGTAAGGCAGCTCGAATCCTCTCGAAATAGTTGACGGTCACAGCATTTTTAACTATATCTACTCCAAGTACAGGGTCCCAATAATGCCGAATATTGATGCATTTAACAAAAGAATATAGTACAAGAATTCCCAGATGCTTTCGTGGTTCTTCAATTTTCAAAGTAAAGTTATGTGCTGGACTTTTTGACTTTGTATAGGAATTGCTTTCATCGACAGTTGTTTAAAGCAAATTGTCATTAAAAAAGTATTCGAAAAATAAAAGTAGCGTTTCGAGGTCAGATACATATATGTGTTGGCAGTTCCTCTGAGCCCTTGAAAGCGAGCCCTTTTTTCTCGTCTAAAATCTAATTTTTCTTCTTCCACAGAAGACCTTTTGTGTTTATTGGCGTATGTTTAGAACTGGGGATATCACTAGCACCATTAGCTTCTATTTGGGCACCTTCAACAGCATTGACTTCATTTTCTAAGGCAGATGCATTCGAGTCTTTCAAATATAACTCAATGTCTTACTCTGTTCCAAGCAACTGCTCCAAATTATTTTCCTTCAACATTTTGGCAACTACTATTATGGGAGCGCCGGTAAAGGTTTTCGTCTGCAGAAGAATAGCGAGAAGATGGGGACGTATGAGCACCCAAAATTGTGAAGTTCCAGAAAAGCTCAGGTTGGCGTAATAGCAGAGGTCTCGCCCCACCCGCAGGGGATGTGGGTTCGAATCTGAGTGAGAGATCTTTCGAACACTTGTTTTTTTTTCGAGTCCAGAGGCTTCTCTGTGTGAAGAGAACTCCCTTAGTAGGTTTCACGGAAGAATGGTCTGATTAGCGGACCCTGATGTACATACCATGTGGCGTGGTATGTACATAGGCCATCCGCAAAATCATCTGATTCTGAGAGTGGTCTGTAGAATAGTCAGGGGTCTGCACAGAATACTTGGGTACCAAGTGCAGGACCATGAGAAGAGTAGGCACTACGGAAGCAGACATCTAGCCGATCGGACGTGCGTAAGGGAAAGTTTACAAAGTTTATAGAAGAGATACAGACAGTGGAATACATAGAAGTGAACAAGTGTGAAGTGGTTTTCTTTTTTTGATTAAGGAGCTACACAGGTGAGGAGATTTTTGGTAGCCCTCATACTTAGTGTTTAAACACCACCTTTGGTTTTGCTCCTGTAGAGTCGAGTGTCCGTGTTCGAGGTTTTTCCGGAGGACCCCAAGCCGAAGCAAAAACAAAAAAATAACATCGAGTGCCCGAGCCAAAGAGTTGCGGAAGGATTGAGGAGCACCCAAGACGAATACGCTGTACCGTGGGGCGAACCCCCATTTCAGATAAGATAAGTCGCATTATTTTTATTTATTTTTAACTAATGAGTGATTAGTGATTAATCGAGACCCGATTACATAAACGCGACTTAGGAAGCATTAGTAGAGTCCGTGGCTCATTAATTAATATCGTTGGGGACAGTAAAAACAAGATCGCGGTTTGGCGACGAAAGAGAGTGTTCGGCTCAGACGTGGGAGTTACGAGTTCAATCCTCTGTGTCGGGAATTTGGGAATTCTTTTTTTTCGTATCGTTTTTTTTATTATTTATTTTTTTTATTCTTCTGGCGACTGCGTTAAGAAAAATTTGTCGAAAGGAAACGATTAGAGTAATCTAAAAGCGAGGTCGGTGATCTGAGGCGAGGGTGTAGGGTAGTAAGTAAGCGAATATTGTATTAGTTAAGTTAGTTTTAAGTTTATAAGTAAAATTTGTGAATTCATCCAGAAGTGGGGATTTTTATTTACAACCAGCGCGGATCCCACAGCTTCGTCGCGATTCGAGTGGTGGGATAGTTTCACGGAGGGCAATCGCGTGGCGCCCATTTTCAACATCTTCACCCACGGCCACTCTTCATAGTTGGCCGAGCAACCTTCCGTGCGACATCGCGGAGCGGACGGAGAAACGACGGTAACATTAAAGAATCATTTCATCTGGGTCTGAATCTTCAGCATCATCTTCACTTTCCTCTGGCATTTCACTGAAAAACAGCTCATGCATTTTATCCTCAGATATTATTTTCCCACCTATCTTATATTCCATTTCACCTGTAAATTTTGGATTTTAGCCACTGAAATCATAAACTAAAACAGAAATTTTTTACTGTTGATTTACTTTCGTAATGGAAATTCTTTGAAAAAAAAAATATCAGTTCGAATGCATGGTGATTCATATATGAATCATTACAAAAAATCAGTATTACACAAAGAAATTATTACCGATTTATGATCAAACAGACAACAAATAAAGGAATATCAAAATATTTTTTTTTACTCACTTTTATTAAAAAATTAGTACTAACTTTCACTTAATCAAAACTATTTGGACACTCACACAAGCCACATGCGCCGCGCACTAAACTTCCTGCAAGTGAAAAAGAATGCGTGTATGCAGAATTTGAAAATTACCCTAAATGCAAGAGAATATTTCCAAGAATTGAAAACTGAAAACCGTTTTTTATTCTAAGCGGTATTTGAACAAAAAAATCGTTGAAGAAACGTAACGATTCATATATGAATCACTATGCACTATAGGGTTAAATTATAAGTGCACAAAAAAACGATCATCGGCGCTTAATAATTCATCTTAAAAATCTTGGCAGCACAGATGACATTTATGACATTTGTGACAGTCAGCTGTTAAAAAATTGAAAATAATTGGAATTGAACATAATTTGGATAAAATACAAATAAGAATGGAAAATACAGAGAATACGCACACCTAATAAGTGTGTATTTTTGTTTTTCTTGTACCTACATATGTGTATATGTATTTTCATACAAAAATTAAAATTTTCCATTTTTTGTTCTCAGCCGTTTAATTTTTTGCCAGGCTCATATCAAAGTTTTGACAATTTTTAATTTGTTTTTTTTTGTGTCAATCATTATCATTATCATTACTATTATATAAAGAGGAAACATTAAAAAACTTTGGCCCCGGTAATCTCAGCAAATACTGAACCGATCAACGTGAAATAAAATTTATAATATTCTTTATTTTTACGAAATCCAGTAAGGCTACTTTTTTTTATTTAAATGTTTTTTGTTTATAGGAAAATTCAACATTTATTTTTTTTTATACTAATTTTTAAGAGGTTGACTAACATATTCACTTCTAACTTTAAACCAATTAAAAAAATTACGATAACAAATTTTTTTGCATAAAGTCAATATGCCTACATTTATGCCACATTTTAAGCCCTTCATCTTTTCTTAACTAAGCCTACTTACTGAGAAATAAATTAATTAGTATTTTCAATACATCCATTATTTTTATTTGTTTACATCGCTGACCTCGGTTCAATCACGATGACGAGGTTGCTGCTTTGTTCCATTTCATCATCGTTCCGTGGTTCTCGCACGCTCTCTTCCTTCCATTCCTATTCATACTTTGTATGATCGTGAAGAACGAGAACATTTGAGATGTGAATCATATTTTTTTTCCCACCTTCATAGGGGAAGTAAATTTTGCAATCGGCAAAAAAAGGGTTCGAGATTTTGACAAAGCTTCTCATGACGATATACTAGAAATCATTTGCACCTGTTTTCGCAGTGATGTTTGTGTGGGCGTGTGTTTATGCGCGTGTGTATCTGACAATTTATTCTCCTTCGATATCTGGAGAACAGAATAACGTACGATCATGCGGTTTTTTTAATTTTATTTGTCAGCATGACACTTGATCTGGTTAGATTTAGGGTAAATTTGGTCTAGCAGATGCTGAAAACGCAAGCACGTTTGTGGTGTGTGTCGGAAGCAATTGTCGCTGTGATATAACGCAATATGAGGTGGGAAGAAGTATAGGACTGGCTCCCCAGTCGAATTGTTTTTTTTTTAAACTGCTTGGTTCTTGAGTTTAAACCAGATAGTCTCACTCAAAAACGAATCAGTTAAAGAGGGGAGTATGTTTTTTCATCGGCCAACTGAACTGAATCGAACCATATATTTCTTTTCCCATTGTTTGTTTGTACTCAATTCATCGAAAAGTAAAAAACTCGGTAAGGTTTGAATAAAATTGAGTAAAATTATGTAGATAGAAGGAGAAAATATAAATTAAAACTGAAACAGATTGTGGATTTGATTTTAAATATGCTCATGTTAATTTTTTTTAAAGCGGAAAATGATAAATTGGTAATCGATAACAAATGACATGATTTTATTTATTTTGTACACAGTTTTCGATACAATCGGAGTAGCTTCATAAAAATCTCCCCGAGTACCAAATACAAGAACAAGACAACGTTAAGAAAATGTTTTTTAACCTTCTTTATTTGTAGGTTAATTTTCCTACTTTTTGTTTATTATAAAGAACATACAGAAAATATAGTTAAGGTTTGTTTGCCTTCTTTTTTATCATAAAGAAAACATAATGATCAAAAAAAATACAAATTTGTCGCAGAAATCCCGTAACGCCAAAAATAAATTTTTACAACATTCAAATGAACAGCCTTCACAGAGACAGGAAAGATTAAATGATCAACGAGATTATTGGAGAAAAATTCATGGAAATGGAGATCAAAATGCAGCAACAGCAAGTATTAACACTTCAAATGTGAATCAGTTTTTGGGCAATAGGGCAGCCTTTAATTACAAACCACTGTTTTCCTACATAAATAACAAAACAACAGAAATAGGTTTAATGGATAACGATTGCACATTTTATAAAGCAAAAAAATGGGTTGAGGAATTTTGTAGCATGTGCTGCTCTAATAGTAAAATAAAGCTTCCACCTACAGCCGAACTATCTAAGCTAATTGAATCTCACCCCCACTCCAAACATTTCCTTGATAATGCGACAGATAAAGATAAAACAGATAAAGGAAGGAAACTTCATGACGACTTTTAAAGTGCAAGGGAAAATATACCACCTCATCGGAAGCTTGCTCCCCCAAACAAATAATCCAAGCTTCATCTCAGAAGCGGATCAGATCTCCTTGCGGCAAAACATGGCTCCTTATCTCAAACGAGAGATCATAGAAATACTTTAAGGTCTCCTAAATAGTCAAAATGAGTATATATCCATTTTCAAGACCATATTGGATCATTCCCCTCCAAATTTGTCAGACTTCAAAATTCTAAGTTATTATTAAGGCTGACCATAAACCTGCAAATGAAGATCGTGGCCGCTTTAATTCTCCAACAGCAAATGAAATTGGCGTGTTATTATTGGAAAAAGATAAGAGTCCCCGAGAAATTGTTTTACATAGAAGAGGTGGACACTTACACCGTATTTCCATTAATCCATCAATCATATGACCCACTCCAAAACCCATTTATGTTCATTCGCGCTGAATTATTGCATAGGGATTCCGCAAATTTTACCTGCAACCGGCCAAATAAGTTCAAATAAAACTGTATCTTGCAGGAAATTTTACGCCTTTAGATTGATGGTTAGGGACAATGAGACAAACTTTTTGCTTTTAATTCGTAAGCTTTTGAGTCAGTTTGTGGTGGATATGGCAGCTAAAATGATAACAGAGAAGCTTATTTTCATAAGAGCTCATCAGCAGACTCTGAAAGCTGATAATTATATTGATCTCGAAGACGTTGTAAGCAATGATGTTAATGTTAATCCTCGGAATTTAGGGCAACTTATAATTTTGCCATCTACGTTCAATGGATCACAAAGGTATTTTTACCAAAAAACTCAAGACGCAATGACAAACAAATGTCAGATCTCTTCATAGGAAACTATGACATGCAATCCAGAGTGGCCGGAAATTAAAGCTGAGCTTCTTTCGAGGCATTTTTAATATTTTTTTGTTTTAATATTATGACAAAAAAAGTATTTCTAATAACTTCGCGAAGCAACGCGAGTACGGGTCTGCTAGTTGTCAAATAAAATTAATTTATGGATGAATTTTATGACGTTTCGTAGCAAATCATCGATAACACATAGAAAATAAGAGTTGGAAGCATTGTTTTTTATCCGCGCTTATTTCACAAGTGGCGATAATTATCCCCGTCTAATTAGGCGGATATAGGTTTTGTTGTTAGTGTATTTTACATGCAAATCGAAAATTAAACGTATATACGCTTGCAAAAAAAACGCACCTATTATAAGCTATTAATTGTTAATTTTGCCAGAAGCTAGGCTTTGGTTCTCTGAGAGCTGTCACTATAAATATTTGTATTCGTAATTGTTAGTTTTTGTTTATAAATGTTATGTGTGTATTCGTAGATTGTAAACAAAATACATTATTCAATTTACACCTAAGGAAAAGCACTTTGGAACAAGACTTATTTTAAGTAACTTTCTTGTTTATTTAACTGGCAAATTAAAAGGCATTCGAGGCAACTTGTCTTAAGTAAAGATGTGCCAAATTTCGTCAGCATGATTTCCTTGGCTCTTAAGATAAAGAAGACAGTAACAGACAGGAGCTACAGAAGGAGACTATAAAACTTTTTAATATTTAAAATTCACAGTGCTTCTTTCCAACTTCCTGATGCAAGGGGAATACTGGTTGTCTAATGGCAGGTTTCATATTAATTTTAAACTAAAATAGTTTTTCAATGGTATTTGGGGAAGGGATTCGAATTTGGGTGGAAAAGGCTGTCACGAAAGTAGCCGTGGAGAGTTCAGCTTCAGCTGCGAATGCTTACCTGCAGGATCCAGTGATAAAAATGTGCAGTATGTCATTGATTCCATGTTAGAAAATCCACAAGTCAATTCTAAAAGATACTGCGAAATAATAAACAATTTTTGAGTGAAGAACTTCAGAACAGTATTTTTTTCACTGCTGAGTTATCCATGAATGCTGTATGTGAATTACTCCCTTATAAGTTATCTCTCAGTTTGAAGACAAGTCCTGGTCAGCACGATCCCCGGAGATAAGTCCATGTAATTAAAAGTATCGTTTAAAGAAACCAACCTTTCACTACTGACTAGGTTAAGGAAAACATCCGAAAGAAGGTGAAAAGGATCTTTAGGATTTGCATAAGACTTACATATTATTATTTTATTATTGTTATAAGTTTATTGATACATAAAAAAAATTAAGTGGTCAATAATTAAAAATAAGTTATCAGGGCTTTCGGCTAGATATATGTATTATAGTTGCACTAAAAAGGTTTCTCTAAGTCATAGGTTAAAAAATAATTAAATCTTTGGTATAGAAGTCAAATAGACTCTTATCTTTTAATTTCACAGAATACACAACATTACAAGATCTGAAGGTTGTCTTTGAACACTCTCTTAACCCATTTGCACCCAAACAAAAAGTAGCAGTAAAAAGTGATATATTCGTTTATTAGCAGTTAGAGACTTATATACTTATAACATATAAGAAAAAAAAAACAAAAAACATGTTTTTCTTAGAAAAAAAACACCGTCCTTAAATGGAGCCACTGGGCACATGCGGTGTGGAAAATTTCAAAGCACTGCTTCTCAACACATAATGTTTTCAAGCACTTTTTTCATTGCCAACGTGTGTTTTTGTGACAATTTGCACATCGTAGCTGTTGAGCTAACTTTTGTGGATAGTGACCAACACCCTCGTACTGCAGACTTGGCTGAAGGGCGTATATTTCGAGCATTTGTATGTCTCAAATAGTGACGAGCGATGTAGCGGCGTAAGTGGAGCAGATCAAGCTTTGTATCATGGGTCAGGAATTGTAAACGCCATGCATTAGAAACTGAAAGATCGAGCATGTAGGTGAATAGAACCCGCCACCACTTTTTATCTCGAATGGCCGTGCGATATTGAGATATCGACTGATCAGCTTGATCTATGCCCTTGTTATGACTCTGAAATACATGCGGTATAACCCGGTCGACTTTCGGCTTATGAGCAGGACTCCATCGCTTTACTTAACCCAGAGGAAGAACGGTGTCATGAGAACCCATTGTGCGGACGATCATTGCCTTGAATGACATCATCATCGTCTTCTTCTTCATCGGTGAGTGTACTTGATTCAGGAGGGAGAGCCACTAAGTCTATCACTGCATTAGGGTCATCTTCATTCATAATAGCTTCTAGTGCTTCCTGAAGCCCTCGATAATCATTGTAGGGGTCGAAAGTTCGCCGCGACATTATTTATTCAAAATTTGGCTCAAAATAAAAAGATTTATTTTATATACGCCATGTGCCCATTGGCCCCATTCGGGGACACCGTTATAAATCAACCTCGCAAATAATAACAAACGTAGTTTTATTCAAGTCTTTATTTTTATCTTATAGCTAACAATATAAGCAATAAACTATTGAAGAAAGATAATGTAATTATTTAAAAATACTATTATAAAAATGACACTTTCTTCTCGGTAATGATTATGCACCAACTTGCTTTACAAAATGAACTACACAACCACTTTTAAATGACGACACAATTTTTTTCTCTTCATAACCGTAAAGAACCGCTATTTAGCTTTACACATTCACATAGTAATGAGTACTAAATGTTAATATGAATAAAATGAGAGTACTTTAAGAACCGTCCTCGTTTGGGGACGGTGGGCGTTAATGGGTTAAACCGGTCGGTGATCGATCTCAAAAACTTTCGTGCTTCAATCCAATGTTGTGCAACGTTGTGGGAGAATGTTATACAGTCTTCCCCGCTTAATTGAACCGACCATTTTGTCCGATTTTTTCGACCAATTATCCGAGTGTTCAATTAAAGAAAACCCGCTTAATTGCTTCTATAGTGCAATTAAACGAGATTTGCTTAATTGAGCCAGTAAGTCAATTAAACGATGTTATATTCGAAAACTGTGATGAAAATGGGTCCGTTCCGATTTCTAGACCATCTGAAGTTTCAAATAAAGAGAACAGTCTGATTCGACAACAGCTTGAGATTTAATAGATGAGCAAGACAACTTTTGTGAAGTAGTGGACTGGAAAATTCTTGTCTGAACTCATTTGAAATTTTAAAATATCCTGTCAGTTGAAAATTGTAACAAAACAGCTGTTATGACAAACGTATTTCTGCAAGATTGCTGAACTTTGGAAGACTTTTTTTTTTGTACTTGGACGAATATTGGTTTAAATTAATAGTTTAATCTTCACACAGTTTTATTGTATTACTAGCTGTACCCGCGACTTCGTCTGCGTTGACCTAAAATTTCTTGCCGTTAAACTTGACTCGCGAATTCGTTGATGTGGCTTACAGATTATGTGATGCGAAGATTTTTTATTTTTTTTTTAAGAAAGGTGGAGACCATCGAAAGCCTAAGTACGGGATTTCAACCCTAACTAAGACCACCTCTGCCAATACCTATTCCCTTTCCCTTTCCAGGCGTGTCAGCTCTACGTACATGCTTTTGGCAAAAATGCAAACTGCACTCCACTTTATCTATATCTCCCGTTGAGTATAGAACCGTGGTCACTGGAAGAACACATGCCCGTCTTCAACTGTGTCTTCCTACCACTCCCATCAACCTCAAGGTCACGCGAAATGTGATATCAAAACAGCACACCCGCGCTAATTGTGTCTTGATGGAACTTTACCAGGCAATCAATTCTATTTACCTGCCTCTACTGTGTCTGCGCAGCATGGGTTAAGTGGAGAGTCAGCGTTATTGAACCGATCGATTTGATTGGAAATAGCAATGTCCCGTTAAGACCCGTGTAACGAAGAAGTCTACTTCTCCGTGCTTGTGCCTTGTCCAAGTTTCAGTAATAAGGATAAGACGATATGTCCATCGGCCTTTGGTTGACAGGTTCCAACTCTGCTGCCATTCTCTCAGGCTCCTTGTTGTTTCGTCGTGCGCTAGTTTACCTTCCTTCCAGGTCTATCACAAAATAGCGTCTTTTAAATTGAAAGGGCAAATTGTTAAGTGTTATAGGAATGCGAGGAATTAGCGCACTCTCTCCTTTAGCCGTTCTGGTGAGAATTGTAGCCTTGATCACATTTCTGCGATGCACAGCCTGGTACTATTGTATAGTCTTAGAGCATGGAGGTTACGTTTCAGCAAAACCAAAGCATCAGTTTATGAGACGGCACTCCGGATAACTCTAAGAAGTTTAAAAACCCTGCTATTTAGGTCGTAGCGTCGTTTGCAGACATGATCTACTTCATGTTCTCGAAGTGTTGTCAGATGTACATACTTGGAGCAGAAAAAAATATAATACCTCGTCTCAATTGTAAGATCGCAGGATGACTCTCGAATAATACTCGCCAATATTCGGCTAAGATCCTAAACTTGGGGTGTTTCAATGGGTCTTAAACAAAACCAAGCTGAAACTTACCCACCTCCTCATCACACTTTCATTATTTTCATGTCCTTACGAATTCCTCCCATAGCGGGGAACACCATGAGATCCATTCAAATTTCAAATACCTAACATAGTCAAAAAAAAAAAAAAAAAAGATTAGTAATTTGCTCTTTATTTACATACCTTACGTCATTTTGTATTCCTGCAGTGGAATACTTCTTTTTTACCTACTCGAAAAACTCTGCTTCACCACCATAAAAACTCTTTCCCTGTGAATAACGAGTGAGTTCCGATCATTTAGATGCAAAGATACACATGCCCACCACAAATAAAAGATAGGAAAAAAAAAAGGAAAAACCACCCTTGTCGCGCACACGATCATGATTTACGATCCCTACGATGTGCCTGCGCAGGTCACTAAATGGATGTTTCCTAAAGAAATATGAATTTTAAGAAATACAAATTATGAAATATGTCCTGGACATAGACTATCTACTCACGAAGTTTCATCAAAATCCGTCCAGCCGTTTAGGCGTTACGGAGGAACAAACATCCAAATATCCAAACATCTAAACATAAAAACATCCAAACATCCAAACTTTCACATTTATAATATTAGTAGGATAAATTCATCGATTTTGTAGTCTTCAGCAAATTGTTGAGCTCAAATGATTACACTTAACCTGTGAAATAAAAAAACTGCTTTTGAAAAAGCGCATAAGTGTATTACTTTCATAAAATGTTACCTTCAGAACAGTTCGTGTTTTATTATTGTGCGCAGATTTACAAGTTACAAAGCTACTTCAATGCGAGAAACAAAAGTAAAAATGTTGTTTTGACATGGATGTCATATCTGACGTTGTCTTGTTTTTCAGTCAAGTGTCAGCGTTCCGTATTCTATCTGAAATTTAAGACATCTAGAAGTCGAAACGTGCCCAATAAGCTTTGTTGTCAAATGAATCGCGCTATCAGAATTGGAATATGACAAACTACAGCTCGCTGCCATCTGTTGTGTAGTGCTGTCAACTTCAATGTGAAAACAGCGCTCCGGAATTACTAGAATTTGTCCATCTTTTTGTTATAATTTTTTGTTTGTCGCCGATCAATTAACCGAAAAATTTGGGTGCATTTAGTTTGTTTGGTTTACATTTTTAAGACCAATTAAGCGTGTAAATCAATTATACGGGACTCAATTAACCGTGCAAATACGTGTATAGCTTATAAAGGAAATATTCGAGCCCTCTTTTTTTTGTTCAATTAAACGGGAAAATCAATTAAGCGAGGTTCAATTAAGCGGGGATCACTGTATACACTTTCACCACGTGAGGATTTCAAACAAAGGTCTTTTCTGGTATACTAGAAAACGGAGGTTACAAGCACATTAGTCCAAACGCCCGAGTATTTTAATAAAAATTTAAAATGCTTTACAACTAAAAAATCCTTCTTTTCAGTTCTAAAAAATAAATCATCACACGTCCTTAGTCTAAGAAAATAAAAATATGTACGTACGTATGTATAAAATTAAGCGGGTGAATCCTGAGGTTGAATGTCATTCACGGAGTGTTTAATTAGTCACTCTGTAAGTAAATATTTGCCTATTTTCAAATTACGAGAGGCAAACAGAAGCACTAAACCCTCCCATGGTATCACTTGGCGGTACGTAGTACGTACTATAAAAAAAAAGAAGTAATTTCTTTAGAAATGTTCATTTGCACTTGACGTATATACAATTTATGTACTTCTAACAATATAAAACTTAAATAAAGTAGAATAGAGTTCATGCATTCAAGTGAGTGACATGAGTGGCTGTAGCATCGTTTTCTAAAAGTATACTGTATACCCCATGTTTATTCAAATAAATTATTCTCCCTTTATACACGTGGTATAATCCCCACCTCAAAGTGCCCAAAGGAATGTAAACACAGTCTTATCACGATTAATAAGGATTCTCTTCTTCTTTTCTTTTTTTTTAGTGGCCCCACATTTTACGGCAATTTTTAATATAATCGACCTACGGTAATTTTAGGAAAGCGTACGGAAATAAACAGACATAATTCATTTGGATTATATTGTTCGTTCGTGAAGACTTAATTCAACTTTTGATAACTTTTGGTTGAATTTTTTTTTTTCTTACTTTGAGTTTCAGCATTTAAATCTTCATCGCCACCATCACTAATATGGGATTTAAAGAGATTGACGAAGGGAATTTGGCCGTCACTTACGCATTAGTGGGGTCGATGGTTGACGACGTACTCGTACAGTGACAGCAGACAAAGAATGAATAAATTGAAAATATAGACTGTATGCGCATTTTATTCAACAGCAAATAAGTTAGTGGTGAATTTAATTCAAATGAAAATATGTACTCAGATATATTTAACCCGTCCACAAATAGTTTTAACTCAAGTGAAAATATCTTCAACCTTATATATGTATGTTTGTATCATTAGCGAGAACGGTTTACGTTAAAATGTGTTTTAAGTTAGACGAGGAATTTTAACTTGGTTGCAATTTAAAATGAGTTCTTTTATAAGAATTGGTTACAAAAGTTTCCATTGAAGTATAAACCGAAGAAATATCCTTCTATAAGATAAAACTTGAATTTCTCTGAATTTTAAAATAAAAATTAATCCTCATGTCCTTATAACATAGATAATGGGCTGGCTAGACCCAGCCGGATATGCAATAAACTGTGTGCAGGTACATGTGGATTTATACTCAATATACTGCTTCAAATAAAGTACATCCAAGGTTGTACTCGTAAATCAAATATTTTCGTGTGGATTATTGTTTGCGTTGCCGTACTAAATGAGTATCTGTTTGAGTTTTATTTAGCTTCTCCTTAAATTAAGCTTCATTGTCCTCATAAGAAAAGCGGAATAACCACAGATCCTTCAATCCACAATTTTTCCAATGTCTCACAACAATCCACTTCGGCAATTTATTACTTGCCGTTGGGTTATATGTATCACCATAGCTTGGTGTACATGATTTCTTATTGGTTTTAGTGTCTAGAGCGGATTGGATTCATTCTGTTCCTCTACGAGTAAAGAACATACATATGTATGTATGTACATATATGTTTTTCGCTTCTCAAGCAAGCTTCGAAGGGACAGCAACTTGTGCTTACAAAAAGGCCATAACTTGAATTACGGATGTATGTAAGTAGGGTGCTTAAGTTTTAATGCAAAGCTATCTTCTTGATTTTTCATTAATTTGAAGTGTGACATCTATTATAACTTTTAAAAATTCGACTGGTGAGCCAGTCCTGTACTTCCCACCTCGTATCGCTTTATATCACAGCTAACATTGTTCCCAATAACACAGCAAAGTGGTTAGGTTGTCCAGTACACCTTTTTTTAAAGGATTTCTTCAAATATCTCAGCATCCGCTGGACTGATTTTGCTCAAAATCTAATCAGCTCTAAGTTTCATTGAGACAAATAAAACAAAAAAAACTGCAAGATCGTACGTTGTTCCGTTCTCCAGATATCGAAGGAGAAAAAAATTGTCACACACATACACACACACGCACACACATGCATCACTTCGAAAATTGTTGCAAATGATTTCTAGTGTATCGTAATGTGAAGCTCTGTTAAAATCTCGAACTTTTTTTTTTTGCCGATTGCAATATGTACTTCACATGAAGGTGGGAAGTAAAAAGATTTATCGTAAGTAATTGTAGCTATGTAGACTTGAAGGAGAAAGTTAATAGAAAATTAATTCATCCCTTAAATTTTAAGCCTTAACAAGAAAGGACAGCAGTGGCCACAATAATCATCATCATCAATACACATAATAAAACATATATATAATAAAACAGTAGAACCCGGTGTTTCTGTACATTGAAGAAAAAGTAATAGCAAGGAAAGGGGGTGACTAAAAAAGAGTAATAGAACACAAACTAGCGATTTTTAGAATTCTTTTCTCTCTGCCTGTTTGTTTGTTCGTGCACATCTCCGAAACTACTTAACGGCTTTTCATGTAGATTTCACAGGTGGATAGGGCATAATTTGGAGCAGCATATAGACTTTATTTCATTATTTTATTATTATTTTATAATCGGATGTCGGAAAAAAAAGTTATCGTCATTTAAAGATTTTTAACGCGTGCGAAGCCGCGGGTGGACTGCTAGTATTAAATATTTGTTGTGGTATTGCTGGTGTCAATCATACCATAGGCTTCAATTAACTTGATTACTACCAGTATTTATTCTGATTTTGCTTTATTATTTTATTTTGTTGTATACAAGAGATCTGATCACAGCCAGGCATCTGTGCATATCTGTGAATGATACTGACTTCCGCCCTTCGGCGGCTTGATAAAGACGATGCGATTAATAAAACTAAAAGATAGATAGGTTTGGCTACGTTGAAGTGACTGCCACCTAAAGCCAGCACAATTAGACCAATTGTGGATCCATTGTGATATAATATGTATTGCTTGCTAAACCAATTGAAGTTTCTAATGAAGCATAGGAGGTTGCTGGCACCTGTGCTTATCATATCACCTAGATCGTCATAGTAAAAGTGATTTTGAGGGTGACCGTGGTGTAGTGGTTAACATCATCGCTTATTACGTTGAAAATTCCAGGTTCAATTCCTGATGTCTCAAAAAGTCGATCAACTGTAAAAGCTGATGGCAACTCTACTGCATAGGCATAACATTGGCAGTAGAGTGGTCATATGGTTTGAAGTGTTGATCGCCCTGAGTAGTGATAATGAGATCAAGAAGTTCGAAAGAAATACTGTAGACAGGATCTGGAGTATGACCTACGGAAAAATTGCTGCAATATGGATAATATTCTGGTTGCATTATAAAGAAAAGGTATGAAGATCTACTTCAAAATGTACTTCTTCGATTAATTTCGCTCTAGCCTCCAAAATGTTTTATCACTGCTTTTAACTGGTCGCTCTGATGTCTTCAGAACGTGAAAATTGTCCTGCTTTTGTCTTATAACAAAATTAATACTTGACATTTAAAATAATATATAAGCATTTGGTAGGACAGTCCATGGAGGGCCAAGCTTATCAGAGCTATTGATATTAATATTGTGCGTAATATTTTTCGCATGAATGGAAGGGGACAATAGTCTTTCGATTGATGACTTCGAACGGCACATTGAAAAAATATGATCTGTATATATTCAAAATTGTATGCCCAGTTCATACATAAACATGTACAAATGTATATTTTGGATAAAAACTTCTTGCAAAAATATTGGCAAACACTTTGTTATTATTTAAAAAAAAAGAAAATAAACATAAAAATCTGTCGTATGGCTTCACTTGACGATACTTGTAATACTTTCATTATCTTTCATTCATGAATATGTGTTCGGTATTAATTACATACTCATATGATGACCGTGATTGGAAAATGAGAGACATTCTTCGATCTTTGAGATGAACAAACATTTTTTTCGAAATGCCCTTCCATTAGTCACAACTTTATCAATATATGCACATATATAAATACGTACATGCAGAAAAACGATCATCTTCTTTAATTAAATTGCAAATACAGTCGACTCCGCTTAACTAAAACAGCAATTTGCCACAATAATTTGTTCAATTAAGGGGTATTTTCACTTATGCGAACTTCGGATGACTGCAATTTTACGTAACCGGAGTTCGGATAACTGAAAAACAATTTCACTTATTCAACCCGAAAATCCAAGAACTACTAATTCGACCAGCATTTTCATAACAAGATAATTAAATTATTTAAAACCAAACAAATACAGAAAAACAAAAAAAACATAATACGAACATATTTGTACATATTGTATCAATAGCTTAGTTGCATATGCTACTTACATATATGCTGTAAAAGTCATTGATCTTCGTTTGTTTATGATTCCGCATATTGTCCTTAAGATCGTCAATCTTATTAGAGACTTCACTGTTTTTTCCAAAAAATACCTCTAAAACTCCAAGAGCATTAAATGCCTCCTTCACTGTTGGTTTTTTAGGAGCTACATTGTATTCTTCGCTATCAGAATCAGCTTCGCCTGGAGTATTGTTGAACAGTGTTACTTCGTAATCCGCATTTGATATTTCACTAAAACAGGATAAATCTTTATCAATATCCACTAGAGAGTCGATTCCCTGTCTGAGTGTCGTTCAAATATTATTTCCTTCTTCATTATTAGTTCCTGGAATGAGTTGTCCACCGAAATCATTTTTAACAAAACCTGACTTCCGAAAACAATTTTTAATGCTTTTCGGGCACACCATCCACCAGGCTCTTTTGACCATTTTCAGAGCTGCAAGCAAGTCAATTTTTTTTTTTTTGAAAAATCCATTAAAGTGAGTCCACTATCTAAATGGAAGATTTCTCGTCTTAATATGCAAGTTCGGTAGTGTGATTTGAAACACCGGATTCTCCCTTAATCCAAGGGTTGAAGGAGGGAAGTTGTATTTGGGGGTAGAAATTCTATTTTAATGTTGTCCAATGCAGAAGCATTATAATCCAATTTGTGACCTGCCGCACTGTCAACCAAAAGTAACACTTTCATTGTAATCGCTCGAAATTTTGCATTCAGTTCCTTCATAATCACACTCCAGTTTGATTTAGTCATCCAAGCCTTTTTGGTTGCAAAATATTTCGGGGGGACTTTAGAATTCTGAAAGCACAAAGGGTTTCGGGAATTTCCCATACAGAAAAAAATCGTAATTTGGTCTTTATTCCATTTGCCTGCCAATGGTTTTTCTGATCTGTTGGCTAATGTTACGGTGGGTAAAGCTTTAAAGAGTTATGCGGATTCATCTGCATTGTAAATATCGCTCTCATCATATTCTTCAAGATGTGTTAGCAAAATTTTAGTCAACCATTCGTTAGCACCGCGAGCATCGGCAACATTTTTCTCTCCATGAACATTCTTAGAATGAATATTTTTCCCATTTTCCCATCGCTCCAGCCAGCCATTGGAGGGTTCAAATTCGACGTTCATAATATCTTATGGCAAATATTTTGGCTTTTTCCATTAAAAGTGGGCCAGTAATTGTTGCATGTTTCGATCTTATGTCCCTAAACCAAATCGATAATCGACAGCGCTTTTTCAACTTTATGAGTACCTGATTTGACAAATTTTGATTTTGTATGGTCATGTTGCGAATATAATCTTTACTGTTGAAATCCTAGTTTAAGTTGGTGCGCTGCAACTAATATTCTTTCTTGAATCCTCCGCTTCAATTCTTTTCAAATTTTCTTTTGAACTAATAAATCTGCGCATTTTTTACAAATTTATTATTTTCTTTTCCATACATTTCCTGTCGACATTTTAATAGATTTTGTTAACAAAACATTTGATCGCTCAAGCTGAAGGAGATAGGTACCGTAAGAAAACGCTGTGCAAATCGTATTGTCATTTCTCAACCATGTATTTAAGGGTACACATATGTGGACTGCGGCCGACTACAGGAATTTACATGAATAAATATAGCCTGTAGCAAAAGCTTAACCCGTTGCATAATAAAAATAAGGTAAAAAAACTTTTAAGTTAAACGGTTTTATTTTAATCAGGGGCTGTACTAAAAACTAGAAAATAATAAGAACATAAATTTGGGTCCCTGAAGATACTGATTTCTTGTAAGAAATCATGCACGTCAGTTAACAGTGCAGTCTTCTCCAGTCGGATTAAGTTATAATCTGGAGCTTTTATCAGACTTAAATAAAAACGTGGGACGCATTGAAATTTTTCTTTTTGTGGAGCATGGAAACAGTCTAGTCAAGTCGTTATTAATTCCTACTTATACATGTCCCACGTTTTTATTTAATTCTGATAAAAGCTCCAGATTATAACTTAATCCACTAACGTAGCGACAGAAAGTGGCCCTTGGCATCCGACTGGAGAAGACTGCACTGTTATCTGACGTGCATGATTTCTTACAAGAAATCAGTATCTTCAGGGACCCAAATTTATGTTCTTATTATTTTCTAGTTTTTGTTACAGCCCCTGATTAAAATAAAACCGTTTAACTTAAAAGTTTTTTTACCTTATTTTTATTTTCTAGTTTTTAGTTTCATTAATAAGACGTGGGTTGGTATCATTACGCAAACTTCTCATCCTTTCCAACTCCCCCATTGCGACTTTATTACATGGTTTCTTTCCTGTTAATTTTTCAAAGTCTAGCCTTTCAATACACAGCCCTTCAAAAGTCGTTACGCGACTCAATGCTGCATACGCCTGACCCTCCTCAAAGAGTCTGGAGCCTAAATACGCTACAGCATGGTCAATAGTACAAACCTGCATTTTATGGACTGTGGAGGCCGGTGACAAAATTATTGGCAACATCTTTCTCTCGGCCATTCCGTGATTAAACTTTGCTGAAAATTGCATTTCTTTATTATGGATAAGGTGTACGCCGTCATTGCATGTCAGATTATAACAGAGACATGTGGCAAATTTGTATTATTATTTCTATCCATAGGTTCGGCCGCCATCTTGGGGCCTCCGTCATATTAGATTTAGAATAACGTTCCGTAGCTTATAGTATTCTACTTGTCAAACCCTTTAATTCGATACTCATATCAAGGGTGTCGTGAAGAAAAAGGTTCAAACGTCATCTTGGGGCGTCCGCCATCTTGAATTTTGCGCTGTCTTCCTGTTCTGAGCAACGCTTTAAGTTTCAAGTCTCTAGCTCACCGGGAAGTGTGTGTAAAACCGATTGCAAGATTTGAACCAAGCGAAATGAGAAGCTAGATGGCGTCCGTCATCTTGGATTTAGAATGACATTGGACACCCTATATTGCATTGTCTCCCGATTCTGAGCTATTTTTTAAGTTTCAAGTCTCTAGTCCATCGGGAAGTGCACTTAAAATCGATTGCAAGATTTGAAGCGACGCAACAGGTCGATCTATATAAAACCCTTTAAAAAGGTTCAAACGTCATTCTGGGGCGTCCGCCATATTGAATTTTGCGTTGTATTCCTGTTCTGAGCTATGATTTAAGTTTCAAGTCTCTAGCTCACCGGGAAGTGTGCGTAAAATCGATTGCAAGATTTGAACCAAGCGAAATGAGAAGCTAGATGGCGTCCGCTATCTTGGATGTAGAATGACAATGGACACCCTATATTGCATTGCCTCCCGATTCTGAGCTATGTTTTAAGTTTCAAGTCCCTAGCCCATCGGGAAGTGCACTTAAAATCGATTACAAGATTTGAAGCGACGCAACAGGTCGATCTATAGAAAACCATTTAAAAAGGTTCAGACGTTATTCTGGGGCGTCCGCCATATTGAATTTTGCGTTGAATTCCTGTTCTGAGCTATGATTTAAGTTTCAAGCCTCTAGCTCACCGGGAAGTGTGCGTAAAATCGATTGCAAGATTTGAACCAAGCGAAATGAGAAGCTAGATGGCGTCCGCCATCTTGGATTTAGAATGACATTGGACACCCTATATTGCATTGTCTCCCGATTCTGAGCTACGTTTTAAGTTTCAAGTCTCTAGCTCATCGGGAAGTATGTTTAAAATCGATTGCAAGATTTGAATCAAAGCGACAAGTGAAGCTAAATAAAACCCTTTAAAAATGAAAAAGGCTACTGCTTTTTGTGGTACTTTGAAAAGCAATTACATACTCCCATTGTTGCAAAGGTATAGGTCGAGTTCATAAATGTAAAAAACGTGCAGTCCTGCAAATTTTGCGTTCATTTTTGTAAAATGACTGCATTATCATTGCATGAGTCTGGCAACATTTGTGTTCATAAAAGTAAAATTACAGTCAGCATGCATGTGTATGATTTTTATACTATGGTACAAAGTAGTACGTAACCAACCTGCATATTAATTGAAAATGTACCCTTACGATTATAGTAGCTCATGGGGTCTATTTTTGGTGCTATTATGGGTATTTGAGTTCCGTCTACACATCCAAGAACGTTCGGAAACGGATTATTTCTTAAGCTTGCGAAATTGTCCATTACTGTTTTTTGCTCATCGGTTGAGTATGGCCATTTTATATATCTTCTTCTTAGCTTGAATAGCAATTGCGTTATTTCAATAAAGTATTTGAAAGCAGCTCCTTTAGCAACGTTAAACGAATTACTTATTTATCTAAACAAGCAGTTATTGGCAAGCTTCCAAATAGTTAAGAATAGTGCTAGCCTCAAGTCCATTTAAGGTCGACCAAAATTAGACTTTTTCCAAAATGGACTTGGTTCATTCTCAACAAACTGTTGGGAAGTTGAAATTCAGTTTTAAATTCATTTTTAAATTAAACAATACAAATATGTACATAAGTACGTACCTGGAATGTGGACCTGGTCATACGAAAATGAATTCTAAAAACGTCATCCGGAAATTCATAAATTGTACTGCAGAAATTCCTATTTTTTGGAATACGTCTTGACATCACTCTCCCATTCTTTGTATTTAAAAATATCTTCCTTTTTCTTCGGGTTTTTGCTCGCTTTCTGTCCGACAATTTTGTTTGGATACTTTCAAAGTTTATGCCATCCAAGAGATTTAGAATAAATCTCAAAATTATTTTTTCGTTTGCCATTAAAATGCTAGCGCACGTATCTAAATTATTCAATTTCCAAAATTTATTCGAAAATGTTCAAAATCAGCAAAACGCTCTTTTGTGATGAGAGGGTGATTCACTTTCCTTAGTTTGGAAGGTTGTTGTCTTTCCTGTTAACCGTCGTTATTTCCTCGACTTTCCGAACCCACTGTGCAATCTTCTAATCCTTCTTATCAGATAGCCTAGCGTCAATGTCATCCAAAAATTTAAACATTACCTCCCTTCGACGTTTTTAGTTAAATCTGCAATTTTGGGAACCACTGAACAGTTATATTTTAACAGAAAATCAATTTGGAATCAAAGAAAAGGCAGTTGAAAAAGAGTAGAAAGTCTAAAAATTGTTTTAGTAAGATAATGCTTAAGAACACATATGTGTACTCGACAAATCAATTTTTTCTTATGTAAACAGCCAAAGTACACATATGTGTACCTTGAATGTCAAGAGTAAATAGCAAAGAATTATTTATGTAAACTGCAAACATTTTATATTTGACAGATAAAGCAATGCATCTCTCATAATTTTTAAGTTTTTAAGAGTTAGTTTTTTTTTAAACCTATGTTTCATGACCTTCCAAACAGGGGAGCTCTTCTTCGCGATATCACTGCATTTCACTTTGCGCAAAAAAAAAAAAAAATAGACTCCCTGGTTTTAAGAAAAACAATATTTTTTACCAATAATATTGTAATCAAAAACATGTGTGTATAAATAAAGAAAGGTGAGAAATCTTAAGCCCACTTATGTGGACTTGTTCACCGAAGAGGATAAGTTTTTAATTTCGGACATAAATATTTTTGGTTAACCGGGTTTTACAGTTAAGCGGGTTCCAAATAAGCGAAGTACTTTGCTCGAAAATTATCAGAAAATGCTCCGTGATCAATTTCGTGTTTTAGTTAAGCGATTTTGTCAGTAAAGCGGTTGTTCAGATAAGCGGAGTCGACTGTACATACATTCTTATTATAGTAAAATCCGGTTAAGTGCTTCACGCTTAAGTACCCATGCATTTCTAAGTAAATTTGCACCGATAAGTACTCTTTGTATAAGGGCCTAAATCGGTTTAGTGCCCTCTATTTCTCAGTTTTATTTCTGTAATTTGCTCGGATTAATCTCTTGTAAGTACCTCATTCCGAACGTAAAAAAGTTCATCGCAGCAAACTTTGTTGCATTTCTGCATGCCAAAAAATGACATATTCTCTTTTTGATTTAGAAACATAAAAACGCAATTCGCATTCGGTCAGGCATTCCAATTCCCTTGGAATTCGGATATCTGCCGCGCCCAAAACAGATGAAAATATTTACGAGGAAGTTTTCATATAATTCGTTCGGGAAAAGAAAACATCTGCGTTAATAACCAGATATGTTTTTTCGGACATTTCCATTCTTCGAATTTCATCGTCGTAGGAAATATTCTACAAGTTGGACTCTAGGATTGAGCCCTGCGCAGCAATAGCGGTAATTTGCTTTCTTTAGTCTTTGACTTTGAGGAATTGTGTTGAGGGGGTGTTTCTTTGCGGCATAACTGGAACAGTTTGGGCGGGATACCAAAATGGAGCGACTGGCTTATAGACCCTCACGTAATGAATGCTATCATTGTGAGGTTTGGTAGTCAATGTAAATATGGACTTTTTGATTTGAAATTCATTGTTTTTTTGACGACCACACATTGCACAGGGGTAAATGGACATATTCCGATGTTTGAAATCGTCTTTTTTGTATTTAAGTAAGGAATTTTTTAGGGCAAGAGGCCTCTTAGACCATAATTCTGGTTTCCTTTCGTCCCAGTCCGACAATTTAGCAGTTTTTTTTTTTTTTATAATTCGCGCGCGCTAAAGGGTATATGGCTACCCTTAAACTAAACTAGAGCACGAGCATTAGGGAAATTAGAGGAGAGAGAAAGGAGGTACCGGTGCACGTTGGTTTTAAATGCTTGAGGGTTGTAGTGATGAGGAAACACAGAGCTGTGTAGATTATTCCACATTCGTGTGGTACGGCTAAAGAAAGAATCTCTATATTTGACAGTACGTCCCAAAGTAGGCTTAAGGGTAAACTAATGTGCATTCGAAGCATGACGAGTATTGCGAGTTTAATTTTGCAGGGGCGGAATGCAGCTGGCTATTTCGCTAGCCAGATCCCAAGATGTCTTCAATTCGCTAATGGTTGCCCGTGTTGTCTCACGATTGTAAACTTCCAATTCTTCCTGGTATCCCTAGAGGCCCAGACAACAGCGTCCTGAACACAATATGGTAGACGACGTGCCGTAGCTTTTTTTGACTACTTTCATATCAGAGAGTTCGCTTTTGTATCTTCTGCTCGCCCTCCGAACAATCCGGTGCATGTTTAAAAAAGTTGAGAGAAGCTGTTTCCAAATTCCACATTGAAATTGTAAATTGAAGCCAGATCAGAAGGGGTAAAGTATTTTTTGCATCGTTTGAGGAAACCTAAACATTTCGCAGCGTTCTTTGCGACATCGAATATATTATGGTCATTCCAACGAAGATCGTTGTTAACACACATACCGAGGATGGAAAGTTTTTAGGTTTCGGCGATGCAGGCACCATTCATGGATAATGGTTCGAGATTTGGGTTTCGCTTGAGAGACAGTAGGCAGCATTGAGTTTTGGAAGCATTAAATTCCACTCTATTTGTAGAACCCCATTTTAATATGCTGTCAAGGTCGGAATTTAATGAGTTTAACATACGTTGCCGTTCCACTACTACATCCGAAGAGCAGGGACGTGAGCTAGGGAACGAATATGAAAAACTGAGGGTACTGTCATCGGCGAAGGAATGAATTGGATTAGAAGTTGCAGACAAGAGATCATTTATAAAAATGAGAAAGAGAGTCGGAGACAAAACAGAGCCTTGGGGGACACCAGCATTTATATGGTGAATTGCAGACTTGAAACCGTCCAAAACAACTTGAATTGAATTGAAAGGTAGTTTCTAATCCATTGAAGAAGAGATACATCGATCCCGTATGCACGCATTTTCGACAAAAGAGCTTGGTGCCAAACTCTGTCAAATGCTTTTGAAATATCAATCGAAACAATCTTACTTTCACCAAGGTGATGTAGAGATTCGTTCCACTTCTCGGTGAGATAAGCCATCAAATCACCCGTGGACCTGTTGCTACGGAAACCGTACTGCCGGTCATTGAGGAGTTTCCGTGAGTCGAGATATTTCATAAGCTGACGATTTATCAGCGTTTCCATGACCTTGGAAAGAAGGGACGTAAGTGCAATGGGTCGGTAATTGGAGGGAGAAGAAGATTCGCCCTTTTTGGGCACGGGCTGGACAAATGCAGTTTTCCATCTACTCGGAAAGAGACCTGAGGAGTAGGACTGATGGAAAAGCTTACGCAGTGGTTTTGCCAGGGTGGAAGAACACCTCTTCAGAACTATGGGTGGAATACCATCTGGACCAGCGGATTTGTGTATGTTGAGACCTCTAAGTACTCCTGCAAGTGTACGAGTGCGAAAGTGGACTTGTCCCATGGAGAATTGGACGCTCTCGAGTACAGGTGGAGACAAAGCCCGATCTGGGAGCGTTGAGCTGGCTGCAAAGTGTGCAGCAAGCATTTTGGCCTTGTCTGAGGAGCTGACAGCTGGAATGTCATTGTAAATGAGCGTTGGAATTGACGACGAGGCAGAATTCTTGATGTTTTTCACGAATGACCAAATGGAATGACCATAAAGGAATTTGACACGTCGAATGTGTACATTGCAGTCATGTCTGGCTTGCTTAAACTTTTGACGGTTTTCCTCAGAGGGGTTGGCTTTAAAATACCGAAAACATACCTCTTTCTTCCTGATAGCCTCTTTACAGCTCAGGTCAAACCACGATTTTTCCTTTGGTTTGATGCTCTTCATTCGGTTGGGAATTTCGAAAACACACGAAGACTTGTCAAGATAAAGCCAGCCGTATACTGTGCGCTGGCACTTTGCATAAAATGTTAACACAAAATGAATGCCATTAAAAGATACGATTAATTTATTGACACCACGATTTGCACACGAAACGAACTGACCAGGCCAGCATTCAACCATACATCCAATGCTTTTGGTAAACTTACCTGCAAAAAACAACAACAAAAAAGGATGCTTGTATACAATTAATATAAAACCCTTGTCGCTCTTACCTATGTATGTATCAGAGATTAAAACGAGTCGAGTTGTTCGTACGAACAACGATTCAATACTCGTTTGAAACGAGTACGAACGAACCGATTAACACACAACCAAAAACTCGTGATTCAAACTTACTCGCGAGTTGTATGAATCGCGATTCATACCAAAAAGCGAACGAGTCCGAACGAGTATCTCCTCCAAACGAGTACAACCGATCCGATCACAAACGAGTAAGATGTTCGCGAGTATTTTGTTCGCGAACAAGCGACTCGTTCGCAATGATCGTTCTTGTTCGCGAGTATATGCGTCTGTTGGGGGATGATTTTCAGGATTTTGATGTGGAAATTAATAAAAAAAAAAAAATTGATGTTATTAATTTCTTGCAGAACGGTGGTTTTCAACATCAATTAAAGAGTAAAGTCAAGTAATTTATTTCTTAATATAATCATTAGAAGACTTCTAAATAATGTTCAATCTGGCTCTTGCTTAATATTTGTCAGGTGTGATAGGCACATACGACATACCTATGTATGTATGGATGTTACAACTAAAAAGCATTACACGTGAGAATCAACATACGGATTTTAATGCTCATGTATCTATCACTAAAATGATAAAAAAAAAATACACCAAAAGCGAATTTATGTTCATATGAACCCTTCTACCAACAACGATATACACACACATTGATCAAAACATGACGTCTATTCCCACAAACCTACAAAAGAACAACAAAAAGCCACCACTTCGGAAATCCCAAATGAATCGTATGAATCGTATTTGTGCGCACAACACACAGTGTTCGCGATCAAGTCCCTTTTTTCCGAGTACTCGTAACTTTGGTTGCTGCTCGCGATTCATTTTAGGTACGAGTATATCGAAGCGAACAAGCGAACGAGTACGAGACAAAGGGATGGAACAATTCGTGGATGGTTTGTGATCGCGATCTTATGAATCGTGATTCATAAGAAAAAGCGAACGAGTGCTAACGAACAAAATGAAAAGTATGGGGTTGTGCGCACATACTCGTTTTAATCTCTGGTATGTACATATGTACATTTTTTTCTGCACGCAATGGTATCGCGATCTTTCTTGTGGGGAGCATCACCAAGAATTTGACATTGGTTTGTGTTTCAATGAATAGGAACATTGAAACTGTTTGCATATTCCTTTTTTGTATAAAAGTAAGATAGCGTGTACTTTATTGTTTAAGTTAATTAACTACATTATAATATAGATTCAATGATATTGGATCTTCACTTTTTCTGTAGTTACCTCGATGTGGGGTTCTATTATGTGAGTATGTATATATGTACTTATGCAAATGCATATACATTATCGCTGTATTAATTAACACTAATATTTAACAGAAACAGACTTTGAAAGTTTTAAGACCAAACAGCATTAGTTTTTGTAGTAATTTGTTGGTTGAAAAAATAAGTAAGTATTTTGGATCCTTAGCCAGCCGACGACGGCGCCAATGTCGTTTTTTTAGGTGTTTTACTTGAATGTTTTTGGCAACGTCAATACAAACTGAACAGAAAACTACAAAATTAATTCTCGAAACACCAATACAACACACAGCGTCTTGGTTTCAACGCTGTTGAATCATATAAGAATCAGTGAAATTTAGAATAGTAAATGAAGATTTTACCAAAAAGGTTTTAACCAACAAATTCATAACTTCTGCGCATGCAGGCTTGCATAAGTGCATAACTATTTATATCGTCTTATTCCTTTATTTGCGAAGCATTTGTTTAACAGAAAAGGAAGTTGAGCCATATAAGGCAAATACTGAAACAATTTATGTGTGTAGGTAAGACCCAACCAGATTGTTCTTTAAAAAAAATATCCTTGAGATTAATGTATTGATGTACTTACATAAGCTTGTTTTCATACATACTTACTTATCTTTTGCTATTATGTAGATCTTATTTTTGCCAATTCAATAGATTTTTTGGCCTGATATCTGAATAATTTGAGAATTCCGTTTCTTGCTCATGAAAAATTGTTTAGTTTCACAATTGTTTTTTTTTTTTTTATGGAATTTTGTATAAGCTAAGGAAGCAGCGAATTATGTTATGATCAGATATTTAAACATGAAAATTTTACTATTTACTTTCTTGACCACACTTCCTTGCAACCGGTGACATACATAAACGCTGCCACTTTTCAATAAAGTTTCAATATTTAATCCAAAAACATTTGCATTTTTCATTATTTCATTTACCTATAAATTTGCAGTTCTCCAAGTTAAGTGGTTCATGTGAACGCAGGTTGGTCTAAGTAATGTTGTTGATTGCCAAAGGCAGCGGTGTTTCGGATAGAGTCTTAACGTTGTCATTCGATAGTCTGATGCTTGTTTTTGGTAATAAATGGTCAAGGCAAGATTTTTAATTAACAATAATTTAATATTTATCAAATTTTTACAAATACATTCGAAAGTCTGATGCTTGTTTTTGGTAATAAATAGTCAAGGCAGGATTTTTAATTAACAATAATTTAATATTTATCAAATTTTTACAAATACATCTACTAAATGTTTTATGTTAAATTTACAGAAGTATGAAGAAACTGTGAAATTTGCAATATTATTTAATTACAATCATAAGCTAGGTACCACATTATTGTAATTACCACAACGGAATATAAATCATGAGTTGCATGCATAATTGTTAACAGCATATGTTGAAAAATATTGCGCTATACAGCTGCAGGAATACGGTTAGGTAGTGTATACAGAATGCAGTAAGGTGTTGCAAGCACGGAAAACTCATAATTGGCATATTGCAATCTCTTACAGAGTAATTCCCAGGCAATTTCTTCACAAGATTATTTCTTAAATTATTATGGAAATGTGTAATTCATGCATAAGATACAAATGCTTTTCTACTTTTTTTTCCAATACTGGAATTTTGTGTAACAAGTGAATGACAAAACACTGTTGATCAATTGATCAGTAAATTAATCGACGATTTTCGATACTTATGCATGCTATACTTGTACATTCATTTTAATCTTAATTTTATCTGAGCTAAAGTCTACATAGATGTGGGCATCGACTGCATTGAGTAATAAATTTACTCAAGTCACATTGTTGTTTCATCGATATTTTATTAGAAGTATAGCGTAGAGCAATTAAGGACAATTTTCTTTTTAAATAACTCGTTGTCAAAGGGCTATTGCTACCCTCATACTGTTTGTCACATAGAGCGGGTTCAGGAAGTCGTCGTTGTAAGAAAAAAGAATGTACATACATGCAAACATATCTGACGTGAATTGCTTGTACAGCAGCTTGTACTTGCTGTTGTATGGGAAACCGACTAAGTGAGTGAAATGTTAAGAAAAAAATCCCTGTAATAAACGTTTTTATTTACGACCGGATATAGGCCAAATGAAAAACTATTTATTCATTGAAGGCAAGTTAAGAAGCCAAGAAAGATATGGAACAAATGTCATCGAAATAGTAGATAGTTTCTGTTAATTCAACCTTTTTGTTTTTGATTTAAATGCATTTGTGTAATCATTTGCCGTAAAAAATTTCTCAAGTCGCTATTTGGTTGCTTACATTCGTGCAAAAGACGTTGCAAAAAAAAAACAATTAAGATCTTGACATCCGTGTAAAACACTTAGTGCAGCTCCTATGTCTAGTTGGTAAATCTACGGTAAGCAGAGACAATCCTTTAGTGAAATTCCAGCGACGTTTCGGTGTAAAATTTACGATCGGAATCTGCATATAAATTCCACCACAACTGGTCGCTTTTGACTTCTTGGGAAGTTTCGTAAGCACTTCACTTGAGATAGAGAGTGAGCATAACGACACAAAAGCACAAATCAGGATTATGGCCTTACCCCGTCTTCTAGAGTAGAAAGTTGCTTTACCTTTTGCATCATGTACTAAGTGTAAGTCAAGTTTATTTTTTATTTTTTAAATTCTCATCATTAGTTGTGTATTTCCATAGATTATTGCGCCTGTTGAAGTCGCCAATATATATTGACGGCTTTTGAGACATTGCAATTGCATATGTGGGCCAGAGATTACACCATAAGGAAGCGATCTATCATTGCAACTGAAAGCGATTTAACAAAAATTAAGGTAAAGTGCAACAAAAACCTCGGTAACAACTATTGCTGTTTTTTTTTTGACATAAAGGATGCTGATGCTTTCAAGGACTAGTTTTATGAAATCTCTCGAATCAACATGAGGATACAATCTATTTAAATAACTTGTTTTATAATTTAAGTCAAACAGCAAAATAACTATTAGCAAAAAGGAAGGGTGAGGTCAGAATAGAACTCACTCAGAATGTAAATTGAATTGAATTAAACTCATCTTCGTCGAACACACTTTTAATTTTGTATATTCATATATGTATGTATGTACATATGCACATTAGTTCAATTAAAAGAAGTGATTTAATTAAACAATTGTCAATTTAACTTCAGAAACTTGGCGAAAAAGCTTAATTTATGGTGACATCAATTCTGCGGATTAAATTCGTGATATATTACCTCAACGTTCACAATGATATTTGGTGGTACGGATTATTTCTTTCCCGGCTTCTCAGAAATAATCCGCAGCTCTAGTTCAGATATTATTTTTTTTTTTCTTTTACATAAATACAACTAAAAACATTCCTACGCTCAGGCCGTCAGCATATAAATATTATATTTCTTAATGCGAAGTCATAATATTGTCATAAATATTTTTCGTTTACTTGCTTCCTATTCGGGTGATAATAAAAAAAAAATAATAATACGGCGCAGCATTCGGTTGATAATCCTATTAAAACCATACCATCTGTTAAGAAAAAAAATGTTAAAAAACTTTTGAAGCCGAAAAATTCCAGCACATTTCAGCAAGTTTATAACATAAACAATTAATTATGGTAGATGATTTACAAAATTATTATTTGCTTGATTCATACAACTATGTAGATTGATGCTTATACATATTTCTTGTTGTTAATAAAATTATGAAACCTTGATTTACTTAAATTAATATAGTTAATTCAAAATATCTTAATATAATTTCTACTCTCCCGATTTCCTGATTTATCTTTAGATAACACATCCCATTTTCCGATGATTGTTTCAAGGTCATCTTTATAGTCCTTTTTTCTTATCGTTGAGTTTAAATTCACTGTCGTTTTGAAACTTTAAAGATGGATCTTTCCATTGCTCGCTGAGCTACTTGTAGTTTATTTGATGACTCTTTGGAAAGTTTCATGATTTCAAGTTAAGCATCGAGCATTAATCATCGGGATTCGGGTAGGTTTGACTCTGGGATATTTTTGTTCTTTTATAATTGACTCCACCCTCTGGGTATTCTGTTATCCACATCTTTTTTTCCTGTCTGTTTTCGAGCGATTTAGTTGTCCTTTTGTGTTATTCGACATAAATTTTGAGTTTTCCACATTCTGTGAATGTTTAGTTATTCTCCATTTAATTGTTTGTCGTAGTCCTCCCATAAAATAACGAGGGTGACAAACATCTAACTCCTCTATTCAAAATGAATGTACCTTATTTATAATTTTTTGGTTTTGGTTTTTGAGTTTGAGAATATGCTTATCAAGCATCTCGAAGGCTTTTCTGAAGTCTGTAAATGATATGGACTTTTCCGGTATTTTATTTTTTTTTCTGTCGTGTGGAAGTGGTTTGAGTTGGAAAATGCTTTCCCGAAGCCTGCTTCTTTCCTCGATTGTTGACTATCTAAAATTTGGCTTCTTCTGAAGATGAATTGAAGAAACATTGTAAACACAGTACAGATGATACACTCTTGAATAACTGATATTTTCATTTTGTTTCATGAAGTAGACTAAAAGCAAAAAACTGCTTTGGGTTGGTATTTCTTGATTCTAAAATTAAACGAGTTAACAAGTTAGTAATACTTATAGGAAACATATGAAATAACACGTCCATGCATCAAATGAGTCCAATCTAACCAGTTTGTTTGCTAATCAACTTATTGAAGTGCGGCGAGCGAAGCTCTTGGCAACAGTGACTCAATGGCAAATCTTTCATTCTGTTTTTCTCGGAGATGTCTTGACCGATTTGCACACAATTTGGAATATAGACAGATCTAGCTAATCTTCGAGTCATGACGAAACCCAGCTTTTGACCTAGACTTTGATATATACCAGGTCAATCATTTTTCCATCTTCCGTAGAAAAATTAACATTAAAACCTCCTACAATTAAAAGAAGAAGTCTTCTAACACCGTTGTGCTCAAAAGATAGTTTTGTACAAACACGTATGTATTTATGCTTCATTTTGTGGCCACAATTTTAAAATTTATTAATTTTTTTCATTTTTAAAGCAATTTTTTTACTAGGACATATAATCATTTTTCGTCCATTTTTCCATTTTTCCATCGCTATTCCTTACATACTGTGGAGCATTCACGATTGCTCTTAGGGTTTGGTTTTGAAATGTTTGTAGTAGAACTACATCTCTTGGGTGGGTATAACCCCAAAGTTTTAAACCGTATGTCCAAGACGGTTTTAGCACTTGCTTATACAGAAGCAGTTTGTTGTATATGCTTAACCCTTTCATGGATTTTGTACAATATATTGTACATTTAACACGTCATATTTCGTGACCTCTCCTGACAAAGTTTTCCCGTATTTAGAGAAAATTCTTTACTTCTTAGATTTCAGCACTTATTTTCATTTAATTAAAAAAATATTATAAGAAATGGATTTATAATACTTGTTTTCTGCCCACTTTTCGAACGCTCCTCTTCAAAGTTGCGAAATTTCAGGGAGGTACTTCACAAACTCGACGATTTTGAACAGATAATTAGAACTTTTGATGACTTTTAATAGTTGAATATGAAAGTTAATACATTGCTTAAGTATACTACATTATTTCTTTCTAAAATTGAGCATTAAAAAAAAATGTTTTGATTGCTTCAAAAACATGTACAATATATTGTACATATGCACTCCAACTCAAAGTACAGGAAGGGTTGTAAGTTTTCGAAGTATTTTCGAAGTGAGTTAGGAAAGAAATGCGTTGCTATAGTATGTTTTACACCTTGCAAAGTAAGAAAAAGTAAGCAATGATAAAATGGTTTGGTTTGTAAGAAGTCAGAATGATAAAACTATTAATCTTGCTTAAATTTAAAAAGGAATTATGGAAGAAGTCATTTGTGGGAGTAAAATATTTTCAAGTTGAAAGACCGGAAATGGTCCGTACATAGGTTCAAATTCATCAAAAGGCGTCTTAGAGTTCCAAGAAAGAATGTACTGGACTTGTTTCATTTGCGGATGAGTGCGGTAAATCACATAAATCGATGAATCCTCTTACAACAAGGTATAAGTACACTGATTGTGATCGACGGATAAATGTTAATTATAATCTAACTAATGAGTTCCTTAGACTACGGGATGCGTAAAGTGTGTTTTAACCAGACATTCTCGCTTCAGTCGACGAAGCCGATGCATTCGAAATAAATTCGATATCTAAGAAGGATATCGCTACTTATTGGAATTCAAACCATTCCCTGAAGACTGTTCAAGGTATTTCCTTTGTCCATAGAACAGCCTTGGGTTCCAAATCGATAGCGAATACGAATAGTTGGAGGTAGAGACACCTTAGTACAAAAGCAATGCGTAAACAATTGAAATTTCAAAGACCTTACTTAGGGAGGACTGTTGGTATGTTATAGAAGGATGTTAAGTCGTATGGCATGCCTTTGATACTAAAAGATACAGAATCATCCTCAAACTAAGAAGAGAACTGATAAGTTCTGCAGTAGGAATTCTGTTATGGCGTTACCGTCTGTAAAAACGTGCAAAAATGCCAGGGACTACAGGTTGGACATATACAGACATTTCAATTACATCTATATTTTTGAAGACATAACTCACATATTATATGCAGACCAAGGAAAAACTGGCACTGGAACGAAACATATTAGATAATTTCACAAAGCCCTTCATAACTTAACCTTACCTTAAAATAAAGCTCTTTTATGCATAGTACTTCATGAAATCCGTAAGCAAAACTTGCATAAATTTAGTAAAATAACATTTTTTTTTTGTTTGATATTACAGAAACCTTTGTTTGTTATTATTGTTTAAAACAATTAAGTTTTAACAAAAAATTAATAAACAAATTATGAATTTAAATAATACTGTAACTACAAGCTTTTCCCAAATTTTTACTCCCTTTCTGCACAATGTACAATATATTGTACAAATTTTCGAAGGCTCTACAGCCTTTCCTTATTACTGCAAAATTTTTATTTTTTTTATTTTATTCTTAGTGAGACCGGAAACAACAAATTTAAACCACAAAATATTTTTTCAACACCGAAATACAGAAATTGGTTAACTTCGAGTATCTTTCGAGTCGCCAATACATTTCTTGAAGTCTAATCTCGAGCTCGTCGCACTTATTTTTAATTCCTAGGTATTTTGCCCCGTTTGCGTACGGAATTTGTTCCTACCAAGTTAATGGAGATAGGTAAGTTGGTTACCTTTTGGTACGTAAAGTTGACATGTGTTGACTTGGTCCCTTTAAGGACGATTCGCTAGGTCTTTGTCCACTCGCATACTTTGTTTAGAGCTTGCTGTAGTTTTTCTGTTGATGATTCAACTGACACATCCGTTTTTCGTGGATAATAAGATGGAAATTTTGTTTTTTTTTTTGTTAAAATTTTAAAATAATTTAGATTCGACTGTTACTGCAAGGGCTTGCAATATAACATATACTTACTTTCTTCTTAACCCGTAATATATAGTTTATTATGTTTTAATTTTAATTCTGTTTTCGCAATTCGAATAAATGTAATTAGGCAAGTTTAGTTGCGTTGGCTAAAATGAACGATTTTCGACGCATTTAACCGAGGAACGCAATTACGAGAACCCCGCTTAATTACTTTGCTGACGCAATAAGGAAAACCCCATTTTATTACCTTGAAAACGCAATAAAGAGTTTTTTTTAAATATGTATATATATACACATACATACATACATACATATACATTTTTTGTTATTATTCGGTCAATCCGCGGCAGTCACAAATTTTTTTATTATTTTGGCGCACTTTAAAAGCCTAATATGTCATATCAATTTGACAATTGTCTTGACAGCTCTTCTTGATTTTATTTAAGCTATATGCACAAAACTTTCTCAATTAACCGGGAGATTTTGTATGAAGTTTTATGAGAAATTTAACTTTTTTCAACGCAATTAACCGGGTAACGCATTTAAGCGGTACGCATTAAAACGGGAAAAGTTATGTACTGTATTTGATTTTACACGGCTCATGTTTTCACTGCTACTTTTTTTTAACCTTAATATTTAACATAAAAAAAAGGAAAAATCAGCCGAATGATCAGCTGGTTATGTACATTTAACCTGTACTTCCTTATGCATATTTGTATTTAAAATAAAAAAGCTCTGTCCAATAAATACAAAACAGGTGCGAGTGAATTTATTTTTTCCATAAAAAACTTGACTTCAAGCAGTGAAAAGTAGTACATTCCAAGATTTAACAAAATGTCACATCCCTCTTGATTTGCGTTGTTTGTTATTTTATCAAGAGACTTTTCTCTGTAACAACAGATTTTCACAAAACAAAAGAAAAAACAAAACAAGAGAAAACAACGTTATCTTCTTATGGTGGAATGGAAAAATAACTTTGTTTATCATCAATATGAAGAATTTTGTTTATGTACTTAGTGGGAAGAAAACAAATTGACAAAAATGCTTTCCAAAGATGCCATTAATTTCCACCTTCTTGTGTTAGAAGAACAGCGGCAAAAATATTACTTTTGCCAAAAACTTTGGAAACAAAAAAAAAACAAAAAATTGGGTATGTTTACTTCTCCGCTATCGAAGCATTTCATAAGTGGTAGCTTCGGTCCTTATTTAACCGATTTGAAATGACGTGGCCTTTTTTGCTCGTTTAATGGGTTCCGTATATTTGCCTCTTTGTTTTTCGGAGCTTTACCCACCTTTCTTCATACCCGGTTGTTTGGTTTGTAAGAAGCTTTTTAAGAGAATTTTACACAAAAATAATTAAAAGTTTTATTTTGGTTGTTAGTTTTTGTCTATACAGTTCAGCACCGAGATTGATAAGTGGGAGTTCACTCTAAAGTTGATATTTAAAAGAGAAACTTTCTACTGCTCTTGGACAAAGTTCATAACAATAGTTAAAAAAAATTCTAAATAAAATGGAAAAATACAAATTTGGCAACTGACGAATTTATGCATTCATATAATATGCCGCACATTCTCCAGTAACTTTATGAAGTCGGTGCTCTAAATATAATTTCGTAAAGAATTACTACACAATTCAAATGCAGGTATTTCTTAAGCCTTTCCTTTCCAAATTATTAATGTGTGGGTAAAAAATTAACTTTGATGTTTTTAGGGATAATATGGGCATTCTAAAGATAACTGCATAATTTTTTTTTGTGGGAGTCATTGGGTGGGCGTGGCTAAATGGTACCCATATGGCTACATTGGGGCGTTAACCAAAAAAATCAAAACACTTTTATCTTTTAATAAAATAAACGATTTTTATTTCAAAAAAACATAAGAAACATAAATTAAATTATTATAACAACTATTTGCAGACTTGTTATTTTTTTATTCAGACTTGTCAGGTTTATTACCAAATAATTTTTTTTTCAAGGATTTTTTTTTGTTATGAAATTTTAAAAAGCAGTTTTTGTTTTGTGTGAGACATAAGGCAACATTACATTTTTGTCATTTTGTCCGCGAAAACGATGTCCTATCGTTGCAGCACTTACATCTTTCTTCATTTTTGATAGGAATCGGCCAATGGCAAATGCCATCGTATTACATATCCGAAATTAGCCTCTAAGTGATTTGCTTTCGTCTTTTATTTGAAACGAAAACGGGTGAGGAAGTGACACTTGCATTACTCGAACTTGGTCAACCTTTTTTTTCTATCGACAAGATGTCCAACATTTAACATTCCATTCGCAATTTTCGTTTTGAATTCGACAAAGTTAATCTTGATTGGAAATTTATTTTGATGGCAATGCTTTTTGTATAAAAGCCACGCATTTACACAAATGTGTAAATCAAATTCATGTCAAGGAACTTGCAAATTTCGCTATAATTAGTATTGAGTGGATTGTCAATATCATTTTGAACAGAGTAAAGATTACTTTGGTAAACAATGTCCTCGATAATGGAGTCATCCACAAAATGCTTAAAATAGTGAAAAGAAGTTCACACAAATTGCATTGACTTGCAACTTCATCAATTTCTACTTTTCGCCATTTCAGTTCCTTATTTATATCTTAGCTGCAAGTAGCTTTCAATGAGTCGGGTTCTGGATTTGCCATCATATCAACTATTTCGATTGCACTCTCATCTTTAACAGGTGTAAGAGCAATTATTGCTAAGCGTGGACAATTAATAAATAAAAATATAGGACCTACCAATTTCTTCAAGACACTGAATATCCTCAACTGGAATGTTCTCGGATTGATTTTCTATATATTCGACTAGCATTTCAGTTTCACCCTCCATTTCTTCTTCTTCTTCCGAGCAATCACCTTCTAAAATTTTACAGATCACTGTCTCTTAGACTCGCAAATTTCGTTCACTTGACATGTTGATGTTGATCTTTATTCAATGGGAACAAGTACAGGTACTAAACTAAACAAAACAGTACCTACTGTTTACATACCTATTTTCTTTTCAACTTTGACGGAAAACAGATTTTATATGTAGTTGCCAATGGCTGAAAAGGGATCCTAGTCGAAAAAAATAATCATTATTCAAAAGCAAAAAGCCTTTAACGGATTAGGTTAGGTTAGGTAGGTGTGGCAGGCTGCAATCGCAACCTCACTTAGACTAGATAAGGTCCATTGTGTTACCCTCAGGATCTATATTTCGTCAGGATCACTACCCGCAGAACCAGCCGGAGCTTACTATGAAGCGCTGGAGACTGCCTATGCTGATATCAGCCAGTTCACTAAGGTTGTTGAAGAAGCTGGCTCCTAAGTGTGCTCTTCTCCGAGCTGAAAGTGCCGGGCATGTACAGAGGTGGAGGATCGTCTCCTCCTCCTCCTCATCCATGCAACTTCTGCAGAAGTCGTTATAGAGGAGGCCCAGCCTATAGGCATGCTTGCCGATGGTGCAGTGTCCTGTAATGACACCCACTATGGTGCTGATTAGCAATATGTTCCGTCTGATGAGATAGTGGGAAAGTTTGAGATCCAGCTTTGGCCAGATCTGTCTGGTGATGAGACAGGTGCCACCAACTGCCCATCTACAATTAGCGATATCGATCGCATTTCTATAAAGTAGCAATTTGCAGGTGGCGAGAGGCATACCCAAATTCCCCTTATCCGGAGGAATAGATAGAGTTGTGCCTTCCTTAGCGAGTTCATCCGCCATGCAGTTACCTGGAATATTTCTGTGCCCCGGCACTCATATCAGGTGAATTTTGAATTGCTCAGCCATCTCGTTAAGAGATAGGCGACAATTTAGGGCTGTTTTTGAGTTGAAGGCGACAGATTCCAGGGATTTAATCGCGGCCTGGCTATCAGTAAAAATTGTGATATCCCGAGAGGATAAATAGTACATTATACTTCAGCCACGATAGAGCTTCCTTGATTGCCATTATCTCGGCCTGGAAGACACTGCAATGGTCAGGTAAATGGAAAGAGATGTTAACGTTCACATCCTTAGAGAATACACCCCCGCCCACTCCCGATTCTGTTTTAGAGCCATCTGTATAGAAGCAAATGGATCCCTTTCGTTGGAGCTCAAAATCATCTTTCCAGTCAAGTCTGGAAGGGATAGTGGTAACGAAGTTTTTGGCAAAGAGGAGGCGTTGGAGGGTGTAGTCGGTGCTTTGTGGGAGGAATTATAAATCATTCAGAATGGTGGAGTGTCCGACCCGCAGGCTGGATCAATGATGAAGTTCTTTGATACGTATGGCTGAGCTGGCTGCCACTTGTTTACTGTAGATATCTAGAGGAAGCAGATGGAACAGTGTCTAGAGCCGCCGTGGGGGTAGTTCTGAGTGCTCCACTGATACCTATACAGGCCGATCGTTGTACTTTACAAAGATGGCTACGATTAGTGGCTATGTCCAGGGCTTTCCACCAGACAATTACGCCATATGTTAGGATTGGTCTGATGAGGATGACAGATATGTATAGCCAGTGAGTAATGCGTGGTTGTAGGCCCCACCTACTACCTATTGCTTTTTTGCAGCAGTACAGAGCTGTGGTGGCTTTCTTTACTCGCTCGAGGATATTAGGCTTCCAACTAAGCTTTTTGTCGAGAATGAGACCCGTGTATCTGGCTTTGTCTGAAAGTACCAGACTTGTACCGCACAGTTTAGAAGGATCGAACGGAGGAATTTTGTACTTCCTAGTAAAGAGGACTAATTCTGTTTTATGGGAGTTGACCCCGAGACCGCATTCTTTAGTCCATTTTGTTAGCTTAGAGAGAGCATTCTGCAGGAGGTCTCTAAGCGCACTGAGGTCTTTACCTGAGACAGCTATAGCAACATCGTCCGCATAGGCAATTACATTGCAGCCTTCCTCTTCCAGTATTTCTAGTAGTCCATTGACCACTAGGTTCCAAAGAAGAGGAGAGAGCACCCCCCCTTGAGGTGTGCCCCTGCTCACACTTCTCCGAATTGTAGCATCGCACAGCTTGGAGGTTATAGTCCTTTTTGTAAGAAACTGACCTATAAAAGCGCCAATCGATGCTTCAATGCCGAGACCTGAGAGTACACCAGTAATTGCCCTTGATTCAACGTTGTTAAAAGGAAGGCCACCAGAGTGTATTCTTTAAAGTCTAAGGATTTTTCAATGGTGCGTACAAGCGAGTGCAGGGCCGTTTCAACCGATTTCCCTTTGTTGTACGCATGTTGAGCGGCCGGCAGCTTATTGGAATCAATGCTGTGGCGAATGTAAATATCTAGAAGTTTCTCCAGAGTCTTCAGGAGAAACGATGATAGACTGATAGGTCTCAGATCTTTGGGATTTACGTGAGAGCTTTTGCCCGCCTTCGGTATAAAGATCACATTGACCTCCGTCCATACCTTGGGGATGTGGATTAATTTAAGGCAACTCTTAAAGATGACAGTTAGCCATGGGAGGATAAGATCCATTACGTGCTGAAGCTCAGCGGGTATTATGCCATCTGGTCCTGCAGACTTAAATGGTTTGAATCCGCGTATTGCCCAGATGACTCTATCATTAGTTACAATGTTAGAGCTGCATGGCTTTGATCTTGCAGGAGAAGATTCGAGATCATTAGGTGCCAAGCAGCAGCTAGGGAAATGAGTGTCCATCAAAAGATTGAGGGATTCGGTATTTGTGTAGGTCCAAGAGCCATCAGTTCTCTTCAGATGACTGGGAGTTCTTGGAGTAGAGGATAGGATTTTCCGGAGTCTGGATGCCTCAGAGATCTCTTCCACATTTCCGCAAAAGAGTCTCCATGACTTCCGTTGGGCTCTCCTAATTAGATATTTAAAAGCTTTTAGGGCCTCTTTGTATGAGGTCCAATCTAGAGTATCGCGAGACTGCTTGGCTTTGTTAAAGAGTCGCCTGCAGTTCTTACGGGAGGTCCTAATCTCTTGGTTCCACCACGGGGGTTTCGGATTTCCCCTTGGTTTACTTAAAGGACAAGAAGAATGCATCGCATGGTTGAGAGCGCCTGTGAGTTTCCTGACGAGAGAATCTAGCTCTTGCGTATTCTTGGGGGGGACAGGAGACCTAGCTATAACCGAGGATTCTACACTATCCCTGTATTTGATCCAGTTAGTCTTCCGGAAATTTCTAAAGGCTGGTTGGATCGGAGGGAGGTCATTTAGACCAAATTCTATGTATCTGGGTCGGAGAAGGAGTGTTCGTTAGACACCCTCCAGTTCAGAATGTTTTGAGAAATGTGGTCGGACACCAGAGTGATATCCAGAACTTCTTGCCTGGTACTGGTTATAAAGGTCGGCTCACGGCCGATATTGCAGTGAACAAGGTTAGAATTAGGAATAAAATCAATCAATCAAAATCATTGATATCAGTGCTGCCCCAAATTGTGAGATGCGCATTTGCATCACATCCTAGGATCAGTGCAGCTTTGTGTCTCCTTGCGTCGGCGATCGTTCTTCCCAGAGTGTCCGGAGGGAGTGGTCCATGATGATCGTGAGCCAGATAAGCTGAAATTAACCAGCCAGTCACCATGTCACGATCGCTGTAATTAAAGAGTGTAGAGGCGTTAAGCGCGTTTTTAGTTAAGATGCAGGCTCTAGGTTTACCTGTATTTTTCACATAGAGGATTTGATGAGTAGGAGTCCTCAGTCCGCATACTAGGTCGTTAACGACCCAGGGTTCCTGGACCAGGACGATGTCTTCCCCGTTTTGTTGAAGCCGGAGAAGGAGGGCGGCGGAAGCCGTTTTAGAGTGGTGCAGGTTGATCTGTGCTAATCGCAGCATCAGCGCTACAATTAGGTGCAGAGACCTCAACCACCGTAATGTCAGCCTCTTCCGCGTCTGACTCTGAAAAAGCGTCAGAGGGGCTGTCTAGTCCACTAGACAGATCCAGGTCGGACAGTGTTAGCCCGTCAACGACCAGATCTGATACTGGAGTAAGGAGGGTGGCCGGCTTGATGCTAACCAGTGTGTTCGGGGCCGGTATATTACTGACCGCCGAGCAAGAGATTGATTCTGGAGGTGGACCTGTTGCACTAGAGGCCGGTATATCACTAACCGCACTAGGCAAAGGTAACGTCGATAGTATGATGGCAGGGGCCGAGGGAGCAGGTTCGTCCTTCTCCAGATCTTCCTCGTCTTTTTTATATACGCGGAGGGTTATGGCTCCGAAGCCATAACTAACCTGTCCTTCAGCTTCTGCCAGTGGAGCCAGGGATTCCTTGTTGACAACAATCGTCGCCTGTCTAGAATCCCCCTTCGGCTCTTCGAGCTTGGCAATCTTCCAATTATAAGTCGGAAGATTGGGATTGGAGACCTGGAGGATCTTGAGTATCGTTGCCGGGTTGGAGGGTTCAGCCGGAATCCAGGAGCGAGTCCTCGGCCTGCTGGGAATCTGATCCCTGCCAACGATCTCGAGCTTCGCCCCTTCCCAAACTTCACCAAACTTAGCGATAGCGATTTTGAATAGGTCTGCCGACCTTTGGTCCGCGCAGGCTATCAGTTTGATGTGGCCTTAGTGCCATTTGGCGTCCCGACAGGTAGGTGCAGGCACAGGATGGTCTGCAAGTGTTTGGAGAAAGCTGGTTGCCAAGCCAACCTCCACTTTCCTCCATCTGTCCATGGTGATGCTGCCATCGCAGTCGCTCTTGTCAATGACTGCCAAGATTAGGTGGTCCTTCAGCACGTCGCTGAAGGGTCTATCGGTCCTCGTAGGTACAGAGGAATTAGGGTGATTGGCCTTCGGTCTCTTCGGGTCCGTGGGTGACATCTCTGCTGACCTTTGTCGCTTGGACGTGGAGTCCTGTGGGGATCTCCCTGATAGTCTTAGTGGCCCAATCGAGGGCCTTCTTCTTCTGCTCAGTAAGCTCTTCAGCTGGAGTGCTGCCGTAGCGCTCCAGGAGTCTTGAGGCTGTACGACGCTCTCGGTAACAGCGCCTGGACTGTCTGACAGGCCGCGAGCTCGGAGCGTTACGGCTTGTCGATGTAGGGAAGACCGAGAGGGGTTTGGTGAGGGAACTAGTTCCCGAAGGGTGAGGAGGGCGCTCCACGCGGCCTTTGGCTTGGTTAGGACCAGGAGTCCTGATTGCCGGCTCTTCAGGAGCTTTAATACCATAAGCGGCCACGGAGGCTTTACTTACGACCGGTTTTTTATGAGTACCGGGCTCAGAAATTGTTGTTTTTGGTGCATTTGGTTTGAACATAATGAATCCCATGCGTAGCGGAGAAATGTATGTCCGTCTGTGCAGAGATCCGCATTACACAGATAAGGCTGGCTAATCCGGAGGTCGCCAGGTAATCCGGATACTCCGTTCGCTATTTATGGGCCCTCAGCCAGGTTGATCCTTGGCACGGGTCGTATGACACCTTGATCCAGCCCATTGGGAACAGAAAAGGAGAGAGGGGGAGGAGTGGAGGAGAGTGGTATGGGGTAGGGAGGGGGGGACCGACTACAGCTTAGCTTCATGTCTCCTCTGGGGAGGACTCCCGAGAGTCTTTTACCTTTACTAGGCCCCTACACCGCGGCGAGGTGTGTAGTCACGCAGGGGCTTTAACGGCTTACAAAGTGTGTTATTATATTATTATTGTGGTACATTTACTCTACATATATGACAACATTGGTAGCAAAACGTTTCTCTTTTTGAATTCAAATGCATGACACCACCCCAATGTAGCCATTTGACAACCACTGGTTAATCGCGTGCAACTGCGACGTGTCATTAAATTTTGTTTTATATTTTACAAAATTCATCTTAAAACATTATTATTTCCAGAAAAAATTTTTTTTTTGTATCAGCACTAATGTTCACCTGTTAAAATCCGCGACCGAAATTCACGTTCCGACAATACAACACAAGAAGTCGACTACCACGAGCAAAATGTCAAAATACATCGTTATCAGATAAAAAATACAAAAATATTTCCAATAAACTGGAAGAAAATGATCCTACCAGATTGAAATACATGAATTGTTTTAATTCTGATTTCTTTTGTAATAGTTATTTATAAAAATGTATGCGGTAGCCAAATGGCTACCCTGGAAGGGAAAGGGTTAAAAGTATAAGTGGATCGAATTAAGCTTTTGGCAAACCATTCGATTTGTCAAAACGAGTGCAATTTATATAATAGAATTAAATTTATTATTTTAACACAAAAAGTCTATACATATCATGATCACCATTGTAGATGATCAAAACCATACTTGATAAGTCATTGAGTCATGGTTTTTAATGAATTTTTTCTTTAATGTAACGAATCATATCTACATACAGTGTTACTAACATTAAATATAGTTAACCCTCTAACAGGTAAGGCTCTCCTGAGGCAGCTTTTATATAAACTTCATTAGATTTGAATCATAAAACATTTCGCGCTCAATCAATATTAACAGCTTTTGGGGAAATATGTAACTTCATAATTTTACCGGTCTGAAAGTTTCATGCTGATGCCTTTGGCAGCAAAAGTGCATTCTCTGTAACAAGTCAGTGAAGGCAAAAGAATTATTGATCATTTGATGGCATATTAAGAATTTAATAAAATATATTTCGAACTATCATATTTTAGTGATTATAGTGTTAAACGCATATATTTTAGTATACTATATCTATTTAATATGAATTGAATGTGTAAATGTGATTTATAAACAAAATTCCGAAGGTAGCTTCAGGGCCGCCTTGCCCGTTTAAGCGTTTAACAATTTGTTCCTACGTGTGATTATTCTTTGTTGTTAAGACTATTTGTTTACAAATTATATTTCTACATTTTCTGTAGAAATGGAGAAAAATCATAGTGATATGAAAAAAAAAATTTCGTGAAAAAATAGCTGCTTCAGGTCTTGTGTCTTATAAGGATTAACGTTCAGTTGGCCGGTCTTCAGCACAAGAAAAAGAGCCCAGCACTAATTCTGGCATCGCTCAGAAAGCAAGGCATCCTATTATTGACATAAGATAGGACAATACTAATAATTTTGCATTATGGCTTGGCAAAGAAGGTGGTTAAAAAAATGCAGATTTTGCTAATCATCGCAAACACAATGCATTTACTCGAAATAAGGGCTCCAGATTTCACGTGTTGACGTGTACACGTAAAACATGTGTATTTAAGATTTGCGTGTATTAACACGGGCACACGTGCCAGACACAGGAATACGGGTACACGTGCCAGACACGGGTATACGTGTACGCGTGCCAGATCCGGGTACACGGATACACGTGCCAGACACGGGTATACGGGTATACGAGTACACGTGCCATACACGGGTACACAGGTACACGTGCCAGATACGGGGGCACGTGCCAGATCCGGGTATACGGGAGCTCGTGCCAGACACGGGTACACGAGTACACGTGCCAGATCCGGGTACACGGGTACACGTGCCAGACACGGGTATACGGGTACACTTGCCAGACACGGATATACGAGTACACGTGCCAGACATGGGTGCATAGGTACACGTGCCAGATACGGGTGCACGTGCCAGATACGGGTGCACGTGCCAGATGCAGGTATACGAGTACACGTGTCGGATCCGGGTACACGGGTTTCACCAGCTGTGTGGCATGTGGTGTCGTCCTGCTGGAAATAAACGTCGTTCACGTCTATAGCATCAATTTTCGGCAAAAAAAAAGGTAGTCAACATCGTTTGGTAATGCAATCCATTCAATGAGACGGTCGCATCAGTATTATTTTCGTGAAAATATGGCCCAATGACGCGGCCCCAACTCAAAAACTTCACCAAACTCAAACTTTTGGGTGAAGAGGCTCTTCCACTATATCTCTTTTGGGTTTTCGAAGCCCCAGATTCAATTGTTTGTTGGTTTACGCACCCCGACAAATGGAAATGAGCCTTATGCATTTTTTTTTTATAATTAGGGTGCGCTAAAGGGAATATGACTACTTATTAACTAGAGCTTTAAATGCTTGTGAGTTGTAGTGATGAGGGATTACAGAGCCTCATCACTCAGAATAATTTTGTGTAAAAAACCAGATCCTGTTCATTTATCTCCAGCAACAAATCAGCTTCAATTCTTATGTCAACTGGACCTTAAAAGCACGTAGGCCAAAAAACGAGATACAAAGTGATTGCAGATAGGCCGAAGTTCTGTGATCGTCTCGAAATGGACACGCATGGGTTTTCAGTCACACTCTCAGTTTCGGCGGCGATATGTCCAGCTGACCTTGCCGGAAGAATTGGAGTTGGAGTCTTTACACTACTAACCTGTCCGATATCGTTTTTGTAGTGAACATTCACTATTTCAACACGTTGTGGGAGCATGTATCAATCCGTATTTGAAAATCTTCTAGTTTTTACTTATCAAGAGTCATCGCAATAATACTAGAATACTGCAGAATTCTACATTCTGATTTTTATTTTTTTTTAAGCTCGCAAACCACTTACATTTCGATGGCGACCCCCATGGGTCCTATCCTAAAAGACCGCTACCAAGTTACGCAAACTGACCGATTCTTTAAAATAAAAGACAGATTGAAGTTCTTAAATACAAATAGGGATTCAAACACTAACCTAATTAGACAGAACCTATACTCTAGTAAAAATAAAATAATCCTCAGCTAAGTTATGAATGACATTGAAGTCGAATTAAATCTAAGATCTAAGATCTAAAATCATTTTTTTCTATGCCGTGGCTCTAAGGGGTTGTGGCTAAATGAGGTTGAAATCTTTTCAAAATAAATCATAAGTCACGGCCCCACTAATCGGCAGGTAACGACAGACCATTGAGATACAATTTTTTATGATAAACCTATGACATGCCGCGCCGACGATATTTTTATTTATTAGTATGCAACTCTTAAACATAAACCAGTATGTTGCATATGCCATTTAGACGCGCAAATAACACTTTTCCTGAATGCATCAGAGTACATATTTACAAAACTTGTGTTCGCGAACAAAATTTCTTGTGTACTTAGTGGGAAAAATCAGAAGCCATCAGTGCTTAGTTTTTGCATTTCATGCAGCAATCATTAAATATCAGTCAATTTCACGGTCCTACAGTTTTCTTTTCAATACTGCCAGTACGCATTTTCATTGAGCATCATTTATCAATGCCAACAATCTCATTCGTGTCAATGAAGCACGTGGTTACTTTGGAAACATGTAATTAAAAACTACCAATGCAGATGGCAAGGGTGACTATGCATTCAATAATGTTTGCTATGTTTTAGAACACAGTCGGTGATTAATTAGTTTTTTCTAGAATGTGTTAAATTCATTACGAAAAGAAGATTAAATTGTTCCCTTTCATTCGTTCACTGTTCAAACAAAATCAAGCAATTAGAATTCAGGTTTATAAAATTAAGCCAAATGTGGTGTTGCTTTTGTGAGAAATTCGCGGATTGCGAACCTAGGACGAGGTCTTATGCCTTATGTGAAAAGAGTCGCTTTAGTTATTCGAGAAAGGGCTTTGCTACTCAGTTGTCTTCTTAGCACAAAGGAACAGAGGTTGGCAAGAGTTCTCCTTCTTTTGCTTCCGTCTTAATACGCACGAAAGCGCTACTAATATCACGCTTCCGAATGTCCATGAAGTTGGCCCCGCCATTTTGGATTTTTTGGAAAAAAAATTATGTGCTGTAATGTGCTCGATGTGTGCTGTAATGTGCCGCAAAACTTTTTCTTTTAATTCAAAAACTGTAAATTTTATGAGGAGGTCCTTTTTTAAAAGTGAAGTTGGCCCCGCCATTTTACTTTACCAAAACAAAAGGAATTGTGCCGTAATGTGCTCAAGATGTGCTACCTTGTGCCAAAAAAAAAGAAAAAAAATCGCCTTCACGGATTTTACAAGCGATTTTTTTAATTTTTTTGTGAAGTTGGTCCCGCCATTTTGGATTTTTTGGAAAAAAAAAATGATGTGCTGTAATGTGCTCGATGTGTGCTGTAATGTGCCGCAAAAAAACTGTAACTTTTATGAGGAGGTCCTTTTTTAAAAATGAAGTTGGCCCCGCAATCTTACTTTATCAAAACAAAGGGAATTGTGCAGTAATGCACTCAAGATGTGCTGCTACCTGCACAAAAAAAAAATAAAAATTCAACCTTACGGATTTTAAAAGCGATTTATTTATTTTTTTAAAAGTTGGGTCTGCTTTTTAAAGTTTCTGTAAAAATCTATATTGTACGACAATGTGCTCAAGTCGTAGTGTTATTTGCGAACAGAAATCAAAAATCAGGAATCAGCTAGGTTTACAAAACATTTATTTTCAAAAAAAAAGTTCCTTTAGCAGTTGGCCCTGCCTCTTGTTGATTACAAGGAAGTATGAACTTTATAACGAATCAGAGTTAGAAAAAAGACACTTACGTACCGTACCTTAGTGTTCGGTACAGTACACTCCCGAAAATAGTACATATACCCAACACCAACGCTATTGTGTATATTGTTATTGTGCGAAATGAAAAGGAATTTCCTGACGAAAAATAGGGTAATAACAGTTGTTCTTTAAATAAAATCGAACTTTGTCTACCTGCTTGTGTAGATTTCTTCACATATATGCAGGGTATTTCTCATTAAAAAAAATTATGTTCATGGCCAACAAGCTTAAATCCCATATGTGTAAGAAAGCGGCACTATTTTTCTAACAAAATACACAGGAATACATACGCCACCGTCTAAAAGCAACTTTACCACCGCAGAATCAAATTTGCATTCATATTATTTAATCGATTACCATACGATATTAGAGTAATTAATATACGGAATTTATTTTTAAATAAAGTCAAGACTCTTTACAATGGATAGTTCTCAAGTCAAACGTTTGTTCATTTACACTGTCTAACATATTTCTTTATTTCTTGTTTTTACATTTTGTTTTTGAATTTTAATTGTTTTTTTCTGCAAATCTTAATATGAATTTAATCTGATTTTTCCATGTTTTTGCTTTTCACTTTCTGTTTTATTTTACATGTTTTTGTTGAAACCCCACAACTGTTGTAAATTTATTAATCAAATGGGTCATTCACCACTAGGCTTAAAAAGCTACAGAATGACACCTATTATTTTATTTTCCAAATTTATATCTAGATATGTTAAAATGTATCAAATATGTAATCATTCTTGGAAATAAAATAAATGAATTAAAAAAAAAAATATTTACATTCATCTTCAACCGAAATTAAATACCCATTCCTAACAATTTCCAATAACAAAGAATGTTCAACGTACCCGATCCTTTTTTTTTCTTTGTTTTCATACTACGCATAACGACAAATGCTACCCACTTAATTACCGAGATTTTCCAAACAAAATACACTGGAAGTGTGTCTACGCAAATGACGAAATTAAACCTTAAAAAAATGGATCCATATCTACTCATTAAACAAATATGCATCCATATGATGCATTACTCAAATAAAATGCATTTCGTTCGGTATTCGATCGGTCAGTAAAATACGAAATAATGCTTTTATACGCTTACGCAAAAAATATACACAATAGCGTTGGTGTACTACCTGTTGGGTATATGTTTGTGTACTATTTTCGGGAGTGTACTGTACCGAACACTAAGGTACGGTACGTAAGTGTCTTTTTTCTAACTCTGATTCGTTATAAAGTTCACACTTCCTTGTAATCGACAAGAGGCAGGGCCAACTGCTAAAGGAACTTTTTTTTTGAAAGTAAATGTTTTGTAAACCTAGCTGATTCCTGATTTTTGATTTCTGTCCGCAAATAACACTACGGCTTGAGCACATTGTCGTACAATAAAGATTTTTACAGAAACTTTAAAAAGCAGACCCAACTTTTAAAAAAATAAATAAATCGCTTTTAAAATCCGTAAGGTTGATTTTTTTTTTTTTTGTACAGGTAGCAGCACATCTTGAGTGCATTACGGCACAATTCCCTTTGTTTTGATAATGTAAGATTGCGGGGCCAACTTCATTTAAAAAAAGGACCTCCTCATAAAAGTTACAGTTTAAGAATAAAAATTACAGCGCACATCGAGCACTTTACAGCACATCATTTTTTTTCCAAAAAATCCAAAATGGCGGGACCAACTTCACAAAAAAATTAAAAAAATCGCTTGTAAAATCTGTGAAGGCGATTTTTTTTCTTTTTTTTTGGCACAAGGTAGCACATCTTGAGCACATTACGGCACAATTCCTTTTGTTTTGGTAAAGTAAAATGGCGGGGCCAACTTCACTTTTAAAAAAGGACCTCCTCATAAAAGTTACAGTTTTTGAATTAAAAGAAAAAGTTTTGCGGCACATTACAGCACACATCGAGCACATTACAGCACATCATTTTTTTTCCAAAAAATCCAAAATGGCGGGGCCAACTTCACGGACATCGCTTCCGAATATGTCAATATCGGTGGCCATGGTGGAGTGGTTGCATCATCGCTTGTCACGCTGACGGTTTCAGATTCAACTGCCGATGTCAAAAAAAATTAAAAAAATCGATCAGCTGCGGAAAAAACTGGCGTCAACTCTGCTACATAGGCATAACACTGGCAGTAGGGTGGTCATATTGTATTGTATTGTATTGTATAAATTCTTCATTTTTAGAAAAAAAATTCAAATTGAAACAAATAATGTACGACTATGACTTATCGTCGTCTGCCAGTAGTTTGGCCTATTATTTATAAGGTAGTTCAAGAAAATTATTGAAATTTATAATTATTTAAAATTATATTTAATACATAGTACTGACAATAGTTTTAAGTTGTGATTTCAATAGTTGAAATTAAGTTCTATATTTAAGGGCATTGATAACGAAACTACTTAGTTTATTCCAAAATTCATCATTGACTCCATTTAAAACATCAATTACTTCTTGATCATTATGAGATGTTTTCTTAAAATATTTGTACCTAAATTCCTTTAAAATCGGAGATCTACCAACGAAATGTTGAAGCGTTTCTATTTCCCTCATATTGCACAGTGAGCACAGTTTCCAGGCACGAGTGCTAAATCTGCTTCCGTTGGGTAAGCCAAATCAAGTCATAGCGTGCTTTGAAGATCCATGATATTTTGTTTTGACTGCATTTATCCGTGAAGTAAGGAGTGCCATCGAAAAAATGTAGCCACCGAAAATTTACATAAAAAATATAGTAAAAGGAGCATTTCAGAAATTAAAAGAACAGGTTCCCGAATCCGTAAAAATTAACAAAAAAAAAAATCTTTATTTTTAATATAGTGACATGACGCAATATCAGGCCAAAATAAGAGGAGCTCTCGATGATTGTTGTAAAAAGGCCTTAAGCGCTTCTGCAAGCACTTATTTACATACATTTCGCCATTTATTGAGCCAGTAGTGATGAAAGTTTGGAACCCGCATGAACAAATTGCTTGCCAAACAAGGAATTTTTTTGGAAATTTCGCTTTAGGTTGGGTTCAAAACTGTACTTCAACATCCTATATATATATCTACCTTTGGCGATATAGAATGCCTACCCCGGAAGCTCGTTGAAATCAGCAAAGACATATGATTCATCGTTCATTATGATGCATGAAAATTTGGTACAAAAATGTGATTCCAAAAATGTTGGCCGTTGTTTTGTATCCACATTTTTTTTCGCGTTCCGATCTGGAACCTTTTGGACTTTATGTTTTCAAGCCTGTAGATTTTTTCACTCTATGAACTAAGAAATTTTAACATTCTCCTTTTTTTGCCAAATTTCGTTCAGAAATGTTGGGATTTTTTCAAGAAGGCTTAAAATCTTAGTGACCATTCTTGGGTATATAAAACTGGCTTTTCGACCAGATCCCTCTTTTCCTATTAACTTTTAGTATCTTTTATATACACACATCGGCCCTCAAAACCAACATAACCCATGCCATCGGTCAAAATCAGCCTGATTTATGCGCCACAGTCATGGAAAATTGGACATTCCGCATGCGCGCCACCCAGAGAAGCTGCGGCGGACATTTGAACGATGTTATATTCCATATAATAATAATGGCGTCGGTAGGCCTTTCAAACGAATTTCGATGATATCTCACACACACTTTGTTTTATTTAAATTGAAGGATAGGAAGCGCTTAATGAAAGACCCTTTATAATAATTTAAAATAATTTAAATAATTTTTGCTGAGATTCGAACCTTATAAGCGAGCTTATTATCGCTTAGCAGTTCAATGTACTAACACTGAGTCAGAGTGACCACGACGCGTCGGAACATTTTTTTAATTAATTGAAAATAATATACCATGGAAGAGGGTCTTCTCAACGATATTGCACCAGTAGATAGCACATTATTTTTTGTGTCATAAATATATGTACATGCATGCATGCGTACATTTACGAACTCGTTATAGTTGAACTGGTCCTGCGAAATATTTCCTTCGCGTGGTAGTTCATTATAATCGATATCTTGTTAACATATCGACAAGCACATAATTCAGTAATTTAAGTCAGCAAAGACCAAACGCTGATGACATGCGATATAATGTTCCATGTGGACGCTGGTCAACCAATGAAAAAGAGGAAAACACAAAAAAAAACACCTTATCGGAGCGGATGATCACGACACGAACACGATACATTGTAAGATCATGGCGGTTCTTAATTTTCGATCTTTTGTTTTATTCTTTTACTAGCAGACCCGTGCTCGCGTTGCTTCGCGAAGTTATTAGAAAAACTTTTTCTGATATAATATTTAAAGAAAGAAGCTGAGCTTTAATTTCCGGCCACTCTGGATTGCATATCATAGTTATGAAGAGATCTGACCGACCATGTTTTCTGACATACGTTATTGCGTCTTGAGTTTTTTCGTGAAAATACCTTGGTGATCCAGTGAACGTAGATGGCAAAATTATATGCTGACCTATATTCCGAGGATTAACATTAACATCATTGCTTACAGCGTCTCGGAATTAATATAATTATCAGCTGTCAGAGTCTGCTGATGAGTTCTTATGAAAATAAGCCTCTCTGTAATAATTTTGGCTGCCATATCCTCCACAAATCAATCTATAGACGTGAAATTCCCTGCAAAATACAGTTTTATTTGAATTTATTTGGCCGGTTGCAAGTAAAATTTTCGGAATCCCTATGCAATAACCGGCCTCGCCACGAATAAACATTACAGGGTATTGGAGTGGGTCATATGATTGATAGAGCTCCGAAATACGGTGGAAGTGTCCATAACTTCTATGTAAAACAATGTCTCGGAGACTCTTATCTTCTTCCAACAATAACACGGCAATTTTATTTGCTTAGATCTACATACATAAGTTGACCGCTCGCGGTGGCGAAAAATCTAATAAATTTGCTTTTAGCCGATCGTAGTTGTTGCTTTTCCTCGGTTTTGACATTTAAAACTGTCAAATAAAAAAATAAAAAATTCGAGCCGCAAACCAATTGGTTGGTGCGGCTGCTACTGAGAATGAATCGTTTTTTTGACTGAAGTGAGTATAGTTTCCAAAAAAACACACGGCTATACTCATTCTGACTATTTAGGAGACCTTAAAGCCTGATCTCCCGTTTGAGATTAGGGGCTATGTTTTGCCGCAAAGAGATCTGATCCGCTTCTGAGATGAAGTATATTTGAAGGAAGCTTGGATTGCTGGTTTGGGGGACCAAGCTTCCGATGAGGTGGTATATTTGTCCTTGCACTTTAAAAGTCGGCATGAAGTTTCCTTCCTCTATCTGTTTTCAACCAAAAGATGTCATTTGGAAAAGTGTATTATAAAACCCCACATTATATCCTGATATCCTTAGAAGCAGAGGGATACACGGTGATTGCTTATGCGGATGATGTGGCTTTAGCAGTCTCGGGAAAGCACCTGAATACCTTAAAAGAACTCCTCCAAAGAGCTATAAACAAGCTAGTTAGATGGACGGTTCGGTGTGGTCTGGGTGTAAACCCCCATAAAACTGAATTGGTACTCTTTTCCAGGAAATATAAAATTCCAGTCATTGACCCTCCCTCCCTAAATGAGACAAGCTTAACTTTCTCTGATGAAGCAAAATACTTGGGTCTTATTTTGGACAAGAAATTAAGCTGGAAACCCAACATTAAAGAAAGAGTTAGGAAAGCTACGATAGCACTTTTCTCTTGCAAAAAAGCTATTGGGAATAAATGGGACTTACAACCTCGTATCACTCACTGGCTCTATATCTCGGTCATAAGACCGATACTCATGTACGGGGTGGCTGTCTGGTGGACCGCCTTAGATAAGGCCATTAACCGGGATCCTCTTGGTAAGATCCAGCGATCAGCATGTCTATGCATAAGCGGGGCACTTCGTACGACACCCTCGGCAGCACTGGACATTTTGTTTCACCTGACACCCCTCGACATCCTAGGCAGACAAATGGCTGCTAACTCGGCTGTTCACCTCAAATCAATTTCACAGTGGTCTACCAAAGATTATGGCCACGCCTCCATTTTGAACAAATTCAGAATCTTCCCTGGAAACTTCAATAAAAATGTCCTTGCTACCATTCCCTCCAGGTCACTGTGGGAGAATGAGTCATTTCTTCAGGATAACTCGATCCACTTTTACACCGACGGATCTAAAACCAATGAGGGTGTAGGTGGTGGTGTTTTCTCAGATAGACTTAATCTTAGCCTCTCTTTCCGTCTTCCAAATCATTGTAGCGTGTTCCAGGCGGAAATTCTGGCGATCAAAGAAGTCTTATCTTGGCTTAAGAAAAACGTGATATCTTCCACAGATATACGTATCTTTTCAGACAGTCAAGCGGCGATCAGATCCCTGGAATCAGACTCTTCAAATTCATAAGTAGCTCTAGACTGCCGATCATCTCTTATAGAGATGGCGGAGCAGTTCAATATTCACCTTTGTTGGGTGCCGGGGCATAGAGATATTCCAGGGAACTGTAAGGCTGATGAACTCGCTAGGCATGGAACAACTGTACCCGTGCTCTCGGTAAGTGACACCCTGGGTATACCGATCGCTACATGTAAACTCAAGCTTAAGCTGGATGCTATCGAGAAAACAAATTCTAGGTGGACAAATGGTTTAACGTGTCTAGCGACAAAGCGGATTTGGCCACGGCTGGATCTGAAACGCTCTATGAAATTGATTTCTCTCAACAGATCGCATATCAGTTCCATTATAGGTGTCATCACGGGACACTGTCTAATAGGCAAGCATGCAACAAGGCTTGGCGTCCACTCAAATGATTTCTGTAGGAGCTGCATGGACGAAGAGGAGGAGGAAACTATTCCCCACCTTCTTTGTGACTGCCCAGCTCTCTCCCGTAAAAGAAGACTCCATTTAGGGGAATTCTACCTTAACGACATAGGCGATCTGATAAATACAGATATCAGTAACCTCCTTCGCTTCATAAAAAGCTCCAATTGGTTTAACGAGTAGGTATGGAGATCTCTTCAGATCCATGTGGTATCACAATGGACCTATCACTGGTCTAAGTGTGCTGGCAATTGCTGGCAGCCACTTCAACCTAACCTAACCTAACCCCACATTATCAAGGAAATGTTTGGAGTTGGGGTGAGATCCAATTGGCATACTTCGTGAAGGCTCAGATAGTTCGGCTTGGTGGAAGCTTTATTTTACTGTTAGAGCAGCACATGCTACTAAATTCCTGGGCCCATGTTTTTGCTTTACAAATGTGCAAATGTAATCCATTTAACCTATTTCTGTTGTTTTGTAGTTTATGTAGGGAAACAGTGGTTTGTAATTAAAGGCTGCCCTACTGCCCAAAAACTGACCCACATTTGAAGTGTTAATACTTGCTGTTGCTGCATTTTGATCCCCATTTCCATGAACTCTTCTCCAATAATCTCGTTGATCATTTAATCTTCCCTTTTTCCTGTGAAGGCTGTTCATTTGAATGTTGTAAAGATTTCCTTTTTACATTACGGGATTTCTCTGACAAATTTGTCTTTCTTTTGATCATTATCACAAATCTGGATAATATATTCTGTATGTTCGTTACAATAAACAAAAAGTAGGAAAATTAACCTACAAATAAAGTAGGTCAAAAAACATTTTCTTACCGTTGTCTTTTTCTTGTATTTTGTATGTTATTCAAAAAGATATTTATTTAAACAAAAATCGGGGAGCTTTTTATGAAGCTACTCCGATTGTATCGAAAACTGTGTAAAAATAAATAAAATCATGTCATTTGTTATGCAATACCAATGTTAAAGGACATTTACATTTTCCGTTTAAAAAAAAATCAACATGAGCATATTTAAAATCAAATCCACAATCTGTTTCAGCTTTTAATTTATATTTTCTCTTTCTTTATACATAATTTTACTCAATTTTATTCCTAACTTACCGAATTTTTTTACTTTTGAAAAAAGTAGTACAAACAAAGAATGGGAAAAGAAATATACCTATGGCTCGATTCAGTTCAGTTGGCCGATGTAAAAACATACTTTCCTCTTTAACTGATTGGTTTTTGAGTGGGACTATCATGCTTTAACTCAAAAACCAAGCAGTTTAAAAAATAAATTCGACTGGGAGCCGGTCCTTTACTTCCCACCTCATATTGCGTTATATCACAGCGACAATTGCTTCCGACACACACCACAAACGTGCTTGCGTTCTCAGCATCTGCTAGACCAATTTTATTCTCATTCTAACCGGATCTAAGTATCATGCTGATGCTGACAAATAAAATCAAAAAAACCGCATGATAGTACGTTGTTCTTCTTCAGATATCGAAAGAGAAAAAAATTTTCACATACACACACACACACGCACAGACATCAATTCGAAAATAGGTGCAAATGATTTCTAGTTCATCGTAATGTGAAGCTTTGTCAAAATCTCAAACCCCTTTTTTTTGGCCGACTGCAATAATCTACTTCCTTATGGAGGTGGGAAATAAAAATATGATCCACGAATGTCCATGAAGTTGGCCCCGCCATTTTCGATTTTTTGAAAAAAAAATGATGTGCTGTAATGTGCTCAATGTGTGCTGTAATGTGCCGCAAAACTTTTTTTTTTAATTCAAAAACTGTAACTTTTATGAGGAGGTCCTTTTTTAAAAGTGAAGTTGGCCCCGCCATTTTACTTTATCAAAACAAAAGGCACTGTGCCGTAATGTGCTCAAGATGTGCTACCATGTGCCAAACAAAAAAAAAAAAATCGCCTTCACGGATTTTAAAAACGTTGGCGTTGGTGTACTACCTGTTGGATATATGTTTGTGTACTATTTTCGGGAGTGTACTGTACCGAACACTAAGTTACGGTACGTAAGTGTCTTTTTTCTAACTCTGATTCGTTATAAAGTTCATGCTTCCTTGTAATCAACAAGAGGTAGGGCCAACTGCTAAAGGAACTTTTTTTTTGAAAATAAATGTTTTGTAAACCTAGCTGATTCCTGATTTTTGATTTCTGTCCGCAAATAACACTACGACTTGAGCACATTGTCGTACAATATAGATTTTTACAGAAACTTTAAAAAGCAGACCCAACTTTTATAAAAATAAATAAATCGCTTTAAAATCCGTAAGGTTAAATTTTTTATTTTTTTTTTTTTTGTACAGGTAGCACATCTTGAGTGGATTACGGCAACAATTCCTTTTGTTTTGATAAAGTAAAATTGCGGGGCCAACTTCATTTAAAAAAAATGACCTCATAAAAGTTACAGTTTTTGAAAAAAAAATTTTTTTTGCGGCACATTGCTGCACACCTCGAGCACATCATAGCACATCTTTTTATTTTTAAAAAATCCAAAATGGCGGGGCAAACTTCACTTTTAAAAAAGGACCTCCTCATAAAAGTTACAGTTTTTGAATTAAAAAAAAAAGTTTTGCGGCACATTACAGCACACATCGAGCACATTACAGCACATCATTTTTTTTTTCAAAAAATCGAAAATGGCGGGGCCAACTTCATGGACATGATCCACGATCCATCCATATGTACTTCATGATCATACAAAGAAGGAATAGGAATGGAAGGAAGAGAGCGTGCGAAAAACACGGAACGATGATGAAATGGACCAAAGCAGCAACCTCGTGATTGTGATTGAATCGATATCAGCGATGTAAAGAAATAAAAATAATGAATGTATTGAAAATACTTTTTATTTTTTTTCTCAGCAAGTAGGTATAATTAAGAAAAGATGAAGGGCTTAAAATTTACGTAAGCATATTGACTTGATGCAAAAAATTTTGTTTTTACAATTTTTTGAATTGATGTAAAGTTAGGAGTGAATATGTTAGCCAACCTCTATTAAATTAGTATGAAAAAAATATAAATGTTAAATTTTCCTGTAAACAAAAAACATTTAAATAAAATAAAGTAGCCTAACTGGATTTCGTAGAAATAGAGAATATTATAAATTTTATTTCAAGTTGATCGGTTCAGTATTTGCTGAGATTACCGGGGCCAAAGTTTTTTAATGTTTCCTCTTTATATAAGCCGTGTTTTTTTGAGAGCTGTATACCCAGCCCAGTAAAATTTTACACACAAAGCAATAACAACACACCAAGTGGCGATAAATTTCCCAGAAGCAGCAAGTGAGGATAGAACTACATAAGTTGACCACCAGAGCGCGAAAAATCTCATAAATTAGCTCTTAGCCGATCGAATTTGTTGCTTTCCTCGGTTTTGACATTTGCAAACTGTCAAATGAAGAAAAAGAAATCGAGCCGCAAACCAATTGGTTGGTGCGGCTGCTACTGTGGATGAAGTGAGTATAGATCGTTTTTTTGACTAAAGTGAGTATAATTATCAAAAAAACACGGCTATAAAAGTAATGATTTGTATTAATAATTACTCGTGAAGGCAATGGCAAGCTGTATTGGATTGCTTTTATGTAACCTACGCCGTAGGTGCAAGTAACTACAAGCAGTTATTATAAGTTTTAAAGCAAAATATCACATATGTATTATATTCTATGTACATACATTTGCATGTATAGTAAAAATATTTGAAAAGCTATTGAATCGGTATCAGTTGTTATCGGTGCCTCAGCAGGCAATCGTTACTTCTTGAGAAATAATTTTTGTTTATATTTCCCCCCATAGGGTGTATTAATTATGATACATAGTTTAAAATAATAACGATTGTTTGTATTGGGTGCTGGAATATTTAATTAACTTCATATTTTATCGACAAACAATATGAGTATGGCTCTGGTCAGCGCCAAAAGATATAGGGGCGGTCAAATCAGTGAGTCTTACTTACTTACTTTAGGCGGCGCTACAGTCCAGGGTGGACCTGGGCCTCAACCAACAAGCGTCTCCAGCCAGCTCGATCTTTAGCTAGCTGCCTCCAGTTTCGCACGCTAAGTTGGTTGAGGTCCCCTTCAACTTGCGCGCGCCACCTGAGTCGCGGTCTTCCTCTACTGCGCTGTCCCTCGGGGGCGGATTCGAAGATTTTTCGGGCCGGAGCATTGGTGTCCATCCGCTCTACATGACCCAGCCACCTCAGTCGTTGGACCTTCACTCTTCTGGCTAAGTCGATGTCGCTGTACAGCCCGTACAGTTCGTCGTTGTATCTCCTCCTCCACTCACCGTCTATGCAGACGGGACCGAAAATCACCCGAAGAATTTTCCTCTCGAAACAGCCAAGAGCACCCTCATCCACTTTTGATAAAGTCCATGCCTCTGCGCCGTAGAGGAGGACTGGGATTATTAAGGTCTTATATAGGGTCACTTTTGTTGTGTCAGTGAGTCTAGTAGATATTTTTAACTGTTGGTTACAATGTCCCCCGTATTTTCACCAGCAGTTTTTATTTCTGTGTTTATATTGGTCTGTGTTCATGTATTCACTTCAGAAAGACAATATAAAACTGGTAACCATACAGAACGTACTTTTTATTTTCGTGATGAACAACGCTAAAATAAGTATTTAACAAGCATTACCCGTAATATTTATCTATCTTGTTCTAAACGTCTTACGAATTCTTTTAACTTTTTAGTTCCCACCTCTAGAGGGGAAATATTGCAATCGATCCGAAAAAAATGTTTCGAGATTTGAAGACAGCTCACGATTTGTGATTTTAAACAAATCAATGATTTTACAGTAGGTAAAAAGCTAACACGTGTGTTTAAAAAAATAAACTAGATCAAAGCATTTCAATGTTTCTCAAGTTATGTAGGTACGACTGTGTGCAAAATAATAGCAATGCGGCGTGGTTAACTTTTCATGATAAAATCAAAATAGTACTGATGGTACATATTTACCTATGTATATGTAGTTTATTTTTTAATATTTTACTTCTACACAAAATAACGTATTGAAAAATCGAAATTAAAAATAAGGTTATATAGCTCAATTAAAAAAAAAATGCATCAAACATAAAAAATTCAAAAAGGAAGTGTGCATAATAATAGCAGTGTTATGTATTTTAGTTGGAATTTTTCTTAAAAATCAAATTTTTTCTCTAACAAAGTATTGAAAGTCCTTAAATAGTTTAATATTTTGTGGACTGACCTTTGTTTGCACAGCAGCACATCGACGTGGCATGTATTCAACCAGACGCCTACACCTTGATGTCCCAATGGCTTCAGGTTTTGCATTGAAAACACCTTCTTTTACATCGTCCTACAGGTTTTCAATAGGATTAAGGTCTGGAGATAGAGCAGGCCACTATATTACTTTGAACCCATTGCTTGAAACCAGGATTTGCCAAATGCACTGGTGTGTTTGGGGTCATTATTTTGCTCTATCAGCAAACAAGTGGCATGTTCCATTCTGCGTAAGGAGGCACGGCCGACTGCATAATTTCAACATATAATTTTGCATCCACTGTGCCTTTTATTCGGTATAGAAGTCCAACACCGTAATAAGCAAAGCAACCTCACACATTAGTTTTTGCACCTCCGTGTTTTACAGTTCGCGTTATAAACCAAGGATTGTATTAGGCTTTCTTTGGTCTTCTTATATATTGTCTTCGTACATTGGAGCCAAAGAAGACCACTTTAGACTCATCAAGTTGTTTTTTTTTCTTTTTACTGTGCCATGGTTGCAACAACAGTACTTTTCTTAAACTCCTTTCAAACAATTTTGCCTCTAGCAGTCTTATTCTTATTGTAGAAGAGTCAATTTGGAGGTTAAGATCTTGTTTTCAAGACGTCGCGAGAGGATCTGTTTGAGCTCAGCGGGCGATCTTTTTCACATCATTTTCTTGAATTTTTATTTTTCACCCACGTGTTTCTGCTATTTGATCACATTTTTTAATATTTGCTATCATTTTAGTAAAACAGGAAAGTGGATCTTGTAAAAATGCATAGGTTTTGCCCTCTTCAAGTCATTTTTTGTTTTTTATCTTACAACTTCCAACTTAGTACACTTACCAATTACAACAAAGAATTAAAATGTATCTTGTACTTACAAAATTTTAATACGAAAACTATGTTTTGTCAAACTGCATAATGGTAATATAAAATTGAAGGAAGGATTCAGCTGAAGCATCATAAAGTACTAAGAGCTATTCAGCTGAAGTAGAGTATTCAGCTGAAGCATCAAAAAATATTTAGAGTATTAATGAATCGACATTATCAGCTGCAAAACTTTGACATAAACGACTTAGTAGAGTTGCTTAACTAAGTTTGTATTTCTTTTATAGCAGCACTGCTATTATATTGCACACAATTGTAGGCAGAAGTGGCTATCTGGTAAAGTCCTACCAGAGACACAACTCCTGTGGAGTTCCGAAAGCTAATTATGTTGCTGAATTTATTTCATAAATCTCTGATAATTCCTTAAAGATAAGTTTTCCAAGTGTGCGGTGCCTTGCTCTAGCTAGTGCGGGGCAGTCACAGAGAAAGTGGAGTAGGGTTTCCTTTTAATGTGAGTTGTCGCAACTACGGCAGTGGGCTGTTGGACGGAATGCTTAGCTTGTCAGCGTGTGTACCAATTAGCTGTCTCGGTACGGGTTCTATGGATTAATTCATTCGTCCTGTTTTTATTGTAGGCGGGCCATATCTGTCTGGATATGGGACAGGTTTGTAGACTTTTCCACTTAAAGTTGGTAATGGAGAGGAAGTGTCGGATAATTTTACCCTTGATGAGTCCCATCGGGGAGTAGACTGATTCCGCAAGAGAGGCATCAAGTGTAGAAACGCATCTGACCAGCTCGTCGGCTCCCTAATTCCCCTCTATACTGCTATGGCTTGGAACCCAGAGGAGAAGGATATTGAACCGAGCGTTTGATTACGTAAGAGTTTCCACTAATTTGGAGGACGAAGTGAGAGAGTGGAGCGCTTTGATAGCAGCTTGGCTGTCAATAAAGATTCCTATGTTGTTTATAGTAGTAGGGCTAAGAGTCAGTATTTTGTAGGCCTCTCTAATCGTTACTACTTCTGCTGGAAAATACTTGAGTTCTCAAGTTATAAGGAGGCATTTAAAAAAAATTAAAACTTAGGTACTCACAAACTGAATTAAAGTTTGCGCCTCAAGCACAGCGCCGTACGTTAGCTGCATTGAATTGCTGGACAGTGTTGTTGTTTCAGAAAACTATCTTAAGCAATGAGACCAGTCAATAAAAAAATAATTTGATAAATTTAATGTGAAGAATCTTGCAAGTGTGCATTGTTCAATTTAAACATCACAAATTAAAATGTTTCCGAGTAACTTTTGTGTTGTTTTGTTGTGTTAATCCGTATTAACCCTTTCCCTTCCATGGTAGCCATTTGGCTATCACATGCATTTTTATAAATAACTATTACAAAAGAAATCAAAATTAGAAGAATTTTTGTATTTCAATCTAGTAGGATCATTTTCTTCCAGTTTATTGGAAATAATTTTGTATTTCTTATCTGATAACGATGTATTTTGACATTTTGCTCGTGGTAGTCGACTTCTTTTGTTGTATTGTCGGAACGTGAATTTCGGTCGCGAATTTGAACAGGTAAATATTAGTGCTGATACAAAAAAAAAATATTTTTGTGGAAATAATAATGTTTTAAGATGATTTTTGTAAAATATAAAACAAAATTTAATGACACGTCGCAGTTACACGCGATTAACCAGTGGTTGCCAAATGGCTACATTGGGGTGGTGTCATGCATTTGAATTCAAAAAGAGAAACGTTTTGCTACCAATGTTGTCATATATGTATGTAGAGTAAATGTACCACAATAATAATATAATAAAACACTTTGTAATCCGTTAAAAGCTTTTTGCTTTTGAATAATGATTATTTTTTTCGACTAGAATCTCCTTTCAGCCATTGGCAACTACGTATAAAATCTGTTTTCCGTCAAAGTTGAAAAGAAAATAGGTATGTAAGTTTAGTACCTGTATTTGTTCCCATTGAATAGAGATCAACATCAACATGTCAAGTGAACGAAATTTGCGAGGCTTAGAGATAGAGATCTGTAAAATTTTAGAAGGTCATTGCTCGGAAGAAGAAGACGAAATGGAGGACGAAACTGAAATGCTAGTCGAATATATAGAAAATCAATGTGAGAACATTCCAGTTAAGGATATTCAGTTTCTTGAAGAAATTGGTAGGTCCTATATTTTTATTTATTAATTGTCCACGTTTAGCAATAATTGCTCTTACACCTGTTGAAGATGAGAGTGCAATCGAAATAGTTGATATGATGGCAAATCCGGAACCCGACTCATTGAAAGCTACTTGCAGCAAAGGTATAAATAAGGAACTGAAATGGCGAAAAGTAGAAATTGATGAAGTTGCAAGTCAATGCAATTTTAGTTTTTCTTCTCCTCCTAATCCAGAGTTAACTCCTTTTCAATATTTTAAGCATTTTGTTGAAGACTCTATTATCGAGGACATTGTTTACCAAAGTAATCTTTACTCCGTTCAAAATGTTATTGACAATCCAATCAATACTAATTATAGCGAAATTTGCAAGTTCCTTGGCATGAATTTAATGGCAAGCATTGTACATTTGTGTTAATGCGTGGCTTTTATACATACAAAAGGCATTGCCATCAAAATAAATTTCCAATCAAGATCAACTTTGTCGAATTTAAAACGCAAACTGCGAATGGAATGTTACATGTTGGACATCTTGTCGATAAAAAAAAGGTTGACCAAGTTCGAGTAATGCAAGTGCCACTTCCTCACCCGTTTCCGTTTCAAATAAAAGACGAAGGCAAATCACGCAGAGGCCAATTTCGGATATACAATACAATGGCACTTGCCATTGGCCGATTCCTATCATAATTAAAGAAAGATGTAGGAGCTGCAACGATAGGACATCGTTTTCGCGGACAAAATGTCAAAAATGTAATGTTGCCTTATGTCTCACACAAAACAAAAACTGCTTTTTTAAATTTCATTACAATTTCATAACAAAAAAATCTTTGAAAAAAAAATGATTTGGTTATAAACCTGACAAGTCTGAATAAAAAAAGGACCTTCCGGCACCAGCCGCAAGAGGTAGGTGGATTTCTTTCGTATGCAACTTTTAAATCATATTAAAGTAATTCAAAATGGTGGATCCAAGACTGAAATTATAATCAGTACACATAAACGAGTATACATTTGCAATTTCAACGAAATCGGAGCAATTTTAAAGAATTTCAAGATGGCGGATTCAATATGGCGGACATTTTTTAGCAAATAATACTTATGATTATTACCGTTGTCATACTAGTAAAAAAAGATGCAAACAGTTTATCAATGCGTAATTTGAAAAATAGAAAGGGGCGTGGCACGCCCCCCGCTCAACAGATCACGCCCATCTACGAATTCAGCCGAGCTATTTTTCATCTGAATATGTGTACAAAGTTTCAATCAATTCGGTTAAGAACTGCGGCCCCTATCGTGCGGACAAGATTTCGTTGTATTACATAAATGGGCGTGACACGCCCCCCTCTCAACCGATCTCGCCCGTCTACGAACTCGTCCGTGCTATTCACCATATCAATATTTGTACTAAGTTTCGTTCAATTCGGTTAAGAACTGCGGCCCCTATCGTGGTGACAAGATTTCGTTATATTGCATATATATATATATATATATATACATATATATATAGATATATATATATATAAACATTTGAACGGACCATGGTTTTGGTGTTTACTATAGAGGTCTTGAAAAGTTGCATTCAAATTTTTTGAAAGTTGCGTCATGAGGACCTCTGCAATAGGTAGTATTTCTTCGAAATCCACCTAAAAGTACAAGTCTGAATATGCAAATAGTTGTTATAATAATTTAATTAATGTTTCTCATGTTTTTTTGAAATAAAAATAATTTTTATTTGTATTTTTCGCTAATATTAATAAAAGCAATCGTTTTGAAAGAAATTGAAAGAAAAGAGTGTTTTGATTTTTTGGTTAACACCCCAATGTAGTCATATGGCTACCATTTAGCCACGCCCACCCAATGACTCCCACTAAAAAAAATGATGCAGTTATCTTTAGAATGCCCATATTATCCCTAAAAACATCAAAGTTAATTTTTTACCCACACATTAATAATGTGGAAAGGAAAGGGTTAAATAACAAACGAATGTTTTTCTATAACTTTTACTCACGTTCTCGAGGGTTCTGTACATTTTTTCTTGAGTTAAACGTGTAGAAACGGAGTATACTTCATATCCAAATTAAAAGGGGTTTCTGCCTTGGAAACATCGAATAATTTTAATATTCGCCGAGTAAATGAATAAAATATTTTCCGTGTGATTTGTGACTTTCTTACATCAGTAGACAAAACTGATATGTATTTTTACTTAATTTCCTCTTGTTTACTATTTTGTAATACAAAATCATTATAATCTATACAGAAAAAGTTTAAAATTTTTATTTAATAAAAAAAAAAACCAACTGATTTATCCATCACAATGCGACATTCAGATAAGTTAATCATGTGCATTCATAATATCGGTTGTAACTTGTAGTATATTCTTCAAACAAATAAATATATGTACGACAATCTACATATGTATGTACACATACCCAATATCACGCTTTCATTTAATTTTCATCAAATGTCAATCATAATTTCGATGCCTGTCTGTGATTGTCACGGTTAACGTTCTGCTGAGAAACCAATTGTGTGGATTCACCCACCAAGAATGATAAGTGACAGGCCCCAGAACTGGGAAAATCCTGCAATACCTAAAATCCATTGACATTTTGCCATTCTGACATTCTTCAGTCACCCTTTACAATTTCATAAGTGCACTTTTAATATATAATCAAATGCTTGTCAAAACGTCAACTCTCATATTTGATTATTTTAGTAAGGACAACGACGGTTACATATGGCGTTTCACTAGAGGAATTAAAACATCCAATTAAAAGAGCTATGTCAGATACCCTTATTGCTAGTTTTGTTTATAAAATACCAAACTGTGCTTGTAAGAGAATGACAATCATCCTTTCATCGACCAAAGGGTGCATAAGCGCAATTAATTTTTTGCTATAAGAATAGCGAAAACGAAAAAATTTTAACACAGCAGTTAATAGACATGTGCAGTGTCAGATGCTCTGTTTATTTTTTATATTTAAAGACATGTATAAGCAATTTCAATGCATACTTTTATATATTCTTTACAAACATACACAACTCTATACGTAGGAGTAAATCAAAAGTCAAGGTCAAGTAATCAATTCTATCTGTGGCGCTCTTTTTATAATTTATTGGCGCTAATACCCTTATGAAGCCATTCACACAGTGTTGGTATTAGGGGTCAGTTTTGGCTCCAAGGGTGGTGCCCAGACTTTCTTTACATTGGGAGTTAAAACTGGAACCTTCAACGTAACAAATGATGATACTAACCACTACATGCTTATGGAGGTATGTTCCTACCTACTCATCGAAGGTAGGTAGCTGAGAATCTATATATATAAAAATAACCTGTTCGTTAAAGACTCAAAAACTAACCATCCGATTGAGCTGAAACTTACACAATATATTTGTGTTATGAAGTGTTATCGGAAAAGTTGAAGTTTTCAAGTTCTTAAAATTATTACTACACCACTTCACGGTGACAGTTAACAATGAAATGACACTTCTCATTCAACGCAATCGCACAAAGTTACGGTCGGCTAATGCGTGCAACTGCCGTCGATGAGCTTGCTAGAACCGTGCTGGCAGCAAGAAAATGTCGGCTTCTGTTCCCATTCAACGTTTCTTCGCCATGTCCTTCAACAAGCCCCAAGATAGCGGGTATTGATCATAGCACTTGACCTGAAACATACTAATGAAGTCTACAGTCAGGCTCTTAAATAATTAAATAAGCATTAAAAGAAGGGCTGCACGCATGATTTTTTTCATCAGAACCAGGAAATACAAACGTTGATGAATCTATTTATATATATAAAAATGAATCGGTGTCGTGTTCGTACGCGCATAACTCGGCTAAACATCATATGATTTGCATGGGGATTTTTTTGTTGGATTCGTAGTAAACACACAACGGAGGAAAAGTCGGAAAATCGTGAGAACCCATAATTGCATAATTTCAGGGGTAGATGGTCGCTTTCGAAAGAGACATCAATAATTCAATCAATTTAGGCGGAACGAAGTTCGCCGGGTCAACTTGTTATCTAATAAACAAATCTAACTTTAGCCACATCAGTTAAGCCGTTCAAATGTTATGATTCAATCTAATGAAACACCTGGATAAGCGTATCCACGATAAAAGCAAGAGTTGGAATGAAATTTAACTTACGTGTCCGAAGGAAACAGCTAGTTAACAATAAAATAAAGTTTGAGTTAAAAAAAAAGATGATATATTTTGAAACTATACTTTGGCTTAAGGCGTCATACGTATTTTAACTTACTGTTATTTTGAAAATAAGAAATCAGGTAATAATTTTGAATGAAAATTCAATAATAATTTTGAAGTTTTTAAGAAACAGAAGCAGAATTCAGTCATACCTTGTGCATAAATGCACATGTACATAAATGTAAAAGTAAATTCTCAATTTGTGATTTTTAACGCACGTACTTAAATGATCCTTGCTTTTTCTGACTATTCATGCACTTCTATTTTGGCCTATATCTTGAGGATTTATTTGCAACGTCACTTATGAAGATTTGCTTTAACTACTTCTGTCCAAACTTAGGTTTGGAGCGTATGGTGATATATGACAAAAATACTAGGCGTGTTACACAGATAAAGTACTTCTGACTACTTTTGTGACGATTTGACTTGCTCTGTTGAGAAAGTGTGAAACACGGCTACTGAACGTTCACTTCAAAAATATCCAGCAGATCTGGTTTTTAACCTGTGCTGTTTTTTCTGCACAGTAAAAGCAACATTTTATTTCCAGAAAACTGCAATATGTGAATTTCTTTGGCTTCAAAATGTTTATGACTTTCATTCAGCATCATCACATATGACCATCTGCGTTTTATTTAAAACAGCGATTCGAACATCGAACTCAACCTTAGATAGTTTGTTCTTATTTTACAAGTCTTATACATCTGTATGCGTAAAATTTACTCTTTTCTGGATAACACCATTTTACAATATGTAAAGGAATTTAGTTTTTCAATTAGTGCGTTAAAGGTTTATGACTTCTTTTCAATTAAACCACGGGCAATACAGAAGAGACGAAGGAGATACTGTCGCAACAGGTTTGGTTTTAAATGTTTACGGATTATAGTGCTGAGAAACACAGAGCACACAGCACAATGTAGATAATTTTGCATTAATGTTGTACGACTAAGGAAAGAATCCCTATAAATGCCTATAAAGGCTTAAGGATGAGCAACCGGCTATTTCGTTTCAGAGCTGTTTGTGAAAAAAGCGATAAAACGGTAAAATATAGGAGAAATTTATCTGTTGTTGTCATTTGTCCATTTTACTTCGCAATGTTTTCGTCGCCTTTACGTCTCAATGCACGTTTTCGAATTCTATCTCAAATGGGCAGAAAAGTTTGTTTTGCACCAGATGTATCTTATAGTTTTGAAGAGTATATGTAGTATTTCATGCATCGTTTTATAAAAACCTAGAAATTTCACATCATTTTTGATGACTTCGTATAGGTGGTCGTTCCAACGAAGTTTATCATCAACGAACATAACATGAATAGTGGTTTATGGTTTGCGTTTCGTTTAAATGACAGGAGACAGCATTCATGAATTTGACGCGAGTTAACGGTTATACGAAACTGAGGATATTGTCGTTAGAGAAGGAAAAGACTGAGTTAGAAGTCGCAGATAAGAAATCGTTTATGAAAATGAGACAGAGAATCGGAGCCTTGGAAACACCAATATGTATGTATATGGTGAATTGCGGACTTGAAAGGTAGTTTTGAATCCAGTGAAGAAGAGATACATCGATGCCATATGCACGTATTTTCGATAAAAGAGCTTGGTGCCAAAAACTGTAAAGTACTTTTGAAATATAAAGAGCAACAATCTTACTTTTACTTAATCGATGGAGAGATTCGTTCCACTTCTCGATGAGAAGTGGACCTGTTACTACAAAAACTGTACTGCCAGTCATTAATCGATATATTTACTAAGTTGACGATTAATCAGCTTTTCCACGACTTTGAAGAAAATGGACGTATGTCGTACATTACATCGGAACTGTGGGTGGAATACCTACCTATGTACTGAGTTTCAAGTTCCTAGGTCTACTAGAAGACCCTCAAATGGGAATAGGCACGTCATATACTTCCGGTACACTAAGTAACTTTAAATTTGGTGTACAGGTGGGCCGTACCTCACACATAAAATTTAAGTATCCCCATCCAGCCCCCCAAAAAGGGTTATAATCGGGGGAAAAATTGCTTCTAAATCCGAAAAAAAAGGAAATTTTATTAATTTACAGTTATAAATTTTAAATTTTCAGTAATTCGCCTTTGGTTATATTCCAAGGCCTACGTTTGTACCGAGTTTCAAATTTCTATGTCTACTAAAAGTCCCTCAAATAAGAATAGGCACGTCAAATAGGATCTCGGACAATTCAGTTAGGAGCTTGAAATTTAGTGTGCAGGTAGGTCGTACCCCACAAATAACCAAATATTGTGATTTTTTCAAATATGTCCTCCTAACCTCCCAAAAAGGGACACAATCGTGTGGTATTTGTTGATCTTGTTATTTATAATTTTTATTTTAATGCCAGTCCTTGACTTTCATAACCAAATGCCGTCAATCCATGGCTCCTCCAACCAATATGAGTATCTACCAAATAAATCAATCCCAATCGCGAATAAACTAAAGCAATTTACAACGGAACGTACTGTAAAAACATTCGGTCTTCTTTAATACGTTTTCACGGAATTCACCGGCTCCAAGGAGCTGTATAGTCTTTATGTTTATATTAAAGGCATCAGATAGTTAAAAAAAACAATGCCTAAGTATGTATATCATACCTACTTTCTACTTGTCTGTATGCATAGTTACATTTCAATCAAATTGGGTGGTCAGTAGCTCAGCTAATTACCTACTCTATAGTATGTATTATAGGTAAAAATTCTAATAGCATTCGGTGCATTTCTGTGAGAAATTTCAGGGATTAAAGTGTCTCTCATTGAAATATGATATCAATTAAAGTGTCATCTTGCCTTGAAAATAATTACATACTGTATAGAACTATAGATGGTGAATCATAAAAGAATGATGTATGTGTGATATTGAATTGAATTGGAATGGCTCGCTCAAGTCAAGTGCGATGACGGCATTTAAGTTCATCTTTTGAGTGTGGATGAACACATTTGGAGAATGCAGACAAAAAATGAGGAAAATAAAGGTTAAAACAATTAAATTCGAATGCATTAAGAATTATTTGTGTTTTTGGAAAAGACGTGCAAGCAAGGTAAGTTCTCCGATGTGGGAAGAAGCGAAATGAAGGGGGACTTTTTTGCTTTACATTTTACCGGAGTATTATAGTATTCATTTAGCTATATGCAAGCACTATATATTTATTTACACATTTGGACAACATAAACAAATCAGAATAAGTATTAACTGGGGAATTAATGATAAAGGGCTTTAGAAATGTACTCATATGCACATGAAAGCGAAGTTATTTCACAATCTAGACGGATGGCATCAATTGGAGGAACGTTAAACATTGCGACAATTGACTTTTCCCATCCTGCGAAAGTAATATTTATATACTTGTTGCCAAGATTTTATCAAGGTTTTGACTTGTCATAGGTCAGGGACAGCTATGTTTTCCTCTAGAGCTGTTTACTTCTTTAATCAAAGTCCAAAGAAATAAAATGTTTGGTCTTAGGGCATGTTGGTCAGCGGGCTTCTTATTTCTTCACAAGTGTTCGACCAAGCATCAATGCATTTCTTTCGAAATGAGGAAGGAGACACAGTTATCGTCAACGGTCTCAGGTATAGAGCGATGTTAACAAATTTTCTGTGGCTAGAGCTCGACAGCATCGATATATCCGAGTTGTGGTTCCAACAAGACGGCGCTACATGACATACAAGCGACGCAACGCTCGAAGTTGTTAAGGAGCGTTCATCAATTGGCCGCCGCGATCATGCGACTTGACACCACTCGATTATTTTCTCTGGGGCTACGTCAAGTCCTTAGTCTACGCTAACAAGCCAACCACTTTGGACGAGCTCGAGGCCAACAATAGCGTGCCACTGTCGGAATAACGCCGTACATATTGAACCGAGTCATCAAAAATTGGACCGACCGCTTGAAGCGCTGCCGGCGGAGGCGAGGCGGCCATTTGAATGATGTGCCATTCCACACATAATGGCATGAACGTTGCTTCAAAATAAAGCCAGAATCAATTTTATATCTCACCGTTGTTGTTTTATTTAAATTTTTTTCCTATCGTTCTTATCTGGTCACCCTATAGAATGTTTTATGAGAAAACTCTCTTTCCTGATGAAAGTAAGAATGTCCCCTACTTTCATCAGGAAAGTCTAACGTCTTTTGGCTTAATTGTTACGTTTTGTTTAGAAGTTGTTTTGGACATTTTGTAATATAGTTCCTGTCTACAGTATAAAACATTACACATTAAACAAAAACTATTTGGTATTTACCACCACTCCCCACTTCCCATAATGTATGAAAGTACGTGTTACTTAAGATTACTTAATAAAACAAAAATTATACCACAAATAATCCGGAGACCAAATTGTTACATTTTCAATTATTTGATGAAAGGGACAACGTTATGTATTACATTTCTTTGCCTTCAATTTCGTGACCTGCAGCTGGAGCTACGTATAAGCTATGGCGAAGCAACATAGGACAACACCAAATGTACAGAATTCACATTCTGAATATCTTGGGACAACACAAAGTGTATCTTCACGAACAATTTAAGAGAACTCAGTGCTTATTTACTTAAGAGATGGAAAATGTCCAACGAATGGAATGGAATGGAATTGGCACATCGTCACGGTCCAATTGAATATGAAGAAAACAAAGATGGCCATCCTCTGCAAAGTATTTAGGTATATGTTATGTAGTTGCTCTGCGACCTTTCAACAAACTAGCGATTAGGTCAATGATTTCTTTTGTTGTTGTTGTTGTTGTTCTTGTAAAGCTGCAAAGACGACTAGGTTCATATTAGTTGCTATTGCTACTAAGTTGGAGTATTCTAATCGAAAAGACGTTGGAATGTTAAATAAATTATTAAATGGCTGTGAGATGTACAAATTACTTGAATGTGACTGTTGGGTGATGCAATCAAAGTATTGAACGTTGTTGGAGCAAGAGAAGAATTTCTATTCTAAAGGTTGCGATGAGAAATTAAGTTTCAGAACTGTGGGAGTAATCTAGTTAATAACTTTTGTAGAGAATGCGTAATCAATTATTAATCAATGAATAATTTCTATGACTAACTCTGCGTGTGTATGTATGTACTTACTTTGTATTGCAATTGAAATACATTGTATGTAAGCAGTCATTTTTAGATAGAATTTTATAAGTAACAAATTGTTCAAAAGCAACCATCTTGCTCTACAATATTTATGTTTTATGCACCATCTATCTAGTAGTACGAATTATTAATGATACCACTGTACAGCGAAGAAAATACCACTGACATTTGAATACTCATTTCTTGATGATTTGCAACATACAGTTTATTAATGACTGCAAGCGGTTAGTAAAAGAGGGCTACATTGTTTCTTGTATTCCAATATTTTATCGATTGAAAATTTCAAGCCGGTTAGTTCTATTCGTTTTAAGTTTAGTTTAATGTTTTTGCATTATCTACTTAAACAAATAAACTGGCCACTAACGAACAATTATGAAGCAGGTAAAAAGTGTCATACATTGTCCTCTGGTTAATCGAAGATAAATTCTTCCGCCATCTTAAGGTACATATTAAAAACGGACTCATGAAGAAATATGCGTTGATTCGTAAATTTATTAACGAGGACGAAAATTAAGATCTGCTTCGACAGCGTTATGCAAAAGCGACTTGAGAATGCTTTAAAGGAGTCGGAAATAACAGTTTGAAGACTAGAAGGACTAGAGCTACTCGAGCTTTACAAGCAGAAGGCAAGGGAGGAACACCGGCTTCTCAGAAGGAAAAAGAATGAGCATAACAAGTGATATAGGAAATAGAGAGATGCTACTGTTTTGAAATGTTTACCAAAGGGTAAAAAAAATATCGCTACCTGAGTACAATAACCAGATTTTCTTCATTTTTGAGATAACTGGGTTTTTGAATACCTGGATTCGATAAGAAAGGGTTCAAATGACTGAACACCCCATTTTTCCCACTTCCTGTCATCTATTTTTTTTTATTCTTAACGAAGACCCCTGGCACAAGAAAAACAATCGTGTGGTTATCCCGGAATTAGTTTGTAAAAAAAAGTATAAAAAGTCAAGTTATCTAGTTATTGCATTCATGTGACAATATGTAAAGGCTACAATATCCGAACCAAAGCCTGCAAATACAAACAAGAGAAACCAGTCAGTGAGGAGGATATAGAAGGACTATTTCTACAGACTGTTTAAAGCCAACGAACGCAGAATGAACCATTAAATCTGGAATAGATGGGATCTAATAATTCCGTTCAACCGATTTGGATTTTATCTAAACTTAAGTCCAAATAATTATTTAAATAAAAATAAATTTTTAAGGTGCAACGTTTTTAAGACGGACTAAAACGTAAAAATAATTTTTCCTAGCCGCATACAAATTCAGATTCCTAACTCCATACAGATAGTCCTGAAAATTGGTTTTTGTGAATTTTTGTAATAGCTATGAAAATAATTGTAAGATTTAAAACGAAAAACGTGGCGCGCACTTAAGTCGCTAACAATTTTATTGCACTGCAAATGACGTGAACTGTTGTGTCTTTTCTCATTTTTATCTTGCGCCACGTTTTTCGTTTTAAATCTTACAATTATTTTCATAGCTATTACAAAAATTCACAAAAACCAATTTTCAGGACTATCTGTATGGAGTTAGGAATCTGAATTTGTATGCGGCTAGGAAAAATTATTTTTTACTTTTTAGTCCGTCTTAAAAACGTTGCACCTTAAAAATTTATTTTTATTTAAATAATTATTTTCTGTTTTTTAGTCTTGTATACTATAAGACGACTGTCGCATACTCTATTCTTATTCTCAATGAATTTTCACATAGTAGGCCGTTAAAAATAAGCAAAATACAGGTGACAATCGTCTTCTCGGTCGTAGTAGCCATAATTAATAACCATTAAAAAAATTTCATTAGCAACTCTGAGTGCAACCGTAATAGAAAAGAAATTGTGTTTACTCATTGTAAAATTGTTTCCCAAAATTACTCAATCACATACCAACATATGTATGTACATCTTTTTTCAAGAAAATCATGAATGAGGGTGTACAACAAAAAATATACACAAACTAGAAGCCAGAAAATAAAGAATTATTATGTTTCGTCTGCCATTACTCCCTTCGCCGATCCCTAATCATACACATGAAGTGGTTGCTGCGGCAACGAAGAGGAAATAAACAAACAATCCAAAAAAGGGATTTTATTATCTTTGGTAGTATAAAACAAAAATAACCATTATAAAATTTGCATTGGCAACTCAAAAACTATACACAAACCGCCAGAAAAATAGAGAGTTGTGCTTCGTCTGCTATTACTCCCTTCGCCGATCCCTCATCATAAACACACAATCCGAACAAAAAGGGAAAAAACAACCCTTAAGCGATAAATATGAATGTGCCAATGTGAGTTGCCAATGTACATCTGAAAATGATCATTATTTTGTGAAAACGACTGTCGGAACCCTCACGAACAGACTCAAAGTGAGTAAATATTGCATTGTCATCCAGTTCTGACCTATGCTTAAAATTGCAAGTCTCTAGCTCATCGGGAACTTAGTTAAAAATCAGTTGCAAGATTTTTACCGAACAGACAGACACCAAAGCGAACTAATAAAAACGTTTTCATAAAATACTTGTGGTGCTGATGGAGTCAGCTGCCGATCTGTTGAAAGCAGCAGAAAATATCTTGATAGCAGCATGCACGTCTTTTTGTTACCGTGTTGCCGACAAATGTAAGTGTCAAAGCCGCAGCTTTAATAGGGGTCTGTTGTACTATTTAGTTTGTACTGAAGATTGCTTAAAGGAAGTCGTTCTTCCTTTTTTCTCTTTTATTCGGCTACGTTCGTAATTGTATTAATGTGTCGAAAACCTGGCACCACCTTTCTACAGACTAAAAACAAACTTTGGAGAGTACAATTTTTCTCATAAGAAGCCTATTAATCGTCTGTAAAAACTTAAGGTTGCGAGAAACTAGACTTGGACCCTAGACTTGTCAGCTAGAAGTCCAATGATGTTTGAAGGTTTGATGCCACGAATACGAAATGCAACTTGATGCCGTACCACGGTCGATATCACAGTTTTCCTATACACGAACGTTATGCAGGGCATAAATTCTTCCTTTGAGCAATTCATCGGAGATAGATATCATAGTCTTTCTAAAGACTCACCTTTTCTCATACGCAATTTTATGAGGTTAGACAACTCTTCTTATTTTTCACCTTAAGAGGTCAAGTTTTACAATCGGTCTGAAATTTTGTTTCGAGGTTTGAACACAGCTTCACATTACGATACACTAGGAATCGTTTGCAAACATGTATGCGGGTGTACGTGTGTGTTAAATTTATTTTTCTTCGATATCTGATTAGATTTTGAGTCAAATTGGTCTAGCGCACAAATCATTCACCTACATATGTATACATACATAAACACATATTTCAGACTTTCTTTTATGATTCTAGACTTTTTGTTATGATTTCAATTGAATTGGGGTTCAGGTTACTATGTTTTTATACATATTTGCATCGAGTTAATAATTTTGTGTGCAACTTAACTCTTAACTTCATGGATTATGTCATATCATAGCATAAGACACTGAATATGCACAACATTACATAATTTAAAAGAAAACTTACAATGAGAACTTGTTTTTAATCGTTGCTTCTTATATTGTTTTTGATTTTTTTTTTATGAAATCTGTGCAGATCACTTGATTGCTTTCAGTATTTTTTCCCGGTCAACGTAAATTGCTTAAATTTCTTTTAAATTTGCCCAAAGGATACACGCACTCATTTAAAAGGGTCGTCTGCGGGTTTTTTCGTGACTGAAAGCAGGGATTGCAATGTTACTTGAATTTTCCTTTTTTAATCGAATAGATCCCCACACGCACGTGGAAACAGTCATTGCACATCTAATTCGTACGAATTTTTCGAGTTTCTTTTAAAAGTGGGAGCAATTGAATGAATGAAGTATGAATCTATTGTTAATAGCTACGCACATAAGTAGCATGCTATTCGGAATGCTCTGTTATTTATTTCACTCAGTCAGTTTGGTTGTCATTTTATATCGTGGTTGTTACTCCCTAAGTGAATAATTCGGACAAATTGAATAAAAAAAAAAAAAGAAACTAATAATATTTCCGGTTCCCTGGCTTTGCATGTGACAATAAGGGCAGTAGACGTTTATGAAAGTATAGGCAAACTCTAGAATGCTTCTTCACATCAATTATTTCACCGATCCTAATTATTTCAGCTTCATTGCGTGCACTGAAATTGAGGTCTATTTTTCTTTTAATGGCAAAGTTGTATCTATACAATTGAATTACAATTTTTATTCACACGTACAACAATAGAACTATATATGTACATACATATGTTCTTACTTTTAGCCTTTTCGAATTGTAAAAAAAAACTGTATTTGAAATAGATACTAACTATGTACATAGTTTCCTTATTAAATAGTAAATAAATAAGTAATTAAATAGTAATCAATTAAAAAACTAAATAGAAAAGTATGTGAGTACTTACCTAAAACACAACAAATTAAATAAATAATTTAAATACTGAAGAATATCGAAGAGAGCTAAAAAAAACCAAAAGCCTGGTTACAGGCTACAGACCAGGAACATTCGAAACAGTGAGGGTAATATTGTCACCGACCCACAGGGAATTGTGGATGTATTTAAACAGCATTTTCAACAGCTGCTTGATGGGCATGACCAGGAGAGAGTGATAGAGTATGAAGAAAACTCACTTTTAGTCGATGAAGTAGTTTTTCCACCCAGCCTAGAGGAAGTCAGCACAGCCATTAAAAAGCTGAAGAACAACAAGACCGCGGGCTCAGACGGATTACCGTCAGAGCTTTCCAAAGCTAATGGCGATGTTTTGGTAAGCAGTATGCACTAGATCATCTTGTAAAGTAAACGGAGCAGATAGTGCGAAAGGCCGGCGTAAACATAGAAGGCACTATATTTAAGAAATCCATCCAGCTGCTAGGATACGCATACGATATCGACATCATCACCCGTTCCCAGCGTGCCATTATTGAGACTTTAACGGCAATAGAAGAACAAGCCAAACGAGTTGGCCTCACGATGAACAAGGATAAAACAAAGTACATGCTGTTGACAAAAAACCGAGCCGTCGAACATTGTCTAGGACAAAACCTAACAATTGGCAGTTATAATTTGAAGGTAGTGAACTCCACAAATGACACCCTAGTGGAGATTCGACGAAGGATAACCTTAGGATAATCTTGGGATTCTTCGTAAGAAAAATTCTACGTCAAATATTTCGTCCTGTCTGCGAGGAGGGCGAATGGAGGAGAAGATATAACCACGAACTCTACGAGCTGTATAAAGACGTGGATGTAGTCCGGCAGGCAAAAATCCGTCGACTGTACTGGCTCGGCCGCATCGAGCGAATGGACGAGAATGTTCCAGCTAAGAGAACCTTTGAATCCCAGCCACCTGGCTCACGATGAAAATGTTTAAACATCAGGCAATCGCGGACGCCAGAAACCTCGGTCTATTAAACTGGATGCAGCGTGCCGGGACCGTGAAGATAGAAAGCGGCATTAGTTCAGGCTCAGACCTTCCAAGGGTCTCTGGGCTGATAAGTTAGTAAGTAATTTAAATACTGATCAAAAAAGACAGTCTGAGTCTTTGAACACCCCTTATTCAGTGAACCATTGCTTTAGAAATATTTATTTTAATTCCCACATCCCATTTTGAATAAAACAAAACATCCATGAAACAAAGGATGATGGTTTTTTTACTTTAAATATGGTGAATTTTTTGAACAATTACTGAAAGTAATTTGGAATTTTTTTTTAAAGTGATTGATAGGTCAAGGGTCGTCTGTGTAGTTCATGTTCAATCATTAAAATTTTACCAGAGATCACCATAAGACGCCGGGAATGCTCAAGAACTTGTAAAAATCGGTAATAAATGTGGAGAATGTGGAAATAACGCCGGGAAAGGCATTTAATAGTGTGTATGCTAATAGAGGTTTCGTAAGCAAACCTATTTTACTTCCAATGCAGGGTGACTGTAATAAAATTTCCATTGCATGAGTAATTTAAAAAAAAAAAAAAACAAACTTGACAATTACCTACTTATTCTTCTCATTTACAGTTTCATCGCAAAAAAAAAAAAATGTACACCCCCATTACGATTAGCGAGTCGAACTCCCTTGCGAATTACTGCTGTCGTCGTATTACGGTTGGCGAAGTTTCTCATTCGCCTTTGAAAACAATGTTGCCAACCAAATACCATGAAATGACATGAAAAAGTAAAAATTAATTTGTTCGCCTCAAATGTCAAAAATTTAGCGAATTGTGATTTCCCGTTATTGTGGTTTGTGAACGTTCGCTAAACTTGTGGCAGAATCACTCGAATCAAAATATTCAGTAATAAGGAAAGCGAACGAGCAGCCACTATATTTTTGTAGGTGTTATTTTTGTATTTTCGAAAATGTGTAATAGAAAATGGTAAATCCAAAAAGTATTGATAGTGGAAATGATTTGTTTTCATATTATTTTTGTTTAAAACAAATTTCGTAAATAACATTATTACATCGCTATTTGCCTTTACGAATTTTATTAAAAAATACATCGAATGTATTTTTCAATATTTACTCCTCTCTTGTTAACGTGTTTACCGAGATATAAACGTCAGATCAGATTCTAGAGTAGTACTACACCGTGTAGGCATAACGGATCAAATGGCAAGAAAATACTCCGTGAAATCGAAATCGCAAAGATGGCCTGCGCAAATTTTTCTTCAATTCATTTTCTAAACTTAAGATTGTAATGGTGGAGATGGTGAGGGGTAGTGTGATGGGAAATACTAGATGAGAAAACTTTGCGGGAAGATGGAGTAGGGTTAAGATTGAAGGGTGAGGAAAGGAGAAGGAATTCTCGGTGACTTCGAAGCGGGGCGCATGCCTTGCTGGTCTTCCGCTGAAGCTCGTCGGAGGGTGGGTTCTTGCTCCCAAGTCTCCCGAGTATCACCACTTACACAAAAAAATTGCATGCTGCGATAAAAAAAAAAATTACTAAGAAAAAAAAAAATGGAACGGAAACGCGAAAAACTAAGCAAAAGATATTTCAAAGCTAAAAAGAAAAAACGAAGCCAGAAAAGGGATACCTGACATCACCACGGGAGGAACTGGTGTTTGTCCTCCTAGCGGGTCTACACCCACCCTGCCATGTGCCAATGTCCGCTGTATTTGATATGGCACCCTGAAAGGAACGGTAACTCTCTTTTACTTACCGCGAGGACCACCCAAACTTGCCATTGAAATGAGACACAAAAGAATAACGTTAATGGATCATAATAATTGTATTGCAATAAAAAAAAATAACAATAATTCATCTCGAATCAAATAGATCTTCGCAAAAAAAAAGTTAAGTAGTCAATTCATTTCGATTAATTAATAATGGCCCTATATCACGGAGGGTGTTTGGTGCCCTGAACTCTCACAACCTTAACAGTTGCCCCCAAAAAAAATTATTCCTTTCTACCAATATGTAGATTAATGCGTATGTTTATCTGTTTTAATTCGTTAAAGATTGCTTACCTGGTCATCCGCGTCGTCATGCCTGTCGATGAGGATTCCGCAGCTGTAAAAATCTACTTTTTTTTGTTTTGTTTTCTCTAGCTGGTTTTCTTTTCTTTAATATAGGTTACTCAAAACAAACACACAAACACACGTTTAAAAATAAAGATAAGGGGGGAATTTCTTTAAGGACGGCTATCAGGGTAACAAACTCTCTCACTTTTGAAGCATACTTTTAGGCCTTTGAATTAACATTGCACTAACAAATTACACTATACAATAAAAAAAAAAAAAAAAAAAACGTGGAATCTGGTGTCGTAGATGCGTCTCTCTGTCTCCTATCGTCTCTGGGATAAGCGGGGTAGTCGAACTAATGAGGTCGGGACGTCCTGCACTTTTTCTCTCTCTTTCTTTTTGTTTTTTTTCTTCTTTATTTGTGGGCCTCGGTTTTCACACTGATTTGCTTGACGGCCGAGGTTGTGAGGGGGGGAGTCGAAGGGTTTCACCATTCACGATTCCCGATTAAGCCGGAAGGGGTTGGAGGGGGCGATCTTGCAACTTAAAGATCACTGCCCACGGCGATTACGCAACTAGGCGAGCAACATAAAACGGGTAGAACACTTTCACTAGGGTTTTTTTTTCTCTTATTGTTCCCTTTTTTCTTTATCTTTGTTTCACAGCGCGGGCGCAACGTTTAGGAGAGGGGGGGCGGAGAACGGCGCTCTCCTTTTTTGGATGTACTTTTTTTTGTACAGGTGTGCTAATGAATTGGACGCGTTATATTTATATCATTATCGCTAAAAATTATTCGATATTTAGGTTTTATCAGTTTTTTGACGATGTTTGCGTTTTTTCCTTTTTTTTAATCTTGCGCACTTTTCACCTTAAAATTAACCCCGGGTTGCGATACCGCCGCTGATCACTGCTCCTAGTCGACTGACTCTCCGGCATCGCGGCTTTTGCCCTTCTTCCTAGTTTGTGACACTGTGTCCCAAAATCGGTTCTCTCTCCCGTTTTACCACTGCTCAGAGATCTTACCAACACAAAGATAATGTCTCTTGCGGATCTATCGCCTGATCAATGGTAAGGAACGCTAGTCTGCTGGTCCCTCTCGGGCCCGTCGCGAGATTCCTCCCTCTAGAGACCACAGCACCAGGCTTGGAATACCATAGACCATATATCGCCTAATTTTACGGGTCTATCGTCCGTCCACACCATGGGGTGGCCATGGTGTAGTGGTTGCATCTTCGCTTGTCACGCTGAAGGTTCCAGGTTCGAATCCCGATGTCAAAAAAAAAAATCGATCAACTGCGAAAAAAAAAAAAAAAAGCTGACGTCAACTCTACTGCATAGGCATAACACTGGCAGTAGGGTGGTCATATGGCTTTAAAGTGTTGATTGTACTAATAACATCGGGCTATTCGAAAGAAATACTGTGAATTATAAGCAATGGCAACAGTACCAATAATTCTCCCCAGTCATTCTGGACACCACCCTCGGAGGAAAAAGACTGAAACCTAATTCTACCTGAGTTTCAAAATCACTACATCAACACTAGCGCGGTGTGAATAGCATCTTAAGGGTAATTCATAGCGCTAGTGAATTATAAAAAAAAAAAAAAAAAATGTACTAGAATATCAATGGACAAATTTTCATGAAAATGGTCTTTCTAGATATAACGGTTGTTTTTCAAACGTCATCTTAGGGACCAATGTACATTTTTTTGGCGTTCAAAATAATAGCAGTGTTTTCTTTTGCTCGTGCGTTTTTGTTTATTTAAGCATATTTAATTGTTTTTTAAAATAATTATTGAATTTTTTAAGTACATTTTTGGGATCTTTAGAATGGGGCGAGGAAGACATTGTTCTAAGGAAAAGCGATCCCTTATTCGAAGGCTGCTTGACCAGGGTAAAAAGTACAAAGAAATTGGACAAATCGTTGGCTGTTCTGCAAAAATGATTACTAATGCCAAAAATATGTAGAAAAACCTGAAATCCAAGGTCGAAAAAGAGTTCTGTCTGCAAAAACGGTGAAGAGAAATGTCAGATATTTCGCAAACAATTCCAGTACTCCTGCTACAGAAATAAAAAAGGAATTCAAATTATCTCATGGTGTTGTAAAGGTACGAGGGGTTCTAATAGAACATAATTTATATGCCCGTAGTCCGAAAAAAGTCCCACTTTTCAAAAAACAGTACCTATCAAAAAAACTTAAGTTTGCTAAAACTAATATTGACGTTAAAACATAGAGGATCCAGTATTATGGTTTTGGCATGCTTCTCGTACTACGGCGTAGGCCCAATATTTTGGATAAAAGGGACAATGGGTCAAAATTTATACGTTGAAAACCTTGGCCGAATCATGCTTCATTATGCTGCATTTGAAATGCCTCTTAAATGGGTGTTCCAACAGGACAGCGACCCTAAGCATACCAGCAAGACGGCAAAAAATTGGTTTCAGGTGAACGAAATTGAGGTTATTGGTTGGCCTGCTCAATCCCCTGACCTCAACCCAATTGAAAACCTTTGGGCAGATGTAAAAGAAGTTGTTTCCGAGTCAAAGCCGCTCAACAATAACCAACTTTGGAGAGTAGTCGGGCGTTCATGGAAGGCAATACCGCTGGTCTGGTGTCAGGCCTTAGTTAAATCTATGAAGCGCCGATGTCAGGCAGTCATACAAAATAAAGGCTTTACTACAAAATACTAAGCTAAATAATTATAATTAGAACGACTCCGCTTTTATTTTCATGTTTTTTAGCACTTTATTGAAATAAAACCCTTGCACTGCTATTATTTTGATTCCTCACTTAGAAGTGACACTTTGAATATTATTTTTTTTTTTACTGCACATAAAAATAATTTTTTCATATTTTCGTGTTTAGTTAATGTTAACCCATAAACAGAAAAAGTTTTGTAATCGAAAAATAAATAAAACCCTATAAAACATAACATATTGAAAATTTGGTAGGTAGGTACTACATCTGCTATTTTTTTGAACACGGCGGTACATATGTTATGTGAAATTTTTTATTAGGAGTGCATTTTTTGGAAGCGTCTATCATTTTTTATACACACACCAAGCTTAAGATCCAAATCAGAGCTATCTCGGATTTGTCTTCGCAGTTTGCATATCTTTATTGCTCTGTCGTCTTCATAATTGTCGTCAAAAAACACATCAACACTGCTAATCACGTTTTATTATTTATATTAACTTTGAACCGCAGAAATCACACCAAAATAATTAATCTTCTTGACATTTCACAACTGTAATTTTATGGTGTTTGGTTGGCAACATTGTTTTCCAAGGCGAATGAAAAAGTTCGCCAACCGTAATACGACGACAGCAGTAATTCGCAAGGGAGTTCGACTCGCTAATCGTAATAGGGGTGTTAAAAACCTTCAATATTTTTGCGTCTTTATCTAGAGATAACAAACAGCCGGAAGGAAAACAAACCGGGCGCAATAGGGTCTTGGAATTTAATTGCAAAAAAAAATTCGCATTTCAATCATATTTCTATTTTCTATTACGTGGGGCGAGAGGTAAGTGAACGATGTATTTTAGCTTTTTGTGTTATTGTCAGTCGGTATGTGACATGTGAATGCTACACACAAAATTTCGGGTTGTCAAAATATAATATTTCGGTTAATGAAAGTTTTTGAAGAGCGTAGGTGTGTGACAGGCACAAACTTAGAGCTATTAGTTTGGATAGCGAAGGAGCGCCTACACCCTTCATAGAATTTTGTATTTTAATTCAGTATCCTACTTAATCAAAATATTGCAAGAACTTCCTATGACGTTTGCAATTTGTTGAAGGTATCATTAGTGAAGTTCTTTTTGCATCAGGACATTTTCAGTTTTAAGCAACACCAACTACTTAGTTGATGTTTTAACAGTATAAAGGTAAATTTATACAAGTTCATATAATACAGAAATAAATGCAATCAATTTGATTTTGTCCCTGAATATTATGCACTTTAAACTTTGGATATACATATATGTATTTTTAGTCTTAGTCTGCCGCGACTCTATCAAACAAGTCACGGACAACCTTTCAGTTTAAGTTTTTAATGTCCAATACGTGCTTAATTGTCGACAAAATTTGTATCTATACTTCATTCAGTATAACGTATTATAACGGATAGCTCACCAGCTATGGGATTGCGCACTATCCCATAGGGTATATTTATTTTGAAACATACTTTGTAACATAGAGAAATATTAAAGTAGTTCAGAAAGGTATACACAAAATTACAGACAGCTAAATAGGGAGATAATGTACACATGTTCGTATATATACATACATGGAGACAGTTTATTTTTAGAACTCGTTTTTGAAGGAACAAATTACCTTTCGAAGTGCTTCTTGCTTTTAACAATCAAAACATGATTTTATTCTATGTCTCTTAAAACATACGGAATATTAACTGACTGAGTCTTATGATTTCTTGTATATGATCGAGTGATCTACAGAACTGGAATGCATTTCTTTATTTTTAAAATTGAGATATTAAGAGCAAAGAGCTAAACATAACAAAATGCAACGATTATAAAGAAAATCTGAGATTCCACATTAATCGGTTAAACTCTTTTTAAGCAACACTACTTTATTTAACTGCAAAAAAAAATATTAAAGCCGCTATTCTGACCTAAATTAGTCACTTTTCTATGAAACAATGAGCCTCATTATTATTCCTCATGCATTTTTTTTAATATAGGAATATATTTTAGTCACTGTTCGTTAAGCGTAAAACCTTTAAGGAAAATAATAAGTTCTAGTCTATCTTTTACTCAAAAGAATATCAGTTTTCAACACACATTTTATACAGATTATTTGTTTAAAAGAAATAAATTTAGCTACTGAATTAGGCAAACAGGAAGCGAATTTATAACGCACAGGTGGTTAAATTTTTTCGTCCAATAGAAATGAAATTAACTTCATAATGTTTATTGCGTCACTTTAAATACAATAAATGTCTAAAAACAACTTTAGTGACATTTTGAAATAAGTATGTTCACAGTCCTTAGACAGCTTATAGAGAGGAGCTTTACTACTTAATTTCTTTCTAAGCCCGAAGAAATAGTGATTGCACGTTTGATTTTTGCCCCGCTGTCAATTAACAAATTTATTGCGAAATCTAAATAGATAGTGATCGTCGCAGTTAATCGTCTTTCTTGATATTAGTTGAACTTAGAATTTTCAGCGTGACAAGCGATGATGCTAAACACTACACCACGGCCCCCCCGTTTTGTACGATTCTCTTTAGAATTATGTGTATTGAAGAAGTCAAAAGACAGCTCGACGCCATGTTAAAACTTATTTATATTTATTATTATTAAAGGTAGGCTCTTGCGACTGACGCAAAAAGATCTATTGTGCCTGAAGCCAGTTAGTCAAGGTGATCCACTATCTACCTTATGAAGTTAAGGACATCTCCAATCGAAGCATTACGAATGTAATCAGCCACGCACTAACATAATACGTGTTCCGCTGATTCATCTTCCTTAAAGTAGAGTCGGCATTCAGATTCCCGAACTGTATTTCGTTTATGTAAGTGATATCTGAGGCTGCAGTGATTGATTGATTGATTGATTGATTGATTTTTCGGACCGGATTTCTGGTGTCCATCCGCTCTACATGACCCAGCCACCTCAGTCGTTGGGCCTTTACTCTTCTGGCTAAGTCGAAGTCGCTGTACAGCCCGTACAGTTCGTCGTTGTATCTCCTCGTCCACTTACCGTCCATGAAGACGGGACCGAAAATCACCCGAAGAATTTTCCTCCTGAAACAGCCAAGAACACCCTCACCCATATTTTGATAGAGTTCATGCTTCTGCGCCGTAGAGCAGGACTGGGAATAGGTCTTAGGTCTTATGTAGGCTCACTTTTGTTGTTCGAGAGTGGGCTTTGCTAGTCCATTGCCTTCTTAGTCCAAAGAAGCAGCGATTGGAAAGAGTTATTCTTCGTTTGATCTCAGTGCTGGTGTCGTTGTCTGAATTGATAGCGGAGTCTAGGTAGACTAGGCATTCTCCATCCTAGACAAACGGCCAAGTAAAGCAGGGATGCCAAAACTAGACATTGTTCTGTATAGCTCGTCCCTATAGATGCTGTCATACGCGGACTTAAATTCGATGAATACATGGTGTGTATTGCTTTGGAGCTCCTGGGTTTTTGCCAAAATCTGCCGTAGTGTGACTTTTTGGTCGATGGTGGACTTTCCTGGCCTAAAGTCACACTGATATGGACCAATCAGGTTGTTGACGAACGGATTCAGGCGTTCACGCAATACGGCAGATAGGATCTTGTAGACGATGTTAAGAAGACTAATATCTTTGTAGTTGGCGCAGTTCATAGGGTTTCCTTTCCTGAGGATCTAGTCCTTTTACACACAGTCGAAAAAGTCTCCGTACAGCAGCTTAATTTTTATATTTTTCCAAGATTATATTTTATAAATTCCAAGAATTTGCGTGCACTATGAGTACCGTTATGATAACGATCATTTGCGGAGATCATTAAATAGAGACAAAAAAGTCTCCGTACAAATGCCATTCTTTTGTTACAATTGACAATTTATGGAGTGTGGTCAGGAATTGCGTGGTTTTTTGGTAAGTTTAAGGGTTTTTAATTGCATTTTAGGTAAAATATTTTGTTTTTTCATAAGGAAATAAAAATGGACAGTACCAAAATATTAAATTCTCTTGGCTAACAAGCAAATTATTTTTGACCTGAGATACGAAGGAAAGTCTCTTGGAGAAATAGCAAAAATAGTCAAAAGACCCCGTTCTTCTATTCAGTACGTGTTGCAACAATTTAAAAAAAAAAAAAACCAATTGCCAATACACCAAGATCTGGCCGTCCAAAGAAGATAGATAGTCGAACGGAAAAGAGATAGATAAGAAGTGTCGAAGAAGATCAAAAGCAAAGTGCTCCTGTTATTGCTGGTCAATTGAAGACTACAGATGAAATAGATGTGTGTCCCCAGACGATAAGAAATTTGTTGAAAAGAAATGGTTATAATGGTCGGGTGAGCCGGAAGAAGCCATTTGTACGAAAAGCATGGCGGGGGCAATGTAATGGTGTGGGGAAGTATGGCCTCTTCCGGCGTTGGAAATCTGGTGTTCATAGATTCCACGATGGACAAACATGGATATTTGAATATACTCAAGGAAAACCTGCATTCAAGCGCTCAAAAACTGGGTCTTGGTGATAATTTTATTTTCCAACAAGATAATGACCCCAAGCACACATCGTTCCTGGTGAAAGAATTGCTGCTTTACAACTTCAGAAAACAAATTAAACACCCTGCTCAGTCCCATGATTTAAACCCGATAGCGCATCTGTGGGATCGTTTAGAGAAAAAAAAAATCCGTCAACGAACAATATCCAACAAAGTTGGCTTGAAAGCCATCTTGCTTGAGGAATGAAATAAGATTTCTCCAGATACGACTTCCAAGCTATTGCATTCGATGAAAAACCGACTGCAGGAAGTCATAGGAAACAAAGGGGGTCCAACTAAATACTAAATTTGGTTATTTCTGACGTTTAATTATTATCTTTAGTTTGGTTCAGAAAATCGAAAAAAAAAAATGAAGTGCACGGAGACTTTTTTGTCATGTTTTTTCCTTTATGTGCTGTGAATTGTTTTTAATTTTTTTATTTTTCAATAAAATGTTATTTGTTTTCTCTAAAAATTTAAGAGTTCGTTCATGTCCTTAACTTCTGGTAGTTTTCAGATTCATACTTTTTTTTTTAAATTTAGAAGTTTATCGTAGGATCAAAAAAAGTAAACAGGTGTACGGAGACTTTTTGGGCTATGTGTATGTTCAGCAACGGATCTTCAGTTTTCCACGAATTACGGTTCGGGTTCGGTTCTCATCACTGACGACGCTGACTTAACAGTCTTGTTTTTAAATTTACTCGCGCTGAAGGAGCCATGGTGTTATGATATTATTCAAACAATGTTGGTGTAGTGGTTTTAAAACTCAGATGGTACAAGGTTTCAGTCTTGTCTCCGAGGGTGGTTTGCGAAAAATTCTCGTCTACCTTTACGGAGGTGCTGCGAGTGAATTGGAGCTCATAAAAGGTAACGTCTTTTTCTTTTAAACTTTCGATAATTCCGCTTCAAATAAATTGTTAAGTTCGAATGTATTTTTTTGTTTGTAGGTACATACTTAACAGCTTTTTCATTTTTATAATTAAATATTTTTCTCAATAGCAAAAACGGAAATTCATGTGAGGTTATTCACCTTTTGTTACTTCAACTAATTACTCTTTAACAAAGCGTTTTAATTGATGGTCGTTTGTTAAAAAATTTGGAAATCATTAATTTTTTCTTCATTAGGTTGAACGTGTACATTAGCATTAGCGCTAATACATAATAAACCAATTCAGTATTTACATTTTAAATGGTATGTAAGTACTTGGGTATTTGTGTGTGCAAAATACATATTCCCTTATGTCATTAATAATTTGTAGCTTGCAGTAATTTTGCTATTAGATCAACCAAAATTTTTTCAAATACGCATACATACATACATCTCTGAAACCCAATTAGTCATTCAAAAGTATCCATATGTACAGTTCATACTCGGTATTCGTAGGTAGGTCATCTGTATGTGGAATAGGAATTCGATATGATCTTGCTTCATTTTCTTCTTCTTAACTCTCTCTTACATATTTATCTAGGCACATATGTGCATACATATACATGAGCATGCAATGGCTCTTTACATTCGCGTAAGTGAATTAAGTATATATTTACTTGAATTTGTACCATCATTGATCTGCACAGAATACATTTTAATTCCCAGAAAAACAAGGTCCAGTTTCGCTCGAGCTCACCATTAACAATGTTGGTTCTACTGAAGTTGTCTCTTTGGTTCACAGGTACTTAGGATTTAAATTCGTCGCTCCAAACACGAAGTGGCGTGTCTGCAAAATCGTAACTTTTCAGCAGAGCCAAAACAAAAATTACCGAAATTTTGTTTTTTATTTTTTTCCTTTTACCGAAAACGTTCAACAAAGTTAACCATTATTTCCAGGAAGTGGTTATTATCATGGGTTAAAATCTTATTTATTTTATCTGTTATTATAGTCACAGAGTTATTATAATGACTGGGAACATTTAAAATCATTTACGTTAAAACTAAAAGTATAAATAAAATTAAAACGGTTTGAGATAAAGATACGCCACTTCGTGTGATGATAAATAACGAATGGTAGATAATATACGCCAAATATCTCAAAATGTCAATTTTTGCAGATACGCCACTTCGTGTTTGGAGCGACGAATTGAATGTGCAGTAGGTACAGCCAAAACATTATCTAAGCAACGTATTTTGAACTTGCGTATTCGATTATTCAACCATTCCCTTGATTGGAGCCATAGAGATTTAAAAAAGGAAAAAAAAATAGAGTTTTTCTCCATCTCAGCACGGGTCCGCACGTAACAGATAATAAACAAAAAAAAGTGAATAAAAACTTCCAACTAATTTGGAGCTGCACTAGAATCCTTATTGATCTCACCTTCTGAAGGCCTTTTAAAATGGACTTCTCAGAAATACATTAGCGGATAAATCCAAGAACTTAATGATACCAGTATGCGGGTTGATTTAATTAGTTTGCTGATGGCTACTGAGGATTCTAAAGAGGAATAAAACATCCTTATCTGAACTAGTATGTATTATCGCCGTCCATAACATGCTAAGATGTCATACAAAGAAACCTAAATTATATAAAAGTGACCCGGTTTCGTTTGAGAAAAAGTGTTGCTATTGCCCTTTCAAATAAGATAAAAAATCCTGGTTAAGAATTTCTCTCGTAAATTCATAAACATCTCTGGTAGGCCTGAAAATGCACAGGTTTATTGGGTATCACAATAGACCTACATACATGTCAAGTCACTAATATAACTTTAGTTGCTGTTATAATATCAACAGCGTCGAATATAATTTGAAGATTATCCAGATCCATTACAATACTTTGGACAAGATATGTTATACAGTCGGAAACGGATAAGTGCAAACCGCATAAGTGCAAAAACCATCTTAGTGCAATGCCTTCCTCTTGCCACGAAAAACCAGCTTCACGACTGTAGGAGGTTTTGTCAGTGTGGTGCTTACCGATTTTGACTCTCTGGATTTGGATTTGGTGGTGGTGTGTTATATTCGGATCGGGTACGCTTCACCTCAGGACTAGGACCCTTTTTTTTTTATAATTCACTAGCGCTAAAGGGGTTATGAATACCCTTAAGATGCTATTCACACAGCGCTAGTGTTGATGTAGTGATTTTTAAACTCACCCTTTATGGTAGGTGCAGATTTGGCGAAGGCCAGAGTACATTTTCTGGTCATGCCGTCTTTAAAGGCCCTTTTGAAGCGCCTCTGCTCGACAGTTTTGAGTTTGTAGAACTGCGATGACTGGTGAGACACATTCTCGCCGGCAGCAACTGTCGTAGTATCTACTGACTTCATAGAGACCTCGCCTGAGAGGAAACTCTCAGCGTCATTCCACAATGTATCGGTCTCGGAGAGTGAGGATATATCCTCATCTTCTAGTCCGAGATCATTGTGGAGGATTGCCGGGGTGACAATGCTGCTACCAGCTTTGTAATTTTCGACAGGTGGCTAACATGCCTTCCCGATGGTTGATGGCATTGGAGAGGCATCACTCTCATAGTTTATTATATTTGTATTAGAAATTTTGAACCTACGAGTAGTCGGGAAAAACGGTCACCTACAGCGGAGCCCGATACGCTGCTAGAAGGCTAGCAGCTAAGCACCCTCTTAGCTATGCATCCTTCGGCGTAAGCTGTTCTATCTTGGAGTTAGGGCAGAGCTGGAGGGGGAGGGAGAAAGGAACGGGCGAGGGGGAGAAAGGTTGATTAGGGAGCGGAGGTGTAAAGACTTGGGTCACTTTAGTAATTTAATTCCTAGAATATAAACTGAAGTGCACTGATACATCCTAGCATTCATCGACATCCAATTTCAACTAATAATACGATTCCAAAAGTTCAATAAATTTAAGGTGTTCCAACTTAGAGCGCTGCGCTTTGGTAGGTACTTTTGTACAACGTAGTTATATATCCAGAAATTCAAATGAGAATTAGTCTGATTTCTTAAAGTGGATGAATCAGTTGTTCTTAGATACCAAGTATGATACTAAGTATGTACTACATACATAAGTGCTTAAAGCGCACCACTTCGAAGTCATATCCGATGTGATCGATCGTTAATATGTGTTAATTGTGAGTGACTAGAGATTACAATGCAGACCTTTAGATCCGTCCTTTCCAATTTGAAGAAGGACCAACTCTCCTTGAGATCATTAAGCAAAGAAAGGGAAAACTTAATTAAGGGTGTCCAATTTTTAACAGATGGGGGACGTCTGTAGACGAAAAGAGAACATGTGAGCACTAACGAAACGTGTTTATAAACGAGGCAGTGGTGTATTTTAACTGTATCCAATAAAGTCATATGGATTAAAATTCATACCATTTTAGCAGCAATAGTGTCTAATACTTGGCTTTAAAATTTTAATTGCATACAACAATCAAAAGTGACAACGTTTCTAAGTTTTAATTGAAAGCTAAGTAAATTCTCCCCATTTGATGTGTTACTTGATTAAATATACCAAATTCCTTTGTACTAATTGTCAGTACAGGACAAGGTCTTTTGCCAGTAGCCTTTCCTTACAGTTCAATTTTGTACTCAATTGTAATTTAATATTCATGTACCATTAGAATACCTTTTCCATGTGTATACATACATCATACGTACTTATCTACTACATATCAGAGATTAAAACGAGTCGAGTTGTTCGTACGAACAACGAACAATACTCGTTTGAAACGAGTACGAACGAACCGAGTAGCACGCAACCAAAAACTCGTGATTCAAACTTACTCGCCGAGTGTATGAATCGCGATTCATACCAAAAAGCGAACGAGTCCGAACGAGTATCTTCTCCAAACGAGTACAACCGATCCGATCACAAACGAGTAAGATGTTCGCGAGTATTTTGTTCGCGAACAAGCGACTCGTCCGCAATGATCGTTCTTGTTCGCGAGTATATGCGTCTTTTGGGGGATGATTTTCAGGATTTTGATGTGGAAATTAGTAAAAAAAAATGGATGTTATTAATTTCTTGCGGAACGGGGGTTTAAACATCAATCAAAGAGTAAAGTCAAGTAATTTATTTATTTTTTTGTATGACTTTTTCTTAATATAATCATTAGAAGACTTCTAAATAATGTTCAATCTTGCTCTTGCTCAATATTTGTCAGGTGTGATAGGCACACACGGCATACCTATGTATGTATGAATGGTACAAATAAAAAGCATTACACGTAAAAAATTAACACACGGATTTAAATGCTCATGTTCCTATCACAAAAATGATAAAAAAAACAACAAAAAACGAGTTTATGTTCATATGGACCTACTACTAAAGCTAGGATTAGACGACGTGTAAAAACTTCATAATTGTGTAACCGTGACATCACAGAAAAGTACAGCATACTAGTGACATATTGGCAACGTGGTGCAAATGTGTAGAACCACATAATTCGTGTATTACACGATATGTGTATTGTGTAAAAAAAATGCACATAAAAATATGTGCTCCTGGTGATCACATATAAAGTGGTTACACATGCATACACAAAATTTGTTCCATATTTTTGTGTCGATTACACGATATGTGTTCTTCACATTCGGTTCATAATATGAACATATGAACGTCAGAAGTGCACAGTGACAATTTGACAGCAGTGACTTTAGTTTATTTGCAAATATGCAGATTAATGGATGGTGGTACAATTAAAACAAGGATCGGTGGAAATCCAAAACATGTGGGCAATAAAATAAGTGTTTTGGAAAAACAAAGGATGGTAGGCAATAAAATCATTGTAAAGGGTCTTTCAATAGGGACTTCCGAGCTTTGACAGTTGATAGCGGCCATATTGTTGAAGCTACATCCGTCAAAATGGCTGCCATTTATTCAGTCTGTTTCGCCAAATCACCATGGATGGATAAAGAGTTCAACAACATGTGCCAATAATAAAATTGTTTTATCAAAATGGGTGTTCTGTTCGGGCAACGTTCCGCTCGCTTCGCCCATTTTACGGTCGCCATAATCGTCCTTCTGAGAGGACTATTCGCAGTGTGGTGGATAAATTTGAGTCCACTGGTTCAATAAACGACCAACCAACACCCGTACGTCGAAGAAACGCAAGATCTGCCGAAAACATCGCCGCCAGTGATGTTCAAATCTGTGTAAAAAACTATTCTTTACCTTTGAGTAGGTAAAAAACGCGTAAATAAGTGTAAACAACGTAAAAATCCCGTAAAAAATTCGTAAAAAAGGCAACGAAGAGGTAAATAAAGTAAATTACTGAGAAAAAAGAGAGAAAATGAGAAGCATTGCAATATATCTGTCAAAATTGCTGGGGGTCCGCATTCCGCATACGCTTAAAGGTAGAGAAACGTGGGATTAGAGAATCTGTTTTCAACAAATCGGGCTTTTCAAATCATTGTATCGAAAAGAAGATAGTTTTTTGGATACCGCACAGATTAATCAGATCGAACTCTCATCTTCTATTTTGAAGCTCCCCAATTTGGATTATTTTCCGTGTTTTTTGTTGTTGACTTTTTTACCTTTTTTACGTTTTTTACATAAGCATAGTAAAAATTCAGCCTGTAAAAAACTAATGTAGAAAAACGTAAAAAAAGTAAAATAAAAAAGTCGAACAACACTGATCGCCGCTGTCCGTGAGAGTGTGCAGGAGAATCCGAGGCAATCGATTTCGCGTCGCTTACAACTCGGAACTCGGCCTTTCGCAAGCCACAACTTGGCTAATTTTGCGTCGTGACTTCGGCCTGCACCCGTACAAAATTCAACTGACCCAGGAGCTGAAGGTAAACAACCAAAGACAACGACGTGTGTTCGCGATCTGGTGCAGTTGGAAACTGACCCTAATTTTCATCGAAAAATCATCTTCAGCGATGAGGCCCATTTCTGGATGAATGGGTACGTCAACAAACAAAATTGTCGAATTTGGGACGATACTAATCCATATGAGATCCATGAGCGTCCAATGCATCCCGAAAAAGTCACTGTTTGGTGTGGATTTTGGGCTAGTGGCGTCATCGGTCCATATTTCTTTGAGAACGACATTGGCCAGGCCATCAGCGCTATAGGTCGATAATTACCAACTCCTTTTGACCTGAATTGGGTGATATGGACACCAGCGACATGTGGTTTCAACAGGGCGGCGCTACGTGCCACACAGCTCACGGCACATTGGAAACTCTACACAAGCGATTCGAGGGCATGGTCATCTCACGTGGAGGTGATGTGAACTGGCCACCAACATTGTGCGATTTGACCCCGTTAAACTTTTTCTTGTGGGGTTTTCTGAAGTCACAGGTCAATGCGAAAAAGCCACAAACCAAAAGCGGTCCTCAAAGCCAACATAACCCATGTCATCGGTCAAATTCAGCCTGAATTATGCCCCAGAGTCATGGAAAATTGGACATTTCGGATACGCGCCACCCAGAGAAGCCGCGGGGAACATTTGAACGATGTTATATTCCATACATAAAGGCATCGATAAGCCTTTCAAACGAATAAAAAATGTCTATGATATCTCGCACACACTTTGTTTTATTTAAATTTAAAGATAGGAGCTCTTAATGAAAGACCCTTTAGCTGAAAAAGTAAAAAAAAACTTAATTTTATAATTAGCGACCGTTAAAATAGGACCATAAATGCCAAATTCGTCCGACAAAAGTCTTTTGCTATTATCATCTTGACTTTTTAACACCAGCACATAACAAAAATATGTAGCATTATGTAGCTGTAGGTTTTTCATACGTGCACATAATTTTGACCGACACATATTTGTGTAACAAAACTTGCATATGTCAAAAATTGTATGTAGTACCCGATTACACGATATGTAAAAATTCACATATTTGTATGTGCAATAGGTTACACATATACATAGTCGACATAATTTTATGTGTTTTATGCGACTGACATAATTATGTCTATTAGATGATATGTAACCTCAATGACAGCCGTGTGACGTGATTTTGACGTCAGAGACACACAATTATGTAGCTTTTACACGTCGTCTAATCCTAGCTTAACAACGATATACATACACATTGATCAAAACATGACGTGTCTATTCCTACAAGCAAACCTACAAAAGAACAACAAAAAAGCCACCACTTCGGAAATCCCAAATGAATCGTATTTGTGCGCACAACGGCACAACACACAGTGTTCGCGAACAAGTCCCTTTTTTCCGAGTACTCGTAACTTTGGTCCCTGCTCGCGATTCATTTTGGGTACGACTATATCGAAGCGAACAAGCGAACGAGTACGAGTCAAAGGGATGGAACAACTCGTGGATGGTTTGTGATCGCGATCGTATGAATCGTGATTCATAAGAAAAAGCGAACGAGTGCGAACGAACAAAATGAAAAGTATGGGGTTGTGCGCACATGTGCGCACATACTCGTTTTAATCTCTGCTACATATGCCACAGTGTAAATAAGTCTCATTTAAAAATGGGGAAGATTTCAAGGGGATTGCGCGAGAATTTTCAATTCTAACACGAATTGTAATTAGGGTTGAAAACCTACAACAAATTGTTATTAAAAACTTGTAGCTGACTGTTTTTATACACCTTTGGGTTTAATTAAAATACCGTTTGTTTTTTACCGTTTTTATGGGGTGGCCTTTGCTAATTTCAATCTTATCGGTGAGCAGAGTTATTTCATTTTGTATGTAGCAAGCTGGTTACATAAGCTTTGAGGTATATTTCCTTTTGGTTTTGCTTGCATTAAATATTTCTCTTGGTTGTCCGAAGCTATAGAAATTGTAAAGTACATGCATCCAAACCATAGAACAAAATCAACTGATACGAATATTTAATATTTCTATATGAGTAAAGAAATACAAAAGAATCAAAGTGACGCTGGCGAATCAATGCACGCTAAAGGAAACTGCTAAAATCCATAAAAGGTTTTTCACCCTTTGATGCTCTTTTTCTTGCGAATTAGAAGAGGGTTGACTGGCTCGGTCACATGCATTCAATTTCCGGGGATTATCTACGATACAGTGATGAATACGATTTTCCATTTCGTTTGCGCGAATAGATTAAATTTGGTAAAATTGTGTAGTCTGCAGTCACTCCTCTGTTTGGAGAGGGTTATTTGGCGAATAACTAGACTGTAAAAAAGTAAGTTACAAAACGGTAATAGCTTGATACAATTAGGAAGATATTATTTCTGTTTATATCTCATTTAATAAGAAACCAAGCCTTTCAAGGACATTTTTTTGATGCACGTCAAGCGTATACCTACTTACACATGGTACATTACTTTTTGTTCTGATAGAATGTGTGCTCTGAAGGCCATTTTATTTTCATTATTTTCATAAAACACATTTGATAAGTGTGAATGCCCGTACCAATTATGCTCTTACATACTTTTCTTGAAGCCTGTTATATAGGTCTCTGACTACTGAATTAGGCTGGAACAGGAACGTGATCAGAAACCTTTGTCCTCCTTGGGCTATTTTTTGACCTTCAACTGCAGACCGTTCCTGCCCAAGACTGTTTCAATCAGAGAGCAAATGATTAGCCTAAGTAATCTATAGCACGTTAAGAAGATCGGTCAAACTTGAGCAGTCCAAGGCAGGCTTATCTCTAAGGAAAGAAAGCAAGCAGAGGATTCCTTTAGATTTGAACGTCGCGTCTTCGGCATTAGCAGCAACCCTCTACAGTTTTGTTTGCCCTTTTCGGTTAAAAAAATATTACAAGAAAGGATTGGCGAGCCCTTTGGCATTCCCCGCCTTGCTAGCCAGAGCATCGAGAACCTACATATTTGAAGCAAATAGTGCATATTCTTAGCTGGTGGTTATTTTAGGCAAACCAGATTATTATAAATTAACGCTTAACTTAGCTTACGTTAGAACAAAAGATAAATTCGGCCATAGACTCCTTCTTCCCGTACAAGGCGCCCGGAGCCAATTGTATGATCACTATGATACTTGTCAGTACCAAGGAATATATCACCCCGTGGCTGTAAACATTTTTCAAGGTTGCCCAAATTGTACATACGTACCGCAAGCCTACAGAGAAGTCAGGGTAAAATTAATTCCAAAAGCTGGAAGAGCTGCCATACCGACCGCAAAGGCCCGTAAGCTTAACTTCTCTTCTCCTGAAAACACTAGAAAGGCTAATAGATATATATACATTCGCTCCAAACTAGGTCCCAGAGACTTGTCCCCAGCTCAATACGCCTAGACAAAAGGCCGTTTAGTTAAGACAGCCCTACATGAAGTGGCAGCAACAATCGAAAGACAGAGTTTAGGCAAGCAGCCTTTCTGGACATAGAAGGAGCCTTCAACAATGTGAAATTTGAAGCAATAAGACAACTACTAGACCAGCTCAAGATTAATCCCATCCTCCCAGACTGAGCAGAGTGCATGCTCAAAATGAGACAATTAAGCTCAGAACTGGGACTCTGCCATATACACGTCTTGGCAGAATACGTTTAAAAACACAGACGATTTATGCTGATGCTGTGGGAATACAGACGTGGAAGTTAAGTTAACTTTGACAGCCAGAGCGTAAGTTATGAGTCTCAGAGATTTGGCTTTACAAAAATGTTCTTATGTTATGTTTGTTTTTTTTTTTCCTTTATTTCATTAATAAATGTATTAATTTGCTTTCGTTAACTGGCTTCATTTGTTCGTGTTTCTTGACAAGATATTTCAGGTTTGCACAAATGAAATATTATTCTGTTATCCAAAGTCCGTTTAAATGGAATTTTTTACAATTATCCGAGGTCCGCTTAAATGAAAAACCCGGTTAATTGAAATTTAAACTTGAATTTTTCCTCATTTCATTTAAACAGGTTCGACTGTATAGGTTTTTTTTTTTTTTTTGTATATAAAATTTTTATTTATTTTTCTTCAAAATTGGATATAGGCCTCCCCCAAAAGTTTCCACGACGCTTTATTCTTGGCTAGTCTTTCCCATGTGTTGTCGAGTTTGCAGATGTCATCTCTCCACCGTTTGGGTTGTCTTGTTTTGTTTTGTTTTTAAATGCATTTTTATTTTTTAAATTTAGTACTCTTACTTGCTAGGAAAAACACGCTTAAAACTAGCTTAATTAACTTAATTATGTTACTCTAACTTACTGGCCCTACATGGGCACTCTAAGCTAAACTTAATTCTTAATATATGTCTTTCGACCTAACCTAACTTAATTTACTTAAACAATCTAAGGACTAAACTATTGTAAAACTAAGAAAATTGTTTTGAAAAAACTTAGTAACAGGACTTTTTGTATGTTTCCTTAAATCTAAATTAAATTGAAACTTAAAACTACCTTAAAATAAGCCTTAACCTAACTTAACTTAACATGCTACGTAATTAAATACGTATATTTTTTTTGTATTTTTGTATTTTTTGTATTTTTTGTATTTTTTTGTATTTTTTTGTATTTTTTTTTTGTATTATTTTTATTTTTTTTCTTAAATCTACCTTAAAATAACCTTAAACTATGTAAGCCGGCCATGGCCGGCTTTGTCCATCTCTGGACTAGCCCGGATCGATAGGGTTCGACGAGGGAGTTCCCTCGCTTTCCGACAGCCACCAGAAAGTCTGGTGCTGCCGCCCAACATCCCTAATGTCGCGCTCCGAAACCGACCTACTGAACCGGAGGCGCTCCTCAGTGCTCTCAACGATGTCTCGATCGTAGTTGAGTTGCCTTTCCACAGTTGTTCGGGCCACATGGAAGATTAGCGGCACCGCTAACCTATCCTGGATCAGACCTTCCTTGTCAAAATGCAGAAAAGCTTCTGGGGGGACGAAGCCGTTAAGGCGCACCCTCTCGTGGTACATAGGATTGGGGTAGTAAGCCCCAGAGATCAGGTTATTGACCGAGTTCATTGCTCTTGCAATGTGCCCTCGAGTAAGTTTCACTATGAAATTGTCCACTCTGATTAGGTCTGCCTTGTTGTATAGGACCTCGTTGGAATAGAATTTTCTGTATTCAGACTCTGGTGTTCTGTATAGGCGAAGGCAAGGCCTAAGGCAAGCCCTCTCAAACACCCGAATCCTTTCCATCAAGCTTGCCCGCACGTTGAACCACACGGGACAACCATATGTAAGCATTGGCCGGATTAGGGCCGTATAGCAGATTACCTTTACCCTCGCATCGAGTTGGCTGCTGTAAAACAGTCTCTTTGTAAGGGCAAAAGCAACTCGGGCTCTGGCCAGAGCAGCATCCACATGTTTGTTAAAATACAGATATTGGTCTAGCCAGATCCCGAGGTATCTGACTACACTTCGACTCTCTAATGATCGCCCGTGTTGTCCCACGATTGCGAACTTTCGCCAATTCTTTCTGGTATCCCTAGAGGCCCCAGACAACGGCTTCCTAAACAGAATGGTTTCCGACTTCTGAAAGTTGATCTTCAACTTCCAGTCGTCGCAATATAGCTGAATCTTATCGAAGTCATGCTGCAAAAGAGTGACAATGACCTCGATCTTTGGACCTGATCTGTACGCAACCAATTATTTTATTGTCCTCAACCCACTTAGCCAAGGCTCTATGGACCACCTTTTCGAATACTTTACTGATGTTCGGCAAGAGACTTATTGACCGGAGATTCCCCGGATTGGAGCTATCTTTATCCCTTTTGGGAATAGCGTGAACCACCGCTGTTTTCCAATGCGCTGGATAATGTGCATTATTCAGCGCATTATTAAACAGAGTGGTATAAATGTCCACCACTACTAGGGGGAGATGTCGAAGCACAATGTTCGATATTCCATCGATTCCCTCTGATTTCTTCCTTCTAAGTGAGTCGAAGATCGTTTGGAGTTCGACCTTCGATATGAACGGGGGATGAACCCTTTCGTTGGCGACGACATTATTTGCCATGTTATCGTCATTGAACTCGGTGAAACCGGTGTTCTCAGATCGCCAGTTCTGTATATCACTTCGAAGGTAGTGGTTGTGCACAAGGACGCGATTCTCCAGGTCTTGGTTCGGGCGAATGCTAGCATTCACCTTATACACTTCCTGGAAAGTCGCTCCTATGACTTCCACTTTCTCCTGCGGATCCTCGACCACAAAGAAGTTGTCATCATCGACTGCGTTCCCCGGATCAATGCCTGCTGTAATCAGTACTTGTTCGTTGTTCGTCGTTCGGGGGATCTTAAGACATGGCAAGTCACTAACGTTTTTCCTCCGAAATATTTTATTTATTTGCGGGAACATACTCGGGTTGCTGGAATTTACAGCCCGAATTCTGTTGTTCCAATGCAAGTTTACAGAAAGTCTGTAGTTTTCCTTAATTAACTGTTGGACGTTTTTGATCAACGACTTTAGTTGCCTTATCTCCGAGTTTTGTCTGTCAGTAAACCGTCTGTACAAGGTTTTAAGTCTCGACAGCAGCCTACTTTTATGTTCGTGGAGTGCGTCAGTTGTTGCATTGCGGAATGTGTCAACGTTGTTAGTGAGTTGGTACCGAGGTATCGTACTGTCCATCGTTCGTTTGATTGTCAGGTCAAGGTCTTTTAGGTACCTATCAATCTCTTCGTTTGACAGGTTCCTGTTGGTCGGTGGGTAGAGCGAGTTCGAAGAGAGTGCTCTTGTCAGTACTCTGGAGAAGCGTGTCCAACGCGTCCTACTGTAATTGTAGGTGTTTGTTGGAACATACTCCTCCAATTCCGCAATTTCGTTAGGAATCCTAATGGAGGCACTAAATCCGCAATGGTCACTGTCATACACAAATGTGTGTAGACAGTTTATCGTTTGTTGGTTCGTGTCGGTCAGTTGTAGCCGTGAGTCGTACAGCAAAAGATCCATATAGGAACCGTTTCTGGGAAAAGACGCACTATCAGTCGCTTTCAAATCGAGTCTATACTCGACACTGTGCAGACCCCACCAATTGAATAGTGAGCTCCCCCTAGCATTTGGTATATAATTTCCCCAATCTCTATGTTTGGCGTTCAAATCTCCGGCCAAGAGGTAATAATTCTCCGCCGACTCCAGCTTAAGACATCGAAAAAGTGTCTCGAGCTCTGAAATAAATAAGTTGGATTGAGTAGCTTCAGGTGCATAGACCGAGACCATGTACAACTTCTTTCCACTACGGAGAGAGATGCGCACGATGCACGCTTCCAGCACCCGGAACCTTCGCACTTCACCGCTGTACACGACCCTATGCTTCAGGCCTTTTCGAATGAAGATCGCAACACCTCCTCCACGTATGGAGTTGGGTCGGTTTCTTCTTACAATTTTATAATCTGTGTGCCTCAGCTTATGTTTCTGAGTTAGCTTAGTTTCGCTAACCAGAAGTACATCAGGGCATCGGTCTTGTAGCAACTTATAAAGAACAGCTCTTCGTTCGATCCTAATCAATGAATTTACATTCACCGCGAGGATCCTTAAGGGAATCTCATCGAGCGTATCCATTACGACTGGAGGTGCGTTAGGCCCGGCAGAAGCGCGTAGATCTGGTCCACCCGCGTCGCCTGCTCTTGTATCTGACTTTGCAGTTGGCCCATCTGCCCTTGAATAGAGAGCAAGATAGCCATCAAGTCACCCACCGCCGCAGGTGCTTTAGGCAGGGGGGCCTGTGCAGCAACCTTTGGCTGGTGTTGTTGTACCGTGTTTCCCCAACCTGCCGCCATTTGGGCGTAGGTTGTATGGGGAGTAACGGCTTGAGATGGAATTAGAGCGGACGCGGGTGAACGTTTCACCACGGATTTCTGCTGGCGAGCCAGGTTTGCTTTTTTTATGTCCTGGTACTTAGGACAACCCCGATAATTAGCGGTGTGTCCCGAGTTCCTACATAATGCACATACGAGTTGGCCCTTATCCGAAGCACCATCCTTACCCAGAATACAATCTTCTGCTTTGTGGTCCTTACCACACTTCACACATCGAGGCTGCATTTCGCAGTTCGACGCCGCGTGTCCGAACCTTTGGCAGCGAACGCATTGTAAAATGCTGTCGCTCCTGTTTAATTTTTCCCAGGTAACAACCTGGTAGTCTAGGACATGGATCTTCCTCAGACCATCCAGTTTGCTTTTGGGGGACAGCTGTACCAGGAAGAACGGTAATTTCGGCTTCTCCCTTTTGGCCCTTGCTGTGATAAACGGCTTAACTCCTACGAACTCGAGCTCGTCATTGTTCTTCTCTTTGAGCAACTTAAGGAGCTCCTCAGGTTCAGAGGACGATTCCATCCCCTTCAGCAGCATTGTTTGCGGCTTTTCCCCCTTCGGGGTAAAGGAGAAGAACTCCGTCGTCGTGTCCCTCAGGAGATCCTTGACTTTTTTATACTGATCCACTGTATTACAGTGGATCGCATGCCTATCTTCCCTTAATCTTTTAACATAAAAATTTTGACCTATGGCCGACTTACACAGTTCGATTGTGTCCTTCAGCTCAATTTTGTAGGTGTTGATTGGAGGCACCCTCTGCTTCGCTGCTTTCTGCTGTTGTTGTTGTTGTTGTTGCTGCTGCTGCTGCTGCGGCTGCTGCTGCTTCTTTTGCGGCTGCTGTTGTTGCTGCTGCTGTTGTTGTTTTGTTTCTGCTGCTGCTGCTGTTTCTGCAGCTGTGGCCACTTGGCCTGTTGCGGTTGTTGTTGCTGCTGCTTTGGCAGCTGTTGTTGCTGCTGTTGTTGTTGGGGTTGGAGCATCAGCTGACGCTCCTTCTCCCTTCTTTCGCTCTGCTTTGCTTTGATGGCTAGAACCCTTTGCTGTAGCTGCCTGATGCTACTGCAAAGGGCATCGTCGCCCGCTCATCGTCGTCCTCTTCTGCCTCTGAGGCCATGAGGGAGACAAACCTGTTCTCCCCCATACCTAACACTTCCCCACCGTCGGAGACTAATGGCGACTCCACTTGTTGGTGTTGTTTCGTTTTAGCTGCTGCTGATGTTGACGGCGCCTCCTCCCTCACTTCCACTGGCAGCTTCTCAGTAGAAGCTGAAAGAGAGCGGCGCTTTATTAAGCTGGGAGTCGGCATTAGCCTCCTCCTTCGTTTAACGGCACCCTCGGATGCCCCTGTTAGTGTGTGACCTGATGTGCCAGCCACATTGGCTGACGTCACTTTGGCAATTGTTTTTTTGGTCCCGCCCCAGAGAGCGCGGACCGCACATTTTTGTTCATCACGTGGTTATATAAACACTTTATTCACTTCTAATTGTTCATTGCAAATGAAAAATTTAAAAAAGTACTTGTTATTTTTCGGACTCGAACCCAGGTAACGCGGTTTGCGAAGCACTACCTCTACTAACGGGCTAACTTGGCACTTACTAACTGATGATCTAAATACACTACAAAAGCACTTGAATTTATTTGATAACAGCCGAAAGACGTCTTATCACCGCGAAGATCTATGAACGACTGCGTTTGGGTTGTCTTCCAGGTCTTCTTGTTCCGCTTCTAGGTTTCCATTGCGTAGTCTTTAAGGTCCAACGATTATCTTTGATTCTAGCAGATGTCCCGCCCAGTTCCATTTTTGCTGTTTTGCTATAGCTCTAGCTTCCGAGAAGTTTGTTATATTTCTTACTAGCAGAACCGTGCTCGCGTTGCTTCGCGAAGTTCTTTAAAAACCTTTTTTGACATAATTTAAAAAAAAAAGAAAAAATAAAAATTAAACATACCTACTGGCCGTATACAGAATAATGAATTTCACAAAAATAATTGTAAGAAAAATAGACATTGTTGAAGTTTTTATATACATACATATATTAATTTATTGGCTTATATTAATGCTTCGGGATAGACAATATTTACTGCTTTATTGTTTGGCGAAAGAAGCAAACACTGATTTTTCTGTGAACCCACTCTTGATAAGGCAACATAAAGCTGACCATGGAAAAGAACGTTGTCCTTAAGATCCACCCCAATAAATTTAAATGATTGACCCTGATCCTTATTAATCATCATGCAGAAACACGGTTTAATGGGGAACTGCAACGTCTAAACTGAAAAGGGAAATCCGTTGGTATCATTGGAGTTCTAGGAATAAGGGCATCCTTCCCGGCTGCGGGTCTAGTAAGAATTTTTGCTTCAATAATGTTTTTGTTTAACTTCTTGACTAGAAATCGGTTGCTCTTGCAATGGTTTGGGGGACTAAGATTTCTGATAAGTTTTATTGTTGTGCCGATTTTCAAATTGAATTGGTACGGTCGCGAAAGACCCGCTGGGTTGAGAGAAATAATAAATTCTTGAAGGTAGTTAACACTATCAATATCATTTACTACACTGGCAAGTGCTTTGTATTGATGTGACTCTGTTTTTAAACGCCAACCTAGAAAGCTAACCCACGCAAAATTTACTCCCATGGTGAGCAAAAAAAACTTTTTTTCGGACAGAGCTTAAAGGGCTATGAATGACCTTCCGTAAGTGCTTGCGTCATCTATTAACGCATCAGTCTAGTGAAAAGGGTTTGCTAAAAGTGCATCTCGTTCGATGTATTCAAGTGATTTTTCAATTCTAGGAAGTAAAATTTACAAACTTGAGCCAACCCGAAAACCAAAACTTAGGCGGAAGAAAAAATTGCGTATTTTGTTATTATGAAAAAGCGATATACAACCACATTACGCCCGTAAATGTACTTCCCTTCCATTCGTGCGAAGAATATAACACGCACAACATGAATGGCTGTGAGAAGCTAGGCCTTGGCTCTTCATGAGCTGCCGTGCCAAATATACATACATACATACATACATACATACAAATGTACTTTGAACTCATTAATTTGAATATCGTTTGTCAATAAAGTCTAACATCGTTTCAACAGAGAACTAAAACATAACCATTTCTCTTTTAATTGTCAGGGAGTACATTTTACTCCTAGTTAGCTTTCATGGAGTACAAAATAAGATTAGCTTTTTAGGGTTAACTGAGATTATCAAGCTTCAACTGAAAAACAGCAGTTTAAAAGAAAAACATTCGTCTGGATAGCCAGTCCTGTACTTCCCACCTCATATTGCATTATATCACAGCGATGTACACCACAACATGCTTGCGTTGTTCAGCACACCTTTCTTTAAAGCAGTTCTTCTAATATCTCAGCATCCGCTGAACCAACTTTACCCTAAATTGATTACATCTAAGTTTCATGCTGACAAATAAAGTAAAAAAAAAACCGCATGATCGTACGTTGTTCCGTTCTCCAGATATCAAAGGAGAACAAAATTTGCACATACACACACGCACACACAAACATCACTGCGAAATGATGCAAATGATTTCTAGCGCATCGTAATGAGAAGTTTGGTCAAAATCACGAACCTTTTTTTTTTGGGTGATTGCAATACTTCCCTTCTGGAGGTAGGAAGTGAAAATATGATCCACATAACATACTCTTCATGATCATACAAAGTAGGAATAGGAATGGAAGGAAGAGAGCGTGCGGGAAACACGGAACGATGATGAAATGGAACAAAGCAGCAATCTCGTCGTCATGATTGAATCGATATCAGCGATGTAAACAAATAAAAATTTATTTAAAATTTATGTATTTAAAATACTTATTAATTTATTTCTCAGCAAGTAGGTATCATTAAGAAACGATGAAGGGCTTAAAATTTGCCAAGGCATATTGACTTTATAGACGTTATTTTTACAATTTTTTAAATTGATTTAAAGTTAGGAGTGAATATTTTGGTCAACCTCTACAAAATTAGTATGAAAAAAATAAACTGTATGTTAAATTTTCCTGTAAACAAAAAACAATTGAATAAAAAAAAAATATCCTCACTGGATTTCGTGAAAATAAAGAATATTATAAATTTTAGTTTACGTTAGGGATGAACGATGTTGGCAAAACATCGATGTTGACATCAATAGCCGTGTTTTTTTGATAATTATACTCACTTCAGTCAAAAAAACGATATATGTATACTCACTTCATCCACAGTAGCAGCCGCACCAACCAATTGGTTTGCGGCTCGATTTCTTTTTCTTCGTTTGAAAATTTGCAAATGTCAAAACCGAGGAAAAGCAACAAATACGATCGGCTAAGAGCTAATTTATGAGATTTTTCGTGCTCTGGTGGTCAACTTATGTAGTTCTATCCTCACTTGCTGCTACTGGGAAATTTATCCCCACTTGGTGTGTTGTTATTGCTTTGTGTGTAAAATCTTACCGAGCTGGGTATACAGCTATCAAAAAAACACGGCTAATGTCAACATCGACTACTGAACATCGATGATCGAAAATAATCGAACTCAAAACATCGATGTTTTAGAACGAATTTATAGAATGCCGATTATTGGGGTAAAAATCCACAAACTTGAATACCTTTACTAGGTATCGTATTTATTAAGCAATAAGTAACACGTTTTAACAAAAAGAAGATAAAAGTACGTTACTAAGTATAAGTTTTGGGATATTATGTAAAATATGTAAATACATCAAATATTCCAAAAATGTTTGTCTATTGACTGTAAAAATAACATATTGCGTTGTTGACAGAGTGTATATTCCGCTTTCGAGAACAATCTCTCAGAGGCTGTCGATGTAGCTATGCAGCTTAAATATCAGTCATAATCAGTACTTTGTCACAAGGGAAAAGCAATGGAACGCAACCATACCGCCTATTCTCATATAAATATGTAGGTATAAGGCAAAGCACGCTGTCTTAAATTTAAAAAAAAAATGATTCAAAATCTTTAATTAAGTGTCGGTTCTCTTTTGTCAACATCGAAGGCCGATGTTTTGTTCTTAACATCGATTATGCGATATTTTGCAGACTTAAACATCGATGTTAAAACATCGCTCGTCCCTAATTCACGTTGATCGGTTCAGTATTTGCTGAGATTACCGAGGCCAACGTTTTTTAATGTTTCGTCTTTATATAATAGTAATGAAATGAGTAATGATAATGATAATGATAGCTTCGTTTCGTATTCTTTGCCTTCTTGATATTTTTAGAACGGTCCTTTCCATTGCTCTCTGCGTGACTGGCAGTTTTTGAGCCGACTTGACTGACATGCTCCAGGTTTGGGATCCATAAGTCATTACGGGTAGTATTGTCGCATCAAATAAGTATTTTCTGGAGTTTGGACTAAGTTGTGAGTTGAAGATATGTTTTTGTTTCCAAAACTGCTTCCAGCTATTTGATATTCTTCGGTCTATTTCTTTTTTTTCTTATTTGTAAGTGAAATAAGTTGACCTAGGTCAACGTAATCATCAACTTATTCTTTTTTTTTGTTGTTGTTGATAATAATATCTTTCTGCTCTTCTTTGCACATTAGTTTAGTTTTTTCTGCGTTCATGACTAGACCTGCATCGGTACAGCTTTCTTCTTAATTATTTATCTTAATAGACTCATTTAATTGATTTTTCTAACAGCACACTTTCGGAACACAACAAGTGATTGAAGATTGGTGAGGTCTGCACCCTCCAAGAGCTTATAGACTGTTTTCAAAGTTTTATTATTACAAAACTTCCTGAGTCGGTAAAGGCTACAAAGACACAAACGCAGATAGTTTTTTAAGACCAAAATTGGCTCAGTAGAACTCAAATTTTGGTTTTTTTGGTTAACGGTGCGCACCCCTGTTGCTAACGTAGTTAGGTGGCCAAATATAGTATTAAATATTTGTCTGCGCAAGCACGTATCTCGACCAATCTACAGAAATCCTATATTTTTGGACTAAGCTAAGTCTAAAGGCACCTATCTGGAGATACCAGATGACCAAACAGGTCGTCCGGCTAACCTAAAACGTTTTGTATTTGCCTGTGAAACATGTTTGAAATAAATGTTATCATCCTTTAAGCCTTTAACTTTTTATTGACGCCTTTTATACCTTAGTATTCCAAAGATAAGCTTATAAAAAAAGTTACTAAAAAGAATTACTAAACATGAACACATCGCATTTGATTTGAAATAAAAAAAAAATTCAAAATCTCATTTCTGAAAACTCTAGCCTTAGGGTTAAATAAGGGAGCAATGTAATCTAGAAATCCATACAAATTCTAAAGGCAATTTTATTCATCGGGGATTTTTTTTATGTTGTATTCGCCAATTCAGATAAACATTTAACCTAATCTAATCCAACATGGAAATGTTGACAAAGCTAATGAGAAGGCAGTTTGAATGCTACAACACAAAAGAGTGCTTTTGAGAATTGTTGCCTTTGTGAGAGTACACAGAAGGCTTTATACAATCGAAAGAACATAAGTACTCGTACATACGGTATATACAATACATAGCAACAAAGTCAATATGGCTAATTGGTCAAGACTTGTTTGTATATTTAATCAGATGATCAACAATAAAAAAGAAATTTGTTATCTTCCCGTCTTAAAGTTTTTTTATCATTTTTATTTTAAGAAAAAAATATTTTTCTGTGTGCTAGGTTTGCATTTTTTTTATATAACTACCGCACGTTAAATGATTTATGATAACTAGAGCACAGGCATAAGGGAAAACAGAGGAGAGACGAAGGAGGTACCGAGGCACTTTGGCTTTAAATGCTTTTGGGTCGTGATGAGGAAACACAGAGTTATGTAGATCATTTCACATTCGGTAAGTACGGCTAACGAAAGAATCTCTATATTCGACAGTAGGCTTAAGGATAAACTAATGTGCATTCAAAGCATGAGCATGCGTATTGCAGGGGAAATATTGAAGTGGCGGAATGCAATTGGCTATTTCGCTCGAGCACTTTTTGTAGAAGAATCGATAAAACAGTGAGAGACAGGAAACATTTCTTCGGTGTTCGATCGACTTCGCAATATTTCCTGCGTTTTTGAATTCTATCTAGAATATGCAGGATGATTCTTGGTACACCAGACCAGATGTGAGTGTTCTACTCGAGCTTGGGCGATCATCTACGTTTAATAGATTGAAGCCAGATCAGAAGGGGTAAAGTATTTTTTGCATCGTTTGAGGAAACCTAGACATTTCGCAGCATTCTTGGCAACATCGAATATGTGGTCGTGCCATCGGAACATACACACCGAAGATGGACAAATTTTCTACTTCAGCGATGCAAGTACCATTCATGGATAGTGGTTCGAGGTTTGAGTTTCGCTTAAGTGAGTCAGGTGATATTATAGCTTTCAGTTTGGACCTTTAATACCTAGGTGGCGGAGTTTAATTTCCAACATGGTACGAGCTTTCCCCTGCTCTGGAACTGAACGATGGATTTATAATTATGAATTGAAAGGTAGGGATAACATACTTAACATGATAAAATAACAGTCCCACAAAGCACCCCATCAACGTGGTGTATACTGACGGATTGTGAATATGGCGTGAAGTTGGTGAGCGAATTGATGGCTCTAACTTCCATACTTTTGAATATTGGTTTTTATGGAATTCAATGAACTGTCTAAGTTTTTCACAACAAATTCAACCTCAGACGAGTCCGCGGACATGGGGGTGTTGAAGGTAACGCGCTGAGGAAAAATTTTCTAGGTCGACTTCTTCTTGATCTCTTCCGATCACAGTCGAAATAAGTCTCTTTATCTACATATAAAAATATCTTCGGCCAGTTATTCAGACAAGATTAATGTTTCCCTCCACTTTGGAAAGTTGCATGTATTGTACATATTTATACACACTTTTACGGTCACGATAGATAGAGTCCAAGTAACTGTAAGAAGGAATGAACACTTAAAAGCCCTAACAACCGAATTTAAGAAACATACTAAAAACCATCTGACAAGTATGATAGAATAATGTCTGATAAATATTTAGTGACTGTTCCACATTTCGTTAATGGTTACATGTTTAAGGGGTGCGTCATGTGTGATAATTATACTGATTTCATTTACGCTTGAACATCACTCGTTAACAGTTCAAAAAATCTAAGTTCCACTTCTAAGGATTTACCACGCTACGTAAACCTAATACAGTGACAAGAAGGGTGTTGAGGACACTTCACGATGACAATTTGCTCTAATTTTGTATGCTTAGCAATCAGAATGTGGCATTCGTTTTGTGTATGGATTTGTAACGACCTCTTCTTGAACACGTCTTTCAATAATTGGATTGAATATTTATTTTTCTCTATCTTATTGCCTCTGAGTACATAATGGCTACAGAGACAGACAAATCATGTACGGGCAGAATATCGCAATTTGCACGGAGTATTTCCCAGTTTGACTGGTAAATTGTATTTTTTATTATTTCAAGAGGAGTTTGTTCACGTCCGTTTATTTTATGATAGTGGTTCTGATAATGAGACAATTGCTTGCAGCTAACAATGTATTTCATCCGTTTGGAATTTGAAATCTAGGTTAGCTTGCTATAAAGCGCTGGAGGGTAATTATGCTTATGTCAGCCAGTTGGCTTAGATTGAAACAGAAGCTGGCTCCTAAGTATTCTCTTCTTTGAGCTGAGAGGGCCGGACACGTACAAAGAAGGTGGAGAATGGTCCCCTCCTCCTCCTCGTCCATGCAGCTTCTGCAAAAGTCGTTGAAGAGGAGGCCCAGCCTCGGTGTGACATCTTCTAAGGTGCTTATGAGCAGTCTATTCTGTCTGATCAAACAGTGAGAGCGTTTAAAATCCAGCTTTGGCCAAATCTGCTTAGTGATAAGCCAAGTGTTACCTTCTGTTCATCAGTGGTTGTTTCTTTTCTTTAAAGGAGCAGTTTGCATATGGCAAGAAGGGTCGAGTTCATAATTGTAAACTTTGTTGCCCAAACCATGCAACAAAATTCTTTGAATACATTTATGAACACAAAATATAGCTGCATGAATGCGGCAGTCATACATTGGCAAAAATGAGTTCATAAATGTCAATATAACTGACTGTTAAAAAATGACAGAAATGAAACATGTCAAGGACCGGCGAATAAATTTTGGATATTGAATAATTTAGATACGTGCGCCAGCATTTTATAATGGCTTAAAAAAATGATTTTGAGATTTATTCTAAATCTAATCCAAACAAAATGCAAAAAAAATATTACATATACATTTCTAGCGATATTAAATTAATTTGCAATTAATTATAATTTTACTTATATTTTCTCTTCTGCCATTTTTTTTCCTGCAATATGGCAACAAAATAAAAACACATGCCGATTTGACAGCATGCTGACGGTAGTTTTACTTTTATGAACACAAATGTCGCAAGACTCATGCAATGATAATGCAGTCATTTTACAAAAATCAACGCAAAATTTGCAGGACTGCACGTTTTTTACATTTATGAACTCGACCAAGCATGCTTAAATACTATTTTTCCGGAATAATTGTGAGAGTTGTGCCCTCTCTGGCGGGTTCATCGGCCATGCCGTTGCCTGTATGTACCCATGTCCCGGCACCTATGTAAGGTGAATTTTGAAGTGCTCAGTCATCTCGTTAAGAGACCAGCCAACATTTAGGGCTGTTTCTGAGTTAAAGGTGACAGTTTCCAGGGATTTTAACGCGGCTTGCCTATCAGTAAAAATTGTAATATCCGGAGTAGATAGTACATTATACCTCAGCCACGATAGGGTTTCCTTAATTGCCGTTATCTCGGCTTGGAAGACACTGCAATTGTCAGGCAAAAGGAAAGAGTTATTTACGTTCACATCCTTACAGAATACATCCCTGCCTATTCCCAATTTTGTTATAGAGCCATCCGTATAGAAGCAGATGGATCCCTTTCGTTGTAGCTCTGAATCATCCTTCCAGTCAAGTCTGGAGGGGAGAGTGGCAACGACGTATTGTAATTATCGAATAAGAGTTGTTGAAGGGTGTAATCGGTGCTATGCGGAAGGAATACTGGGGTTGGACCAATGTAGAAATTCTTTGATACGTTTGGCTGCGCTGGCTGCCACTTCTTTACTGTAAAAATCTAGAGGTAGCAGATGGAACAGTGTATCTAGAACCCCCATGGGGGTGGTTCTGAGTGCTCCACTGATACAAATACAGGCTAATTTTTGCACTTTGCCTAGATAGTTACGATTGATGGCTTTATCCAGGGCGTTGCGCCAGACAATCACGCCGTATGTCAAGATTGATCTGATGACAGATACATAAAGCCAGTGAATTATACATGGTTGTAGGCTCCAACTTTTTCATATTGCTTTTTGTATTTCCAAGTTAAGAGGGCTAATTCAGTTTTATAAAGGTTGATTCCGAGGCCACATTCTTTAGTCGATTTAGCTAGCTTAGAGAGAGCATTCTGTAAGAACTTTTTGAGCGTGTTGAGGTGTTTACCTGCGACAGCTTCCTATAGCAAAATCGTCCACATAGGTAATTATAATATATTGCAACTTTCCTCTTCCAGTATTTTTAAGTAGCCCATTGACCACCAGGTTCCAAGGAAGAGGAGAAAGCAAACCCTCTTGGGGTGTGCGCCGACTCACAAGTCTCCGGACCTTAGCCTCGCCCGGCTTAGAGTTGATAGTCCTGATTGTAAGCAACTTGCCTATAAATCGCCAATCCAAACTTCAATACTGAGGCCTGTGAGTGCATTAGTAATTGGCCGTGGTTCGATATTGTTAAAAGCTCCCTCTATGTCAAGGAAGACTACCAGGGTATATTCTTTGTAATCTAGGGATGGTGCGTAGAAGCGGATGCAGGGCCGTTTCAACCGATTTCCATTTGCTATACGCATGTTGAGGGGCCGACAGGCTGTTTGGATCAATGCTGCAGCGAATGTATATGTGTGCAAGTTTTTTCAGAGTTTTCAGCAGAAACGATGATCGACTTATAGGTCTAAGATCTTTTGATGACGTTGACCTCCGTTCACATCTTGGGGATGGGGGTCAATTTTAAGCAGATCTTTAAGATGATAGTTAACCAGGGGAAGATTTAGTCCACTGTGTGCTGGAGCTCAGCGGGTATTAAACCATCTGGTCCTACTGAGTTAAATGGTTTGAAACCGCGTATTTCCCTGATGATTCTGTGTTTAGTTGTAAGATTGGAGCTACAAGGCGTTGGATCCTACAGGGGTTGAACCGGGATCCTTGGTTGCCATGCTGCAGTTAGGGAAATGAGTACCCATCAGAAGGTTGAGAGACTCGATATTGGCTAACCAGGGTTTTTAATGTTTTAAGGGCCTCTTTGTACGAGGTTCAATCATCAGGGTCACGAGACTGCTCGGCTTTGTCGCTTGCAGTTCTCACGCGAGGTCCTGGTTCCACCACAGGGGTTTGGGATTTCCTCTTGGTTTGCTTACAAGACAGGAAGAATACATCGCATGATTGAGAGTGCCTGTAAGCTTCTTTACTTATTACTTCCCACCTTCATAGGGGAAGTATTGCAATCGCCAAAAAAAAAAATACGCTATAGATACACTAGATATCATTTGCACTCATTTTCGAAGTGATGTCGATATCTTAAGAACGGAACAACGTACGATCATGCGGTATTTTTTGTTTTATTTATCAGAATGAAACTTAGAGCTGAATAGATTTTGAGCAAAATCGGTCCAGCAGATGCTGAGATATTTCAAGAAATGCTTTTAAAAAAGGTGGGCTGGACAACGCAAGCACGTTGTGGTATATATCGGAAATAACTTTTGCTGTGATATAACGCAATATGAGGTGGAAAGTACAGGACTGGCTCCGCAGTCGATTTTTTTCAAATAGTGTCATGTATATATACCTATAAATAAATAATGGTCAGATCATAACTAAACTTCAAGTTTCTACAGGGCTTTAGCAAGACTTGATTATCGCTCTGGCTTAAGTGGTAAGTGCGCTGAACTTCTGAGCATGGTGATTTTTGTAGGCTCGAATCTCAGCTGATTAAAAATTTGCTCAGTCTTTTCAATATGCCGGCATATATAATTCGTCGTAAAAAATAGTATTTAGCAACAAAAAAAAAAAACTGCTAAATAAAAACAAAATATTAAGACCCATTAACAAAGATTTCCAGCTAGCTAAATACTTATTACTCACATCTAAGAAGGTCTGAGGAAATCACAAGTTAACAGAATATTACCGTGAATGGTAGGAAAAAAAAACCTTATCAATATGTCAACGTAGGTAGTTAAAATGGGGCCTCCGCCAAAAACCACTTTGTCAACTGCTGTTCTTTGCGGTTAGAAGGCAATTGAGTCATAAAGCCCTCTCACGAAGAGCTAAGGAGACATTGAAAATATCTTTGTTTGTCCCAGAAGACAAATTCTTCGAGAAATTATCGGTCTCATTTGTATTAATGGAACTATATTCGAACTATATAGCAATATATACTTGGCTGAATCGCTAGGATACATACGAATATAGTAGAGTAAATGAACACCCGCATTCGGGCGCAGATATTCTTCGAATCCGCCCTGTGCCTTCCGGGTAAAGAAAGATCTCATCTTTGTGAACACGAGTGTAAAAAGAAAATAGCAAACTTCGACGCGAAACTTAAGGCAATTAGCTAAAAGCTGGGCTGACCGGAAACTTAAGAAAGTTAAATAATTATTTAACGAAGTCGTATTATGAATGCAACTTAAATTATTTATCGTATTTGGCAAAGAATTACTGTTAACGAATAATAAAGCCAACATTAGTATCGAATACAAGCTGCATATTTTACAATGCAACTATTCTTAAAAATGCATGAACATACATACATATAGTAGATAAAAGTATAAGTAAATTCTATTTCTTTAGCTGTTTTAGGTAAATTTAACGATGTACATTTTCATTTTATATTCACTCTAGATGCACCGTACTCGTTAGAAATAAACAATTTCACTCCCACACTATCTTCTGCAAATCGCAAGCAGTTGTTTCCATTTAATGCGATTCACATAAATCCCTGTTGAACGGTTTTATACGTATAAACCATATGAGACTTTCAAACTCCCTCTGCGCATTTCGTGACTAAACCAACGGGGTTGGATTGCCCGCAACTACACCGCAAGGCATAGCATTATCCCTTTATACAAGAAAATATGTACAAGGAAGCAGAGACGTTGCACTTTACGTTGAGGGGGCAATTGAGTAGGATTAGTCCTTCACAGCTAAGGAAATAAATTAAATTCACGCAGTTGAGTGTGTCGGTTTTCCTACATAACACCACTTCTACTGTCAAAGCAGAAGCAATAGGGTGAAACTATACTTTGATAAATTATTCTGATATTTCATTTTGGGTGCATGTAATCGATTCCATTTGTGGAGGGTTCTAGCGCTTTATTATGTTCGATGCACGCTAGGTGTTCTGTTGAACACGGAAATTATTAATCAGACGATTCCCAAAAATAAAAATTGCTTCTAAAATTTGTCTAAATGGACACTCTAAGCAACAAAAGTTATGAACACCATTACGTTTTACTGAAATTGCGTGGTTTGCAACAGCTTTCGTGACTACGCTGCTGATTAAGTTCTATTTTTTCTCATGATGGGAATTTATCCGCTCATGAAAGGAAACTCAGCATTTTATTGAGAAAGAAAATAAGGGAGAGTAAAGAAGAAGCATATTAATACCAAAAAACAGTTCTTCAAAAAATAAGAACGTCTTTCTATAAAATGGTCAGAAATGCCTCTGCCGAATGAGACCACTTTCGTCTCTTTAGTGTTTTTTTTTTTTTTTATCGTTATTAGCTTTACTACCTTTGCTTTCCATGGCGCCTGCAGTCCGCTGTCGCCCTGGGCATCAACCAACAAGATTCGACGGTCAGCTAGGTTGGATAACATCACTTTCCATTTGCACGCTCCACCGACGGTAAGCTGTCTGGAGTGGATCCGAAGACCCATCGCAGTGTTGATGTCCAGTCGCTCTATATGTTCTAACCATCTAAGTCAAGCTCAACTCATAGGAGCACCAAAATAAGATACATACCGAAATGGAACTGAACTTCGGTAATCAAGAAAGTACATAAACCCCTTAAACAACAAGAGATGTCTAGAAATGAAGTTTTAACTCCCTCACCGGACACTGTTCACTCAACTACGATCTCAACAAGCTAGGCATAACTCTTTCGGAAATGTGCCTTCTATAATTGGAAGATCAAGAATCTGCTGAGCATATGTTGAGTAAATGTCCCGCCATTGCTCAAAGCAGGAAAATAGACTTCGGTAGGGGAAATAGTCAGCCGTTCATCAAGAAGCACGATATTGCGATTCCTCCATGATCTGGCTTGGAATCACCACTTCTTTTTCTTTACTTTTTTCCAGTTAAAGGAAGTCATTGTTCGACACAAAATATTTATTATATGAAGCTTCTCATGCTCAAGTATTATTAATTACATGTGAGTGATGTGACAGATGGATTCAGGGTAAGCCTAGATGTTTTCTATCTTAAGTTAATATAACCTGGGAGTATGTATAAGCTGCTGTATTAATCTAAGAAATATCATCTTTAGTCTAAGGAATAAATTGTTTGATTCTGTTTTGTTTTGCTATGCGCATTCATAGATACATATATTTGCATGTGTCTTATATGTAGTTGTTGAGTCGGGTAGAGCAAGCTTGTCAGTTAAACGTTTGATTAGTTTTCTCGTAATCATTTGTCGTTAAAGTTGTTAGTGGTAAAGGGTCCTCCAGCAAAATGTGCCATTTTTTTTCTCACCATTGTTGAACTGTCAACATTCAACTGTCATTGCGATGATTTTTGATAAGTAACAACCAAAAGGTTATTAAATATGGATCGATACATACTTGCATAATGAGTTGAAATAGTGAAAATTCATTACCTACGAACAAGATCAGGATTTTTTACACAAAATTATTCTGAGTGATCAGCTACGTAAACAAACAAAACTGTCGCATCTGGGGCTCTGAAACGCCAATGCAAATAGTGGATCACCTCTCCATCTACAACGAGTGAGAGCTTTGTGAGGTTTCTGGGCTGTCGGTGATGTCCTTGGGCCATATTCTTTTCGAAAATTATGCTGGTGCGACCATTTCAGTGAATACCGAACGATGTTGACTGAATGTTTTTTGCTTGAAATTGATGCTATGACTATTTGTAAGCAAAGCTGAGGCGGACATTTGACAGACTTATAGGTATCCCATTACCAACCTCAGAGTTTGTACTTTAGATTAAAATAAAAATAAAAAATATCACTCTTTTTCATAAAAACGTTGTGTTTTTCTATGGATTTAAAATAACACTTATTGTTGGATGACCCTAAATGATATGTGGATGGACAAACCAAAATTACATAAAATTTTATTATTTAATAACAATATACCAATAATTTATACGACTTCTATAACAGATTAAACAACGATCTGCTTAAGCCGACCATAGTTCCGTAGTTCATTTACTCAGTGGCTCTGCAAGAAATTGAGCTATGCTGCACCATCTTCTTTGGTAAATGGAGTAAAGCAAACACTGTGTTAGAGATTTCATCGCCGTCTACTTAGATTTGGTCCATCATGCTTCAAATTTGTAAGTAAAATTTGGTGTGTTTTTAAGGACTTACATATCAGGACATAGACCACATCTAATGAAAGAACCATGTAGATAACTCGTTTTATTTTGTTTTAGTTATCAGTTATCTCAAATAACCCCCACTGCCGTAGTTGCGACAATTCACAAGAAAAGGAAACGCTATTCCACTTTCTCTGTGACTGCCCGGCACTTGCCAGAGCAGGCAGCGCACTCTCGGAAAATCCGTTTTCAAGGAACTATCTGAGATTTCTAACATCAAATTCTGCAACATTATCAACTTTCTTAACTCCACAGGATGGATCTGAAAAACTACACTCTTAGTTACGCCCATCAAAACCCAGGTCACGTGAGTTGTGGTATCAAAACGGCGCATCGGCGCTACTTGTGTCTCTGACAGGCTTACCAGTTTCAGCCACTTCTACCTACCTACCTATCTCAAATTGAGTTTTTGGCTACCTGGATTCGATTAAAATGGAGTTCAATAAGTGGACTCATTGTTCTCGCCGATTTCTCGAAAGTATAAAAAGTCGAGTTACCTAGTTCTTGCATTCAAGTAACGATATATGAATGTCGGTAGCACTCTTGTCTTTTTATTTGGATTAATTGCCTTCTGACAGATTTTAGTCCTGTTTATTTAAAGGTGACAACGAACGGTTAGTTTTTGCGTTCTAGCAGGCATATTTACTATCGATTTTATGTCTCAATATAACTTCATTAAATGATAATGATTTTAGGAAATTTTAGTTGAGCCTTGTCCTTATAGAACCATTATATTTAGATGTGTAAGTTTCATTCTTTCCCGCAAGAACTGCAGGTAAGTGGAAGGAACAATGAAATTTTTATGTAGTCCTAATTTTTTTCTTCAACATCGAGATTTTGATCGTCTTAGGATTAATCATGGACGGTTCTGGAAATGTGTGCTATGTAGATAGTTCGAGAAATGTACGCAATGACCACTTAGTATATACTAGGTGGCGCAAAATTAGTCAACCGATGTTCTTTGCCTGTCTTACATTTTTGTCCATTAAGTCGAAAAAATGATATCGGCGTAGTGGTCGTCGCCAGAATTGATGACCATTCGGGCCCAATTTATGGCATTTTCCATCACTTTTGCCAGAACTTCCGGCGATAGGTCCACGCATTCTTGACGGATATTCTCTTTAAGGGCTTCAAGAGTCTTAGGCTTGTTGACATAGACTCGTGACTTCAAAAAGTCCCACAAAAAGAAGTCTGGAACGATTAAATCGGTCATGATGATTTTCGATGAAAATTTGTCTCCCTCGTGGTCGAGATTCAGGATGGCTTGAGCGTAGGTTACACGCGCTTGGCGGTCAACAGCTATCAGCTGATGCACTGTCTGCACTTTGTAAGGGAACATCTTACAGTCGTTCACTAAAATTCTCTGTAAAAAACGCCGATTGATTGATGCCCAATACTCCGGGGTCCTCTGCGGCATCTTCAGCCATAGCTGCAATATTCTCAGGAGAACGGCTGCTCCGGGACCGGCCAGACCTGACAGCATCTCGTGTTGTCCCATACTCTTTTAGGCAAGCGGCTAAATGTCGTAGTGTTTGCCCAGTTGGTGTCAGACGACCGGGAAATCTGCGCCGAAATTCACGCTGCGCCAACACCACCGACGAATTATTCCGCAAAAAAATCGGTACAATTATTCCGCGTTCTTTAGGAGTATAGCGATTCATGCATTGTTGACGTGTATTTTGTATCTGTTTACTTCACAAATTTCAAAGTAGAATTGACATTTGCCTTCATTTTCAAAAATTATAGCATATTCCAATAGGGTGTTTATTTTTGCGCCACCTTGTACAAGCTGTTTGCTGAGCTGCAAATTTAATTGATGTATCTGCCAAAACCATCATTTGTCAAATGGTATTAAATCGGTTGTTTAAATGATTCCACAATCCACAAAAACCAAATATAGGCTATCCAGTCGACGGTGTCTCCCAGCTGCTAAGTGAAATCAGGCTTTAAGGATGATAAGTCGTTCTTGACTTGAACTGGGATACTAAAATGTATACAAATGTAATAATGTGGCTAAAGTCCAATAAAGTTATCTGAAAAAAATAAAAAAATGTAGAAACATTTTCTTTGTGCGTTTACAATTTTCAATTCGAAGAAATTCAAGAAAGCCACACGAACATTTGAACAATACCGCATACACATGTAAGAAATGCACTCATCCTTTTAAGAACTTGAACATGCTGTTATACCTAAATATCTACTTTTAACATTTTATGAATATGCTGGGTAAGTTTTCCTTCTGAATGATGGTGCATTATTTTGTAGTTATAAATAAGGTAATGGTCCTTAGAGAATAAAAATCTGCATAATAGATGGTGCATTCTACTGTACTCTGATCGATGATGAAGCTGCCACCTTCTACAGAAATAACTTAAGTGCTATTGGATTTTCATTTCAATACATTCAGACTATACCCGCAAGGATTTCCGGTATTACAATTTTATTTTACAGCTATTATGCAGATATCGAAAAGCTCAATACACATCGATTGAAGGAATAGCTTATTGCATGAGGCTATGTATTTATGAATGTGTAAGGTGACAGTTTCAATATAACGATAATGTGGCGATTGAAAGAAATCTATTCAAATAAATTGCCGAGGAAATAATGTACATATTATTCAAGTTTTGTTACATAAATAATATTCAATAAGAATATAAAAGATAAATTGGTTTTGGTTTTATTTTTGAATTATAAAATTGTCGATTTTTTCATAAGTCTAGTTTTAAGTGTTACTATCTCAATAAAGTGAAGGTTACGAATTTTGAATTTGTTTCGATTTCTGCTGTTTAACAAAATGACATTCAACATAACGCGTGAATATGAAAATGTAGATGAAGTCAAACTTCTAAATATCACCCTCGACTCCATTGAGCTTACTATACTACCAGTTAGCAGTATATGCTAGTTGTAATCATTGGGAGAAAGATTTTGGTGTATAATGTGATCCACTAGAGCACAGCAATAAATGTGGCTATCGATAAAAAAGTTTAACGGCAATGAACCGTGAATTTGTACTCAACTTAGCCCTAATAGACTGCTAGAATATTTCCGGACCCTTTCAAATCAAGCTTCAAATGCACTGTCTATTCATTATACAGTACTAACATACTCCAACGAAATGTTTGATGCACCTTTTAACGAAGAACTTAAGCTCAAGGATGGAAGGACACCGGGAGTAGAAAGGAAAGGTAGATATCCTTTCTCAACGCATCATATAAGGAGGGTCAAATTGGATTGAGAGCAACAAACTGCTTAATGAATATCAGGCGGGATTATGTAGATAATATTTTTAAATTTCAAAGTATCGCCGGGACTTTCATCGAACAAAAAGATAAACTATACACCCCTTTGTAGATTTCAAGGCCGCCTTTAACACCCTCGAACATCAAGCTCTATTCTATAAACTGTACCATGCTGGAAAAGCTTATAAGCTTGAGAAAGTACTTGAGAATATGTACGATAATAATCAATCGGCTGTTTGCAACGGAACTGAAAATTCAGAATGGATCAAAATAAAAATGAGAGTAAGACAAGGATGTACTCTCAGTCCATATCTTTTGCTCTGTATATCAATGATATAACATACTTTTTACCTGGTGGAATAGAAATAGCCTGAGTTTTAATGAAGACCATTTTTTTCGCTGATGATTGACCCGACATTGTGCAACTTATCATAAATCGACTGTGTACTGCCGATTATGATGGTAAATTTTATTAAATATTAAGTGATGATGAAAAATTGCACTTTAACAGAGAGTAAATCGAAATAGTGAGAGCATACATATACATATGTAGATATTTTGGGTTGACGATAACTAGTAACTGGAACGTCACTTAAAAAAAAAAACTAATAAGAACGAAAAGTGCGGTACAGTGCAAGCTCGTTAATTCGGAATGGTTGGAGGGAGGGTCAGCCCGAATAAACGAATCTTCCGAATTAATGAGAGATTTTTTTAAGCACTAAAACGCGTTCCTATTGATGAAAAAATGCAAGAACTTAAAACAACAAATTATTTTATTAACACAAAAGATTGCAATTAATACATAACATTTATTATAATTCATTTTTGTTAACTGACATTGTTTAACTGACATTTTCACCAAAATTATAATTAATTTTTATTTATGCAGAAATATGTATCAACTTTATGCTCAAGGACTACGATTTACATTTATCGCCAACTTAAACTGTACTGGTATTTTCCCAAACAAAATCTAAATGTGGATTACCGGGATTCCCCCAATACAATTTTTTTAAATGGTTTTTCCCGACTTCTAAATGTGAATTGCCGGAACTCTCCCAATAGACATTTTGATGATTTGTTCCAACTTCTACATATTTGAGATCTATTTGCAACCTATACGTGTTCAATCATTGCATTATTTAATTTTTGCTAATTTAATTTATTTTTTACATAAAAAAATTAAAAACTGACTCTCATTTATTCGGAAAAATCACTTTTATTCTGAAAATTTTTTTTCCGAATAAACGAGTTTTCCGAATTGAAGAATTCCGAATTAAACGGCTTTTACTGTATGCTCAACCGAATAAACTTGGCGTCATATATAAAGTTTTCCGTACGGTGGCCGAATCTATCATGATGTATGCAGCATAAGTCTGGGCTTACTATAAGTATGAGATAGTAGAAAACTCGTAAGATATTACATAAAAATGTACTTTCATTTACCCAGCAACATATCCAATTATATGGTACACATAAAAACAGGATTGTCAATGTTATTCAATAGAACATTTAAGTTGCATGTGGATTACATAATAAAAGTTCTAGATATGTCAGATGAAAGGCTTCCTAAAATCAGAGCGATGAACACTATCGAAAGAAAAACCTTGTGGTATAGGAAACTTAAAGGGCTTGCGGCTTACTGCGAAGAGGATTTCCATCTGCTGGAAAGAAACGGAAGATATTCTAAAGATGCCGTCTATGACCTCATAGCAAAAGTAGACGAAGAACATAGAGAAGAATATATTAGATTAATCTATAGCGTTTTCAACCATAATTTGTGTGAAAGACATTACTGAAAATGAAAACAGTCAAATATATTTAACATATTTCATCGATCTTTAAACTGAGAGCGTAGCTGGTAGAGCTAAACTACATTCCATATCGTACGAATCTACCGACTAGTCGGAGAGAGAGGATCCATCCATTTTATTGGTAACTGTGCTATTCTAAGGAAAGGACGCTTTTTAGGCAGCGACGTAAACTAGGAAGCGGAAGTTTAAGCAATCCTTAATTGCGGAAGTGATGATAGGTACTTTTTAATTATAACAAAGCAGCAATAACTTATCGAAAATAAATTATTAATAAAGCCTTTTAAAAACTAAATTAAATATTTAAATACATGTGTATATAATCGTTTTCATTTCCTTAAATATTTTTTTTTTACTAATCTTCAATAAAATGTTAATCGGGCAGGCGGCAAAGCCATGTTTAACGATTTGTGTAATTGAATTGTGAAACATATGTATATAGGAGAAAGAATAAAAAATCAAAACTATCTATCTATCTATCAGTCTGAAAAACTACTATTTATGCTACCGATGCTGTGGATATTTTTATTTTCAGGTTTTTTTTTGTCATCGAGAGACAGTGTTAATGTTTTTTTAAAAAGGAAGTAGGAAACGATGGAATTTAATCCACTTTAACACTTGCCTCCTTTTCATTGCCCCACCTTTCCACACGGTAGCATTGTTCAGTACTTACGTTTTTCAGCGTTGGTCGAGTTCAGCTTATGTTGCTGAGTTTTCAGGTTAAGTTTTTAGAATTCGATACAATTATATTCGAGGTTAAGTTTGGGGAATAAAATGGAGTTCAACGTCAATAACATTAATTAAGCACTGGTGTCCAAGTTTATAAAATAACTACGCAAATAAGTTTAGAAATCTTGGTAGTATCTCGTTCTGAAAATAAGTATGATTCTTATAATATAAATAAAGTTAGTATCAATTATTCATATCAGTGCATTCTACTGCCACTACTATGATCGATCCTACATAAATCTATGCAAATATGCCCTGAAGCATCCTTCCATATGCGCATTGATAGTTATATTTATGCATACATTTTAAATCTATCATGGTACCCAAATGTTAGATGGTTGGCTTTGAAGTTGTCATATCATGACACGTCCAAAACTAGTAGACGATAGTCCCTTGCTTTTTCTCAATTAGAATTCCCAGTTTCGCCGTTCTTTTATTTTGGGGTCAGGACCAACCCAAATGAATTTTCATGATATAGAAATGCAATTCTGAATGCGAATAAAAAAATTCGACTGGTGAGCCAGTCCTGTACTTCCCACCCCGTATTGCTTTATATCAAAACGCGCATTGTTTTCAATAACACCACAAAGTGGTTGCGTTTTCCAGCACACCTTTTTTCAAAGCATTTCTTCAAATATCTCAGCAACCGCTGGACCGATTTTGCTCAGAATCTAATCAGCTCTAAGTTTCATTGAGGCAAATAAAACCGCAGGATCGTACGTTGTTCCGTTCTCCAGATATCGAAGGAGAAAAAAATTGTCACACACATACGCACACACGCACGTACAGACATCACTTCGAAAATGGTTGCAAATGATTTCTAGTATATCGTAATGTGAAGCTCTGTTAAAGTCTCGAACTTTTTTTTTGGGCGATTGCAATAATTCCCCTATGAAGGTGGGAAGTAAAAATAAATACATTGAAAATCCTTTTTAATTATTTTTTTTATAATTCACTCGCGCATATGGGGTTATGAATATCCTTCCAATGTTATTTCCACAACGCAAGTGTTGGTGCAATGATCGCTCGTTGGTGCAATGATTTTGAAACTTATGTGGCATAAGGTTGTAGTCTTGACTCTTTCCCTCCCAGGGTATCCATTTGGCTACGCATACATTTTTATAAATAACTATTACAAAAGAAATCAAAATTAAAAGAATTCATGTATTTTAATCTGGCAGGATCATTTTCTTCCAGTTTTTTTGGAAATAATTTTGTATTTTTTATCTAGTAACGATGTATTTTGACATTTTGTTCGTGGAAGTCGATTCTCGTGTTGTGTTGTCGGAACGTGAATTTCGGTCGCGAATTTGAACAGGTAAAAATATAAGTGCCGATACAAAAAAAATATATTTTTGTGGAAATAATAATGTTCTAAGAAGAATTTTGTAAGATATAAAACAAAATTTAATGACACTTCGCAGTAACACGCGATTATGTAGCCAAATGTAGCTTTATGGCTATCATTTAGCCAGGCCCACCCAATGACTCCCACTAAAAAAAAAATGATGCAGTTATCTTTAGAATGCCCATATTATCCCTAAAAACATCAACGTTAATTTTTTACCAACACATTAATTATTTGGAAAGGAAAGGGTTAAGGAGAATTGTCATTGCTGTTTTCATTACATTGTTCAAAGGAAAAGATAGGATCTTTCATAAAAATTCTCCACCCACTAGCATTGCAAAAGTCACTTAATCGATTGAACGCAACCTTTCTTAATTAACTTTTTTTTTTCTTTTTTTTTATAATTAGCGCGCGCTAAAAGAAATATGACTACCCTTAAACTAGAGCACGGGCATTAGGCATATTAGAGGATAAACGAAGGAGGTACCCGATGCACGTTGGCTTTAAAATTTAAATGCTTATGGGTTGTAGTGATGATGGAACACAGAGCTATGTAGATCATTCCACATTCGTGTGGTTCGGCTAAAGAAAGAATATTTGACAGTACGTCCGAAAGTAGGGTAAACTGATGTGCATTCGAAGCATGACGAGTATTGCGGGTAAAATGTTGCAGGGGCGGAATGTAACTGGCTATTTCGCTAGAGCTCTTTTTGTAGAAGAGTCACTAGAGCTTTCGATTCAAGTTCTTCTAACTATATAACTAATGTCTTTTTATGGCAGACAAAAAATGTTAATCCAGTACACAGTATGAGTTGATTTATGCATTAATGTGCAGCGAGTTATATACCTCGTACTGTTTTTAATGTAATAGATAAAAAATGTCCAAGTATATAAAAAAAAAACCTTCACATTTCCCAATTAATTATGGTTATTCACAATTTTTAATTAATCCTTCATGAATTCACGTATTCAAATACTACATACATATGAATATGTTCATATGTACATCTATACGTATGATACTGTATTTACGAAGCCTAATAAGTGAATGCACCCGGAATGCTACATTGATGCAGCATAGACTTATCAACCCTAAAAATTTCATATCTTGCTCAACCAGAAAATTGTTTGTATAATGCTGTATGCAAAAACTAGACAATGGAAATTAGAGGGGAATGGTTCATGCGATTCCACCGGTATTATGGGAGAAAAATCAAATATCTACAACACGGTAAAATATGTCCCCTTGGTCAAATTATTTACGCTATACGATTTTGTAACAAACGATCTCTGTATGGCGAATCGTCACGTGTTTAGATTTAGATAAGTAAACGTGGCTTCTGTTATAGAACGACAGTTTGTAAGTAAAAAAAAAGAAACAAGACAGCTCAATTTAACCCCTTAACAATCAAACGCACATATTGTTTCCTTTTTAATTTATCACACGCTTTCATTTGGCGAAAGGGCATCAGAAACATGCTTTTCATTACATTGGGAGAGTATATAATTAACGAAAAGGGATTTATATCAGTAAAATTTCAAACATATTAAATTGTACTTTTTAAGTTTAATCTTCCAGACATGTGTGGTTTTAAGGTCTTTTAAATTGATTCTCAATTTTGTTTTTAAGTTTAACTTAATATTTTAGTATAACCTTATGTTGTTATTGCAATAGTATCTTATGTTAAATGGAAGCTTCATTTAACTGGAAACTAATTTGAATTTTGGTAAAAAAAAAAGATTTCAGATTTTCTTCAAGGACATCACTATCTTCTATCTATATGAACCCAACTTTCCTAAAAAACTTAAAACTGCATTTTTAGAGGTATTTAAAGAGCATAATTTTTGGTCATTTTTGTTTATTATTTTTTTGCAATAAAAAAATACTTTAAACAATGATATTTGATAAATTAAGGTTCATATAGAGCGTAATTATATAAAGAAACTAGATACTAATTTTTAAAAAGATCGGTTAAAAATTGTTCGAGCCAGAGTGTACACAAATTCAAAAAAATCGTTTCGAGAAAAGCGCGTTTGAAATAAAGTTACAACCTGCGCGTCTAGGGATGGACGCTAACGTAATCGCTCATGACATCAAAAGTAATTGAAAATTTTATTTGAAATTTTTGAATAGTTTTAATAAATGCGTATTGCATGCTGTTCGCATTGTGGAGCATTCCACACGTTGGCTAATTTTTCGCATAATTGGTGCAGTGAGTGTTAAGGCGAAATATTTAGTTGAACAAATCTAAGGTTACGCGAATTGGTGTTGAGAGTTAACATTTGTAAAAGTGGGGGGTAATCGATACTGCCAGCTAGGAGTTGTTAGCAAATTCTCGAGGTTTTTTATTTTGCGTGTTATATTTTCACACGAATGAAAGGCAACTACAGTTATATTGCCGACTCCGAATGGCGGGCTAAGAAGCATTTTTATGACAGATTATACTTTTGCAGGTTTGTCATGCCTGCGAAGAAGTAGTGCCGCGAAAAAACGTTTGGTGGTTTTGAGGCTCGAATCTGTGTCCTCTCGTTTGGCAGTACAACGTGGTGACTTATAATTAACACTTAATAGTAACCATGTTTTCTTTTTTTCCCACTTGTATTTTACGTATCAAAATCCACACTCATTAGCCCGATGTTTTTGCTTTCAAATACCCGTAAGGCCTCAAGGGGTAGAAGTCCACCACAAACTCCGGTAAAATATTTTTTTTCTTGGCTTAAGGAATCGATCGTCGTCTAGTTGCTCTTGCTGAGATACCCTGTACATATATTTACAAATGTTTGCTTAAAATGAACGTGTATTCCTTGTTTGGATAAACATACATGTATTGTATATACATATAAGATATGTATATACAATACATAATAAAAGTGACTTGATGATCCAGTACATTCACTAGAAGGTATCTCTTCCATGTGCCCTAAGCTGAGATATTCTTCCATGAAGCGTACGTATTCATCTTTCAAGTATTGATCAGACATTAGCCTGCGTTCAGTGGATTTAAGGCGATTTAACGCGATATTCAGGCTGTTTCCAAAATCGATTTCCTGGTCAGTTTTGAAGGGCAAATGAACCATATACCTGCCGTCAGGTAAGCGCGAGTAGGTTTTGACGAATATGTCTTCTGCACATTGGTCTTCAAGGGATAAACAAGGTTTCTGATCAACTTCTTCAAGTCGCCAAATCGCTCGAGATCAAAAGTGTTGGTAGTGTCTAATTGCGTGCAATGAGAATCTACACTACAGCAGTTCAAAGACATGATGCCTTCCATATTGCCACAAACTACCCAGCCGAAGATTGTGGGTATGAGATCAGGAGCACCTGGTTCACCCCGAACTGCTGAGCCGTTGAATATGCTGAATACTTTATCAGCACCGATGAGAATGTCAATATGGCCTGGTACATTAAAATTCGAATCTGCTTTTCTGATCGAAGAGAGAATTCTTTTATCGGAGATCGTTTGCACAGATGCAGGGATTAACGATGTTAATGTTGATACAACGTAGCAACTAACTTCTACGAACTCCTGAGTAAAACGAGAAAACAATTTAAGCGATACAAATCCATTTGTAACGCCGGCAGATGTAGAGCCAACTCCTAATACAGGGATACGAGCGGGCTTTCGCATAAGCCCCAACCGCTGAACTGTTCTTTCAGTAATGAAGGATACTTGAGATCCCGAGTCTAGCAACAACCGAATGGTTTGTGAGTTTCCTTGCTTATCATGAGCATGAGCAACAGCTGTGGGCAATAACGTTTGAGTGAAGAGAGAGGGCTTAAACGAATTGCCTTCCTTTGGTATAAACGAGCAAAGCGAGAGTGATGGTTGTGTTGTTGGTAGAGGATTTAAGGGTGACGACCAGGTTGATGAAATGGATGACGATTTGGCAACAGTAATATTTGAAGGGTTTGACGACGACGATTGAGGATGAACGAGCGAGTGATGCCGCGAATCACAAGCTCTGCAACGGAAATTAGACCGGCACTTGTTTGCAGAATGTCCAGGACGTAAGCAATTAAAGCAAAGAGAGTGTTCTTTAACGAAATCGCGACGCGTTTTGATATCGAACGAAAATAATTCAGCACATTTGCTTAGGGTATGGTCCGAATTGCATTTGGGACAATTTAGTTTTGACTCTGTGTAGTGGGATTGTATAGCCTTGCTACGAGGTGGAATCAAACGAGAAACTGTTTGGCAAGATTCCAAAGCATCACATCGAAGCTGCAAAAACAACACTAATTCCGCGATGGTGCAATCATCCCTTGATCCGACTTCTTCTGCCCATGCTTGTCGTGTGCTCTGATCGAGCTTTTGGAGCAAAAGATAAATGATCCAAGGGTCACGATTGGTAGATCCTAAGGCGTTCAAGCCCCGAATCGTTTCATCAGTACGGTCGGTGATCTTGCGGAGATTGACAACGCTGCAGGAATTCATGCTGGGCAACGAAAGGAATGATTCAATATGCGATTGAATTATCAAGTTAGAGCGATCGTATCGCCTTTCCAAACGATCCCAAGCATCTAAGTAATTAGCGTCCGAAACCGTTATGTCACGAATCAGGTCAGCTGCTTTACCGCGTAAATAAGATTTAAGATACCGGAATTTTCGCGTGGTGGATATATTCGGTTTTGATTCTAAAGTACCCTGAAATAAGTCTCTAAAACTTGCCCACTCTTTGTAGTCCCCAGAAAAGAGAGGGATATCGATTTTGGGTGCAACAATTGAGGCAGAATGGGTATTGTTAAGATTTTCGAGGAATGAGGCTTGCTGATTAGCCAACTTATCGATATCCGATTGACTAACGGAAGGTATTATAGATATTTTCCTATCGCGAATCAATTTGGTAAGGGTAGACTGAGCAACAAAATATTTGCCCTCATATTCAGAATATTCTGCTCCTGGATTCACAAAATCATCTTCACCCGCGTACTCTAGAAGCTTATTTAGCAGAGAACCGAATTCTGTCCAGTCTTCTTCTAGTTTTTGCAACCGAATATCGAGAAGTTCTAAAGACACGCGCTCGTCTACACTTTCTGCGAATGATACCGCTCGAGTTAAACACCCTTTAGCATGACCTCGTTTTGTTTTTATGACGTTTATTTTATTCAATTTAAATCAAAGAAATGTTCTATAAAATCGATAGCCTTAATACACACGATCAAAATCAAATTAGTCTTTTTAGTTGCGCAGAGCACACATTCAATAAATTAGATTGTAAGGGAAATTTTCACCACGTGGATCGAGATCACAAATACCATATGTACTGTATGTCAAATCAATCACAAAAAAAAATCATTGGTCATAAAAAAAACCATACCATAATGTCCATAATACCACACCATACGTTTACGTTGATAATAGTTCAATTAAATCCGCGATCAGAATGACCAAAAAATGTAATAAATGCAATTTAATTTTTACGAAAAAAAGAATGATATCAAAAAACGAAATTAACAATTTTTTATTGCTTGATGAGTTTTTACAAGTTTGGTGGTCTGCAACAGAATAGACAGAGCCACGTTATGAATTACATAATTATAGAAAAAAAGTGGACTGTATGAGTATAACTGAACAACATATGACAATTGAATTTAGAGTGAGAGTGAGAGTATGAATAACATAGAATTAATTTTGGAGAGTATTTATAATAACGTTATTAAACATAGAAATTGAGATGGTGTCAAGTGGTTGCGGAGATTACCGAACAACGACTTATGTTGTTTTTCCTTGTGACTACAGATATATACATGAAGGCATTTTGAAATGACAGTCGACTCCGCTAAAATGAAACAGTATAACAAGAAAGCTTGTTTCTGTTAAGCATAACACGGATAACTACAAATCGTTGCATATAAGCGGAGTTTTATTAAAATAAAATCCAGCAATTTGGTCATCTCTATAATGTGAACCGGGAGGGAATGACAAAACATAAAATGACAAATGAATGCACGATATAAGGCGAATAGTAATAGCAAATACAAAAGGTGTGTTCTATTCAACATTACAATTTTAAGCAGTCGAAGCTTTTCTTTGCAGCATGTTTCATTTATGCGGAGTTGCATAAGTGCAAAATGTTTATTTGAGTCGAAAATTATTGTTTCAGTCAAATTGGGTCTTCACTTAAGCGGAGTTTAGTTATGCGAAGTGGTTCATGATAAAAATGCTCAAAAAGTGCCGTAGTATAATGAATTTCTTCTTCCATTTTTCTTCAGTTAAGCAGATTTCAGGTAAGCGGAGTCCACAGTAATTTTTTCTGAATCAGATTTGTTCGTATTGTAATATCGACTGCATTAGCGACATTTAGTGGAATTGTTATATCAACTGTATTAGCGACATTTAGACATTTTAGATATCGATCAGCGACATCTATTGGGGGGATTAGTGCTAAATTTAAGAGCATTCAGCAATTATAAGAACCTTCAGGAATTTTCTAGTACTTACCTCAGGCACGTTCCAGAACTATCGATATCTCACTAGATGGGCAAATCGTCGCCAGGAAGGAAGATTCTGGATTCGTATCTCGGGTATAAATACTACGAGCATTGAGAGCATGGACACAGTTGACTTGAGATTTAGTAGAGATACAGTTGAAAAGTGATTTGGATAGAGATTTTAATAGTGAATTAAAATTACAGAAGAATTTGTTTGAGATTAATTGTTTAAGTTGTTTGGAATAAAAGAGTTGTGAATAATTGGATTTAAAGAGTTGAACATTGTTGGAATAAATAAAAGATAATCAGTTGTTTGTGAAAAGATTGAATAAAGACAAATAGAATAGAAAGGAGGAAAAAGTTTTATCATTGCGAACCGGCAAACACGTTACATTTGGTGTCAGAAGTGGGATAAAACTTTTTCAGAGTGATAAAAACGTTCAAGAAACAGTTTCTGAACAAAAGGAACAGTGGTGTGATTTAAGAAGTGTTTGAAATTTGAACAGAAATGGGTCGCAAATTGAAAAATCTGTCCCTGGTCCAGTTGAAAGCAGAGCTGAGTAAGAGAAATCTTCAGACCAGTGGGCTGAAAAGCGAATTAGTGCTCCGGCTGCAGAATGCTGTGTTAGAAGACGGTGGAGACCCCGAAACTGAGCTATTTGACGTAGAGGAGGAGGAGAGTGTAAGTGCAACGATTGACATGGCCGCGCTTATGAAACTGCTCACCGAGCATAAGAACGCTCTGGAAGCCAAGTTAGATGAGCAGAAGATATCCCTATTAAGTGAGCAGAGCAAAAAGTCCGACGAACAGAAGAACTCTATAGATGCCAAGTTCGACGAGCAGAAGAACGCTCTGGACGCCAAACTCGATGAGCAGAGCAAACATTTCGAGAACTCTCTGGACGCCAAGCTCGATGCCAGATTCGATGAGGCCAGGAACTCTCTCGATACCAAGCTCGAAGAGCAGAAGCATGTTCTCGAGAGTCTAGAGGTCAAATTCGACCAGCAAATAGAAGATGTCGAAAAGAGATTGGAAGTGAAATTCGGAGGTCAGTACGAAGAAATGGAAAAACAATTCAAACATCTGACCAATGAACTCGACGGTGTGAAGAGGCAAAAACTTCGCGTGAGTTCAATCGAAGGTCCGAGAAGAAAGGAGATGCAGCCCCCGGTATTCGATGGTCAAACATCATGGCCTATATACAAGAAACAATTTGAAGCCGCCGCATTGGCCAACAATTGGGACGAGGAAGAAAAATCGATTGCACTCACACTTGCACTCCGAGGCTCAGCCGCCGAACTACTCCAAACCCTCGCGGATGACAAACATCGTGACTACGGCTCGCTACTGAAGGCCATTGAGATGCGATTCGGCGATGACCATATGCAACAAGTATACAGGGTCCAGTTGCGCCGAAGGGCTCAAATGAAGGGAGAGACACTGCAGCAGCTGCAGGCAGATGTGGAACGTCTGGCGCATCTGTCCTACCCCAATACTGGAAAGGAGATCATCAACGAAATGGCAACCGAAGCGTTTATCCAAGCCATTAACGACGAAAAACTACAAATGGCTGTTCGAATGGCTGGGAAGAAAACACTTGCTGAGGCTTTGGCTTTTGCCCTGACAATGGAGGCAGCAGATCAGGCCTCCCAGAGAATCCATCGTGTCAGGGAAATAATCACCGAGGAATGCTCCTGCCAGAGAGTGGACGTCGAGCGCCAAAATAACGCCGCAGAACGGCAGATTCGTTGCTGGAATTGCAACAAGATTGGACATCTACAACGGCAGTGCAGAGCACCACGAAGAAACGGAAGCTGTCCGCATTGTGCTAGCCGGAGACGCGACGAAGACGCATCCAGCGGGGATAACATCCGTCCTGCTGGTCAAGCTTCTCATTCGGGAAATGCTTAAGAGCCAACTTCGCGGGGCAGAAGTTGGTTTCTGGAATCGATGGCCCCAGAACCACCATCCAAGTCTCCCAAACCAAGCGATGCAACAAAAGCTTGACCGTGGAAGCAATTATGGGCAACAACAAGTGCGTGGCTACCATAGACACCGGTGCCACGGCTTCCATCGTAAGGAGGGATCTCGTCCGGAATTCATGGCTACACAACACCAGTTGCTACTGCCTCAGGACTGCGACAGGAGAATCAGCAAAAGTCTACGGAGAAGTTCGCCTGAGAATACAAATGGCAGGCTTAACATTCTCACACGTGTTCCTGGTGGCTGACATATGCGACGACTGCATCATCGGGGTGGACTTTATGGAAGCACACAAGATCATCCTGGACATCGGAATGCAGGTGCTGAGGTATCGACATGTGGAGATTCCTATGGTGTACGGAAACAAAGGCACAGTAAATCTCAGGTCGGTAATCAGCAAGGACGACATTTTGCCACCCTCTGCAGAGACAGTTATTTGGACAAATTTGGAGGGTGATCCTGGGAACCATCGATTCTTCCTTATTGAGCCAGATAACCAAAAAGACTCCCAGAACTACATCGTGGGAAGAATTCTAGTGGAACCAAAGAACAACATGGTACCAGTAAGGCTCATGAACCCGAAAAACTACAGCGTCAAATTAAAGCGAGGGGAAGTGATTGGAGAATGCGTACCGATTTCCGCGATCTCAGCAGCAACCGAAGAGGAGCCTGTGAAGCCGGTTCCGTCATACAGATTGGCGGAACTACGGAAGACCATCTTTCAACATTGTGAACTTAATCAGGAGCAGCGAAGCACGGCAGCGAATCTACTCGGCGAGTTTGCTGACATATTTGCGTTACAAGATGGGGACCACGGCCGAACACACTTAGTACAGCACCGCATAGACACCGGGGATGCTAGACCGATTAGACAGCCTGCCAGGCGACTCCCATTAGCAAAGCAGACAGAGGTTGCGGAGATGGTTTCGTCGATGGAGAAAGAAGGGCTAATTGAAAGTTCCCAGAGCCCGTGGGCATCACCTATTGTACTAGTCAAGAAGAAGGACGGCAGCACCCGATTCTGCGTGGACTACCGCAGGCTGAATGATGCTACCAAAAAGGATAGTTACCCTTTGCCCCGGATCGATGACACACTGGACACCCTCTCTGGAGCCCAATGGTTCTCCACTCTCGATCTAAAGAGCGGCTATTGGCAAGTGCAGATTCACCCAGAAGACCGCGAGAAAACCGCATTCACTGCCGGAAATGGACTGTGGGAGTTTACAGTCATGCCATTTGGTTTGTGCAACGCTCCGGCAACTTTCGAGCGTCTGATGGAACGCGTCCTGCATGGACTAACCTGGAAAACCTGCTTGGTGTATCTGGACGATGTCATTGTGGTGGGAAAAACGTTTGCGGAACATCGAGACAACCTAAGGGAAGTCTTCAAACGCTTACGCAATGCCCACTTGAAACTCAACTCGAAGAAATGTGCGCTCTTTAAACGAGAAGTGAAGTATCTAGGTCACATTATTTCGTCAGAGGGAGTGAGAACGGATTCGGACAAAGTTGAAGCCGTTAAAAACTGGCCAGTTCCCAAAGACAAACACCAATTGAGGAGCTTCCTTGGCCTCGCCACATACTACCGACGGTTCGTAAAGGATTTTGCCAAAATTGCGAAGAGCCTGCACCAGTTGACGGAAAAGGGAAAACAATTTAAGTGGTCAGGCGAATGCGAGCAGAGTTTTCGGCAACTTAAACAACAACTATGTGAGGCTCCAATACTGGCCTACCCCATCCCGGACAAGATGTTTATCGTAGATGCAGATGCCAGTAATGTTGGGATCGGAGCTGTCCTTTCGCAGGTGCATGATGGCCAGGAGAAGGTAGTGGCCTATTTCAGTAAGGTACTCTCCAAACCAGAACGGAACTACTGTGTAACAAGACGGGAACTTCTTGCTTTGATTATGGCGACGAAACATTTCCACAAGTACCTCTACGGTCAAAAGTTCCTCCTACGTACAGATCATGCAGCTCTAAAATGGTTGTTGCAGTTCAAAAACCCGGAGGGTCAGATCGCGAGGTGGACAGAGCGATTGCAGATGTACGAGTTCGAAATACAGCATCGCAAGGGGAAACTCCACTCAAACGCGGATGCATTGTCGCGACGACCTTGTAAAGCCGACTGTAAGCATTGTGTACGAAAGGAGGAGAAAGAGATCGTTCCCGTCCAAGTAGTTAGAGCTGAGCCCATCACCGGCTGGAGTACAGAAGAGATCCGGAACGCTCAAAAGGAAGACCCGGATATCGAGCCGATACTAGCTTGGAAGGAAAACATGGAGAAACCTGATGGTCGAGATATCTCCGATAGAAGCCCTACCCTCAAAGCATACTGGGCACAATGGGACTCTCTACATGTTCAAGACGGCATCTTGAGGCGGAAATGGGAGATGCCCGATGGAAAGACGTGTAGGATGCAGCTCGTGGTGCCACGTTCAAAAGTGCATGAAGTGCTGCAGGAAATGCACGATGGTGTATCCGGAGGACACCTGGGTGTAAACAAAACGCTGGATAAAGTACGGGAACGATTCTACTGGCTCAGTGCGAGAGACGACATCGAGAGCTGGTGCCGAAAGTGCGTCACGTGTGCAGCGAGCAAGGGACCAAGCGTGAAAACCCGGGGCAAGATGCATCAGTACAACGTGAGTGCACCGTTTGAACGAATCGCTGTCGACATCGCAGGACCGTTCCCGGAAACCGACCAGGGCAACCGATACATCTTAGTTGTTATGGACTACTTCAGCAAGTGGCCTGAAGCGTTCGCGATTCCCAACCAGGAGGCTAAGACCGTCGTAGAAAAGATTGTCAACAACTGGGTAAGCAGGTTTGGTGTACCCATGGAACTGCACTCGGATCAAGGACGGAACTTCGAGTCCAAGCTATTCCAGGAAACGTGTCAACTACTCGGAATCAAAAAGACCAGAACGACTCCACTTCACCCACAGTCCGACGGGATGGTAGAACGGTTCAACAGGACATTGAATGAACATCTCTCCAAAGTCGTGAGTGATTACCAACGTGACTGGGATCGACATATTCCCTTGTTCCTGATGGCTTATCGTAATGCAGTTCACAGTTCAACGGGACACACTCCGTCCGAAATCCTTTTTGGTCAACCTGTCCGGCTACCTAGTGAGGTGAAATTTGGTTCTCCCATGGCTGAGCCGAAATCGGAAGAAGAATATGTGGCAGACCTAAGGGAAAGGATCACCGACATACACCAAAGAACTAGGACGAAGATTAAGATAGCCAGTGACCGCATGAAGACCAGGTACGACGCGAAGACAACGACGTCAGGATTTCGGGACGGAGATCTGGTATGGCTGTACAACCCACATCGACAAAAAGGGAGGTCTCCGAAGTTGCAGCAGGACTGGGAGGGTCCCTATACAGTGGTTACACGAATCAACGATGTTGTCTACAGAATTCAACGGGGACTAAGAGGCAAGTTGAAAATCATACATGTGGATCGCCTACATCGTTACCATGGAAACAACGCCGATGCTCTTGTTCGGGACGAACAAGTTTAGGAGGGGGGCAGTGTAATATCGACTGCATTAGCGACATTTAGTGGAATTGTTATATCAACTGTATTAGCGACATTTAGACATTTTAGATATCGATCAGCGACATCTATTGGGGGGATTAGTGCTAAATTTAAGAGCATTCAGCAATTATAAGAACCTTCAGGAATTTTCTAGTACTTACCTCAGGCACGTTCCAGAACTATCGATATCTCACTAGATGGGCAAATCGTCGCCAGGAAGGAAGATTCTGGATTCGTATCTCGGGTATAAATACTACGAGCATTGAGAGCATGGACACAGTTGACTTGAGATTTAGTAGAGATACAGTTGAAAAGTGATTTGGATAGAGATTTTAATAGTGAATTAAAATTACAGAAGAATTTGTTTGAGATTAATTGTTTAAGTTGTTTGGAATAAAAGAGTTGTGAATAATTGGATTTAAAGAGTTGAACATTGTTGGAATAAATAAAAGATAATCAGTTGTTTGTGAAAAGATTGAATAAAGACAAATAGAATAGAAAGGAGGAAAAAGTTTTATCATTGCGAACCGGCAAACACGTTACAGTATTAATAAAATGATAAGTCTAAAAATATGTTTTTATTATGTTTATTAAAACCCCATCAAAAAAACAAAATATCCAAAAGCAGTTATTTTGTTCCCCTATAACCTAGAATTAATGTTTTTTTATAAAAACTTTTTAACGTTCACAGCTATTTATAATCAAACATACTACAATATTTAGATTGCAACTATTTAACCCTTAAATGCCCAGTGTATCTTTAAAGATACAACCATTAAAAAAATTATTTCTTCGTTAGTTTCGACTTTATTTACTTATGGCTTACTATTTTTGCTTTATTGACTCAAAATGCATCCACTGTAAAAAAAAATAGACCCATAGTTTTTAAATTAAATTACTTATAACGAAATATTTAAATTTTTCAATTTTTAGCAATTTAAAAAAAAAAACATTTTTTTCTTTAATCACTTTATAGTTGGTAACACTACCTACTATAATATACAATTACCCGTTTATCTAATAAACTTAGAAACGATTCCCATGCAATCGTTATAATTTTCTTTCCGAATAGCTGTGGGGGGTTTTTGTCCCGTTTATCTTTAAAGATACAGCCACTTTTTTGTTAATAACTTCGTAAAAAAAAATTAATTTTTTTTTTAACAGCGGATTTGTTGTTTTTGTTTCCGTTTACATAAAATATATTTTTTTCATCAAAATCGGTTTCCTTGGGCATTTAAGGGTTAAGATGTTTTCGACTTGTGATACAAAGTTTTTTCTCCATTTTGCTTGTTGGTTCTGCATTTTCTTATTGACAAACTTTTTTTTATTTAATAACTCCTAATTATAACCATTTGTGCCCTAACTGAAGTTCAATATGCCTAGTTCGTTTATTATGTGCTACTTAATTTCTGAAGTAATGTAATATAAACTAACGGTTAAATCATTAGGACGCCTTTGTGAGCTGAATACGGAGGATTGTCAAAGTCATTAACATCGGTCGAACGAAGAATGTTGTTCTAATTGATACATCATTAACGAATTTTCGGTTACGTAATTTAATCATTAGGTCATGATAACGAATGGAAGGATATAAACGCATAAACGATTGTGGGGCATTATTTATATCTTCCTTCATAATTAAACAGTAGTTGAGTAAACAAGGAGGGTTGTTTTATGTACGTAAGCAAGCCGTGGCTGAACATTATAATACGAAAAATTTTGGACTTAGAATACATGTACAAACGTGTGGTGTCGAGTTAAGTCAAATATATCTTCTGTTAAGTTTTTCCGTTACATACCCTAGAACTCGACGACGTACTAGCAAAACGATTTAATACTGTATTTTTGGGAACCCCTCAAACTATGTGCATTTAAAAACACTATATGAACTTTTAATGCAAAGTTTACGACTTATATTACACATCAAAATAAATTTTAAAAAAGTAAGCCGACGTCAATCCTTTTTAATATACATAAATACATATGGAAATGTACACACTTGCTTTCCGAATCAGTTGCATACAGCACCATGCATGTTAGGAGCTGATTTAAAGCCGAAAATAGTTCGATATTTATACTTCTTTATAACAGACATGAGTCTTGGTAAAAATAATTTTTTTATTCGTAACCTACTCACGAATGGCTTCGATATTCAGTGGTACTGCTACTGGCCTAAATTCCAACTTGCTTATGAGGATGCAGTGCTTTCAAACAATTACTTGTTAGGATTCCTTTGTGCTGTAGTATCTTAGATTTTGTATAGCAAATCGCAGTTTATAAGAGATAACCAAAAGGCTTGATTTTCATTTAAAAAACACTGTAATGTTATTTAAAGAAAAATCAATATACAATTTTATAGACTGGTCATTTATGACAGCACCTGTTACCTGCAAAGCAAGAAAAAAGGAGCATGGGAGGTTACCGACTGGGAAACCGCAAAAGTTCCAAGAAGGCTACCTCCAGTAAAATCCAAAATACTTATGAAATACGATCAATTCAACTAACTAGATTTTCCAAAATAACACCCAAAACGAAAGGGAAATAATCTGTCCCCAACACGAGGAAAATAAATTGCACCAATTTGACAGTTGCCAAAAATATTTCGCTTCGAAGTGGTCCAGGCAGGCGTAAGAGGCCGTCTCGAGTTACGAGCTACGAGAGGACAGATAGGTCGATCCTGGTCTGCCAATTTAATGTGGAAGAAGTTCAGCGGGGAAATTAACTGTGTTCATTTGAGTGCAGCTAGGTGAGGTAGGGGCAATTACCATAAGCTGACCACTCGAAGTCAAACAGTAGTAGCAAATGTGCAAGTGTGAGAGAAAAAAAAAAGAAATTCCAGATTTTAGAGAAAAAAAAATCTTTTGTGGCAATTACAAGTGCAAAGTTGAATCTTTCCATCAAAAAGGTGAGTTCACAGGGAGGGCCCTAAGCTAATCTGGGTTTCATGATGAATCTAAATATTCGCTCTAGGAAGGGACCCTTGGTGTCGTGAGGTAAATTAAGTCTCGAACGAACGGAAACAGGAAGTCAGCATATGCAGGGGTACGTAGCTAAGATAGGGTTTACGGTGGGACTCATCGAGTTTTGCTACCAGGTCTTGGGGAAAATACCAGGGTCTAGAAAAACAACCCAAACGACCTAAACGTCAACAAACAAGGACATGATGACCTACGTTTCACTACGCGACATTTAGGGTGGTGACTGGAAGGTCTTCGGGGGGCTATCTCCTATAACATCGGCCATGGGGGATAGCGTTTGCTTGTGTCGTTAGACATAAAGGGAATGGAGAATGCGTTTAGGAGTTAAGTTTAATTTAGGATAGCTTTAAGTTAGCTTAGGTCTAGTACAGGGTCATTCATATAAGTGCTAGATAGTTAGGTTAGACTTGGTAAGTTAGTTTTAGTGTCGTGAATCTCTTCCCAGTCTCCCCCCTCGATATTTGCACAAGTCTGCTGAGCTATTCTTTTAATCGTTCTGATCCTTTCTATTTCTTATTCCGTCCGTCTGCAGTCTGATTTAGCTAGGTTTATTTGACACGAAATCTTTATGTGCTGAGCAGGTGGTGCAAGGTGGAGTGGACAAAACCCAACCCCGTCCGACGAGTTGAGCCGAACAATCGCAAGCGTGCCGCCGTCCTCTTTACCTGCACCAAAGTTGCTTCCGAGGCTCGACCCTGGCTCACAACACATTCATAAATTAAAGCTAAATCAGATATATTTGCTATTGAATATGTTCACAAAACCAAAAACTTTTTGGTAGGTCACAAAAAACTCGGATATACTCGTGATTTATAATGAGATGCTTCGAAATCTGCCATACTTAATGAAATCCGTAAATTTAAAAAAAAAAAACAAATTTTTACAGTTTTTCGCCAAATTGTTCACTTCTTGCTGTGTAGTAACTGAGAAGCTGGAGATTAATTATAAGATTCCATCACACCATGGCTTTGATCTGTTGTATCAAGCTGTATTCCAGAAATCATAGGTAAGTGTTCATAAAACATGTTTAATGTAGTATGCATTAAATATGTAGTACTATAACAATTGAATTGAATTCAGTTTATTTGGTAGCATTAATTTAGTTACAGTTTCAATTATTATAATTATTTTAAGAGATTTAGGAAAAGTTCCTTTACAACTTTATTATTTTATCTATATATGATAACTTTAATTACAAAAAGTACAATACTTTAAGGGAAAATCTATAAACAAAAACCCTTATTTGATACTTAAACCTAACCCTTACTATACTTAAACATAAACCTAAGATTGCAAACTACCCGGTTGTACATTTAATTGTACAATAAGTTCATTTTCTGAGTATAAGCATTTTTCGTAAAATTTATTTCGAATATCGTTTACTATTATGGTGACAAGGTTGACATTAGCTAAATCGTGGAGACGTAGGGTTGAAAAACCCTATGGTAACCCAAAGATCATTTTTAGAATTTTATTTTGACACCTTTGCAGTTTAAGTTGGTGAGTTTTTGCGCAGTCAAACCATACAGGGGCTTCATAAAGTAAAATGGCTTGAAAAATAGTTTTAAACAAAATAAGCTTATTTCGAATACTGAGACTCGATTTTTTGTTGATGAAAGGATAGAGTATTCTGGTGGTTAAATTTATTTTATCAATGCGACTAGTAGTGTATGTGTATTATTATTATTATTATTAAGGCTATGCGACTGACGCATATGGCACTGCGACCTAAAAGATCTATTGTGCCTGGAGCCAGTTAGACAAGGAGAACCTCTATCTTCCTAATGAAGTTGAGAATGTCTCCAGGCGAGGCGTTACGAAGATCCTCCGGTGTTAGGAATTCCTTATTGAGAAAGCGCTTCCTGACTCTGCAGACAGCCACGCACTCGCATAGTACGTGTTCTGCTGATTCATCTTCCTCTAAGCAAAGTCTACATTCAAGTTCCTGAACTAAATTAAGTTTGTGTAAGTGATATCTGAGGCTGCAGTGACCGGTGAGGAAGCCGGCAAGACTTCTGATATCGTCCCTTTTATGATTGAGGATATTTTTTGTTGTTTTGTTTAGGGGTTGGATGGCTCTTTTAGCCTGTCTAAGTCCCTGAATACTGTTCCAGTATGATAGAATGTTCCGTTTTTCCCAGCTGTCCAGACTCATTCTGAACGCGGAAGTAGGGATGCCGCAGAAAGGTTCGGCACCTATGTACCTTTCTGAGGAGCCTTTTCTGGCAAAATGGTCAGCGATTTCATTTCCTTCAATGCCTCTGTGCCCTGGTACCCACCAGAGCTTAACCTTGTTACGTTTTGAAAGGTTCTGGAGGGCATTGAAGCAGCCTAAAACGGCTTTTGAGTTGATATAATGGGAACTCAGTGCTTTGAGCGCTGCTTGACTGTCCGTGAATATATTGATGGTTACTCCCTTCATGCCACAATCGAGAATGATATGGGCGCAGGTGTCAATAGCATATAGCTCAGCCTGAAAGACGCTAGGACACATTCCAAGCGCCTTTGAGATTTTGTGGTTGGGGCCATAGACCCCAGCGCCAACGCCGGAGTCCATCTTTGAACCATCAGTATACCACACCAGTCCCTTTATATTAAGCAACGGATCTCTGGAATCCCAAGAATTACGATTCGGGATCTCAATCTCGAATCTCCTGCCAAAGCAGAGTGATTTGGGTATGAAGTCAGATACCTTGCTGATCATTTCTAGCTCGGGAAAGTCAGAAAGGATAGCCATGTGTCCAGTTGTTCTACTTGGCTGGGTTCCAGTAGAGCGTTGGATACTGACTGCACTACGTATCGCCACTTTTTTGACAAAGATGTGCAAAGGAGTAAGTCCAACAAGTGCCTCTAGGGCTGCCGTGGGGCAGGTTCGCATAGCCCCGGTGATGCCGGGGCATGCTAATCTTTGAAGTCGTTGTAACTTTAAGATGGTGGATTTTTCCTTGACTTTGGTCCACCATACTACGGAGGCGTAGGTGAGGATGGGTCTTACTATCATGGTGTAAAGCCAATAAGTGACCTTGGGTTGTAGACCCCAGGTTTTACCATACATTCGGCGACATACCCACATGGCATTAGTCGCTTTGGTAATTTTGCTATTGACGTGCGAATTCCAGTTAAGCTTCTTATCTAGGACAACTCCTAGATATTTCACTTCATCTGAAAGGGCGATAGGTTTACCATTTAGGGTCACTGTACCAAAGTTCAGTTTTCTTCTTCTAGTGAATGGTACAAGAACTGTCTTGTTGGGATTAATGGATAAGCCCTCTCTGACGCACCAGTCAGAGACGAAGTGCGGGGCGTTTTGCATGTCGTCGCACAGTTTGCGTTCATGTTTACCTGTTATGGTGATCACCAGATCGTCAGCGTAACCAATGACGTCGTAGCCACGGCTGCTGAGTTTTGTGAGTAGGTCGTCGATGACTATTGACCATAAGAGAGGCGATAGGACGCCACCCTGAGGGCAACCTTTTGCTGCCGAAATAGTCACTGAGACTTCTCCAGAGGTGACTGATATTCTCCGGATTTCAAGCATCGCCCTAACCCACCTGTTAGTTGGATGATCAATGCCTCGGCGGGTGAGAGCATTGGTGATTGAATCGTAGACGGTATTGTCAAAAGCACCTTCAACGTCAAGAAAAGCGCAGAGAGTGATTTCCTTTGAGCAGAAGCCTGCCTCTATCTGTGTGACCAGATGATACAGGGCGCTCTCAGTAGATCGACCTTTGCGATAGGCATATTGGTTGGGATGCAGAGGCGTATTATATTCAAGGGTGCCTTTAATGTGAATATCTAGCAGTTTTTCCATTGTTTTCAGAAAAAACGATGTCAAACTGATAGGGCGGTAGGATTTAGGGAGCTCGCTGGGCTTATTGCCTAGCTTGGGGATAAACACTACAGTAACTTCCCGCCAAGCTAGTGGAATGTATGTATGTATGTATATTTGGCACGGCAGCTCATGGAGAGCCAAGGCCTAGCTTCTCACAATCATTCATGTTGTGCGTGTTATATTCTTCGCACGAATGGAAGGGACCTACAGTTTAATGCCGACTCCGAACAGCGAATTGAGAAGCTTTTCATGACAGATTGTACTCTTGCAGGTTTGTCATTCCTGCGAAGAGGTGGTGCCGCCAAAAAACTTTTGGTGGGTTTTTGAGAATCGAACCTGTGTCTCTCGCTTAGCAGTCCAACGCACTAACCACTAAGCCACGGCGACCAAGTGGAATGTATCCTAGGTTAAAGCGAAATAAATGTACCAGAGATGGAGTGATGTAGTCCAGACTATTCTGGATGAGAGCCGTGAAGACTCCATCACTGCCAGGTGACTTAAAGGGTTTAAATGAGCCGACTGCCCATCTAATCTTGTCCTGGCTGAAAAGTCTGCCAGACAGACTGTTGGTTCTGCTGTCGATTCTACAATCGGAAGCAGTGGTTGTGACATCAAAGATGTCTGGCTGTATCTCCGAGCCTGGGAAGTGCACATGGAGCAGAGTTTCCAGGGTTTCCCTACGGCTTGAAGTGAAGTTGCCGTCTGCTTTGAGAAGCAGCCCTAACCCGTCGGAGTGCTCTTTAGATAGAGACTTCTGGAGCCGAGCTGCAGCCGGCAGAGTTTCTAGACTCTCACAGTTTTTCCTCCAAGTCAGTCTCTTGGATTTCCTGAGTTCGGAGTTATAAATGGTTAATGCGGATCTATATTCATCCCACATTTTAGTGCGTTTAGCTCTGTTAAAAAGTGCTCTCACTTTTTTCCTAAGTTTTTCGAGATGTTCGTTCCACCACGGTACGCACCGTTTAACCGTGTCTAGTTTAACGACACAACTGCTCTTAAAAGATGATATGAGTGTGTTATTGAGTTGGTACGCAGCTTCATCTACGTCACCTTCTGACAGTAGAGACTTGGGAAGCGAATAGGTGCGGCTTTGTGGACACGGAAATACCTTTAGTGTATGTGTATGTGTAGTTGAAAAGTAAGTTTTTTGTCTAGAACCACACCAAGATATTTGCAAGAATCCGCCCAGTCTATATCGGCAGAGTATAGTTTCAACTTAGTACCGTTGGGAAGAGAACATTGTTTCCTGCACCTTGAAAACCAGATGGCTTGGGTTTTATTTGCATTTATCTTAATCTTCCATTTTGGAAAATATTGTTCGATTTCGTTTAGTGATCCCTGCAAGGAGTTGAAAACGTCGGAGAATTGAACGCCAGAGGCAAAGATGGCGGTGTCATCAGCATACATCGCTAGCTGCGTATTTTCGCTACTAACACTCAGATCTGATACGTAAATATTAAACAAAATTGGACCAAGGATTGATCCTTGGGGAACACCATACCCAATATTCTGGACAGATGAGAAGGTTTTACCCATACAAACTGCGAACTTTCTTTCCTTTAGGAAGCTTCGTATTATTCTAACTATCGGAATAGGAAAATTGTAGTGATAGAGCTTATAAATAAGCGCCTCATGCCACACAGTGTCAAAGGCTTTCTCTATATCCAACAATACCATATCTTTTATATGTTTTTTTAATTCTAGCGACTTGATGGCAGGTTGAATGGCTGTTTCGAAAGCCAAATTGAAAGTTTTTAAATTAACTTAAAACTTTAATATTAAAATGTACGTAATATAAAATATATTCCAGTGCTATATATAATCATAATATTCATCGTCAATAACAACCTGGCCTCTGCATGTTGTGTTCTTTTCTTGTTGAAAATGTCTCCTTTAGTGAGCCAACCGAATTTTAATTGAAACAGTAATTGCCTGCGATGAAGAATGCTTTGAGAATTTAGATGCATTCACAGCCCCACAGTGGAAGTAAATTTATAATTCGGAAGATACCTGCGTCATAACTACTGCCACTATATACATCATTTTGAGTATGATTACACTGCCCCGTCATATTAAAATTGGAAAAGAGAATTAATGAGCTATACTTACAGTACCAAACAAAAAATTGTATCATCACAAAAAATTAAACAGACCTAAATTTAAAATAAATTAAAATTGTTAATTCTTTTTATTATTGTGAATAATTATTTCTAAGCTGTTATTCCAAAATGTTACAATTTCATGATTGCACATTGGCGAAAAATAGGAGAATAGGTGGGAAATAATTTTTAATTGTAGTGGTGAGAAAATCAGAATTTAAGGTGTTAATTCCTAATTGTCTTAATACCTTTTTAGTAGCAGTAACCAGGAGGTTTTTTTTTTAATCAAAATTGTAGCTCTGAATCTATAACACGTACATAATAAGCAATACAATTTATCACCTAATCACGGATGCCCTAAAATATTGAATACTCTTAAAAGAACCAATGTTTTTCATGAATACTGTAAAATACGAAATGTTGTCAAACTATTTCCAGCTACACTAAAAACTTGCACACACACACATGTATCTTAGGATGCGACCGCGGATGTTATTATAAATTTATGTAGCATCTGAGTGTTGTCTTCGGAAACATAAAAATTCAAATTAGCAACCAGAGCCTCTTTGAGTTGATTTCAGAAGCGTCGATTATTAAGTACAAAGGAAACCTGCTGGATGTTACAGTACATACATATACCTATACAAATGTGTGTTATGTTACTTTAAATGAAAGAAACTGGTCTGATGTTATACAAGGAGACGGGTTTGAAATGCACTTGGTTTATCGGAGAAGATTAGCAAAAATAAAAGAACGAAACTTAACACGAACGATTAGAGTTAATTACAGTGCTCGTAATAATCACCCTTCATGCCCCACCTAATGGAACTTGTTTCTTTGAAGAATATATGTGGAGGAAAATTGATTTGCATAGTCATATGCAAGGGAGGTTGATGGGATGGATATGATGTTTTTTAGAATTCCTTCTTATCCGTTCAAAAATAGAAATATGTAAAAACGATCTTCAATTGAAGTCACATTGGATTGGAATACAGAAAATAATTTTAAAACATTTTATTTTAATCTATTCGCAATGAAAATTTAGGTTAAGACATTGGTTTAAAAAAATTTCAATTTGCAAATAAATGCATTACGAGGGTATATCTAATTGCACATTTTAAATATTAAAAACATATCGTTTAAGTCAATTTAATCATTGTTATTTAATTGAATTGAATTGGATATCATCTATTAGTCCTGATAAAATTAATTTTTTAGTTTGCTTTTTCTTTCTGCGGCTAAGTGCCTTCCTTTTAATCTTTGTCTGGTTTAGTATGTTGTTAGTCAAAATGAAATTTGATATTTTGATTGAGCATGTATGCCAATTTGATTGTTGCAAAAAATAAACTGAATTCAAAATCGGTGACAGTCACGCACACTTGGGACTTAGGAAAAAGTCTTAGAAAAATAAATAAGTTTTGTCGTTATGGACGTCAACTTGTCTGTCATCTGAGATTTTTAGATAATAAATCGATTGCTTGGCATGTTGAGTGGCACGCAGCTTCGTCTTGCAATCAGGGCCAAAAGAAATAACAAATCATTGCGCAGAAGGGGCCGATCATTTGAAAAGGCTTAATAAATCAAAATCTCGTGTGTTTTTCCTCAAATTCTGCATTTCTACGACGAAACCTTTGTCACTGAGGATAATTGTTTTGCCAAGACCGGAATTAGTTTAAAAATGTTTGAGAACCCTATAAACAAATGATTTTTTGACTTAAGCTCCGGATCGGTCAATGTAATGTCGAAAAAAGCACATAAACCACTAAACGTTTATTGAATAGAAAGCAAATTTTGATGATAAACTCGATTAATTTCTATGCGTTGTGCGATTGTGTACCTTTCTATAATAATTTGTTAAACCTAGCCGATGGATACTTTCAAAGTTTGATCGTTTCTATTGGAAGTATGTATATGTTAAATTGCACTTGGACATAATTTTGGGAGCACAAAATAAAAATGAAAATTTCACTTCACTAATTGGAATCGCTTGTATCGCATACTTCTGGTGATCCTCGTTTGTTTTTAAGAAGTTTCGTATTATTTATTTTTATTAATATTATTATATAAAGCTTTTATTCACTCTCTATTTTGAAATTGATAAATTGAAATTGAAATATTTTCCACGCCTCTCTGTTTCTTGCAGTTTGTTCTCGACGTTTCGTATAATTTCAGACAAATCATTTGACCAACGTACTTGCCGAACCTCAAAATCAAATTTCATATACATATGTATCCTAGATCCTGCTTGCTGTACTGTTTGAACGTCTGAAGTTATTCACTTATAATAAGATATACATACATATACAGTAGTGGTCCAATATAATGAATGCCGATATAACAAACACTTTTTTCAAATGAATTTGTGTCTGTATAACGAATGAAAAAAATATTGAAGAATAACAACGAAAACCTCATTGTTCATGTTCTTTTACATAATTCTTCAACTTTTTAACGGGAATATTTTAAAATGTTATATATAGAAACAATTGTACATTTACTAAATGTTTCGTACAAGGAATGCGATATTACCACTTTTTCGATAAAGCGAATGCACCTGGATATTATATCATTCGTTACACTGTACCACTACTGTGTTTAAATACCATGAATCGTCTTATATCAACATATATGTACTCAGGGAATTCTTAAAACATATTTATGTAGTAACATCAAATACTCAAAGTCCTATTCAATGATTTCTGTAACTAAATTCATTATTTATCAGTATGTAGTGGCTTTTGATATTTTGTTTGCCTCTAGTAAAGATTTGACCGCGTCCAAATATCGTGAACCCATATGCAAATATACATACGTATGTATTTGTGCTTAGGGCTTTCTCCTTCTCAAGATTTTAACAAAAAAAACTAACCTGTTACCTACGTGCACAACATCATGGGTTTATCCACATATGTATTTGTATTCAGATTGCCCTGCCTCATTTTTAAGGACTGTCATCATAATATTTCTGACTTATTTTTGACGTACAGTTATTGTCTTTAGTTGCCAGTTTATGCTGCCAGAAAGTTATAATTCATACCCTCTGTATTGATGTATTTATGTATTAAGCTGCAAATCCTTCAATTATTTTTTAGACCGATCTATTCTCTATCTTTTCATATGTAGACTTTTCTTTTTTTAATATTTAATATTGACGTGCCCTAAACTTGTGAATGTGAATGTTCGCTTTTGCTTCCTAATAGACTTCATCTAAGATGTGGAGGACAGTAAGATTATATTCTATCTGGCCAGTGAAATGGCAAGTTACAAAACATAAGCAAAATCATTTTTAATTTGTATCTCTTTATAATATTTCTTTGCCTGCAAACTACTACAAACATGGTTCGCATTGCATATAAACATTGAGAAAGGACTACGAGTATATCAAACCACTTAAATTCGTGTGTTGTCTCATTTTTTGTTACACTTTGTTTGTAATGAAATGACTAATGCATTTGTTTTTCGCCTCCAGTTTTTTCTTTAGATCTTAATGAAGCAACCGTAATTAATTTTCTGAACATGGCAAGCAGCTCCTTGGGTCTATGAATCGTGCAAAGAATAAAAATGTAAGATTATATAATTTTTCATAAAATGTTTCTACAAAAATTGCAATTAATTTTATTGAATGAGCGACCCAGTCACTCCTTTTTTATAATCACAATGAGGATGTTTGTGTTTCGCAATTCTGTACACAAAACATGCTATTAATTGTTTCTCAGTAAACAGAAAAAAACGAAAAAACAATTAATTTGAGTTAAAAAATAAATTTTGATCTTGAAAGGCATGTACTTTTTGGTTTCTTAATTGGGTGCAGTTGTAAATGTTGTTATTTAGTAAATGTATCGGTAATTGAGAAGAAGTCATTATGTAAATCAAAATTGGAATGTGTGCATGTGTATACGAAGGTTAAGACAGATTAGCGTCACAAATGCCGATTTCTTGAGTTCATAGAATTAGTATACAAAATAAATAATCTTCGGGTAATTGAAAGAATGAAGGACAGTGTGGTATGTCAATATGCTTATGACTATCCTTAAACCAGAGCACGTGCATTAGGGAAATTTGAGGAGAGACGAAAGAGGTACCGTTGCACGTTTGCTTTAAATGCTTGCGTGAAGTGATGAGGAAGCACAGAGCTAAGTACATAGATTATTTCACATTTGTGATATGTAACCAAAGAAAGAATTCCTCTATTTGGCAGTACGTCCGAAAGTAGGCTTATGGCAAAAACTGATGCGTATTCGAAGCATGGCGAGTATTGCGGGTGAAATGTTGAACTGGTGGAATGCAACTGGCTATTTCGCTAGAGGACTTTTTGTAGAAGAATGGAGACAGGAAACATTTCTTTAGTGTTCAAGCGAGTGGATTGATTTCGCAATGTGCCTGTCACCTGTTAGTTTTAACGTACATATGTTTTTGAATTTTATTTAGAATGTGCAGGACAGTTTTTGGTACACAAAACCGATGTGAGTGTTATACTCGAGCTTTGGGTGAATAAACGCTTTCTAGATTGAAGTCAGATCAGAAGGGGTTAAGCATTCTTTGTATCGTTTGAAGAAACCTACACATTTCGCAACATTTTTGGCGATATCGAAAATGTGGTCATTCTATCATAGATTGTGGTTAACGCACATACCGAGGATGAAAAGTTTTTCGGCTTCAGCGATACAGGTACCATTGGAAATTGATTCTAGGTTAGGGTTTTGCTTAAGTGACAGAAGATAGTATTGAGTTTTGAAAGCATTAAATTCCACTCTATTTGTAGAGCTTCATTTTATTTAGCAATCGAGGTCGGAACTTAATGCGTTTAGAGAACGTTGCTGTTCCTCTACTTCGTCCGAAGAGCAGGTATGTGAGTTAGAGAAAGAATATGAAAAACTGAGTCATGAGCGAAGGAATGAATTGGATTAGAAGTTGCAGACAGTGAATCATTTATGAAAATGAGAAAGGGAATCGGGGACAGAATGGAGCCTTGGGGAACGTCAACATTGATATGGTGCATTGTAGACTTGGAACCGTCCAAAACAATTTGAACTGAACGATCCGAAAAGTAGTTTCTAAACCATTGAAGAAGATATAGATCGATTTTATATGGAATCATTTTCGACAAAAGAGCTTGGTGCCAAACTCTGTCTAATTCCTTTGAAATATCACCAGAGTGATGGGGAGATTCGTTCCACTTCTCAGTGAGATAAGCCATCAAAAATCACCAGTGGACCTGTTGCCAAGAAAACCGTACTAACGGTCATTGAGAAGTTTTCGTGAATCGAGATATTTTAAAAGCTGACGATTTATCAGCGTTTCTATGACGTTGGACGTAAGTGGAAAGGGTCGATAATTGGAGGGAGAAGAAGAATCGCCTTTTTTGGTGACGGGCTGGACGATTGCAGTTTTCTATCTGCTCGAAAAGTGGCCAAAGGAGTATGACAGGTGCAAAAATGTACGCAGTGTTTTTGCCAGCGTTTAAGAACATCTTCATCACTGATGGTGAGATACCAGCGAATTTGTGAATGCTGAGACCTCTAAGCACTCCTGCAACTGTACGAGTGCGAAAATGGACTTGTCCCATGGAGAATTCGACGATCCCGAGAACAGGGGGAGATAAAGTACAATCTGGGAGCTGCAAAGCGTGCAGTAAGCAGGTTGGCCTTGTCTGAGGAGTTTATAGCTGGTAGGTCATTGTAAATGAGCGCTCGAATTGACCAAAAATGTTTACTACCCTTCGGACGTTGCAGTATTTTTTTTGATAGGTCGAATGTGTTTTCGAGCTGGCTGGAGTCACTTGTTGGTTGAGGCCCAGGTCCACCCGGACTGTAGCGCTACCTAAAGAATGTGTTTTCCTCAGATGTAATACACCAACAGTGTTTCTACTGGGTGGGAGGCAAGAAACAAGTCCAGTGTAGGCTTATTTATGAGCTTATTACATACCTTCCTTCGTGCATGATAATTTCAGGATGAGGATACAGGGATAGATAGAAGAAAAGCTGACTTTAACTCAACTGTATATGCATAACACTGGCAGTTGGGTGGTCAAATGTCTAGAAAGTGTTAATTGTAGATACTGAGTATTGATAATGACACCGGAAAGAAATACAGCGAATTATAAGAAATGGAAACAATACCAATGATTCTCCATATATATTCAAAACACCACCTTCGGAGCAAAGACTGAAACTTGATACCACCGGAGTTTCATAACCACTACACCAACCTTAACGCTGTTTGAATACTCCATAAAGGTATACATAACCGCTTGAGCGCTCGTAAATTGTAAAAAAAAAACAGTTAAATAGTAGTGGATGATTTGCTTGCTGCTTGGTTAGTTGTATAAAGGAATTGTATCCATCTAAACTTTTTTTTTTACTTAGTGATTTATTTTGGAATTTGTATATCAAAGATTGTTCATCCCTTAAAAAACAACACTCTCTTTTGTTGTATAAGCTTGAACTACAAAGTGAAGTTCCGTCACTGTAAATATTTAGCATATAAGAGATCCGTTAAATCAGCAGGCTGCGAATCTGCTGATTTAACAATATACAAGGCATTCGCAGACAGAAGGCCACGGAGTAAGGTTCCCAGTATAATAAAGTGAATTCAATATAACTGATCATGCGTTTCTCATATTAAAACATGGCGCAGCCGATATTAAAATAAAATAGTGATGGTAAAAACAAGAGCACAAACAAAAAATCAAGTGATTCAAAATTCACAAGAAAAGTGGAAATTACTGCAAATAAGTTCAGACGATTCCGAAGAGGAATCGAGTGACATCGAAAGTGAATCAGTGGAAATTGTGCTATATAACACAATAGTGCAACTAGCAAGATCGAACTTTGATAGTAAAAACGTTTTAACAAACAAAACAAATACCAAAATGGATTTCAAAGTGCCTGGCCCATTAGTTATGGAGGGGAACATATCAGAGAACTTTAAAAAATTTCAACAAAAATTTGACATATACATGCGGGCATCAGAAAGTGACAAGAAAGCAGAACAAGTTAAAGTCGCTATACTACTTAATATAATAGGAGATGATGCAATAAATGTGTACAATACTATGGTTATTAGCAAAGTAAAAAACGCTAAACTGGAGGAAATACTGAAGGAGTTCGAGATTTACTGTAATCCCAAGAAAGACGAGGTGTATGAGCGGTTCAAACTGTACAGTCGAACTCAAAAGGAGGAAGAGACATTTGACCACTTTTTGACAGATGTAAAGCAATTGGCGAGCACGTGCGAATTTCACCAAGATGAATTGGAAAAAGCTATTCGGGATAGAGTGATATTTGGCATCCGATCGAGATCGTGCCAAGAGAAGCTGCTTGCTGTGGGGAATATTTCTTTAGAGGATACAATAAAGAAGTGCAGACTGTTTGAATTGGATAAGACAAGGCTAGAGGATGTCCAGAACACAAGGGGATATGATTTCATGCAAAACGAGGGAAATTCATCAATCAACATAATTAAAAAATCTACTAATAATTATAATAAGTATACTAACTACCCTAATCAGAAATCTGAAACGAATAATCATAAATATAATTCAAATTTTAACAAACATTTTTCTTTGAAACAGGTTCAATATACCAAAGGGTACGAGTGTTGTGAACGTTGTCATAGAGCGCATCCGCCGAATAAATGCCCGGCTTTTGGGAAAATATGTTCCAAATGTAACTTAAAAAATCATTTTGCCATAGCATGCAAAAAACAAAACAAGGTAATGGACTTATCTATACATAATAATAATAACGAAAATGATCTTATTAATAACTTGCGGATATGCGATCCAGATGAAGATAATTATTTTATATATGATGTTTGTGCTCGAAAGCAAAATTGTTGGATGGAAACTATTGATGTAGAATCTGTAGCAATTCCATTCAAATTAGATACAGGCGCGGAAGTAAATGTTTTACCAAGTGCGTATTTTAATCGTATAAAAACTAACAAGGAATTGAAACCGTGCTTGAAGACTTTAGAAGCGTTTGGTGGAGAGCTTATTCATCCAAAAAATAGTATTGTTTTGAAATGCTCAATCAATAACAGAAGTTTATACCAAGAGTTTTTTATCGTAGATAGAAATACAACTCCCATTTTAGGTATCGTGGCATGTGAACAATTAGGCTTAATTAGTCGTGTCAATACCCTTCAATATCGAAAAAATAGAATAATTAATCAAAATATAGATTTATTTGGAGGGATTGGAAAATTTCCAATACCGTGCAAACTCCAAATTGATCACACAATTACACCATCTGTAAAGCCACCACGTCGACTACCATCAGCTATAATAGAACCAGTAAAAACAGCTCTCAATGAATTGGAAACAAAAGGTATAATAGAAAGAGTACACAGTCCAAAGGGATGGGTTAGTAATTTAATTATTGTTGAAAAACCAAATAAACAAATTAGAGTCTGCTTAGATCCGAGGGACTTAAACAAAGCACTTAAACCTGAAAAATTCCTCATTCCTAAATTCGAAGAAATCAGAGATAAACTTAGTGGCATGAAATTCTTTTCGGTTTTAGACTTAAAACACGGGTTTTGGCAAGTAGAACTGGATGCCACCTCAAGCGAGTATTGCACGTTTAGTTCACCTTTTGGGTTTTTTAAGTTCTGCAGGCTTCCTTTCGGCATAAGTGTAGCACCCGAAATATTTCAGAAGTACACCTACCAAAATTTCAGTACTTTGCCCGGCTCATTTGTATACATCGACGATTTAATTATTTTTGGAAAAGACGAGAAGGAACATGACAAAAATCTGAATTTAGTTTTCGAAAGAGCTCGTGAAATAGGTGTTAAATTTAATGAACTCAAATTTCAGTATAAACTAAAAAGTGTTAAATATATAGGTCACATATTTTCGGAAAATGGGGTAGCCCCGGATCCAGAAAGGGTAAAAGCTATTTTAAATTTAGAAAGCCCATCAAATAAAAAAGAACTGCAAAGGATTTTAGGTATGATCAATTACGTTCGTTGTTTTATACCAAACCTCGCTCATGTCTCCAAGTGTTTGCGTGATCTATTGAAAAATAAAAACGAATTTATCTGGTGTGATTTACACACCGAAACCCTAAAGGAAATAAAAAGTTTGATCGCAAATGCCCCAATACTGAAAATGTTTGACGGGTCGAAGCCGATAGTTCTGCAGTGCGATGCATCAAAGGAGGGCCTAGGCTGTTGCCTAATGCAATCAGGGGCACCTATAAGTTTTGCATCTCGCTCTTTAAGTCAAACAGAAATCGGATATGCTCAGATCGAAAAAGAGCTTCTGGCAATAACCTTTGCATGTACTAAATTTCACCATTACATTTATGGAAGACCAGTTACCGTTCAAACGGACCACAAGCCCTTGGTCAGTATTTGCAAAAAAGAATTAGATAAAATATATTGCACTAGGTTACAACGCATGAAATTAAAATTGATTAAATATAATTTGAGTGTAGTTTACGTCCCAGGGAAGTATCTGCATATTGCAGATCTACTGTCGCGTTCGTATTTAAAAAACGAAATAAATATTGAAGAAGAAAATTTTAATGAAGTAATTCACTCATTAAATATAAGTGATTTCCGAAAAGAACAATTAAAAACTGCAACAGAAAATGATCACATTCTAGCAAAACTTAAAACAATCTTGAAAACAAAATGGCCTAATAATATAAACAAGGTAGACAACGATCTAAAATCCTTTTACAAAGTCAAAAATAATTTGTTCTTAGAGGAAGATATTATATTTTATGATAATAGAATTGTTATTCCACGGTTATTACAAAAAGAATATTTAAATATTTTGCATGAGGACCACTTAGGTATAAATAAAACGAAGAGCAGGGCACAGACTCTTGTATTTTGGAAAACAATAAATAAAGACATCGAACATTTGATAAAGCATTGTCAAATTTGTCAAGAAACTAGGAATTCGGAACGTAAGGAGCCAATGATTCAGCATAATATCCCTAAATTACCCTTTTTAAAACTTGGTATTGATATTTTAGATTTCTCAAATCACCCTTATCTTGTTTTAATTGATTACTATTCCAAGTGGTTAGAGATTATTGAACTTAAGAATAAGTCTAGTTGCGAAATAATCAAACACTTGAAGCTCATATTTTCTACCCATGGAATTCCACAAGAAATTATAGCAGATAACTCTCCTTTCAATTGTGCTACGTGTTTATCGTTTGCTAAAGAAAATGGTATAAAATTTACTTTCAGTAGTCCATATTACCCGAAGTCTAATGGACTAGCCGAAAAATATGTTGGAATAGCAAAACATTTGCTGAGGAAAAGTCTGGCTTCGAAGCAGGATGTTACAAATGCACTTCTTGAATATCGAAATACTCCATTAACGGGGATGAAATACTCTCCAGCTGAACTTTTGTTTAATAGACGCGTGCGCACTAAAGTACCCATACACGATAATTTACTTTTTCCAAAAATCCCAATTAACGCTGAAATTTCCATGGACAAATCAAATATTAAGGTTCAAAAGCACTACAATAAAACATCATATTTAAAAAAAGATTTTTTAATAAATGAATTCGTCTGGATGCAAAAACCTGATAAAAAATGGTACGCTGGAAAAGTTATCTATAAATGTCCAGAGCCAAGATCATACATTGTCGAGTTAAGTGAAGGGGGAAGGTATAGACGGAACAAAAAGCATATTAGAAAAAGATATCATTCCATGGCGTCTGTAGAAAACAACAAAACATATTTCTATGATCGCAAGATTCACAACACTCGTAGCCAGAAAAAAAAAAAGAGTTTAAACTTTATAAATAATACGAATTAATAATCATCAACTAACTTTCATATACATAAATATTACTTTGAGTTTTTACATATTTCTCATTTACTAGATTATAATTTTCTATCCTTTTAATATTCCAAGAATTAAAATTTACACATGAGTTGAAAACTATATTGAAGAACTAAGTTTAGAAACTATAACCTTTGTAAGTTGATTTTGTATATCTATTATTTTATTTTAAAGTTGGTAAAGGGAGATGTTGTATAAGCTTGAACTACAAAGTGAAGTTCCGTCACTGTAAATATTTAGCATATAAGAGATCCGTTAAATCAGCAGGCTGCGAATCTGCTGATTTAACAATATACAAGGCATTCGCAGACAGAAGGCCACGGAGTAAGGTTCCCAGTATAATAAAGTGAATTCAATATAACTGATCATGCGTTTCTCATATTAAAACATCTTTTCGCTGTTAGACATGGGCACATAAAAAATGTGTATTTTCATCACGAATAGAAAAAAAAAACAATCCCTTTGTAAAGTGTTGAAGTCTTCCTTTCGCATAACATAACAACGAATTAATAATCCTGATCAAAAACTAGAAGAAAGGGGATACAAAACTGAAATTCAGCACGTGACAAAAAATGGTCCTGGAAATGCAACAGTGCAAAGAGGAATACATTCAAGCAACTCGTGCAAATGGGACCAAAGTTAATGATAAAGGCGTGTGTTCATGAATTTCTTCCTATTTTTGTTTGAAAAATTATTTTCCAAGACTTTCCTCCCCTTAACGATAAAGGGTGGCCGGCAACATTTATTCAATCGAAACGGACTTGAAATCTGTCTAAGGGGCTTATTTTAATGGGACCCAGCTGAACGCAGCGATGATCTAAAAACACACCAGTCTGTAAGGGGATTCGCAATATTAAGGTAACAATGAAATGAGGTGGTGAAATTTATGAGTGTGATTAAAACGAAACTTGCATTATGGTATGTCTGCTTTCTTACATTTAAAATTCCCCCCCAAGTGAAAAGAATTAACATACACGTGCAGAAAGCCCCTTCTTATTCCGTTATTTTTTTGTGAAAAGGTATGTAACACATTTTCAAACCATTTGAAGTGTATACATATATGTATGTACATGTATTTTTTTATGCAATTCTCATTCCAAATATTGATGAATACAAGCTTTTGACATGATCTCTTTGTTAGGTTTTTTTGCAAGCGTATAGCCGTGTTTTTTGCAAGCGTATATACGCTCAAATTTCAATTTGCATGTAAAATACACTAACAAAAAAACCTATATCCGCTTAAGTTAGCGGGGATAATTATCGCCGCTTGTGAGATAGGCGCGGATAAAAACGGTGCTTCCAACTATTTTTTTCTATGTGTTATCGAAAATTTGCTAAGAAACGTCATAAAATTCATTCATAAATTCATTTTATTTGACAATTGACACAAGAAAAAAATAAAAAAATTAAAAATTGTCAAAACTTTGAAATGAGTCTGGCAAAAAAATTAGACTGGGAATAGGTTGTTGAGAAGAAAAAATGGATAATTGAAATGTTTGTATATACGCTTGCAAAAAAACACGCCTTATTTACGCTTAAATTATAAGTGCACAAATAAACGATCATCGGCGCTTAATAATCCATCATAAAAACTTCGCAGCACAGATGACATTTATGACATTTGTGACAGTCAGCTGTTAAAAAATTTAAAATACAGTGTTCAATAATAATAATAATAATAATAAATTCTGTTAGTTTCAATTGCCAAATAAAATGAATTTATGGATGAATTTTATGACATTTCTTAACAAATTTTCGATAACACATAGAAAATAATGGTTGGAAGCATTGTTTTTATTCGCGCTTATTTCACAAGCGGCGATAATTATCACCGCTAACTTAAGCGGATATAGGTTTTGTTGTTAGTGTATTTTACATGTAAATTTAAATTTAAGCGTATATACGCTTGCCAAAAAACACGGCTAATAGTGCCTTATGAAGAGCTTTTCAATAAGGACATATTAATTTTGTGTTTAAATAAATCATAGAATAGTTTAGATAACGGGCTGAAATTTATTCCACGTATAGTACACATGTTAAATTTAAGTATGTAATTCGATCTCGTTCATAGGACAACGATTGATTCTTTGGAGCCAATTTTCCACCACTATTTCACACATATCGGCTGGAAAGTAAGCAATTTCGCGTTCGATGATTTTTTCGATTTTTCGATTCAGGATTTTTTTCAAACTTTTGAAGAACCCAATCGGAGAAGTTTCGGCGCTTTAAATAATCAAGAGGCTTCCCTTCTTGAGTTAATTTCAGCTTGTAAGGGTGTAGGCCAAGATTTTTACCTAAAATTCGCCACAATGTGGACTGAGAGATTCCCAATTCCTGTGAACGGCGTGGAATCGACTGATTTGGCTCATTATGAACTGAAGCACTTACGGCTATGATATTTTCGGTACTTCGACCGGTGCGTTGTCTCACTGGCACAGGAACACTCAATGATGAATATGTTGACTTGAATTAATCCACCATAGCACGCATAGTCTGTCGTGGGACGATTATTACCACTAAAAATTGGAGCAAGCGCTCTTTAACCCTGCAGAGATAATCTGCGTCAAATTGATTCATCCGAAAACAAAATATAGCTCTCTCTCTTTAAATATTCCGAATAATACATTGCGCGTTCGTAACATCCTAGTCAGCGTGAGTATTTATCGGTGAGTGGACGTGTTGTTGAGGAAGGTGTCACCCATTTTGAGTTATAACCACGCTGTGAGTCAAATTTACGCATGATTATCTTTATCGTGACTTTGAAGATTCTGATGTTTCTTATAAGTTTACTTTTATTTCTCATTCAATTTGTGTTTTTGTATGGCTATATATTTTTGTTGTTTGGTATTGAATTTTTGCTTTTCTAATTGGCATTTAGGTTTAATTTTAAACACACCACGTCTGGCATAGCCATTTATGAAAGAAAGACTGCAAGTTCTCACTTTGAAAAGACATTTAAGAGATGATATCAGCAATATAGTTTCTAGAAGCGGCTCTAGCTCACAACACGAAGTTTCAGAAGAGGCTTTACCAAAAAAACGTTCTTATTGTGCATATTGTCCATATAGCTAATATCAGACGGAAGGCAAATGCTTCGTGCACAAAGTGCAATAAAGTTATATGTTGGGAGCATAACATTGATTTGTGCCAAAAATGTTTGTGATTATTTTTTAAATTTGGTTTTTAATAGTATTTACTTTTTATTATCTTATAACTATGTATGTACATTTAAATGGACTGATAAGTACTGAAAGTATTATTTAATGTGAAAAAAACTGAAGCTGTGTAAATTTAATTAGTTTTTTTGTGAATTTGTTTGTTTTTGTTACTTTTACAGTTTTTTTAATTAAATAAATGGTTTTTTTAAACGTTATTTCCTTTAACCAGAAGATCCATCATTAACTTTTTTAAATTATAATAGCTAAGAAAATAAAGCTGTTATAAGTTTATGCGTCAATTTGACGCATGATTATCTTTAGTGTATTGCAAAATATGATTATCTTTTCAGGGTTAAGTTGCGACCACCGACTTAGAATTTCGGTAGTCATTTTTAATAATATCCACACGTTGCTCGTTCGTGAACTTCACCATGATAAAAATCTTAACTTTGAATGATGTTTCAACATTGACAGATCATAAAAAAAAGTTTGAGGGTACGTTTGTATTAAAATATAAAATAAAAATAAAATTAAACATTAAAATACAAAATGTTATGTCACTACTAAAAAATCCTTCATTAAACACCATGAAATTATAATGCAGTTGCAAACTGTAATGCAAACACATGTACATATATCTATGTATCTTTTCATGTTGAGAAGAAAACAGTGTTTTGGTTGGAATTGTCAAACAAAGTCAACAAACAAAAAACCATTTTGAAAAAAAATCTATTTTATGAATTCGTCATAAAGCACACGAGAGGTGATTGATTACTTTACTGTGACGCAACACGCAAAATTTAGTTTGCTTTGCATCTTATTCAAAAACGAAATAAATCTCGTGGTACATAGATGAATTGTTCTGTTTAAGAGTAACATGAAAACAACTGGTGATTCTTGCATGATGTTGATTATGTTGCTCCTTCTCTAAGCTAGGCCACCGGCGAATATGCTTTACCAAATTTTTTTCCGGAAAAATGCAGAAAAGGCACATATTGGTTAACTAATTCCTGACCAATAAATATAAGATGTACATATGTACCTACAGGTACTTATATCTTTATTAAAATATAAAACGTGTACATTCATGTGTACAAAAATATTCATTCACAAGCAGACCTGTGCTCACGTTGCTTCGCGAAGGTCTTAAAAATCTTTTTTTAACATAATATGAAAAAAAAAACAGAAAAATTAAACATGCTTACCGTATCCAGAATAATGAATTTCACAGAAATAATTTTAAGAAAAATAGACATTGTTGACATTTTTACATACATATATTAATTTATTTACTAATTTTAATGCTTCGGGATAGACAATGTTTACTGTTTTATTGTTTGTCGGAAGAAGCAAACATTTATTTTTCTGTGAGCCCACTCTTGATAAGGCAACATAAAGCTGACCATGGGAAAAACGTTGTTCCTAAGATCCATCCTAATAAATTTAACTGATTGGCCCTGAGCCCTATTAATCATCATGCAGAAAAACGGTTTAATGGGGAACTGCAACCGTCTAAACTGAAAAGGGAGATCCGTTGGTATCATTGGAATTCTAGGAATTAGGGCATCCTTCCCTGCTGCGGGTCCAGTAAGAATTTTAGCTTCTATAATGTTTTTGTTCAACTTCTTGATTTGAAAACGTTTGCTCTTGCAAAGGTTTGAGGGGCTTAGATTTCTGATAAGTATTATCGGTGTGCCGATTTTGGTACGACGGCGGAAGACCCGCTGCGTTGAGAGAAATAATACATTCTTGAGGGTGGTTAACACTATCATTATCATTTACTACACTGGCAAGCGCTTTGTATTGTTGTGCCTCTGTTTTTAAACGCCAACGAAAAAACATACTTCTCTCAAAAAAAAGCTTTTTTTCGGGCAGAGCTTAAAGCGCTAACAATTACATTTCGTAAGCGCTTGCGTAATCTATTAACGCATCAGTGTAGTGAAAAGTGTTTACTAAAAGTGCATCTCGTTTGATGCATTCACGTGATTTTTAATTCTAGGAAGCAAAATTTACAAACTTGAACCAACCCGAAAACCAAAACTTAGCAGGCGAAAGAAAAAATTACGCAATTTGTAATTATAAAAAAGCGATATATAGGGTCTTTCATTAAGCGCACCGATCTTTAAATTTAAATAAAACAAAGTGTGTGTCATCGAAATTTTTTATTCTTTTGAAAAGCCTATCGATGCCATTATGTATGGAATATAACATCGTTCAAATGTCCACCGCGGTCTCTCTGGGTGGCGCGCATCCGAAATGTCTTTTCCATGACTTTGGCGCATAAATCAGGCTGAATTTTACCGATGGCATGGGTTATTTTGGCTTTGAGGGCCGCTGTGGTTTGTGGCTTCGCACGATCTCGGTGGCCAGTTCACATCATCCCCACATGAGATGACCATGTCCTCGAATCGCTCGTGCAGAATTTCCAATGTGGCGTGAACTTTGTGGCACGTAACGCCGTTCTGTTGAAAAAACATTTCGTTGGTGTACCTATCATCCAATTCAGGCCAAAAGAAGTTGGTAATCATCGACCTATAGACCTGGCCAACGTCGTTCTCAAAGAAATATGAACCGATGACGCCGCCAGCCCAAAATCCACACCAAACAGTGACTTTTTCGGGATGCATTGGACGCTCTTGGATCTCGTGTGGATTGGTATCATCCCAAATTCGACAATTTGGTTTGCTGACGTACCCATTCATCTAGAAATGGGCGTCATCGCTGACAATTTTTCGAACGGAACGTTGCCCGAACAGAACACCCATTTTGATAAAACAATTTTATTATTTACCCGTGTTGTTGAACGCTATATCCGTCCATGGTGATTTGGCAAAACAGACTGAATAAATGCCAACCAATTTGACAGATGTAGCTTCAACAAATTTGACAGGCCGCTTTCAACTGTCAAAGTTCGGAAGTCCCTTTTGGACGATCCTTAACAACCACAATATGCCCGTACATTTACTTTAAACTCATTAATTTGAATATCTCTTGTCAATAAAATCTAACTTCGTTTCAACAGAGAACTTAAACATAACCATTTCTCTTTTAATTGCCAGGGAGTAAATTTTATTCCTAGTTAGCTTCAATGGAGTACAAAATAAGGTTAGCTTTCTAGGGTCAACTGATTGGTTTTTGAGTGAGATTATCAAGAATTATCAAAAATTCAACTGGGGAGCGAGTCCTGTACCAGAGCTGTAAAAGAATGCAATCATTTTGGCATTTAATTCATTTGACTTCAATGAGATATATTCCAATTCAATGACTTCAACTTCAAAAACATAAATCAACATTCATTTTGAAGTCATGATTTACCAATCATTTTCTCCAATCATAATCTTGAAGTCAAAATGAATGCATTTATTTTGATTGCTATGCATTCATTGAAGTCATTGAAGTCACTGAAGTCTTTGGTTATCTTTGGTTTTTTGAGAGATCTAAGGTCAGATCTAAGTTTCATGCTGACAAATAAAGTAAAAAAAAACCCGCATGATCGTACTTTGTTCGGTTCTCCAGATATCGAAGGAGAAAAAAATTGTCACATACACACACGCACACACAAACATCACTTCCAAAACAAATGAATGACATCGTAATGTGAAGCTTTGTCAAAATCAGGAATCTTTTTTGTTTTGTTTTGGTGGGAAGAAAAAATATGATCCACATAGCATACACTTCATAATCATTCAAAGTACGAATAAGAATGGGAGGGAGAGAGCGTGCGAGAAACACGGAACGATGATGAAATGGAACAAAGCAGCAACCTCGTCGTCATGATTGAATCGATATCAGTGATGTAAACAAAAAATAATAATAGATGTATTGAAAATACTTATTTATTTATTTCTCAGCAAGTAGGTATAATTAAGAAAAGGTGAAGGGCTTTAAATTTGCGTAAGCATATTGACTTTATGCGAAAAATTTAGTTTTTGCAATTTTTTAAATTGGTTTAAATTTAGGAGTGAATATGTTGGTCAACCTCTTTAAAATTAGTATGAAAAAAATATAAATGTTTATTTTTTTCTGTAAAAAAAAAACATTTAAATAAATAAAAATAGCCTAACTGGATTTCGTAAAAATAAGGAATATTATAAATTTTATTTTACATTGATCGGGTCAGTATTTGCTGAGATTACCGGGGCCAAAGTTTTTTAATGTTTCGTCTTTATATAATAGTAATGATATGCATACATATATTGTTATTTCAAAGGGTTTATAAGAGCAATCGGATTTGCAAACCTAACTGCATATAGGGAATGTAATAGAATAAGCTGCTGCACTGTTGCGCGGATAAATTTATTACTTTCAGTGCAGTTGAGAGATGCGTTATTATCGCACACATAAACATACATCCATACATACATGCATATGGCTATAAATGCAAGTATTTTGCGGGTAGACTTAGCCAGTGTATAATTGACTTATTTGCAACCCCTATATTTGGCTTCAATTACCCTCCAGCAAACATCATACTGTCCTTTTGTTTCCGTTCCGTTGATTCTATTCATATAGACGATTTCAATTAAAGGAAGTGAAATCCGAAAATAGTTCTTATTGGTGTTCTCCAGTATGACGGTTGTATCGCATGTGGTGAATTTCGTGTCGCCCTAAATTATTGCGGAAATGTTGCACTGCAGGGATGATTGTAACATATGTGGCAAGGATTAATTTTCTTAAATTATTATGTAGCAGGAAAATCATCTTTTTTTTTGTATTTTTAATCAATCGTCGATTTTCCAAATTAGCTTAAAACTTGACATTTCTTATTTGGATTACGTTTACACAACCAAAGAAGTCCAATGTGCGTTGCAAATTAAACCTTCAAGATTGTCGAACGAACTGGCTCTAGGTAAGTTCTTCTTCGTGAATGGGACTGGGTACCTACAGAGAAGTTGGGGAATCATTTTTTCCCCGTTCAAATCCATAAAGTGCTTGACAGTGGTGCAGTGTAGAGATAATCCTACAACTTGCTGGGTCCTGTAACACCTTCCGTATTGCTAATAAGCAGCCAAAACCTCCTGCCTGAAAAGGCAGTTGGAGCATTTGTGATCCAGCTTAGTCAAATTCTATCTATCAATAAAGCAAGTGGTTTCATCCTTCCATCTGCGGTTGGTGCTGCTGATCGGTGCCGTGAAATAACGCCAAGCGAAATAAGACCGAATTTCAGAATTCGGCTTTATTTTGCTTTCGTAATGCGAAATAACGCCAAATTTTGAAATACGCCCTTATTTCACTTTCAAATGCGTAATAAAGCTGAGTCGGCCTTATTACGATTTATGGAATCTCGAAATAATAATTTCCCGAAAGATTAAACGGTTCTCGATTTCACCACAACCCATACCTATTGGGAATCTGTATTGCTCCGCTCCGCTTCGCTATTGCGGTCCTTTTATGTCCAAAATCGGTGAGGAGCAACAAGTCTTTGTTACATTCTGTTGTTGTTGTTAGCTTTGCTAGTTCTCTTGCCTTCTCTCTGAAATTCGGCTTTATTTCGCAAACAATGTTCGGCTTTATTTCGCATTTGAAAGCGAAATAGGGCCGAATCCCAAAATTCGGCGCTATTTCGCTCTCATAATAGGAAATAAAGCCGAATTTTGAAATTTGGCCTTACTTCGCTTGGTGTTATTTCACGGTACCATGCTGATCGCCTGCGAATATATTTTTTTTCTTGTAGAATCCATATACTTCACCCTTGCCTGGCCATTTGAAATGTGCGTGTGCCCTGGAATCCAAATTTGGTGCATTTTGAAGTGTTTAGCCATCCTTGCGTAAATGTCCGTAAAAATACTGGTGTTCCGCGAATATGTCACATTGTACATCATCCAGGATAGAGCTTCTTGTTTGTCATAATCTCCGGTTGGACAATGCTGAAGTGATTGGGCACACGGTGGAGATATTTTAGTTTACAATCTTGGAGAAGGTTCTGTCTTAGACCCATCTGTGTAATAACATATGGATTATTACAGTATGAAGGGGATTGTGGTTTCTTAGGGTTTGTTGAATAGGAGTCACTTGTTTGCTATAGATATCTAGGGGTATCAAGCCGCTGATAAAGTAGTTCTGAGAGGTTCGCTGATACACATACAGGCCGAGATAATTCCTATGGATGACTTTATCCAAAGCCTTACACCAGTCGATGATGCCAGATCACGCCATAGATACGTCAGTATTCAACTAATGACAGATACGTCGACCAAATACTTGATTATTGGTCCTCCGATTCCGTTCTTCAGCCACATAGCGCTTTGGTGTCTATCTTTACTCGCTCTAGGATGTTAAATTTTCAGTTGAGCCATTTGTCTAGAATTAGATCACCACTTAGAGTAATGCCCCTACCCATACGCACGAACCTCCGAACTGTGGCTTGGTCCAACTTTTGCTTCTATATTTTGAGTGCCGCTTTGTACGAAGTCCAGTCCTGAGCATCCCTAGAATGAGATTACCCCTTGGTTTAGTTTCTGGACAAAACCAAGGCAAGGCGTATATAAGCTTCTTTACTAGATTAGCTACTAGTTCCTATTTCTAGAATCAGGGATTCTGGATGTTACAGATACATAATTGAAAATTTTTTTACATAATTGTACATTGTTGTGAGCCACGGGGGCAACTTTGGTACAGGTGAGGAAGATGGGGGCACGCTTGTCGGTGCTCGGCTCAGCTCGTCGGACGGGGGTAGTTTTTGCCAACCCCACCTTGTACCACCTGTTCAGCACACAAAATCTCGTACCCTTTAATCTAGCCATAGAAGAAAGTTCCCTTGTACCCTAAATTAACAACAGACGGACAAAGAAGAAGACAAGGAAAGAAACATTTGTCCAAAGACCTATGCCAATACCCAGGAGAAAGACCAGAAAAGAGTATCGCGATTCTACGCCATTAGGCCTTAACGAAACCCAAACTTTACTAACACTTAAAGCTATACCTAGACTATAACTAAACTATCTTAAAACTATCTTATACTTAACCCTATACACACTCCGTTTTCCAGCATTTCTCCCGGATAAGGATCGTCAAGAACCCGAGACATGCCAGATGCAATGGGCAAAGGTTGGCCAGCCCACCTTTCATGTCTTGCGACACAACCTGCGCTATCTCCCATAGCCGATATTGCAGGAGATAGCCGCTTGAAGGGCTTCCGGTCATGACTCTACTCATTGCGTAGTGGAGTGTTCGTTAGTCGTCATGTCCTCGTCAGTATTCGTAAGTTACGTAATGTTCCCTGTCAGAAGGACGCTTTCCAAGTGTTTAATGATCTAATGCTATTGGACCCCTTTTTAGTGGGAGAAGTAAGCCGAAAGTTGTGAAGGTTAATCTGAACTAATTGCAGCATTTTTGCTACCGGTGGTCGCCGTGGCTTAGTGGTTAGTGCGTTGGACTGCTAAGCGAGAGATACAGAGGCACCACCTCTTCGCAGGCATGACAAACCTGCAAGAGTACAATCTGTCATGAAAAGCTTCTCAATTCGCCGTTCGGAGTCGGCATCAAAACTGTAGGTCCCTTCCATTCGTGCGGAGAATAGAACACGCACAACATGAATGGTTGTGAGAACCTCGGCTTTGGCTCTCCATGAGCTGCCGTGCCAAATATACATACATACATACATATACATACCTCCGCCATCGTTATATTGGTCTCATCCGTGTCAGATTCCAGTCAGGTATTAGAAACGGGGAAGGCTTGCGAGTCAACTGAACAGATACAGATACGACAGGACAGAGCTAGGCTGTCCATCTCCAAAGCTGTCTTTATTAGACTTTTAAGAAGGGCGTTTTGTCACTAACTATTGCGGTCTGGGCCGATGTTTTACTAATCCTCTCAGTTTCGGATCTTTTTTATATACACCCAGAGGTATGGCTCTGAGGTCATAGCTTACATCTTTGTCTCTCCGTTTTGGCCAGAGGAGCCAGGGATTCTTTATTAACTACGATAGCCGTGCTTCTCGAGTTCCAGCTTCAGTCAAAAGAAAAGATTTGCTAACTTGTAAGAGCCTCATTATCATGTGTGGGTCTTAGGGCTCAAGTGAGAAAGCTTGTTGTCAGGGTTTGCTCCACTTTTCACTTCTCAGAAATGATGCTGCCGTCGATGTCATCGCTATGGATGAGAACTTAGTAGTCCTTTAGCACTTCACTTATTGTGCCTTGCAGATTGGAAGGAACTGTAGGGGTAACTGTTTGCCCTTAACCCTTGACGATTCAAGAGTTCCTGTTGGAGAGGTCCACGATTATGAGCACCAGAGTTAGAAATAGGTTTTTGGTTTGGTTTTGGATAATTTGTAATGATTCATCATTAAGATCCACGAGTAGTGGAGAAATATGTTTCCATCTGCGCAGGGATCCGTAGTGCTGGCTAATCAGAAATCCGGACACTCACTCCCTTCGATACGAGCTATTTTAAAAGTTGGCCTTGCAACTCGGATGGCTTGTTTTTTAAAGGAACTTTCACGAACTTCACGACTGTAATTCAAATGAATTATTTAGCAAATTCGGAATAGTAAACTGGATAACGCAAGCGAGATCGACGTCGTTCATAGATCTCCGCGAGTTCAAGACGTGTTTCGGCTATTGGCAAATCAGTGGTAAATTTAATATACCGGATTTAGACAGAGTGACTGTAAGAACCGACTTGGTGCAGTGCAAGTGGAAGTGGACCGCAGGTTACGTAACGTTTGTTCGAACCTGGAAAATATTAAATACTTTTTAAAAAATAAACAAATACAAATTAAATATTGTGTGAAAAAAAACAAAAAAACAAAAGTGATGAAGAAAAGTGAACGGTCCTCGCTCTCAGTAGCGGGACCAGCAAAAACAAAACAATCACGTGACGTTCTGGTGACGTCAGCAGATGTGCCTAGTACTTCTGGCAAAATAGTAAAAGGAGCATCAGAGGGTGCCGTAAGAAGGAGGATGAGGCTATTGCCGACTCCCAGTCTAGTAAAGCGCCGCTCTCTTTCGGCTTCCACTGAAAAGCTGCCAGTGGAAATGAGGGAGGGGGCGCCATCAACAGCAGCAGCAGCTCCAAATCAACAACAACAGCAACAAGAGGAGTCGGCATTAGTCTCCGACGGTGGGGGAGTTCTTCTCCTTCACCCCGAAGGGGGAAAAGCCGCAAACAATGCTGCTGAAGGGGATGGAATCGTCCTCTGAACCTGAGGAGCTCCTTAAGTTGCTCAAGGAGAAGAACAACGACGATCTCGAGTTCGTAGGGGTTAAGCCGTTTATCACAGCAAGGACCAAAAGGGAGAAGCGGAAATTACCGTTCTTCCTGGTACAGCTGTTCCCAAAAAGCAAACTGGATGGTCTGAGGAAGATCCATGTCCTAGACTACCAGGTTGTTACCTGGGAAAAATTAAACAGGAGCGACAGTATTTTACAATGCGTTCGCTGCCCAAGGTTCGGACACGCGGCGTCGAACTGCGAAATGCAGCCTCGATGTGTGAAGTGTGGTAAGGACCACAAAGCAGAAGATTGTATTCTGGGTAAGGATGGTGCTTCGGATAAGGGCCAACTCGTATGTGCATTATGTAGGAACTCGGGACACACCGCTAACTATCGGGGTTGTCATAAGTACCAAGACATAAAAAAAACAAACCTGGCTCGCCAGCAGAAAACCGTGGTGAAACGTTCACTCGCGCCCGCTCTAATTCCATCTCAAGCCGTTACTCCCCATACAACCTACGCCCAAATGGCGGCAGGTCGGGGAAACACGGTACAACAACATCAGCCAAAGGTTGCTACACAGGCCCCCGCGCCTAAGGCACCTGCGTCGGTGGGTGACTTGATGGCTATCTTGCTCTCTATTCAAGGGCAGATGGGCCAACTGCAAAGTCAGATACAAGAGCAGGCGACGCGGGTGGACCAGATCTACGCGCTTCTGCCGGGCCTAACGCACCTCCAGTCGTAATGGATACGCTCGATGAGATTCCCTTAAGGATCCTCGCGGTGAATGTAAATTCATTGATTAGGATCGAAGGAAGAGCTGTTCTTTATAAGTTGCTACAAGACCGATGCCCTGATGTACTTCTGGTTAGCGAAACTAAGCTAACTCAGAAACATAAGCTGAGGCACACAGATTATAAAATTGTAAGAAGAAACCGACCCAACTCCATACGAGGAGGAGGTGTTGCGATCTTCATTCGGAAAGGCTTGAAACATAGGGTCGTGTACAGCGGTGAAGTGCGAAGGTTCCGGGTGCTGGAAGTGTGTATCGTGCCGTCTCTCTCCGTAGTGGAAAGAAGTTGTACATGGTCTCGGTCTATGCACCTGAAGCTACTCAATCCAACTTATTTATTTCAGAGCTCGAGACACTTTTTCGATGTCTTAAGCTGGAGTCGGCGGAGAATTATTACCTCTTGGCCGGAGATTTTAACGCCAAACATAGAGATTGGGGAAATTATATACCAAATGCTAGGGGGAGCTCACTATTCAATTGGTGGGGTCTGCACAGTGTCGAGTAAAGACTCGATTTGAAAGCTACAGATAGTGCGTCTTTTCCCAGAAACGGTTCCTATATGGATCTTTTGCTGTACGACTCACGGCTACAACTGACCGACACGAACCAACAAACGATAAACTGTCTACACACATTTGTGTATGACAGTGACCATTGCGGATTTAGTGCCGCCATTAGGATTCCATTTAGGAAATTGCGGAATTGGAGGAGTATGTTCCAGCATACACCTACAATTACAGTAGGACGCGTTGGACACGCTTCTCCAGAGTACTGACAAGAGCACTCTCTTCGAACTCGCTCTACCCACCGACCAACAGGAACCTGTCAAACGAAGAGATTGATAGGTACCTAAAAGACCTTGACCTGACAATCAAACGTACGATGGACAGAACGATACCTCGGTACCAACTCATTAACAACGTTGACACATTCCGCAATGCAACAACTGACGCACTCCACGAACATAAAAGTAGACTGCTGTCGAGACTTAAAACCTTGTACAGACGTTTTACTGACAGACAAAACTCGGAGATAAGGCAACTAAAGTCGTTGATCAAAAACGTCCAACAGTTAATTAAGGAAAACTACAGACTTTCTGTAAACTTGCATTGGAACAACAGAATTCGGGCTGTAAATTCCAGCAACCCGAGTATGTTCCCGCAAATAAATAAAATATTTCGGAGGAAAAACATTAGCGACTTGCCATTTCTAAGATCCCCCGAACGACGAACAACGAAAAAGTACTGATTACAGCAGGCATTGATCCGGGGAACGCAGTCGATGATGACAACTTCTTTGTGGTCGAGGATCCGCAGGAGAAAGTGGAAGTCACAGGAGCGACTTTCCAGGAAGTGTATAAGGTGAATGCTAGCATTCGCCCGAACCTCGACCTGGAGAATCGCGTCCTTGTGCACAACCACTACCTTCGAAGTGATATACAGAACTGGCGATCTGAGAACACCGGTTTCACCGAGTTCAATGACGATAACATGGCAAATAATGTCGTCGCCAACGAAAGGGTTCATCCCCCGTTCATATCGAAGGTCGAACTCCAAACGATCTTCGACTCACTTAGAAGGAAGAAATCAGAGGGAATCGATGGAATATCGAACATTGTGCTTCGACATCTCCCCCTAGTAGTGGTGGACATTTATACCACCCTGTTTAATAATACGCTGAATAATGCACATTATCCAGCGCATTGGAAAGCAGCGGTGGTTCACGCTATTCCCAAAAGGGATAAAGATAGCTCCAATCCGGAGAATCTCCGGTCAATAAGTCTCTTGCCGAACATCAGCAAAGTATTCGAAAAGGTGGTCCATAGAGCCCTGGCTAAGTGGGTTGAGGACAATAAAATAATTCCTGATAATCAATTCGGTTTCAAAGCGGGTCATGATACAATACATGCCGCGTCTAAACTGGTATCTGATATCCAATGGAACAAATGCAAGAACCAATGCACGGGTGCCTGCTTGGTTGATTTGGAGAAGGCCTTCGACATCGTATGGTTAGAGGGGCTCTTTTACAAGTTAAGCAGGTTGGGCATAAGCAAACCACTGCTGTACATGCTATGTAACATGCTGACCAGTAGACGGTTCATTGTGAAAAATGGCAATGTAACTTCTGCTGGTACATTCGAAGTTAAAAATGGTCTGCAACAGGGTGCAGTAAATTCGCCGGTCCTCTTCAACATTTACACGAGCGATCTCGTAGGTTCTCTTCATCATGCTATTGCGTATGCAGACGACTTGGTTGCGTACAGATCAGGTCCAAAGATCGAGGTCATTGTCACTCTTTTGCAGCATGACTTCGATAAGATTGAGCTATATTGCGACGACTGGAAGTTGAAGATCAACTTTCAGAAGTCGGAAACCATTCTGTTTAGGAAGCCGTTGTCTGGGGCCTCTAGGGATACCAGAAAGAATTGGCGAAAGTTCGCAATCGTGGGACAACACGGGCGACCATTAGAGAGTCGAAGTGTAGTCAGATACCTCGGGATCTGGCTAGACCAATATCTGTATTTTAACAAACATGTGGATGCTGCTCTGGCCAGAGCCCGAGTTGCTTTTGCCCTTACAAAGAGACTGTTTTACAGCAGCCAACTCGATGCGAGGGTAAAGGTAATCTGCTATACGGCCCTAATCCGGCCAATGCTTACATATGGTTGTCCCGTGTGGTTCAACGTGCGGGCAAGCTTGATGGAAAGGATTCGGGTGTTTGAGAGGGCTTGCCTTAGGCCTTGCCTTCGCCTATACAGAACACCAGAGTCTGAATACAGAAAATTCTATTCCAATGAGGTCCTATACAACAAGGCGGACCTAATCAGAGTGGACAATTTCCTAGTGAAGCTTACTCGAGGGCACATTGCAAGAGCAATGAACTCGGTTAATAACCTGATCTCTGGGGCTTACTACCCCAATACTATGTATCACGAGAGGGTGCGACTTAACGGCTTCATCCCCCCAGAAGCTTTTCTGCATTTTGACAAGGAAGGTCTGATCCAGGATAGGTTAGCGGTGCCTCTAATCTTCCATGTGGCCCGGACAACTGTGGAAAGGCAACTCAACTACGGTCGAGACGTCGTTGAGAGCACTGAGGAGCGCCTCCGGTTCAGTAGGTCGGTTTCGGAGCGCGACATTAGGGATGCTGGGCGGCAGCACCAGACTTTCTGGCTGTCGGAAAGCGAGGGAACTCCCTCGTCGAACCCTATCGATCCGGGCTAGTCCAGAGATGGACAAAGCTGGCCATGGCCGGCTTACATAGTTAGGTAGGTTATTTTAAGGTAGATTTAAGAAAAAATAAATAAAAATAATACAAAAAAATACAAAAAAATACAAAAAAAGTACAAAAAAAAATACAAAAAATACAAAAAAAAATACAAAACATACATAAATACAAAAAAAATATACGTATTTTATTACGTAGCATGTTAAGTGTTAAGTTAGGTTAAGGTTTATTTTAAGGTAGTTTTAAGTTAATTTTATTTAGATCTAAGGAAATATATAAAAAAAAGTGCTGTAACTAAGTTTTTTCCAAAACAATTTTCTTAGTTTTTCAATAGTTTAGTCCTTAGATTGTTTAAGTAAATTAAGTAAGGTTAGGTCGAAAGACATATATATATTAAGAATTAAGTTTAGCTTAGAGTGCCCGTGTAGGGCCAGTAAGTTAGTATAACATAGTTAAGCTAGTTTTAAGCGTTTTTTTCCTAGCATATAAGAGTAAATGAATTAAAAATAATAAAAATGCATTAAAAAAAAAAAAAAAAACGCAAGCGAGATTACACCATGGTATAGAAGTAACAGCGTTCGTTGTGTTTCACATTCCACCAAAGAGCTGAGTTTGTCTGTTGTGCTCGTCGTAATCTTCCAACAAAGACTGGGTTAATTGAAGACTAATTATAATGTATCTTATAAAAATCGTCCTGTCATTTTTCGAGTTCAGCGTGTATACCTTAAGTATGCTTAAGCATTTTTTTTTTATTCAAATTTTGTTTGTGATTTAAACATCATCAGTAAACAAAAATGGTCCTGATCGAAGCCGGATACAGTTAAGTCCTTTAATAAAAATGTAAATCAAACCAAAATTGTGAATAGGTTTATAACAAAGATTAATATCGATTTGTGTGGCGCCTATCCAGATACACTACATAAGCACTTGTCATTGCTTGAGATATGTATTTATTTTCTGCTTCATTTCGAATTGCCTGTCGTCACGTTGCTTGAAAGGGCGCCTTTAAATCCTAGGCGTTAACGAGTAGATATCTATGCGGTACATGAGGAGCACCACAGCAATAAAAATAAACTGCTGTTGCATTTTACAGTGTATCGTATCCCAAATAAGAATGGGATTTTATTTATGTCAGCTATAAAATTGAGTGAACGATGCCTTTCTATATGGCTGATGAAGTTCCAAATTAATGTAATAGAAATAGTGGTTCAAAGTGAGCATACGTATGTATGTGTCCCGCTTCTGTGAATTTAAGTTAAATTGCCACAAGCGGCGTTATGGGTGAATGATTGTAAATTATTTATAATGAACGCCACATTTTCAGCTCAATTTGTCATTAAAACAAATTTGGGGTAAATTGAACGAGCAATTTTATTCGTTAACGAGGGGGGAAGGTACCTACATATGTCAAAAGTGTAAAGTACTTCAAAAGCCAAGCTTTCTTTTCATAAATTCACATTTTGTTGGATTTTTACTTGGTACGAATTAAGTTTTATCCTATGTATATCTTGTACATATGAAGGGATAAGTATATAAATTATGAAACAAAGCTTACGATTCAGAGTGATAACGAAGATTTGATGTTAAAACAAAGGTCGTTGGTAACCACATTATTTTGTTATGCATTGAGTTTTAAAATTGCGTATTAAAGAGGATATTTTCTTGGTTTTAATATAATAATGCCAAAGAGGTTGTTTACCTACTTATTTGAAAATTCGCTAAACATTTTAATGATAATGTTGTGTAGTAATTTGTTAAGTAATTTGTAGCGATACATACATATGTACACACATATATGCTACTTTTGAACTGACTGTAAAGGTTTATCATTTCTAATACGAAATTTATCATTCTTTCTTGAAATTCGAAAGAATAGGACACGAGACTTTTAATATATATTTTTTGCAACTGCAATAAGTACATTCGACCATAAAGTTGGAAAGAATGAGGAAAAGAAGAATTTTAGTGCTGCTTTTAAATAATTCCAATTTTATAAGCTTTTTTTACTATCCATTAGCGTTTGTATAATCGCCTTGAAAGAGCTATTGAAAACACTATGAATCTAGAACATGGGCATTATAATCCAAAAACATCATATGTAAGAACTTACACAGACCTTTTTTTTCGGACAACAGTACTGGCAGTGGATCTCGACGATCTGATTAACCATCGATGCCTAAGTTTCAAGAAAATAAAAATCGTCCACGTCGATTACGTCTAATTAAGGTCAAAAAAGTTAGTTAGCATTGTACATTGACTTTACCGTAGTATCTTCGTCTTCCCAATAAAAAAGAAAGAAAAATAAGCGATTTAATCACGCCCTGTCGCGTCATTTAAACTGCAACAAACTGTCACTCTTTATGGATGTAGTTGCTTCTTCAGGGTATTCGGTGGCAGTTCTTTTTATTGCCTTACGCTTCATGAAGCCCTTCGGCTTTAAATCTTGTGTCACTTGTTGCTTTGGAAACATGCATTATACAAAATACTGTATTTGTCAGAGTATTGTATTTTTAAAAAGAAAATCCAATTAGAAATCACATAAAGTTTAAGAAAATAAAATCAAAAAAGGATGCATAAAGGATGGGCCATCTGTTGGTTTCTTTTTGAATCATATGTTATTTTGACACTGACAGCTCTTATTCGCTCAAAAAATTTAAAGAAAGTCAGTATTATATTTTCGCGGTACGAAATGAATCCATTACGTTTGAACAACAATGGGAAATATTGCACAGTTACTTCCAAAGTGGATGCTGTGTTGTTGAAATATTTAGTTCGAATTTTGAAAAGAAATTTACGTCGAAATAATGCTTGACCGCGCGGCGGAGCTTCGACTTGATGCCGTTGGACTTTTTTACTTCCCACCTCAATAGGGGAAGTATTGCAATCGCCCAAAAAAAAAAGTTCGAGATTTTAACAGACCTTGACATTACGATTCCCTAGAAATCATTTCGACCCATTTTGGATGTGATGTCTGTGTGTGCGTGTGTGCGACAATTTTTCTCCTTCGATATCTGGAGAACGGAACAACGTATGATGCAGTTTTTTTTTGTTTGATTTGCCTTAATGAAACTTAGAGCTGATTAGATTTTGAGCAAAATCGGTCCAGCGGATGCTGAGATATTTGAAGAAATGCTTTAAAAAAAGGTGTGCTGGACAACAAGCACGTTGTGGTGTTATTGGAAATAATTTTCGCTTTTACATAACGCAATACCAGGTGGGAAGTACAGAACTTTTTTTTTTGGGCGATTGCAATTCTTTGCCTATTGAGGTGGGAAGTAAAGACGAAGTAACTCATGCAACTAAGCGCCAAAATTGCTTATCCGGCGTTGTCTGATTGTCGACCTGCATGTGTAGTAGCATTTTAGTGTTCCCTTAACGGCATGGTCTTCGGGTGGCCGCATAATGTGCCCATAGTATTTAAAACAGCTTTATTGAAGTTTTCCGGTCAGCAACTTCCACCTAGAATATTATTTCGTACTTTATCGAGTTTAGTGACTTCGGATGACTTTAACATGCGTATTTCAGCTAAATACTTGTAGCCATTGCTTTTGCATCTCCGAGGAGTAAGTACATGAGTGCTAGTTTGACTATAAACAAATTTACAGAACGCTTAGCGCAGATAGAGAAGACATAGTTCCTTACAAAGTTTATGTTATGTATCTACTTCTGGCTTTACTTTACCGATATTAAGAACACATAGTAATTTAAGCGTTTTGGAATAAAAGTTTCGGTAAAGGAAGTAAGATAGGTGTGATGGGCAGAAGAAATTCATTTAGACCACCCGGCCAGAAATGTATAATGTGCAAAAGTCTGGCTTTGGCTAGTGCCAGAAATCCGAGCATGAAGTGGAATGTAATGTAGATAACTTTGATAAACTTAGGGGTGAATTAGATGGTTATTCTAAAGCTCTTTTCTAACTGGCTCCTTTTTTTATAATTCACTAGCGCTAAAGGGGTTATGAATACAGTTACACCCGGATAAGTACTCCCCCGCTTAGCTGCATAACCCGCATTGCTCACCAAATATTTTAGACTTCAAAATTGTTCAGCAATGCAAATGGGTACGGAAAGGTACCTTCCCCTCTTAAGTACACAAATAAATCAGAAAAACTCTCAAGGCAGCTATCCGGGAAGCACTGTATCCTTATGATGCTATTCACACAGCGCTAGTATTGGTGTAGTGATTTTGAAACTCAGATGGTATTAGGTTTCAGTCTTTTGCTCTGAGGGTGGTGTCCAGAATAACTGGGGAGAATTTTTGGTGCTGTTGCCATTGCTTATAATTCACAGTATTTCTTTCTAACGTCCCGATGTCATTAGTACGATCAACACTTTCAAGCCATAAGTCACCCTACTGCCAGTGTTATGCCTATGCCTATGTCCTGGCACAATAGATACTATAAGTCGTAGTACTTAAGAAGTAAACTTGAATTAAAAAGAAATAAAAAAATGTAAAGCTCCAAATATGTTTAAGAGTGAATGGTTGGACAGACTGAGAAATGCTTTTATCAGGAAATATAGAACATACATAATATGTAAATATTTTAGGACTTTGGTGTTTAGTCACGAATAATTATTTGTAAAGGTGAAAAGTGTTCGTACACTGGTTACTGAAATAAGCATATTTCTGAACCGTTTTGTGCGTGCTGAATATAATGGTAACATTTCCAGAAAAACATGCTTATTTATCAAAAGGCTAAATAAGTTGAACGTGTTTTAAAAAAAAAAAATGTTTTCCCGCCTTGCGAATTCATGTATGAATCTGTACAAAAAATGCGATACATAGCTATACACCCATATGTACAGTTGTCAAAGCACACACTTAAACATGATTGGAGGAACTAAACGACTGCACTTTTGTTGCCTGAAAGTGTGGAGTCTGCTGCGTGCTACATTCTACCCCTCTCAACTAGTATCGGTATCGTTAACAATGACTACGTGACGTACACGGAACGACCTAAACGAATAACGTCACATAAATTGAGACTGACATTGATTCTCACCACACCGGCATCAGACAACGTCAGGCGTGAAAAAAGAGTCGTTTATCGTTCCTTTTTCCTCATGATTTTTATTTTTATTTTAGATTGAAGTAAACATGAGCATCTGAACCTGGTTATGGTTAAAGGTATGCTATATACAAAGCATGTGCATGCATACGTATTGAACGGGGTCATTTGATACTTTAAGTGGCTTTTTTAGGAAGGGTGCTATTGAAATAAATAGGTTAAGAACATTAATTTAACATATTTATACATATCTATTTATTTCTTAGACATCAAACGTGGTTATAAAAAATAACATTTAATAATTTATCATTTAGATCGTTTTTTAATTAAACTCATTCAAAATCATGGACCGTGATGGACAAATATATTCAGAGGCAAGACAGCAATAAGCATCATTCTTCGAAATCTCATCATTTTATTTTTAAGGAAATCTTCTTTGCAAACCTAAATGTAAAATCTAGATCATAGTGAATATTATTTTTTACCTTTCTGCAAAAGTGTTTTCTTTTTTGTTGAGTCAAGAATTAAGTTAACCTACGGTTAATTAGAAGAATAACTTTTTTAGAAAATTTAGACAGTACACCTTATCCTAAATGATTTATATTTATACTTCCTTTTATTCAATTGCATACTTTATTATATTTACTGCAAACATTTAAAATAAAGCAAAATTAAATTACATACATACATTAGGATATGTGTGCAAGTCTTGAACATGCCTGTTGAGGATCAGTTCTTGGCCCTCTGTTGTTTGTTATTTATATTAATTCACTCTTTAGGCTGCCTTTAAATGGTAAAATAATTGCCTACGCTGATGACTTAGCTCTTTCTTATGCTGCTCTCAGCGCGAATGATTTAGTGCGGCAGATGAATCTGGACCTTTCCTTGATGAATGACTGGTTTAGGTATCATCAAATGGTCCTTAGCAGCAAGTCCAAAGTAATGTCGTTTGCTCTTACAAATCAGTCTCCAATTACTGGGATTGCATTACACGACTCTAGTTGTAATCAATCTAACTGTGAGAGTAATTGCATATTTCTGGAATCAGTCTCTGAGTTTAAATAACTAGGTGTAATCCTAGATAGTAGGCTTAATTGGAAGTCACATATAGAAAATGTAAAGAAAACGATCTACACGGGGTTAAATAAGATATACCATCTACGCAAGCTCGTACCGCCAAATCTTTTAGTTACAATATACTATGCCTTAGTCAATTCACGTCTGGAGTACGGCCTTTGTTGCTGGGGTAGTGCTTTTGCTACTAACTTGCAACCGATTGTTATAGCTCAAAAGAAGATATTGAGGACTTTACTGTTTGTTGATGACATCAACAAAAAATATATAATTTCGGTAAAATGCAAAATAAGCATATTTTCTTTAGAATAGTAAAGCAATGAGTTATGTAAATTGCAACATAAGCAAATTTTTGTTTTGGTTTTTGCACCTGTTCATTTGTCGCACCTTTAATGCTTAGGTTAGCAGAATTGTTGTATAAAAGAGAATTAAATAAAGAATAATTTTCATTGTGTTGTAATCAATCGAAACAAGCCTTTTTATTCTACCTAATGTGAGGCTGCATTAGGCGATTGAATTAAAAAATCTAGAGTGAGATAGATTTTCATGGTCCTTCGAGCCGGATTAGCCGGACTAGTGTAAAGTGAGTGTTAGTATTGGTACAGGACCAATACCATCATCCAGGAATATTAAAAAAAAAAAAAAAAAAAGAAGGGAAGTGTTTATAAGTGCAAGTTAAAATCAACATGAGTGAAATCGAGGAAATCGCGTTGAATCAAACTAAACTAAACTAAATTTCGGAAGAAGTCCGTACGTTATGGACTAATTTCAAGAAGGATGGGAAATCCCGGTACTCTGTAAAGTACTTTACAGACAGGCTGGAGCAATTAGAGCAGTATTGGATCGACTTCCAAATAAACAACGGACATTTGGAAGAGCTGAGAAAAACAAACCCGACGCATGACTATTTCACAAGGAAATATTTTAGTCAATTCGAAGCCAGGTATCTCGACATTAAAGCTACGTTAAAGGCAAAATTGGATGATTTTAAAAAGACAACGCAACTTCCGTCGCTGCCGTCTCGTACCGATGCCGACATTCAAGCAATACAATCATCAAGTAGAAGTACATCAGAAGGAACGAGAAAGTCAGCTGACAACATGAAGTGTCCAGCTAGATTTAATAAGTTGAACTTTATCAAGAACAACTTCATTCGCGTAATTGACAACTTGGATTTGACTCAAAATACAGTGTACCTCGGATTCAAGTTGGGTCAGTTAAAAGAATGATGGACAAGGTTGGCGGCAATGAATGAGGAGATAATGTCATCACTGGAAGAAGCTGATTATGAGCAGGAGTACGTGTCCAGTAACGAGTTCTTCGATTTGGAGCAGATGTATCAAGATGCATACATTCAAATCAAGGAAGCAGAGCAACGGCAACAGCAACTGGAGGGAGTAACTCCACAAGCTCCAGCACAGAGGGAAATCAAGCTTCCAACCATAAGCATTCCAGTATTCAGCGGAAGGTATGACGAGTGGATACCATTTTGGGAACTATTCGAACGATTAGTTCACAATAATGGGTCATTAAACGATGTCGAACGCATTCAATACTTGAAAAGCAATCTAAGAGGAGAAGCAGCAAGGATTGTCAATCACTTGTCACCAACGTCAAGCAATTATGCAACGGCTGTAGAATTATTGACAAAAAGGTTTCAAAATCCAGCAGCATTGGTCAAAAACTACATCCAAAAATTGTTGACCTTGAAACCAGTTCGTAATGAAAGTTCGTTCGATTTAAAAACCATCCTGGATACGTCAAAGGAAATCCTGTATGGCATTAACAACTTAAGAGTTGACGTAAGCTCTTGGGACCCATTAGTCATTGAGTTGCTGTATCCAAAACTTGACCCAGAATCGAGAAAATTGTACCAACAGGCAAGAGGAACGTCAACAGAAATCCCAAGACTTAGTGAATTTTTTGATTTCATCGAGGGAAGATTCCGAGGATTGGAAGGCAGTCGTGAATTCAACCGTGAGCACCAGTCCCAACCAACAAAAACAACATCCACAAAAAACCATGTGACAACATTCACTCAGTCAAAATGCGTTGTGTGCAGTGAATCTCATCAACTGTTCAACTGCAAAAGGTTCTTGAGTATGAAGCCGAAAAACCGAATGGAGGTGGTCCAGAGGTCCAAGCTGTGTTTCAACTGTTTACGAGACGGACATTCGGCAAGAGAGTGTTTAACGAAGAAGGGTTGCAAAATATGCATGCAACAGCATAATTCCTTGCTTCATTTCCCTCGAGGTGAGAATGCAGCCGTCTTGGTGGAAGAAGGAAGAACTAGTGAAGACGCAACAACGACAGCACGAGTCACCACAACATGTCATACTTACAGGATGGTATTGCTAGCCACAGCCATGGTGAATAAATGCGTTAGAGAACAAGCTAAACTTGTACGAGCTCTGATTGATCAAGGGTCTCAGTCTTGCTTCGTGACGGAGAAGTTAGCACGTCAAATAAAGGTACCGTTGGTCAAGTATGAGTCAAAGATCAATTGAATCAACGGTCATGCTACACAAATTATAGCAGCATGTCACCTTACCCTTCAATCGATTCACGACGTAAAGATCAACTTGGACGTAGAAGCTCTAGTAATGCCAGTTATAACATCAAGGCTGCCACTAGAACAATTTACACCGAACCAGTGGCCACACATTCAGGGGTTAAAATTGGCGGATCCATGGTACGAACAACCGAAGGAGATTGAATTGCTGATAGGATCAGACATTCTGCCGCAACTTTTGACGCATGGATTAATCAAGGGTCCAGCTAATACTCCAATGGCACAAAATACAAGGTTTGGCTGGATACTATCGGGACCAGTCATCACCACCCCAACTCCAAGGAAGCAGGTACAAGTTAATAAACTCACGTCATGTATCAGTGTGTGCGGTGAAGACGAAGGCTTGAAGAAATTTTGGGAGCTAGAAGAAGTACCAACTGCAAGGATCAAGTCTGCAGAAGATGAGATGTGCGAAAATCACTACCACATGACACACAGACGAGATGAAACGGGACGATACACCGTCAAACTGCCCCTATTAAAGGATCGCATGGTTTTGGGCGATTCACGCAAAATGGCATTGAAGCGATTTTTTATGTTGGAACAAAGATTCGCGAAAAATGAAAATCTTCGCAATGAATATTCCAAATTCATTCAGGAATATATTTCTCTTGGACACATGGAGGAAATAGAGGAGGGGTACACTGGAAAATCATATTATCTTCCACATCATGCAGTAATAAAAAATGACAGCACTACTACTAAACTAAGGGTGGTATTCGACGCCTCGGCAAAAACGACATCTGGGGAATCTCTGAACAGCATCATGATGACAGGTCCCACTGTTCAAAAGGACCTGTTTCTCCTGCTACTTCGATGGAGGTCATTTGCAATCGTATTCACAGCTGACGTCGAAAAGATGTACCGGCAGATTTTAGTCGATCAGGAGGATCGGAATCTACAGCGCATCGTGTGGAGGGACAACTCCAATGGCCCGATCAAGGAATATGCTCTAAAAACAGTCACATACGGCACATCATCCGCACCGTATTTGGCAATTAAGACCTTATGCCAGTTAGCTGAGGATGAACAACAGAGGTATCCACGGGCGAGCAAAACAGTACTGGAAGGGTTCTATGTCGACGACTGTCTTGGAGGCGCAAATTCACTAAAAGAGTGTCAAGACCTTCAACAAGAATTGATGCAGCTACTTCATACGGGTGGATTCAATCTACGAAAGTGGACTTCAAATAGTTCCGAGTTTATAAAGACATTGCCGAGAGAAGTTATTGAAATGGAACCAGAACATGACTTCGATAATGACACTACATTTAAAATCTTGGGAATAAAATGGTGCCCGAGAACAGATGACTTTCAGTTTAAGGTGAATTCTTCATCATTCAGCGCAAAGGGTACCAAACGAGCTATACTGAGCGACGCCGGCAAAATCTTCGACCCCTTTGGCTGGTTGTCGCCAATAACAATCAAAGCAAAGATTCTCATTCAAAGTCTTTGGCTCTTGGGTATCGGATGGGATGAAAATGCACCACCGAAAATTCAAAGCGAATGGGATGAATTCAAAACAAGATTATCGACGCTTGAACAAGTAAGGATTCCAAGATGGACGCAACAATTGGATGATTCTCAAATCGAGCTACACGGATTCGCAGATGCATCAGAATCAGCGTATGCAGCCGTGGTGTATCAGAAGGTTATTAATTGTGGCTCTACAACAATACGCATCATCGCGTCAAAGACCAAGGTGGCACCGGTTAAGCAAGTTTCACTGGCCAGGCTAGAGTTATGCGCTGCTGCACTGCTTACGAAGTTAATGAACTACATCAGAGAGGGAACAGATACAAAATACACCAGAGTTTTCGCATGGTCAGATTCTACTATAGTATTGAACTGGTTAAAACAACACCCAGTGAAATGGAATACGTTTGTAGCCAACCGTGTATCCTATGTCCAACAACATTTTAAGGGACAGTGGAGGTTCGTACCTGGAAGGGAGAATCCTGCCGACATTCCGTCCAGAGGATCGTTTGGAGATACCCTCGCTGAGAACTCAACATGGTGGCACGGGCCAGATTGGCTAAAGGAAGACGAACAACATTGGCCAGCGGACAAGGTTATGATGGATATGCAAGATATACCTGAGATCCGAAAATTTTATGCTTGCATGACTGTACAACCCTACAATCTTCTAGGCAAGGACGAAATTTCTCTCGCCTTTTCATCATTTTCAAAACTTCAGCGCGTAAGCGCATACTGTCTACGATTTCAAAGCAATTGCCGAAAGAACAAGAGAGGCGAACCACGAGAACTTGGCAATTTAACAATGAAGGAGCTCCTGGAAGCAGAAAAGGCACTGGTTAGGTGTGCTCAACGAACATTTGCCGAGGATATGCAGAGTCTAAGTGAAAACAAAGCACTGAAATCAAACAGCAAGATTTTATCACTAAACCCATTTCTCGACGCCAATGGAATCTTGCGAGTGGGAGGCCGATTAAAACACTCAATTTTATCAATGGATCAGAGGCATCCTATGATTTTGTCCTCTTCACATCCGCTGACGAAATTAATCATCAACAAGGCTCACCTTGATACACTTCACGGTGGAGTGAAACTGACCCTGAATCATGTCCGGAGTAAGTTTTGGGTCATCCGAGGAACCAATACTGTCAAGGCTATAATAAACCAATGCGTAAGGTGTTTCCGATTCAAGGCCAAGGAATCAAATCAACTTATGGGACAACTTCCAGAGGCACGAGTAAGGTTTTCACGGCCATTTACTCACTGTGGAATAGACTACGCAGGCCCTATCAACATACGATGTTCACAGATTCGAGGCGTGAAGTCACACAAGGCTTACATAGCGCTGTTTGTCTGCATGTCAACAAAGGCAGTGCACATTGAGCTGACTTCTGATTTAACAACGGATGGATTCATGGCAGCATTGCGGAGAATCATCAGTAGGAGAGGTTCCATACATCATCTGTACAGCGATAACGGGACCAATTTTGTTGGAGCTAAAAATATGATTGATAAACTGCAACCTGCATTAACCGAAACCGGGATTCAGTGGCATTTTATCCTCCCGGGAGCTCCACATTTTGGTGGACTCTGGGAAGCTGGAGTGAAATCAGTAAAATACCATTTGAATCGCATCATAGGAGAGCAGAAATTGACATATGAAGAGATGAATACAGTCCTAGTCCAAATAGAAGGATGTTTGAATTCGAGACCACTCTGCCCATTAACAGACAACATTGAAGATCTTGATGCGCTAACACCAGGTCATTTCATCATTGGATCGCCACTGATAGCACCACGACATGATGTCATTTTCGATTTGACAGAAAGTAGTTTAAAGAGGTGGAAGTTGATTCAAAAAATCAGACAAGATTTTTGCAACCGGTGGTACGTGGACTATATAAACAGCATTCAACAACGATCTAAGTGGAAACAATCAGCAAATAATTTGGAGATTGGTCAACTGGTGCTGCTGAAAAATGAGCTACTGACACCATCGAAGTGGCCTCTAGGAAGAATTATTGAAGTTCACAAAGGAGTAGACCAACTGACAAGAGTAATAACAGTCAAGACAGAAAAGGGAACATTCAAGCGACCAATAGGCAAAGTATGTTTGCTGCCAATAGAAGACAACATCAGGAAACCCGAAGACGGCGGAGTTCAAAAGTTGAAACAACCCTCGGAGAAATTTCCATCCAGTCGGCCCACGACCATCAACCACTCTGCTAACGTTGAGTTGAGAGATCACAAGAACATACCGGAGCACCGTTTTGAGATTACTTGGCAACCAACACCGGAGGAGGCAAAATGTTGATGACATCAACAAAAAATATATAATTTCGGTAAAATGCAAAATAAGCATATTTTCTTTAGAATAGTAAAGCAATGAGTTATGTAAATTGCAACATAAGCAAATTTTTGTTTTGGTTTTTGCACCTGTTCATTTGTCGCACGTTTAATGCTTAGGTTAGCAGAATTGTTGTATAAAAGAGAATTAAATAAAGAATAATATTCATTGTGTTGTAATCAATCGAAACAAGCCTTTTTATTCTACCTAATGTGAGGCTGCATTAGGCGATTGAATTAAAAAATCTAGAGTGAGATAGATTTTCACTGTTCAAACCTAGTCGGGAGCCTTCGCGTCCGCTTTTTCAATCAACCAGGATATTGCCACTGCAATCTCTATATATATTCAAGGTTTTGAGGTTGTTTTATCTACGCAGTGGTTATACCAACATAAGTAGAAATGAAGTGCATTCACTTCGTTCCTCGAATGCAGTGATAGTTCCTAGAGTTAGGACAGAGCACTGCCGTCGATTTGTTACCAACTTAGCTCCCTTTGTTTATAACAGATTGCCATCTGACATACGCAATCAAATTGGATCGAAATCCAAATTCCTTGGATCTCTGAGAAATTGGCTACTCTTGGGTTGGGTTTTTAATGCAAGTAATAACATAGACCGTTTCATTCCTCACTTCCTCATCTTACCGTTCATCCATATCACTTGTCTCTTCCTATAAAATGCGTTTTTTTCTTTGTGCGGCTTCACATTTCACTTTTTTTTTATAACACTTGCCACTGGTTCCTCTAACCACTTAGTGTTCTATTCCATTTCATCATCCATTTCATCATTGCACAATTGTTTTCTATTCCCTGAATTATATTCTAATATGTGTATAATTTGATTAAAATGGAAAATTTACATCCCCAGTATGCCCCTATATTCGTAACCTTGCAGTTCTGCAGTTTGTGAAGACACACAAAATTGCCATGGGATAAACCCTTAAAACCACAACACACAAAGTCAGTACCTAAACATGCACAAAGGAATTTTGATCTTATATGCTGGTCGCTGGGGTTAGATTTGGAAATATAGCCCAACCATAATTCTGCCGCAAACTAGGCCTTATGAAATACTGCTTTCAACTGCCTCTAAACCTATTATATGTATAAATGCTCAACAACATCCATTTACGAGTAACTAGATTGCAAGTGTACGGACGACGTACCTTTCTTTTGCCACAAGTTTAACCGTATTAGATACCAGGGCACTAGCTTTTTGAGATAAAGGAAAAATATTTTTGTCGGTGTGTTCAGATGAGCTATTGTACTCCTTACATTGTGCACAATTACATACATAGATAACGACCCGATCACAAGATGTGGTTTCCCGTAATAAAAGCGGAAGTACCCATGCAGATTGAATGAATAGACGATGATGCGCAATATAACTAAGTAATATGCATATTTATACATTTGTATGTACATGTCACTGCATTTGTGTGCTAATTGAAAAATGCACGTAAAATATTGCAACTGTATGTTACGTGCATACACTTGTATATGAATATAATGCTATTATATTAAAATTAAATCTCAAATCAGACTAGGTATCTGAGTACCACTTTTTTTTTAACATATATACTTTTTTAATAATGTACATACTTACATATACAAAAAATTGTTTAATTATATAATTTACGTGTAAATCAAACTCGATCATAACACCTAAGTATTTAATTTGCTCAACTTGTTCTAATATTTGTCCGTCTACATTTAAGCTTAATCTGTGGTTATATTTAAATACCATACATTTTGATTTACACACATTTAATTTTAATTTATTTGTTATAAGCCATATGTTTAATTTATTTAAATCTTCCTGGATTTTTTGTTCACACTCGTCGACGTTTTTTCCTGATATGTATAAAAGTGCATCATCCGCGAATAGTGCTCTATGGGATTAGTTAAGAACACTCTTGATGTCGTTGATGTAGATGGCAAAAAGTAGCGCTACAAGTAAAGATTCTTGGAGAACGCCTTTTTTTGTCCCGATGCTGCCTGAGGACACACTATTTACCACCGTTCGATTTGATCTACCACTCAAGGGGGATTGAAACCACAATTGCTCCGTACCTTTGATTCCGTATGCTTATAATTTGAACATAAGAATACTTCTGTCAATGGTCTCGAATGCTCTTTTAAAGTCTAATAACACAGCAATGCCGTTGTTCTTTTCGGCAATCTCCTCTTTCCAGCTAATTATAACACTGTTTAACGCGAAGGGCATTAAAGGGGCGAAAATGTTCGCATAGCTCAGTACCTTGGACTTTTTCGACAGGGGTTACTATGAACTCTTTCCATGTCTCTGGTTCATCGATTTTGGAATATTTTTAATATTAGCAATATTTATGCACTTAAATTAAAAGGTCGCGCCACTGTACATACTTGGTTGAATATAGCATATTCGGAATGGATCTGTTTATTTTAGTAATGTTGTTCACAAAAAAGAAATTGCATTTTTTGGCTAAACTTTTATTGTCTTTAATATATTCACCGTTTCAATTTATATTTTTTATTGGCTCTTTTTGTATGTTTAATACACACGATTTTATTGTTTGTACTATTTGGTGGCACTGGTTATCTATTTCAATTATATTTTTGCAGTCATTTCTATATAGATTTAGATTAGATAGGCTATAATAAAACGATTGTTTAAGTCTACAAGTTCCTCAATCCATATATTAAATTTATCACAAAATGCACGTTTCTATGAGGTATGAGCACGATATACCGCAGCGATGTACACCGCTTGATTATTATTTGTTATTTTACATTTAACCCACCAAATTTTAGATTCCATTGATTTTTCTATTTCACATTCATTCGAGTGGATAGAGCAATTCATTTAAATTATAAAGCTTTGTTTTCCTCGTATTGCACAAGTCGATATGAATGAGTGTTCTAAAACTATTTTCCTATTCCTATTGCAATGTTTCCTCTCAAATATGGTAGGTAATTTTCTGGATGTTCCCATTTTGGTAACATACTTCTGTGGCACCCTTTAGATTCATTTTTATTTTGAGTATGCCCAATTTGATAAGGAGTTTTGGATTTACATACGAAGTTCGTAGTTGTGGGCTGCTCAAAATAGTAGCACGCACTGATGTTATTAGATTGCAATTTCTACTATGTTCAGCTTCGGTTTTATTTCAAGAGAAACATTTAAAGTTTCTCATGTTTATTTATGGTAAACTTGAAACAAATAATTTCACCTTGGTGATGACGAGATACCAACTCTGGTAAATGGAAGTGCTGCACTTTTTGTGGGAGAGATATACAAAAAGATAAATAGAATCAAAATACAAATATTTGGTGCAATACTTCATAGAGAGCCCTTCTTGCAAACATTCATGTTGCTTTCAATGGAATTGACCTACAGGACTCTGAATGGTGGATTGAGAATCTTTTCAATTACAGATTCTACTCTTGCAGGTTTGTCATGTCTGTGAAGAGGAAGTGCCGTGAAAAATGTTTGGGGGTTAGCTTATTAGTCCAACGCACTAACCACTTAGCCACGGCGACTACAAAATTGACGTTCAAAATCATTTTATATTTTGAATATATAACTATTGATGATGACTATTTACCATTAAAGACTAGATTGGGCGTACCTTCCAATGATTTCTGCAGAAGCTGTAGAGACGAGAAAGAGGAAGAAATGATCACTCACCTTTTTTGCACCTTCTAAGTGTGTTCATGCTTAAGCGGGAGCAGCCAACAAGCCTTAGCTAGGCTAACCTAATAAAACCGATTTAAGGGTCACCTAGCTGGAATATATATACAAATTTATATTTTCAAGTTGAATTACTTTCTAAAAATGTATATGCTAATTTAAATAGATAAACATACTTATGAGCAGTAAAACATTACATATATCCCTTACTAATTTAAGATCAAATCGATAATAATACGATTATGTTTTAAATGATATCGTTATGCTGCTAATACTCATACAGTGGCGGAAAACTAAATAGCACAAAAATGCATTTTCATATTTGTTCCCCCTATTTTTACAACAAACTGCAATTTACCCTAAATTTGCTGACACTGGCATGTTTATCAATAAGAACAGTTTTATTAAACGGTACATTTTAGTAAGACAAAGAAGCGTAGAACCACATGGGCTCACATTTGTTTAGTTAGTCAGTAGTTCGGATAGAAAAATAAATAGCACAATTTCTTCTTATTTTTTTTTAAATAACGGATTTATAGAATTTTCTACTGTAAGTTGTATTTTATTTTATTTATGGAAACTAAATAAGTAATTTTAATTAGGTTTAACAAGAGGTATTCATTGCTCCGTCGAAAAGAGCACTATAATTTTCAACATGTTTGAAAATGGAAAGCGAATTCCTGAAATCGCTGTGGACTTAGGCTGTTCCAGAAAAATGGTGTACAATGCTATTAACTATGTGAAGCAGCATAAGACATTCGAACATGTCTTAAGAAAAAAAAAAAAAGACCACGAAAAACTGCACAAACTATTGATAAAGCAATAGTGAGATCTTCTCGTAACGATCCTCTTAAGAGCTCTAAGCAAATAAAACGGAAAAAAAGGACGAATTCGGCCCAAATATAACTCCGAGACTTGTACGCTGCCGACTGAGCGAAGCAGGACTACCTGGGTGCATTGCACGAGGAAAGCCGCTTGTTTCAACAAAAAACTTAAAGAAGCGGAAGGTATTCGCAAAAGAGCACTTTAAAAAGCCTATGATCTTCTGGAAAAATGTCCTCTGGAGTGACGAGTCGAAGTTCAATAGGTTTGGCTCTGATGGAAAAGCCTACGTTCGTCGACCGAAAGTCCAAGAGTACAACCCTAAGTACACTATGAAGATCATAAAACATGGTGGCGGCAACGTTATGGTGTGGGATTCATTTTCCTGGTTTGGTGTTGGTCCCATAGTTAAGGTATCGGGGAGAATGGACCAGCACCAATACAAGGAAATCTTAGGGAATCATATGAAGCCTTTTCCTACCGACAATTTTCCTCTAACGTGGAAGTTCGAACAAGACAACGACCCAAAACACACCGCAAGATTCGTGCAAATATGGCTTAGGGAGAATCAAATTAATGTGTTGAGTCGGCCACCACAGAGTCCGGATTTGAATTCCATTGAAAGCCTATGGAACGATGTAGATAAGGTATTAAAATTGAAAAAAAAGGGAATTTGGAGGATTTGTGGACCTTAATCCAGGAGGCTTGGTATTCGATCCCTATAACTCGTTGCCAAACATTTGTAGAAAGTATGCCGAGAAGACTTGTAGCAGTTTTGAATAATAAAGGCTACCCTACAAAGTACTAAATTAAAATAAATTAGAAGTGTTAATATTAGTCAAATATTTTAAGATTATTTTCCTTATAAAGTATGTTTGTGCTATTTATATTTCCCACCTAATTTTAACCTTTTGTGAGTTTTTTTTTTGTTCCGTTATCTTTATTTTTAATCAAGAATTAAAAAACTGATAATGAACTATGTATTTAAGTTTTAGGCTAAAGTCTACAAGTATAAATTTTACTTTTTACTTAAGCTTTCAAACTAATTCTTTAGCTCGGTGTGCTATTTAGTTTTCCGCCACGTAACGTACATATTCAAAATTTAAGAATTTAATTAATTTACATCGATATGTACATAAATAATGGAATCAAGTAAAATTACAAATAGAAAAAACAAAAATAAATCGTTTCGTGTTTTCGGACATACATATATGTATACCTATACAGATATATGTATGTAGATGCGAAAAATATAATTATTTGACAAGAAAATCTGTATTTCATGAATTTATATTACAAATCGCATCTCTTCGTTTTAATACGGTTATAAATTTTGTCATTGCTGCGCAAAAGTAATACCTCTAATGGAAATATAAAAACTCACACCATCATGCCAGATAAAATATTGCAACACTTACGACGAACAAATGTAAGACTAAATGAGTTCACATTAAAATAACAAACGGCTTCAACACAACTTTAGGTGAAGATATTACTGCCGCAGTGGGGAATTAAAAAGAACCTCGTTCGTCTTCCATTTTTAATATGAGATGCTTTCGTAATATAATATTTCCTTGACAAGGTAAAACTTTGTTCAGGTTTTGTGTTTTTCTATTTTTGTGCAAAAAGGAAATAGTGTACTGTGCTTATCTAGCTAGAATGTTTCTAAAAATCATATACATATAGTGTTAATACATTTTAATTTGCAATTATGTATTCCCACCCAAATTTGGCGTTGCCGACGTCGTTGTTTCCTAAAATTAGGGGCCAATTTATCTTTCCAGAAAAACGCCTCACCAAATAGTGACGTAGATGGAAATGTGCCTCGTCAATCATTCAATTAACAGTTTTCAGTTTTAAAGTAGCATGAGATGACTTACTGAGGAGCATGCATCAAATGATGTGAAAAAATATAGTCTAACGAAAGCATGCCCGACGAATGGAATCTCGGCATTGTTTCCCCGATCTTCAAGAAAATTATCCTCTTAACTGCGCCAACTAATGATATCCTCAATATCATCTACAAGATCATATCTGTTGTATTGTGTAGCACGCAAACAACAGCCTTGTTGATGATTATCAGTGTGTAGACGCCCAGTGTTATTGCTGGTACTGCACATCAATTGTGCTTGTTTTACATCCAGTCCAGTCGATGTCCACGTATGCTCGCCTTTTTTTTTTTTATAAAAGGGTTTTTTTTTTAAATCCCCAACGGATGCCCTTACTGTGGTCCTACATCTGCTGCCTCGACTTACTCACAAAAAATTTCGCACTATGCAGCGTAGTCAGACTCAAAGAATTTGGGTGCTAAACTGCATGGCCCACGGCCACAGCAACATTTTGGACTCGTTACCAAACTTCAAGAAAAACTTCCAGGTAAGTTTCCCATCATAGCTTAGTTGAAGAAAGACGAAGTTTACTACTTCCACACTTCGACACTGTGATTTACACCGACGGATCAACGATGAACTGTGGTGTGACGGTGTCTACTCGGAATCACTCAAATATCAGTATCGTACCGCTTGCCGTTTTCCAGACGGAACTACTGCCAATCCGAGAGGCTTGCACCTAACTCGAGCGTGACACAACGCATAAACAAAATATTGCTATCCTCATAAGCAGCCAAGCCGCTTTCAAAGCTATTGACTCGGCTACCATATTGAAATAAAAGGAAACGAGCGTGCAGATGAACTAGCCGGGCAGGGCTTAGCTTTTCACTGCTCATTCGTGGAAAGGATCCACATCGCGCTAGGAGTGGTTAAAGGAAAAATCCACTCACACTTTCTGCAAAAGAGCAACTTCCACTTGAGGGGGTTAACCAACTTCACCATATCAAGGTAGATATGGCCGACCTACGATAAGAGTAGAACAAAAGACCTACTAAACAGAACCCGTTTAGATATCGCTAGAGCCATGCCAATAATCACGGGGCATTGCCCAAATTGGAGACTATGCAGCTAAACTAGGTATCCCATACAACCCCCACTGCCGCAGTTGCGGGAACTAAAATGAGAAGGAAACTTCCTTCCATTTCCTCTGCAAATGACCGGCATTAGCAAGAACCACACTGCGTTTACTAATCCAACCATTCTTAGATGACCTTAATGACATCTTGGGTTAAGGGATACGATCCGTTCTCTTACTCAACAGGCTGGATCTAAGCACCGACTATATCACATCCTTAACAACTCATATCATCAACTGGGTCACTGAGTTGTAGTATAAAAAAGGCACACTCTAGTGCTACTTGGTTTCAGGTTGAACCGCCGCCGCCGCCTCTACCTACCTAAATCCCAGGAGCACTCGAATTCGTTTCGGTCCATTATACTCCCAGGCAGAAACCCTTTTTTTGGTGAAGTGATTTGAGAACTTCAGATTTCGTACCTTGCTCTTTTTTTTCTGGGGGCTATTGCTGTTCGCCGACCGGGCCCGAACCTGCACAGGTCGGGGCACAAGCGAACACACAACCTACTACTCCATCACCACCAATTTGCAGACAAAAATAGCAGCACTATAAACGGGATAGTTAATGAATTCCACAGGTGAAACCAATGGTGAAGAAAATATCCTTAAATGAAAATCTGGATTGTTCCGACATATTCCAGAACTTTATCAGGGTAAAAGATGACATTCATTCACTTTGTTGTTGTCGATTCTATTTACGGCGGGCTTAGAGGTCTATTAATGAGGGACTCTGCATTTTATATTTTACCAAAAAGCAATTACAAGGATCGCTTTGAAAGTAAAAGATTGTTTAGCCAATCTTCTTAATGATATTTCCAGATCTTCTTCGCACAAGGCCGATATTTCATTAGATAGCATACAAGACCTTAATCAATCCAGTCCTGCTCTATGGCGCTGAAGCATGGACTTTATCAAAGGCGGATGAAGATACTCTTGGTCGCTTCGAGCGAAAAATTCTTCGTAAGATATTCGGCCCTTTGTGCGTTGACGGGTTATGGAGGAGGAGGTTCAACGACGAATTATACGAGCTGTACAGCGACATCGACCTAGTAAAAAAAAACTACGGTCGTTTAAGATGGCTAAGACATGTAGAGCGAATGAACACCAACGCTCCGGCCCGAAGAGTCTTCGAATCCAACCCGGAGGGACAACGCAGCAGAGGAAGACCTCGCCTAAAGTGGCGCGCACAAGTAGAAGGGGACCTCAACCAACTTGGAGTGCGTAACTGGATGCGGTTAGCTAAGGACCGGACTAATTGGAGAAGCTTGTTGGTTGAGGCCCAGGTTCACCCCGAACTGTAGCGCCACCTAAGTAAGTAAGTAAGCATACAGGGTCTCACATAAGTTATAACTTTAAAGCAATTAATTCTTCTTAATTTTTTGTTTACCTCCATTTTTTTTTAAATTGATGACTAAATACTTAGGTGGCGCAACAATTCGGGATGAACCCCAGTCTTAATCAACAAACCGTTCAAGTTAAGTCTTTAGTTAATTGTGTCCAATGGCTCACTCCTGGTTGGTTGAGGTTCCCTTCTACTCGTTCGCCCGACCTTAGGAGAGGTCATCTTTGTTTATCAGGCTGGTTAGATTCAAACACTCTGTGGGACGGAGCGTTGAAGCTTAGTTAGCCGTTAAATCTGCTCCTCCAAAGCGTGTCAACAAAAACGAAATGAAGAATTTTCTTGGATTTTTTCCAGGATCAGCCGAAGTGAACAACACTTCTTGGAAACACGCTGGTGTTTGTATTCGTAGTTGGCGCTGTGTGGGGGTGAACTTTCTTGTGGATTGGGCAAGGTTAGGTTCGGTTGAAGTGGCTGCCATCTATTGTCAGTACACTTAGACGAGTGTATGTTCATTGTGATACCACACGAATCTAGAGAGATCTCCTATCTTACTCTTTAAACCAATTGGAGCTTTTTATGAAGCGAGGAGGTTTCTGATATCCATGTTTATCAGATCGCCTTGGTCGTCAAAGTAGAAATCTCCTAAGTGGAGTCTTCTTTTGTGGGAGGGAGCTGGACAGTTCCAAAGAAGGTGGGGAATAGTTTCCCCCCTCTTCGTCCATGCAGCTTCTACAGAAATCGTTTAAATGGACGCCTAGCCTATCTCTATGCCCCGACACCCAACACAGGTGAATATTGAACTGCTTCGCCATCTCTATAAGAGATGATCGGCAGTCTAGAGCTACTTTTGAATTTGAAGAGACTGATTCCAGGGACCTGATCGCTGCTTGGCTCTCTGAAAATATACGTATATCTGTGGAAGATATTACGTTATTCTTAAGCAAAGATAAGACTTCTTTGATCGCCAATATTTCCGCTTGGAACAGGCTACAATGATTTGAAAGACGGAAAGAGAGGCTAAGATTAAGCCTATAGAAGAAAACAGCACCACCTACACCCTCATTCGTTTTAGATCCGTCGGTGTAAAAGTGGATCGAATTGTCCTGTTGAAATGTCTCATTCTCCCAGAGTGACCTGGAGGGAATGGTAGCAAGAAAGTGAAGTCTATGTTTCCAGGGAAGATTTTGAATTTGTTCAAAATGGAAGCGCGGCGAAAATCTTTGGTAGACCACTGTGAAATTGATCTGAGTCGAACAGCCGAGTTAGCAGCCATTTGTCTGCCAAGGATGTCAAGAGGTGTCAGAAGAAACAAAATGGGCAGTGCTGCGGAGGGTGTCGTGTGAAGAGCCCCGCTTATGCATAAACATGCTGATCGCTGGACCTTGCTAAGATGATCTCGGTTTATTGCCTTATCTAAGGCGGTCCACCAGTCAGCCATCTCGTACATGAGTATCGGTCTTATGACCGAGATGTACAGCCAAAAGCCAATGAGTAATATGAGGTTGCAAACCCCATTTGTTCTCAATAGCTTTTTTTGCTAGAGTAAAGTGCTACTAAAGCTTTCCTTACTCTTTCTTGGATGTTGGGTTTCCAACTTAATTTCTTATCCAAAATAAGACCCAGATATTTTGCTTCGTTAGAGAAAGTTAAGCTTATACCATTAAGGGAAGGAGTGTCAAGGACTGGAATTTTATATTTCCCAGAAAAAATTATCAACTCGGTTTTGTGGGGGTTAACACCCAAACCACACCGAGCCGTCCGTCTAACTAGCGTATGGAAAGCTTTTTCGACGAGTTGTTTAAGGGTGTTGAGGTGCTTTCCTGAGACTGCTCAAGCCACGTCATCCTCATAAGCGATCGGGTAAACGACACTGAGATTTCATTTATCTGACACACATTTCTCCAATCAGATTTTTGAACTGAGTTGGTGTATGCTATGGACCATCAGGTCCAGTGATTAATAATGCATGAATGCATTCCTTTTTATTGCTCTGCATTCATTGAAATCGCTTTAAAGTCAGTAGCATTCATTGAAGTCATCCGGTCCAATCCGGTCTATTTGGGCTACTTAGCGATCCCCCGAAGAATTTTTTCTCAAAAGAACCAAAGGCAACCAAAGACTTCAATTACTTCAGATGACTTCAATGACTTTAAAGACTTCAATGAATGCTACTGACTTCAAAGTGACTTCAATGAATGCAAAGCAATCAAAATGCATCCATTTTGACTTCAAGATTATGATTGGAGAAAATGATTGATAAATCATGACCTCAAAATGAATGGTGATGTATGTTTTTGAAGTTGAAGTCATTGAATTGAAAAAATCCACATGAATTCTTAGTATGACTTCAAGGAATGCATTCTGCAATGATTGCATTCTTTTACAGCCCTGCTGTGTAGGCTGTATTTACCAATTGCATCCTTATAAGATATCCTTCTTTCCTTATTTTGGGTTATTGCAAACTTGATGCAATCGTTTTCAAATATAAATACGTGGAGTACGCGTATAACCCCATCTAAACCCTCTTATGAATCGACAACATCGTTTTGATAAATTAATTTGTATGCATTTTTCCTACATGCTTTTTAACCACTAAATAAATACAAAAGTACTTACCGTTAAAGTGGCACAGAGATGTTCTACTAAACAAGGAATACATATTGTCAATTATGTGACTAGTCAGTTTGCTTATGTCAATTTATTTTTGTTACCCTTCACTGAAAGTCAATGTACGCATGGCCAGGACTAGTAATGGTTTTTAAATTGAATTATTTGCATGCATCCATCCCCTTGTACAAACAACTTGATACCGAATAGTTTAATAGCTGTACCTGTCTGACACCGCCTTATCTTACAGTTTTAAGCATCGATATACATACATGTAAAGTATGTTAATATATAAACAAAACTTCCAATAACAACAGAGCAAACAATTGAAAAATTCCCTACTTAACCCTCGGTGTATTTTACCGAATCAATTATCCATAGAGGGGTAGCTTTTAAACAATGATGTGAGTGCTTAATGCTACAGAAATAATCGGTCGAAAGCGAATCGCAACTGGCCAAAACACTACGATGGCAAATATGAAATATTAAATTGTGTAATCCCCATTCATTGATTTCCGGTTCCTAGGCGCAATTGACTATTACATGCTGACCTTAATCCCCCTAGTTGAATGCAGAGAACAGGACGATTGTTTTACATTGGTGCCCGTGCTATAGCACATTAATGTATTATCTTTGTCATGTTGGCATTGCAGTATTGACTTGAAAAGGGAAACTCACCATTATATTATCGGCTGGCGCATCAATTATTATGAATGTAATGAATGAGTCAATAGTTTATCGCTTAATTCCATTGTTTTCAGGCTTGAACAAGTAGGCAAACAGGTTTTTGTTTATAGTTAAGTACTTACAACGTTTATTTCTTTATCAGTGCGGCTACTAACATTATAAATGTTAATCAAATACAAACTCTTTGTGTGGTTTAACATAAATGTAAAAATAATACCAACTAGCTATTTCTTTCTTTTCCGCAGTAATCTGGAACTCACTCAATCGGCTTCATCTGTTTGTGAATTCGAACGACTCGTTATATCCTCTTAAGCAACATACTTATTTCTGTTTGAATCCTTGTTCTTTTTTTTTACCAAAGGTTTCACTACCCAAACTGCAGCCTGCAAGGACAAAAACGAGAATACCATTGTAGAGAAGCAGTTGGTACTAAGCATATGGAAGAACTATTTCTACGGACTGGTGGTGTGGCGAAAAAACGTTTGGTTGTTTTGAGGCTCGAACCTGTGTCCTCTCGGTAAGCAGTCCAATGTACTAACCACTAAGCCACGGCGGGTAAAAATAGGTTACAAATTGTTTATTTAATTTGTTTGTTTTAATATTTTCTTTCTCCATTTTCTTTATTTAACACATGTATCCAACCAAGGGCGGATCCAGGATTTATTTCTTGGAGGGGCACAAAGGCCAGATAGGTAAAGAGTGTACCCTATAGTATTGCATTGCAATTTGTCTCTGGGACTCATTCTTTATCATTTACATACTTGAATAACTATAAAAAATACTTTTGATAAAGGTTTAATAATGAAAATGTACATGTTTAATAATGACAATTTTCTTTTATGTTTTCTGTTGAAGATATCCAGAACCTCTTCAGTGTTCCTCTTTGAAGCAATGTCTTGATGGATATGCATTAAGGCTAGTCGATTCAGGCGATCTTCTCTCATATTGCTGCGAAGATATGTCTTTAACCGGCGTAAGGTGGAAAAAGATCGTTCGGCAGTGCTGGTTGTCACAGGAAATGTGCACAATAGTTGACATAGGGTTCTTATATTTGAGCTGTTGCTTTTTTATAAGCTTCTGCTGGTGACTTAGGAATATTTTCTTTCATCTGTTGCCAAATTTGTAACTTTCCCTTCAAAGCTTAAATTTAAGGTAGATCCTCTTTATATACTTCAGCGACTTGCAAAACTTCATCTATGTCATCATCACTTAAGTTATGGGATAGTAACTTTTGCAGCTTTCCTATTCTTTGCAGCTGAGCTCTAGGAAACCTAGACGACCTTTCATTTAATATATACCTAATCAAGAAAAGGAATATACACCACTAGCAGTTCACCCGCTGCTTCGCACGCGTTAAATATATACTAAGGTGTATACTAAGTCGCTAGAAATCATCTGTCCCTATGGAGCTTTCAAAGATAAAGGGAAGCAAAAAATGTCACCATTTCAATATTGCATTTTTGAAATCGGTTCAGTAGTCTCATCGTACACACCCGTTCCTCGTCGAATTACTCCGAACTGCGAATGCATTGTAAATAAACTACGTAGTGTATCCATAGAAGCAAGAATACGATCAAAGAAAAATAAACGAAAAAACTACCCATCACGAACCGAATGTGCCGATGGCTACGGTTGCGCATACTATAAATTTGCAAACTTTAACACCCTGAATCTTGGCCCGTGGATATAATTTATAAACGATATAAACGGTGAAACACGTGTTTCTTTATTTTTATTGTAGAATTTACCTACCAAATTTCAATTCTTAATTCCAATTTAATTTTTTGATTCCATACAAACTTGAACACGCTGTAATTCCCCTTTTGGAGCCGAAAAGTCCTTTCTTAGTGGGTGTCTACGCCACTAAAGGAAACTACTGTCCAAATTTCATGTTTCTAGCTCTAACGGTTTGGGCTGGGCGTTGATCTGTCAGTCAGTCAGGGAAGAGTTTTATATATAAAAAAAAGAGATAAGTCGGTAATTTTCTTCAACAGATTGAGTCTGAATATTTGATCTATTAGTTTGACGGCCGGTTATTCTACGGACTGTGATTTCGGTTCCAATTTCGTTAGCGAGGGCCTCAACCTTTTCGAAAAGTTTTTTAAATGCGTTTGTGCTAGTATCTCGATGCCTCTGCAGGCTGGCTGTGGTCGTATCGACAAACTGAGGTGAAGAAAGTACATCAACTTCAATGGCTTGTAATGATCGAGATGAAGGGAGTGTGATTCCCAAAATATCAGCGAGGATTACCAAACTCACAAGAAATTCCGATGACATTAAAGCTTGGAGCAGTGAAAACGCAGGTGTAGTAAGACTGTCTCCTTGATCAACCATTTTCTGCAAAACTCCAGGAAGACATGCAGAAATAATGCCCCTGTGCACCCACCCCCCCCCTGTATCCACCCTTGCATGTATCTTTTAATATTAATATTAATAAATAGTAAAAAATTCAAATCACTGTACTAAAATAGATTGTTATTCTGCGTTGTTAAACCAATTTACTTAAATGGAACAGAATGTGGACCAAACAATAGCTTTCTTTGGTTTAAAATCGAATTATGGCTCTATGTCCCACCCCATCGGTGTTCAACTTTTTTTCTGTCGATAATGGGATATAAATCCATAATTGTTGACCTTATTTCGCTTTGTGAAAGTGACTTAATGCCAAATTGGTTTTATTTCTTTTTGACGAGAGAAATACCTTATACAAATAAGGCCAAACAAAATCACTGCACCACTTTGCTCCGTTGGTCCGCGTTGCTCTGGTCCTTCCATGTCAAAAATGAGCTCATTGCACTTACTCTCTGCGAGCTCTTTTTTAAATTGTTAATTAAGTATCATCACAGTTTTACTTTATTTGCAAATATATTATTGAAATTAAATAATATTGGTATCAAGCTCTAATCATTTGTGGCACCTGGCGGTGGTCTAATTTACCCATTGAATGGATCGAATGTCTACATTTCGACAACTACGTTTAAATAGAAAAGTCATTAGTACTTTGTAAAATGCCACCCTAAGTGATTGATGAACCCCTTATCGCATTTTCATAAGCCATTTATCAAGCACATTACTAGGTGGAGTTACGTAAAGAAATAAATGACAGGACCTTAAGAGTTAATGATGGAAATTTTCTAGTTAATCCCCAGTGGGTTCCATTAAAAACAAAAACATCTTTTATAATCCATTGGTTGTCAAGATAAATTTGTATTCTTATCTCAAGTGATTTCGCCTTTTTTGATTCTAAAAGACGAGTTGTAAAAAAGTTAAGCGAAGAAGTAAAGAACCATGGAAAAAAAGTTGGAAAACGTTCTGCTTGAATTTATTTTTTAAAACAAAAAAGGTTATTTTAAACGAGACAAAACAGAAAACTTAAAAGTACCTACTGAAATAATTATCTAAAACAGAGTTATGCGAAAGAAAAATAAATATGCACAGAAGACAACTAAATAGTAGAGTCGTTCATAGATCTCCGTGGTGTTAAGACGTCTTTTTCGTTCGACTATAATAATTCAGTGCAAGTTCTTTTGTAGTGATTTTAGACAGTGGTATTAGAAGTGCGAGTTTGGCTCATAGGTAGTGTTCGTGATCGTCGATCGACAGACCCGGGGTTCGATTCCCGAATTAAATATACTTTTTTAAATTATAAATTAAAACGAAAAGTGTGATTAGAAAGACACGTGATGAAGAAAAATGTGCGGTCCGCGCTCTCAGTAGCGGGACCAACAAAAACATGCGACGTCCAAGTGACGTCAGCAAAAACAGAGGTGGCTGGCAAATCAGGCCACACAGCAACTGGGGCATCCGAGGGTGCCGTTTAACGGAGGATGAGGCTAATGCCGACTCCCAACTCAATAAAGCGCCGCTCTCTTTCAGCTTCTACTGAGAAGCTGCCAGTGGAAGTGAGGGAGGAGGCGCCATCAACGTCTGCAGCAGCTAAAAAGCAGCAACAGCAACAAGAGGAGTACCCATTAGTTTCCGACGGTGGGGAAGGGTTATGCATGGGGGAGAACAGGTTTGTCTCCCTCATGGCCTCAGAGGCAGAAGAGGACGACGATGAGCTAGAATCTCTTTGCAGTAGTATCAGGCAGCTACAGCAAAGGGTTCTAGCCATCAAAGCGAAGCAGAGCGCTAGAAGGGAGAAGGAGCGTCAGCTGATGCTCCAACCCCAACAACAACAGCAGCAGCCACAACTACAACTGCCAAAGCAGCAACAACAACAGCAGCAACAGAAAAAACAACAACAACAGCAGCCGCAAAAGAAGCAGCAACAACAGCAGCAGCAGCAGCAGCAGCAACAACAGCAGCCGCAACAGAAGCAGCAACAACAGCAGCAGCAGCAACTACAACAACAACAACAACAACAGCAGAAGGCAGCGAAGCAGAGGGTGCCTCCAATCAACACCTACAAAATTGAGCTGAAGGACACTATAGAACTGTGTAAGTCGGCCATTGGTAATAATTTTTACGTAAAGAGATTGAATGAGGATAGACATGCTATCCACTGTAACACAGTGGAGCAGTATAGGAAAGTCAAGGATCTACTGAGGGACACGACGACGGAGTTCTTTTCCTTCACCCCGAAGGGGGAAAAGCCGCAAACAATGCTGCTGAAGGGGATGGAATCGTCCTCTGAACCTGAGGAGCTCCTTAAGTTGCTCAAAGAGAAGAACAACGACGAGCTCGAGTTCGTAGGAGTTAAGCCGTTTATCACAGCAAGGGCCAAAAGGGAGAAGCGGAAATTACCGTTCTTCCTGGTACAGCTGTCCCCCAAAAGCAAACTGGATGGTCTGAGGAAGATCCATGTCCTAGACTACCAGGTTGGTACCTGGGAAAAATTAAACAGGAGCGACAGCATTTTACAATGCGTTCGCTGCCAAAGGTTCGGACACGCGGCGTCGAACTGCGAAATGCAGCCTCGATGTGTGAAGTGTGGTAAGGACCGATGAGATTCCCTTAAGGATCCTCGCGGTGAATGTAAATTCATTGATTAGGATCGAACGAAGAGCTGTACTTTATAAGTTGCTACAAGACCGATGCCCTGATGTACTTCTGGTTAGCGAAACTAAGCTAACTCAGAAACATAAGCTGAGGCACACAGATTATAAAATTGTAAGAAGAAACCGACCCAACTCCATACGAGGAGGAGGTGTTGCGATCTTCATTCGAAAAGGCCTGAAGCATAGGGTCGTGTACAGCGGTGAAGTGCGAAGGTTCCGGGTGCTGGAAGTGTGTATCGTGCCGTCTCTCTCCGTAGTGGAAAGAAGTTGTACATGGTCTCGGTCTATGCACCTGAAGCTACTCAATCCAACTTATTTATTTCAGAGCTCGAGACACTTTTTCGATGTCTTAAGCTGGAGTCGGCGGAGAATTATTACCTCTTGGCCGGAGATTTTAACGCCAAACATAGAGATTGGGGAAATTATATACCAAATGCTAGGGGGAGCTCACTATTCAATTGGTGGGGTCTGCACAGTGTCGAGTATAGACTCGATTTGAAAGCTACAGATAGTGCGTCTTTTCCCAGAAACGGTTCCTATATGGATCTTTTGCTGTACGACTCACGGCTACAACTGACCGACACGAACCAACAAACGATAAACTGTCTACACACATTTGTGTATGACAGTGACCATTGCGGATTTAGTGCCGCCATTAGGATTCCATTTAGGAAATTGCGGAATTGGAGGAGTATGTTCCAGCATACACCTACAATTACAGTAGGACGCGTTGGACACGCTTCTCCAGAGTACTGACAAGAGCACTCTCTTCGAACTCGCTCTACCCACCGACCAACAGGAAGCTGTCAAACGAAGAGATTGATAGGTACCTAAAAGACCTTGACCTGACAATCAAACGTACGATGGACAGTACGATACCTCGGTACCAACTCACTAACAACGTTGACACATTCCGCAATGCAACAACTGACGCACTCCACGAACATAAAAGTAGACTGCTGTCGAGACTAAAAACCTTGTACAGACGTTTTACTGACAGACAAAACTCGGAGCTAAGGCAACTCAAGTCGTTGATAAAAAACGTCCAACAGTTAATTAAGGAAAACTACAGACTTTCTGTAAACTTGCATTGGAACAACAGAATTCGGGCTGTAAATTCCAGCAACCCGAGTATGTTCCCGCAAATAAATAAAATATTTCGGAGGAAAAACATTAGCGACTTGCCATGTCTTAAGATCCCCCGAACGACGAACGACGAACAAGTACTGATTACAGCAGGCATTGATCCGGGGAACGCAGTCGATGATGACAACTTCTTTGTGGTCGAGGATCCGCAGGAGAAAGTGGAAGTCATAGGAGCGACTTTCCAGGAAGTGTATAAGGTGAATGCTAGCATTCGCCCGAACCACGACCTGGAGAATCGCGTCCTTGTGCACAACCACTACCTTCGAAGTGATATACAGAACTGGCGATCTGAGAACACCGGTTTCACCGAGTTCAATAACGATAACATGGCAAATAATGTCGTCGCCAACGAAAGGGTTCATCCCCCGTTCGTATCGAAGGTCGAACTCCAAACGATCTTCGACTCACTTAGAAGGAAGAAATCTGAGGGAATCGATGGAATATCGAACATTGTGCTTCGACATCTCCCCCTAGAAGTGGTAGACATTTACACCACCCTGTTTAATAATGCGCTGCATAATGCACATTATCCAGCACGTTGGAAAACAGCGGTGGTACATGCTATTCCCAAAAGGGATAAAGATAGCTCCAATCCGGGGAATCTCCGGTCAATAAGTCTCTTGCCGAACATCAGCAAAGTATTCGAAAAAGTGGTCCATAGAGCCTTGGCTAAGTGGGTTGAGGACAATAAAATAATTCCTGATAATCAATTCGGTTTCAAAGCGGGTCATGATACAATACATGCCGCGTCTAAACTGGTATCTGATATCCAATGGAACAAATGCAAGAACCAATGCACGGGTGCCTGCTTGGTTGATTTCGAGAAGGCCTTCGACACCGTATGGTTAGAGGGGCTCTTTACAAGTTGAGCAGGTTGGGTATAAGGAAACCACTGCTGTACATGCTATGTAACATGCTGACCAGTAGACGGTTCATTGTGAAAAATGGCAATGTGACTTCTGCTGGTACATTCGAAGTTAAAAATGGTCTGCAACAGGGTGCAGTAAATTCGCCGATCTTGTTCAACATTTACACGAGCGATCTCGTAGGTTCTCTTCATCATGCTATTGCGTATGCAGACGACTTGGTTGCGTACAGATCAGGTCCAAAGATCGAGGTCATTGTCACTCTTTTGCAGCATGACTTCGATAAGATTCAGCTATATTGCGACGACTGGAAGTTGAAGATCAACTTTCAGAAGTCAACTTTAGGAAGCCGTTGTCTTGGGCCTCTAGGGATACCAGAAAGAATTGGCGAAAGCTCGCAATCGTGAGACAGCACGGGCGACCATTAGAGAGTCGAAGTGTAGTCAGATACCTCGGGATCTGGCTAGACCAATATCTGTATTTTAACAAACATGTGGATGCTGCTCTGGCCAGAGCCCGAGTTGCTTTTGCCCTTACAAAGAGACTGTTTTACAGCAGCCAACTCGATGCGAAGGTAAAGGTAATCTGCTATACGGCCCTAATCCGGCCAATGCTTACATATGGTTGTCCCGTGTGGTTGAACGTGCGGGCAAGCTTGATGGAAAGGATTCGGGTGTTTGAGAGGGCTTGCCTTAGGCCTTGCCTTCGCCTATACAGAACACCAGAGTCTGAATACAGAAAATTCTATTCCAATGAGGTCCTATACAACAAGGCGGACCTAATCAGAGTGGACAATTTCCTAGTGAAGCTTACTCGAGGGCACATTGCAAGAGCAATGAACTCGGTTAATAACCTGATCTCTGGGGCTTACTACCCCAATCCTATGTATCACGAGAGGGTGCGCCTTAACGGCTTCGTCCCCCCAGAAGCTTTTCTGCATTTCGACAAGGAAGGTCTGATCCAGGATAGATCGGCGGTGCCGCTAATCTTCCATGTGGCCCGGACAACTGTGGAAAGGCAACTCAACTACGGTCGAGAGCACTGAGAAGCGCCTCCGGTTCAGTAGGTCGGTTTCGGAGCGCGACATTAGGGATGTTGGGCGACAGCACCAGACTTTCTGGTGGCTGTCAGAAAGCGAGGGAACTCCCTCGTCGAACCCTATCGATCCGGGCTAGTCCAGAGATGGACAAAGCTGGCCATGGCCGGCTTACATAGTTAGGTAGGTTATTTTAAGGTAGATTTAAGAAAAAAAAAAATACAAAATACAAAATACAAAAAATACAAAAATCCAAAAAAAAGTACGTATTTAATTACGTAGCATGTTAAGATAGGTTAAGGTTTATTTTAAGGTAGTTTTAAGTTAATTTTATTTAGATTTAAGGAAATATATAAAAAAGTCCTGTCACTAAGTTTTTTTGAAAACAATTTTCTTAGTTTTTCCAATAGTTTAGTCCTTAGATTGTTTAAGTAAATCAAGTTAGGTTAGGTCGAAAGACAGATTAAGAATTAAGTTTAGCTTAGAGTGCCCGTGTAGGGCCAGTAAGTTAGAGTAACATAGTTAAGTTAATTAAGCTAGTTTTAAGCGTTTTTTTCCTAGCAAGTAAGAGTACTGTATTTAAATAAATAAAAATGCATTTAAAAACAAAAAAACTAAATAGTATTAGAAATGGTTTCAGTCAAATCGAATCACAAAACGCTTAGCTGCAGTTAACCGTAATTACAAACCCTAATCAAAATTAAACGGTTTAAATGAAAAGGATAATGTATCAAAAGGATTTTGAACAGACAAGGTCAAGTTAAATGTGTTCAAACAATGAAGGAGAATTTGTCTTCACTGGTTTAGTGAAGAAATTCCAAGCAAATCAGTAGCAGTTCTTTAATGGAGTTATTATTTATTTTTTGTTTGCTTTGAAATATTTCATACCCAGCGATCACAGACAGGTTGAAGATGAAATCGCTTAGTTATCAGAAATTCCATTTGTACTCATGTACATAGTATCTAACGTATATACTAAATTTATAAGAAGGGTCTGTGTTCTGAACACTGAGAGACCACACACCGCACACATATCCTGCTCCTGCGATAAAAAAAAAGGTTGCCAAAATCCTTTTCCAAATTCAAATTCTATTTGTATTCATGCAAGTAGTATTTGTATTAGGTTAAAGTGTTTATAAACATTATTTAAATAAGTACATATTTACATTAAAATCCACTTATTTTTTTTCTGAGTACACCTATTGTAGTGTATACGTACAGCTTCTCCAAAGTAGGTAACGTTCAAGAATTAAGTCAAGAGCGATATCATTTGCTCATTTTGTAAGTATGTTCTTATTATATACATAGTAGGTATTGAATTATGTTGTTTTGAATTAGAAAATATGTTTCCTGTAATTCAACGAAGAAGTAATAAAAATAAGGAAAATGCATGTTTATGTTATGTTATGTCATGTTATGGTTTGTTATGGCACTGCGGTTTCTCCTGCCTTCCCTTCTGTGTTCTAGATGAGTTTTTTTTTCTCACCAGAAGATGTCAGGAAGTTAAGGACGCTTTCTCGGTTGATGGCAGTAAGTTGTTCCATTGGGACAACTTCGCCGCCAAGGATTCTCTTTCTGACAAGGCTGGGCATTCCGTTAAGATGTGTAGAGAGGTATCTTTACTTTCAAGACAAAGTCTACAGCTTGGATCTGTTGCAAGGGGGATGGTTTTTCAGGCGGCAGTGTCTGCTGAAAATTTCAGTGTAGACTCTAAGGCTATTTGAGACAGTATCGGGAATAGAAGCTTGTCCTGCTTAGTGAGGTTCCTGTGTATTTTTGCAGGCAAAGTCTTTTTTAATTCACGGGAGGGTTCGGGTCCAATTAATGTTGTTGATGATCCATCTTTTGCCAGTAAATCGACTTTTCATTGCTAGAAATCCAATAAAGAATTATGATTGGCTGGACTTTATGATAGCAAGTGCCCAGTGCAGTTTTGTTGTTTTAGAATATAAAGATAGTTTTCCGTAAGGTTCGGGAGCCTTGATTTAGTCTGACAAACTGATTGATGACAAACACTTCGGCTTGGAATATGGACAAGTGTTTACCAAAGCTGACTTAGTTCGCGTATAGAAATTCTTCTGGAACTGGTTCCCGTTTTTATTTTGAATCCGTCGGTATACCAGATGAAGTCAAAAGGTAATGGTTGAAGATTGCGTTTATCGCAGTCCTCCCCTAACTATTGAGAGTTTAAAGCATGCTTAATTATGTACGCGTATATATGTAAGCGAATATGCTGTAAGTAAAGTACATATGTGTAATTAAAGGGTGTGATATTTTTATTAATTAGAAAAGAAACGGTAATCAACATCTCATCAATATTTTCTTCATATAAACATATGTATATATAATCCTCTTAAAAATTAAAATTAAAGTAAAAAGGTTATGAGCCATTATATGAAAATTTCAGTATTTCAGAGCTCCATCATCTTTGATTGCATGTGACAGGGTTTCTTCTTTGTTTGCCAATACGGCTTTCACCTGAGGTAATTTAAGAAGTTTTTAATCCCTCCCAAAAGCATTCTACTTAAAACTTGGCAAATGCAAATTTTCGTTGAACAGTGAACTAGGGTGAGGAAAGAATGTTTTATGCGTTAAAAATCCAACTAACGGATTACAATTTGAAAAGCAAATTTGAATTATTATACAAAAGTTTTACACTCCTTCTCTTTCGTGTGACACTACAATTGTCTCTTTGGACGATGATATTGAAGATACTTTAGAAAGTTCTAGAAAAGGTTGGTTTTGCGGCAAACTGAACTGAAAGTAGAATGCAAGTAGCTCTGTATGTGTGTGCTTGTATTGAGAGAGGTGCATTTGAAGTTGTTAATTGGCTAGGACCCTCCTGAAGCAAAAAGTGTTCTCTATAAGCGGAATGATGAGTACAATTTTGAAATAAACCTGATTTCGATGAATTCAAGCACAGGCAAACTATTTTTAACCTGAAAGCTTGAGGCTAACCCCATTTCGGTAAATAAAATTTTTCGGATTGCAGTAATCCTGACGTATATTTTAGACATATAACACATAATGTACACAGTCATTTAATAGTTAATTAATTCGTAGAACTCGTCTGAAAAGCTTAAAGTTGAACATTATTTCCGTTGTTTAAGTGTTTGAGTAAAAGAACTCCATACAGTGATCCCCGCTTAATTGAACCTCGCTTAATTGATTTTCCCGTTTAATTGAACAAAAAAAAGAGGGCTCGAATATTTCCTTTATAAGCTATACACGTATTTGCACGGTTAATTGAGTCCCGTATAATTGATTTACACGCTTAATTGGTCTTAAAAATGTAAACCAAACAAACTAAATGCACCCAAATTTTTCGGTTAATTGATCGGCGACAAACAAAAAAATTATATCAAAAAGATGGACAAATTCTTGTTATTCCGGAACGCTGTTTTCACATTGAAGTTGACAACACTGCACAACAGATGGCAGCGAGCTGTAGTTTGTCATATTCCAATTCTGATAGCGCGATTCATTTGACAACGATCCTTATTGGGCACGTTTCGATTTCTAGATATTTAAAATTTCAGATAGAATACGGAACGCTGAAACTTGACTGAAAAACAAGACAACGTCAGATATGACATCCAAGTCAAAACAACATTTTTACTTTTGTTTCTCGCATTGAAGTTGCTTTGTAACTTAAAATCTGCGCACATTTAAAAAAACAAGAATTTTTCTGAAGATAACATTTTATGAAAGTAATACACTTATGCGCTTTTTCAAAAGCAGTTTACTTATATCACAGGTTAAGTGTAATCAATTGAGCTTAACAATTTGCTGAAGACTACAAAATCGATGAATATTATAATACAATAAAACTGTGTGAAGATTAAACTATTAATTTAAACCAATATTCGTCCAAGTACAAAAAAGAAATGTCTTCCAAAGTTCCAAATTCAAATGAGTTAAGACAAGAATGTTCCAGTCCACTACTTCACAAAAGTGGTCTTGCTCATCTATTAAATCTCAGGCTGTTGTCGAATCAGAATGCTCTCTTTATTTGAAACTTCAGATGGTCTAAAAATCGGAACGGGCCCATTTTCATCACAGTTTTCGAATTAAATTTTCGAATTTTATTGACTTACTGGCTCAAATAAGCAAATCTCGTTTAATTGCACTATAGAAGCAATTCAGCGGGTTTTCTTTAATTGAACACTCGGATAATTGGTCGAAAAAATCGGACAAAATGGTCGGTTCAATTAAGCGGGGAATACTGTATTTGATGTTCAACAGGCCACAACAGGAACTATGACAAGCTGGTAAGAGTTAGGTGAAGTTCAAAAAAGCAAGCTTGCGAAGAAGATCTAACACGGTTTCAGCGATTTTGACAGACGGGTAAGCATTTAACATTAATAAAGCAAGCATAAACCTCGATTGCTAGAAGTAAACTAATTCACTGATTAAAACAATTTATTTTTTCGTGGCTGACGAAGGTCCGAATTTTGGGAAAACAACCAGGAAGGTTTTTGCGGCACCAACTCTTAGCAGACAATGACAAACCTCCTCGAGTATAATTTGTCATGAAACCCTTCTCAATCCTCTATTCGGAGTCGGCAATCAAGACTGTAGCACTCTTTTATTCGTGCGAAAAATACAACAAGCACACCATGAGTGGGTTCGAAAAGCTAGGCATTGGATTAATAAGAGTTGTCAGTCGTGTCAAATATTTAAATATTTGTATTTTTTTCTTTTACGAAAATATTGTCATTCTTTTATCATGGGATATTCTTATTCATACTGTACTTACGTATTTACAAACATACATATATGTTTAGTTATTGGTAATTTATTTACGAAGGTGTACTAATTTGAACAAATTCCTTACGTTGATGTGTAACGTTATATTGAAGTTTATTATGCGTACACGACTTTTCTTCGCAATGAAGTCCCCAATAGGATAAGTTTCACTAAAACAGCCCACTGCACATTAACTAGGTAATCTGCAGATTGCCTCGTCTGTGTTTCGTTAAAGTGCGAAATTTCTTTTAAAGTAGTAGGTTTCTGCACTTTTCTTAGTTTGCCTGCACATTCACATATTCTAAACCGTTAAAGTTAAATTAAAATATCTGAAGTCAACGGATGTCCATTCAATTTTGGCTGTAGTTTTTACGAACTTGATACTTAAAAAGGCATTTAAAAAGAACTAGTATATGCAAGATCTGAATAAAGTGTTTCTGATTCAAAATATAGTCCCTAGCCCCCTTTTGGTTAAGTTTCAGTTGAGCTATCGGATGAGTTTTCAATTAAATTGATTTGTTAATACGAAAACAGAAGAGTTTTACTCAAACTGAAACTTATGGAGTTTCCATCAGTTTTCAGTTCAGTTGTCAGTTAAAGTCATGTGGAAATAAATTTCAGTTCGGTTCTCATTTCGGGCTAGGTGGTATGCGACCAACTAGGACTTTCTACTTCAAACACGAATTGAAACTGATGGTTTAAAAGGGGCTATGTAGACGATTTTTTATGTCAAACTGTAATAAAACAATTTTTAGGTTCTGGTCAGAGTTTCAGAAAATATAACTGTGTATTTAAATGCTTGTTTCAAAACAAATTTCAATGTAACTATCTAGGTATTATCCCACATATAAACAAAGAATCATGATTTTTCTGAATTTCTTACTTTTTAACCCCCCAAAAATTGACAACTTTACCGTTTTAACCAGTGAAAACATTCGATCATCTTTATGAAGTACTAGCAGACCCGTGCTCGCGTTGCTTCGCGAAGTTCTTCAAAAACTTATTTTTGACATAACATTAAAAAGGAAAAGAAAAATTAATCATGCTTACCGTATCCAGAATAATGAATTTCACAAAAATAATTGTAAGAAAAATAGACATTGTTGACATTTTTACATACATATATTAATTTATTTACTTATTTTAATGCTTCGGGATAGACAATGTTTACTGTTTAATTGTTCGGCGGAAGAAGCAAACAGTGATTTTTCTGCGACCATGGGAAAAAACGTTGTCCCTAAGATCCACCCCAATAAATTTAAATGATTGACCCTGAGCCTTATTAATCGTCATGCAGAAACACGGTTTAATGGGGAACTGCAACCGTCTAAACTGAAAAGGGAGATCCGTTGGTATCATTGGAATTCTAGGAATAAGGGCATCCTTTCCTGCTGCGGTAAGAATTTTAGCTTCTATAATGGTTAAAGCGCTTACAATGACCTTTCATAAGTGCTTGCTTTATCTATTAACGCATCAGTCTAGTGAAAAGGGTTTACTAAAAGTGCATCTCGTTTGATGTATTCAAGTGATTTTTCAATTCTAGGAAGTAAAATTTACAAACTTGAACCAACCCGAAAACCAAAACTTAGCAGGCGAAAGAAAATATTGCGCATTTTGAAATTATAAAAAAGCGATATATAGGGTTTTCCATTAAGCGCACCGATCTTTAAATTTAAATGAAACAAAGTGTGTGTGAGATATCATCGACATTTTTTATTCGTTTGAAAGGCCTATCGATGCCATTATGTATGGAATATAACATCGTTCAAATGTCCGCAGCGGCTTCTCTGGGTGGCGCCCATCTGAAATGTCAAATTTTCCATTACTCTGGCGCATAAATCGGGCTGAATTTGACCGATGGCATGGGTTATGTTAGCTTTGAGGGCCGCTGTGGTCTGAGGCTTATTCGCATGGTCCTGTAACTTCAGAAAACCCCACAAGAAAAAGTCTAACGGGATCAAATCGCACGATCTCGGTGGCCAGTTCACATCACCTCCACATGAGATGACCATGCCCTCGAATCGCTCGTGCAGAATTTCCAATGTGGTGTGAGCTGTGTGGCACATAACGCAGTTCTGTTGAAACCACATGTCGTTGGTGTCCCTATCATCCAATTCAGGCCAAAAGAAGTTGGCAATCATCGACCTATAGACCTGGCCAACGTCGTTCTCAAAGAAATATGGACCAATGACGCCGCCAGCGCAAAATCCACACCAAACAGTGACTTTTTGGGATGCATTGGGCGCTCTTGGATCTCATGTGGATTGGTATCGTCCCAAATTCGACAATTTTCATTCATCTAGAAATGGGCCTCATCGCTGAAGATGATTTTTCGAACGGAACGTTGCCCGAACAGAACACCCATTTTGATAAAACAATTTTATTATTTCCACGTGTTGTTGAACGCTATATCTGTCCATGGTGATTTGGCAAAACAGACTGAATAAATGACAGCCAATTTGACAGATGTAGCTTCAACAATATGGGTGCTATCAACTGTCAAAAATCGGAAGTCCCTTTTGGACGACCCTTAACAACCACATTATGCCCGTAAATTTACTTAAAACTCATTAATTTGAATATCTTTTGTCAATAAAATCTAACTTCGCTCCAACCGCGAACTTAAACATAACCATTTCTCTTTTAATTGCCAGGGAGTAAATTTTACTCCTGGGGAGCCAGTCCTGTACTTCCCACCTCATATTGTGTTATATCACAGCGAAAATTGTTTAAGGTAAACACCACAACGTGCTTGCGTTGTTCAGCACACTTTTCTTTAAAGCATTTCCTATAATATCTTAGCATCCGGTGGACTAATTTTACCCAAAACTGATTAGATCTAAGTTTTATGCTGACAAATAAAATGAAAAAAAACCGCATGATCGTACGTTGTTCCGTTCTCCAGATATCGAAGCAGAAAAAAATTGTCACATACACACACGCACACACAAACATCATTTCGAAAGCAGGTGGAAATGATTTCTAGTGCATCGTAATGTGAAGCTTTGCCAAAATCAGGAACCTTTTTTTTGCCGATTGCAATTCTATGGAGGTGAGAAGTAAAAATATGATCCACATAACATACACTTCATGATCATACAAAGTATGAATAAGAATGGTAGGGAGAGAGCGAGCGTGCGAGAAACACGGAACGATGATGAAATGGAACAAAGCAGCAACCTCGTCTTCATGATTGACTCGATATCAGCGATGTAAACAAATGACAATAATAGATGTATTGAAAATAGTTATTAATTTATTTCTCATCAAGTAGGTATAATTAAGAAAAGTTGAAGGGCTTAAAATGTGCGTAAGCATATAGACTTTATACCAACATTTTGTTTTTGCAATTTTTCAAATTGATTTAATGTTAGGAGTGAATATGTCGGTCAACCTCTTTAAAATTAGTATGAAAAAAATATAAATGTTCAATTTTCCTGTAAACAAAAAACATTTAAATAAAAAAAATAGCCTAACTGGATTTCGTAAAAATAAAGAATATTATAAATTTTATTTCACGTTGATCGGTTCAGTATTTGCAGAGATTACTTGGGCCAAAGTTTTTTAATGTTTCGTCTTTATATAATAGTAATGATTCACGTAAACTATCGGCTCCAAGGAGTGTCATTTTATATTATTTTATTTTATTTTTTTACGGCCTTACTTTTAATCTATTGTGCTGGAAGCCAGTTATACTAGGAGTTCATCGTTCTTCCTAATGAAGTTGAGGACGTCACCTGTAGTGTCATTTTTGATGTCTCCAGGAATCAAGATTTCCTTAAGAAAAACGCGGCTGCATAATAAAGCGCCACACTCTCGTGTAGTATGTGTTCTGCACTTTTGTCTCCTTCTTACTAGAGTCTGCATTTGATTTGCTGTGCAATATCTATTTTATTTAAATGATGTTTCAGCCTGGAGTGTCCAGAAAAGACGCTAGTGATTCTTCTTACATAATTAACACAAAATGATGAAAAGATCATACATATTTACAAATTCCCCGCATTTCTTTGATTGTGACTCTTCTGCTTGAGAAACAACGAAATTGATAAGATTTCATTTGTTGTTATGTTCTCAATCCTTTTTTGATTGAATGAGTTTCGCCCCCAAGGTGGTGACTTCCTTTTATGCGTAAATATGCGGTATGCTCCAATTTTAGAAACTATCATAGTTCATTACTGTAGATATTGATGCATTAACACTACGCTGTGAAACTCCATAGTCTGTCGGAGGAATGGGTTTCGAGGAATATGGTTACAAAATTAAACTAACAATACATATTTATGTATGAGAGCTATTACAAGAAGTTGATCAAATGCAATTCTGATATTGCCTAACTTTTGTTTGAGGGTTTACCGGTTTCTTCTGATTCGCTGGTTGGTGTAGTGATTTTGAAACTCAGGTGGTATTAGGTTTCAGTCTTTTTGCTCTGAGGGTGGTGCCCAGAACGGTTGGGGAGTATTGTTGGTACTATTGCCATTGCTTATTATTCACAGTATTTCCTTCGAACATCCCGATGTCATTAGTACGATCAACACCTTCAAGGCATATGACCACCCTACTATTATGCCTATGCAGTCGAGTTGACGTCAGCTTTTTTCGCAGTTCATCGACTTTTTTTTTTGACATCGGGATTTGAACCTGCAACCTTCAGCGTGACAAGCGATGATGCAACCACTACATCGTGGCCACCCCTTTTTTACAATTTTTACAATTAATTATTTGAGTTCCACAAACAAAACTCAAAATTTATTGATGCATTTTTCCAATCATATAGATAAGTTCATATGTATTTCTGCACAAGAGTAAAAAAAACACAGCAACTTATTGTTTTATAATAATAGCATGTTGTCATAGGCATCTAACTCAATTAAATTTATATTTTTTCAAAAAAACATAATAAATAGAAACGAAATCTAAACTTATGTGTAATTCTATAAACGCCTTAAAAAAGTATAGCTTCTGGCACCAGCCGCAAGAGATAGGTGGACTTCTCTGCAACAGGGTGCAGTAAATTCGCCGATCCTCTTCAACATTTACACGAGCGATCTCGAAGGTTCTCTTCATCATGCTATTGCGTATGCGTATGTCACTCTTTTGCAGCATGACTTCGATAAGATTCAGCTATATTGCGACGACTGGAAGTTGAAGATCAACTTTCAGAAGTCGGAAACCATTTTATTTTAGAAGCCGTTGTCTGGGGCCTCTAGGGATACCAGAAAGAATTGGCGAAAGTTCGCAATCGTGGGACAGCACGGGCGACCATTAGAGAGTCGAAGTGTAGTCAGATACCTCGGGATCTGGCTAGATCAATATCTGTATTTTAACAAACATGTGGATGCTGCTCTGACCAGAGCCCGAGTTGCTTTTGCCCTTACAAAGAGACTGTTTTACAGCAGCCAACTCGATGCGAGGGTAAAGGTAATCTGCTATACGGCCCTAATCCGGCCAATGCTTACATATGGTTGTCCCGTGTGGTTCAACGTGCGGGCAAGCTTGATGGAAAGGATTCGGGTGTTTGAGAGGGCTTACCTTAGGCCTTGCCTTCGCCTATACAGAACACCAGAGTCTGAATACAGAAAATTCTATTCCAATGAGGTCCTATACAACAAGGCGGACCTAATCAGAGTGGACAATTTCCTAGTGAAGCTTACTCGAGGGCACATTGCAAGAGCAATGAACTCGGTTAATAACCTGATCTCTGGGGCTTACTACCCCAATCCTATGTATCACGAGAGGGTGCGCCTTAACGGCTTCGTCCCCCCAGAAGCTTTTCTGCATTTTGACAGGGAAGGTCTGATCCAGGATAGATCGGCGGTGCCGCTAATCTTCCATGTGGCCCGGACAACTGTGGAAAGGCAACTCAACTACGGTCGAGAGCACTGAGAAGCGCCTCCGGTTCAGTAGGTCGGTTTCGGAGCGCGACATTAGGGATGTTGGGCGACAGCACCAGACTTTCTGGTGGCTGTCAGAAGGCGAGGGAACTCCCTCGTCGAACCCAATCGATCCGGGCTAGTCCAGAGATGGACAAAGCTGGCCATGGCCGGCTTACATAGTTTAAGTTTCAGATTAGGTAGGTTATTTTTAGGTAGATTTAAGAAAAAAAAACATACAGAAAAATACAAAAAAATACAAAAAACAGAAAAAAAATAAAAAAAATACAAAAAAATACAAAAAAAATACAAAAATACCTACAAAAAAAAGAACGTATTTAATTACGTAGCATGTTAAGTGTTAAGTAAGGTTTAGGTTAAGGTTTATTTTAAGGTAGTTTTAAGTTTCAATTTAATTTAGATTTAAGGAAACATATTAAAAGTGCTGTCACTAAGTTTTTTTGAAAACAATTTTCTTAGTTTTTCATTAGTTTAGTCCTTAGATTGTTTAAGTAAATTAAGTTAGGTTAGGTCGAAAGACATATATTAAGAATTAAGTTTAGCTTAGAGTGCCCGTGTAGGGCCAGTAAGTAAGAATAACATAGTTAAGTTAGTTAAGCTAGTTTAAAGCGTTTTTTTCCTAGCAAGTAAGAGTACTGAATTAATAAATAAAAATGCATTAAAAACAAACAAAAAATAGGTGGACTTCTTTTGTATGCAACTTTTAAATAATATTATGGTAATCCAAAATGGCGGATCAAAAACCGAATTTATAATAAACCCATAAACGAGTATACATTTTCAATTTCAACGAAATCGGAGTAATTTTAAAGAATTTTAAGATGGCGGATTCAAAATGGCGGACACTTTTTTAGCAAAAATATACTTATGATTATTACCATTATCAGACTAGTAAAAATAGAAAGGGGCTGACCATGGTTTTGATGTTTAGGATAGAAGTCTTTAGAAGTGGCATTAACATTTTTTGAAAATTGCGTCATGAGAACTTCTGCAAAAAAAAAACAACAACTTTCCAGTGGCCATAGGACGATATTCCTACATGCGGTGGTTTCTTTTAATAATCCTTTGATATAATTTAATGAGTTTGTTTCACCACCACTCATTGGTATGTTAAGTATGCCGCATATATCAGTGGATCCTTTTTGACAAAAGTATGAAAATATGCTGAAACCCAGCATCTTACATACATCGTGTGCCACATATGAAAATCTGTAGTAAGAAATATTTCCCTTAGAAATGTGCAATTAACAAAATATTTTAAGGCCAACCCCTGTGGGCACCCAAGCCATTGTTATTCTTTCGAGACAAAGTGTGGAATATTAATTATCGTTAAGCTCGTGAGTAAAAGATGGTGTCAAATTTGATATCTCTCCCCCTTTTGTTCTTACACATCGCTACTGAAATGGGCTTTTAACAGCATTGTTGGAAGCTGCGAAGCGACTTGTACTTGTGTTATGAAATTTTCATTGGAATTTTGTGGGAAGGGACTTAATAACGGTACGAATTATAAGGAACTTAACCCTGATGTGAATTTTATGTCAGTTAAGAAATATTTGCCGTCGCAATTTATTAATATGAATTCCCTTACCAACCGACTTACTTGAGGCATTTTTTTGACAAGTAAAAGTTAAGCATATGATTAAAACTTCATAAAGACTTTACATTGTTAAGCAGTAATTAAAGAATATTTTGGACATTTTTAAGCTATAGCTATTGCCACGTATATATATTATGCAATCTACAAACTTCTAGTGAACAATTTTATTTTAGAATACGTATTTATACAGTTCTTACTTGAAATTATAAATGCTTTGAACATCTCAGGATTTTTCAGCATATTGTGCAGGGCAGTCAGTTTCTGCAGCACACATACTTTATTTATATCGCTTAAGGGGGTGTCACCATGAAACAACTTATTGATGGATTTACTGGGTCGGGTGAGAGCGCTTGACGATGACGCCAAATTTACTAACTTCCCTTGACAGAGTGAAGTCTTTACTCGAAACTAGAGTTGAGCCGGTCCGGATCTGTATAGTTCCCGGAACTATGTCCTCTGTCGGAAAAATGTCCGATCTTTCCGTAAACTGAACCTAAACATGTCCGTAGTTCCATATAGTTCCGACTTCGCAGAGGGATGAATGAACGAAAGAACTATGCACACACATAACACACATGCGAAATTTGCTTGCTGATCGACAAGAACCGTGTGTGTGAAGCTTATCGCTGGTATGTGCGTACCAGAATTTGAATTGTGTGCGTTCTAAAAGGAAATCCTCGTCATGTCCATACGTATATTTCATTTGGAGTCGAACTGCGAACGAAGGGAACTATGGAACTAAAAGAGGGAGAGAACTGTTAACATGTCCGAGAACGAATACATCGTAATAGTTCCTGGACCTGGATATATTCTCTAGCTCTTTTAGTTCCATAGTTCTTTTCGTTCGTAGTTCCACTCCATTTGAATTGAAATCAATGTGCTACGTTTGGAGAATGGAATATTTTTGTTTTTTTTTTTTTGCAATTTGAAGTGGAGGGAAATTCAAAAATATCTACGTTGGATTAATGGTAGTTATATTTGTGAATTATTTCTTTAAAAATTTACTCTCGTGCATAATTTTTTTCTCACAGGTTTTGCTTTGAAAAAAAAAAAATTATTTTTGAAATGCCAATGCCCTATCTGTAGGTGTAAATGTCTTTATTAAAATGTTATTTTTCTTTTAAAGTTATTCAAAGACTGTTATTGTTGCCTACCTCCCTACCTATCTACCTATTTACAAAGTTCCAAACGTGTTCAAGGAGCTATCAATACATCATTTCCTTCAACGCAAAAATGTCCATAGAACTAAATAGTTCCGCGGACGTGTTTCCCGGAACTAGTTCCGAGCAAAAAAAGAATCGTTCCATGTCCGTTCCATCATTGGAACTGTTTCGCGCAACTCTACTTGAAACAGGACAGTCTTCCATCCTCGTTGATCCCAGGTACGCTGCTTACAATTTATTAGACCAAGCGCTCTGGAGCAATCGCTCGATATTTTCATTAAGTTGGTACTGACCCAGAAGTAAATTAACACCCAAACTACATTGCTCGAAATTGTAGCTATCACAAGTGATAGGCGGTGAGCTGGTGTTGCGTTTCATTCAGCCATCGACCTCTAGAGTTCGAAATGGCGAATACTATCATATACGGCGCTGATGTAGATGAAAAGGTGATGAGACTCGTTGATCTTATCAAGGGTTTGCTTCAATGTGAGGATTTGGTGTATGTTTATTTGATCTGCTGGCCAGAAGTCATACTGCAAGATACTTGTCGATGACAGCGTTGTAGAAAAGCTTAAGACGTTAGATAGGATTTTATATGCTAAATTTAACAGGGATATGCCTTTCTTGTTGGTGGGGCGTATTGAGCTGATATTTTAGTCATGGGGCATACTTTCGTCCACCCATATTTGGTTGATGATCTAGTATCTTCATACTACCAAAACATCTCCTCTGTACCTACTTGAAAAGTCCTACTGATGAGCCATTACATCCGGGATTTGCTGTTCTGCCGCTCTGCGCCATATCATGGCCATGCAGCAATTTGCTAAAAGTGCTACTTAAGTGCATCTACACTTTTCTGGGTGACCACGTCCCCTTCACTTTTTTGGGAAACCTGCACTCCACATCATCATATCATCATCATCATCATCATATCATCATCAATACATATAATAAAACAGTAGAACCCGGTGTGTCTGTACATTGAAGAAAAAGTAATAAAAAAGAAAGGGGGTGACTAAAGAAGAGTAATAGAAAACAAATTAGCGATTTTTAGAATTCTTTTCTGTCTGTCTGTCGATGGCGTTGTTCATTATTAGACCCGCTATAGACATTTTTGCAGTAATCCACCTAACTGGCATTATTCGAAAATTGGAATTAAGAATTTGGTACGTAAATTCTACAGCAAAAATAAAGAAACGCGTGTTTTTCAAAATTGTAACTACGGGCCAAGATTAATATTGAAAGCTTTATTCATCCTTTTAATGTTAACAAAATAAATTGTGTAAAGTTATATTATACATATGTTTTTTTTTTTTTTTAAATCTATACAATTTTTATTCGTTTTTCTTCAAAATTGGATATAGGCCTCCCCCAATAGTTTCCACGACGCTTTATTCTTGGCTAGTCTTTCCCATGTGTTGTCGAGTTCGCAGATGTCATCTCTCCACCTTTTAGGTTGTCTTCCAGGTCTTCTTGTTCCGCTTCTATGTTTCCATTGCGTAGTCTTTAAGGTCCAACGATTATCTTTGATTCTAGCAGATGTCCCGCCCAGTTCCATTTTTGCTGTTTTGCTATAGCTCTGGCATCCGAGAAGTTTGTTATATTTCTTATAGCTTCGTTTCGTATTCTTTGCCTTCTTGATATTTTTAGAACGGTCCTTTCCATTGCATGACTGACATGCTCCAGGTTTGGGATCCATAAATCATGACGGGTAGTATTGTCGCATCAAATAAGTATTTTCTGGAGTTTGGACTAAGTTTTGAGTCGAAGATATGTTTTTGTTTCCAAAACTGCTTCCAGCTATTTGATATTCTTCGGTCTATTTCTTTTTCTTCCTTATTTGTAAGTGAAATAAGTTGACCTAGGTAGACGTAATCATCAACGTATTCTATTTTGTTGTTGTTGATAATAATACCTTTCTGCTCTCCTTTGCACATTAATTTAGTTTTTTCTGCGTTCATGACTAGACCTGCATCGATACAGCTTTCCTCTAAATTATTAATCATTCTCTTCAGGTCTTCTGTGGATGTTGCGATGAGGGCGATATCATCTGCGAATCTCAAGTTGTTAAGATATTCTCCATCAATTCTAAGTCCCAATGTATCCCAGTTAATAGAGCGGAAAATTTCTTCTAGCACTGCAGAAAAGAATGCAGGTGAGAGAGGGTCCCCTTGTCTTACTCCCCGGTTTAGATTAAATGGTTTCTCTTTGCTTTCTAATGAAATTGTGGACGTTCCGTTTATGTATAGGTTTTTGAGTGTTCTAACGGTTTTGTTTGGTATACCTTGAGATTTTAGTGATTTCCAGATGAATACATGTTCCACTGTATCGAACGCCTTTGTAAAGTCAATGAAAGCCAAGCTTAGGTCTTGTTGATACTCGTTACATTTCTCTATTATTTGATTGACTGTATGCAGGTGGTCTGTAGTGCTGTAGCCTTGGCGAAAACCAGCTTGTTCTCTTGGTTGTTGTTCGTCCAGGTTTCTTCGAATTCTTTGGAAAATGCATTTTGCAAAAACTTTATATATAAATAACAGATATCAAGCTAATAGGTCTGTAAATATTTATGTTTGCTATATCTCCTTTTTTGTGTAACAATATCACAGTTGATTCTTTCCATTGTGTTGGAACTTGTTCTAGGTCTAAAATCCAGTTGAAAATATTGGTAAGACTTGGGACTAGTTTGCTTATTCCGAGTTTAAGCATTTCTGACTTTATACCGTCATTTCCGGCGGATTTTCCGCTTGCTAATTCTTTTATAGAAGATTCAACTTCGGATGGTAGGAAGTGTGGTATTTCTTCATCTTCGTCATGGAGGTCGACTGCTTCGTTTTGTTGTTGTGTTTGGCTTAGTTTTAAGGTATATAGTGTTTCAAAGAATTCAGTGGCGGTACCGTTTATTGTTTGTCTGCTTTGCACTCTTTTCCTTTTCTCTGTTAATTTTAGTATCCATTCTTTTCCTTCGTTAAGTTGTTTATGTGCATTTTTATTGATTTCGTTTCTTCTACGATCCGCTTCACTATCCTGTCGTTGTAGTTCTTTATATCGTCTTTTACTGCTTTTTTGCAACTTTTTCTAAGCTGAAGCAGTTCGATTTTCTCCATACTTGAGAGCTGTTCTTTTCTGCGTAATTTTTCTCTGCTTCTTATAAGGTTTTTTGTGGATTCAGTGAGTTTATCAATTTTTCGCGTTGTATTAACGAAAATGTTGTTTTTCGCCGCAGTGTGTATGCCATTTTCTAGATTATCGTAGGCTTTTTGGAGATTAGATTTGTCGAGCTTATCCCATCTGCACTTTTGGTCTAGCTCTTCAAGATATGAACTTATTTTCTCTTCATCTAGTTCTTTCGGGATTTCTGTCTTAGGAATATGATTATGTTACTTTTTGGTTTTGTGGTTGATTTTAAATGTACCTCTTACTAGTCTGTGATCACTATCAAAGTCGAAGTTGTTAATGACCGATACGTTTTGAAGAATTGACTTTTAATTTACTATTATAAAATCTATCTCATTTTTTACTTGTCCATTTGGTGATTTCCAAGTCCATTTATTGTTCTTCTTTTTTTGAAAAAGGCTGTTTCCAATACACAGTCTATGTTGCCATAGCCAAGTTACCAGTCGTTCGCCTCTCTCGTTTCTTTCTCCATAACCATGATTTCCCATTATAATATCTTCTTTCTTGAGCCGACTTTTGCATTTAAGTCGCCCATAACGCAGATGAATTCAGCTTTATAATCTGTATATGCCGATTCCACATCCATATAAAATTTGTCCATCATTTCAGGCGGTGCCGACTCTGTTGGAGCATAGATTTGAATAAAAGAAAACTTAGAGTTTGATACTTTTAATTGAACCGCAGCTACTCTTTCATTGTAAAAAGTTATCTTTTCGATTTTATACTTCCATCTTTTCTTGATCAAAAAGCCAACTCCCTATAATCCTTTTGTTTCTCTCTTAAATCCAAATAGATCTCCATTTTGTTTTTCCCTCAGTTTTTCTCCATAAAGTCTGGTCTCCGACATCCCAAGTATGTCCCAGTTGATTTTATCAAGCGCTTTTTCTAATTCGATCTGACGTCCTTCTTCTCTTATTGTACGTACATTAAATGTGCAAACATGTATCTCCTGCTTTATCTTTCCTGTTCCCCTTACTAAATTTTCAGGGTTTGGGGGGTTTTGATCTACTCTCCTCAAGGTGATCGGCCGGGTTTTGGTTTTTTTTAAATTTTGTTGTTTATTCGTTTTTTAATGTATGTATGCTTGTGTGTGTCTTGTTTCGTAGTCTGGTTTTTTGTTGTGCTTGTTGTCTGTGTTTGCTATTTTACGGTGTTTTGATGACTGCAGCTTGGTTTATCTTGGTTGTTTGGCGAGCGAATAGTCTTATTTAACAAGTCTGGATTGCATTTTGTTGCATCAAGAACTTTTTAATTGGGTTAGTAGTTTGCTTTGCTTTTGGTGTGATGTCAGTTGCGCCGATGATCGTTGTTTTCATTTTATTTTTTCGTTTATCATTTTGTGCTGGTGTTTGTGGGGAATTTTCTGTTGATCGTATTCTTTTCCTTGGATTTTCGGGTTGGTGGGCCAAGATACTGGGTGTTAAAGTTTGCAGATTTATAGTATGCGCAACCGTAGTCGGTCGGCACATCGGTTCGTGATCGTGTGTTGTTTTTCTTTTGCCGAGTTGAATTTGAATGAATTTGAATTTGAGAGTTCCATAGGGACAGACGATTTCTAGCAACGTAGTATAAACCTTAGTATGTATTTAACGCGTGCGAAGCCGCGGGTGGACTGCTAGTTTATAATATTAGATGGGTGCCTCGCATCCAACTATCGTACGTGGTTGCTTTGTTTGGCAGTTCGGCCATCTGGAGATAACCAGGTTGCTGTGTGGATTCGACGTTTTAGGAACCTATTGCTATTTATCTCCGTATTACTAACGGCTTAAAAGTTTATTATTCGGAAGCCTTTTCCTGTTGTCCTTTCGTGGAGGCTTTTTGACTGAAAAGCTTTTCCTTACCGATTTTGGTGTTGAGATTCCCGGCAGACTTTGTAGGATTTATCCAGAAGATGATAGAATTCCTCCTTGATATGAGCTCATTGGTAGAGGCTTCAAAGATCACCTGCAGAATTTCATACTGGTAGTTAAAATTTTGGGTGCAGAGGGTGTTAGAGTTTTTCAAATATAACTGGAATTGAATTATTTTCAATTTTTTGCTGGGTCGTCGAAGATTAGCTCTAGGTAGCGCATGAAGTAAGAAATGATTATATTTTCGGCAATGAATGTTCAAGAGTATACCGAGGAAGAGTCCATACTGGCCAGTGGCCCTCGCATGATTAGTTCCTTCACATGTTAATTTCTCTTTTATGTTATTGTGACTAGGAATCCAGGGAAGTTTGAACTGAAACTGAAAACTCAACCAAGCGAGTTCTTTCCTGCATTGTGCTACGAATTTGGAGGATAAGGTAGAAGGATAGCTAAGTTTTGGATATAATGTTGTGTTTAATGGTCCGGAATGCCGGATTACCAGAATCTCCGCCTGATAAATGCTGGATGAATCTAGACGCCTGTGGATATATTTAGACATGCACATAGTGATTTGTAGACCAGCACCCTTTTTTTTTTGCAAACATTAGTACTCGATTATAGGAATGCGCCTACGTACTAACCCGTACCCTACACTCTTCAAAACCACTTTCCCCGCGGAACTACTACTAGGCATTACTTGGCGGGGCTGATTAGCGATTTATGCTCTATCCGATTCGGCGTTTACCATTCTTTGATGCATAGTTGCCGTCTGGGCTTCGTTTTCACTGCTGCTCCCCTTGACTCTTTCCAACCGTCAAAATTCCTTCATGATATTCGCTGCAACCTGCTTCACCGCATCCCATATTGCGCTTGAAATGACCATGAAGTTAACGATATTCTGGGGAGTATGTATTTCTCCAATTTGTTCCTATAGTTTTCTGCGCTCTGTAAGAAAACAACGGCCCTGCAAAAATACGTGCTGCGCATCTTCTCTTGGATCTCCGCAATTTAAGCAGTTAGGAGAATCTTTGAGCCCAAAAGCAAGTACGCTCGGAAGCAGCCATATCCGGTTAGGAGCTGGCTGAAGTAGAAATCTACTTCTCCGTGGTGCCGGTCAAACCATTTGTTGACATCCGGTATAAGTTGGTGGGTCCATCTTTCTTTCTAAGATTGGTTCCATGCTTCTCTGTCTTTCTTCTAACTTGATACATTTGACTGAGGCTTGGGGTTCCTGAATTTTGGCATCGTTGGTCCTTTGTAATTCGCTAGCCAAGATATCTGGTACCATTCCCCCTAGACCAGCACCCTGATTATCTCAATCTAACTATATTTAGGGTGCACGTTGTAATATTTTTGATACGTATTAAATCGGGAGGGATTAGGTGTAGGCCAACACCGACATCGGTCGGACATGACCGCATGGGATTAACCGGCCATCCAACTAGCTTAACATGAGTGAACATAAGATGTACAACAGCAGTGTACCATGTTTGGTTGAATAAATATACCACTTTTTGTCGAACCCTTTCGACTTGCCCTTTCCAATCCTTGCATGTGTACAATTTCAAGTCACCAGCTAAGTTTTGGGTCGAGGATAAGTCTTTGTCTAAGAAGGAAGGCAGATTGTTTTGATTGTGGTGGATTGCTTTTCTATCGGTCCTCAACTGTATAATTATCTATAAGGTGGCTGACTGACTGTTCTATCAACGTCCAGCTTAAACCGTTTATTTTAGTAAAGAAAATTTCAATGAACATTGTTTTCATGGAAAGACACCCACTAAGGAAGGATTTTTCGAAATTCCATACCTTAGGGTAAAAAAGGGCGGTGGAGGATGTATTTAAGAACAGTTCGTAAAAACAGTGCATAACAATTGTCTGATTTTGATTGAAGAAGCAACGTTGGACTCAGGTTGACAAAACCTACAAATATATGGCTTGCCACAATCAGATATGTGGATGTGAAAGTCTGGCGGAAAGAGATTATCTGAGAGAAATCAGTTACGATATAGTTGCTTTGGAGTATCAGATAATATATCATCCCCTACACGTGAACAGATGGCTATTTACTGCCAGATAGCATTGAGGCAGGCTTCCAGTAACTCTGGTAAAACATTACTTATAAATTTGATCTTAGGAAATGATCTTACAAATGAGTAAACTCGTTGGTAGATTAGATTAGATTAAGATTTGAGGTGGTTCTTAGTCCCTTATCACAACGGCCGCAAGTGGGCCTATTGTGTTTTATCTTGTACTTGTTGGGAAGCCGCTGAATGGTCTTGGCATCATAAAGGTTGATGCAGAATGTTTTCTGGCTAGTTCATCTGCCTTTTCATTACCTTTATATCCGCTATGGCCCGGTACCCAAATGAGGTGAACTGTGTTTGTGCTAGCCAATGTTATAAGCAATTGGAGGCAGTCCCAAACAAGTTTGGAGGTAATTTCGCAGGCGTTTATTGCTTGCAGGGCAGCTTTGCTGGCAGATAGAATGTAAATGTTTTTATTTAATATTGCTCTATTTATATTTTCTCTGATGCATAGTTCTATTGCGTGAATCTCCGCCTGGAATACTTAATTATTTTTCTCCATACTACTGTTAAGAGGGGTTTTGGTGTATGGAACGCAAACTCCAGCTCCAACTCCTTCATCTGTTCTGATCCATCTGTGTACCAAACATGAGAGTCGGTTGCAAATGTTGGTTTATTCTGTTCCCAGTTGTTAGGTTCTGGAAATGAAACGTTGAAGTTTTTCCTGAAGTTAAATCTAGGTAGACATCTCGGTAGTTCATTTTTTGTTATTACTTGAGTAATGTCTGAATGAATGAATCTGGAATTAGATTCATCTTTTGTGATGAGCATAAAGGCGTTCACTACTACTTCTTTCTTTATGAGAAGGTGAAGAGGTGGGAGATTTAGTAATGTTTCTAATGTTGGTTGAAGCTGTCCTCATGCCCCTGTTGTACACACACAGGCTAGTCTGATAAATCGTTAGTAAGTGCAGATGACAAATCACACTTTCCAGTGTAATTTCTATAAACTCTTTAATCACCACACCATTAGAGTCTCCTTATCTACAAGCTTATTTTGAGAGTGGGTGTTCAACTAATGGGAAACTATGCCCGCCAAAACTCTACGATGGGACCATGTTGCAAGTAAAAGCTTGAAAAAGTAATATTATCGAAGCCACAATATTGACTGGATGTGCTCGACAGTAGTCAGTGTTCATTTCACACCACGTATATGTATGTAGTATGTCACATATATCCTCTGGCTTCCCCTTTAAGCTTAAGAGATTGCAGTTCCCCTTAAGGTGCGATGACAATCAATAAGTCTCAGGGACAGACATTTAGTTTGATCGAGGTGGATTGTACTGGGTATTACTTTTCTCAAGAACAATTCTATGTTGCTTGTTCGAAAAACAGTTCACAAAGCAGTCTGGTTATTCTGGCATCTGCAACTTCTAATCCAATTCATTCCTTCGCCGATGACAGTACTCTCAGTTTTTCATATTCGTTCCCTAGCTCACGTCCCTGCTCTTCGGATGTAGTAGTGGAGCGGCAACGTATGTTAAACTCATTAAATTTCGACCTTGACAGCATATTAAAATGGGGTTCTACAAATAGAGTGGAATTTAACGCTTCCAAAACTCAATGCTGCCTACTGTCTCTCAAGCGAAACCCCTTATCTCGAACCACTATCCATGAATGGTACCTGCATCGCCGAAACCGAAAAACTTTCCATCCTCGGTATGTGTACTCGCCCTAAGCTTGAGTACAGCGCTCACATCTGGTCTGGTGCGCCTAAAACCGTCTTGCACATTCTAGATCGAATTCAAAAACGCGCGATAAAACTAATAGGTGACAGAAACATTGCGAAGTCAATAGACTCGCTTGAACACCGAAGAAATGTTTCCTGTCTCTCACTGTTTTATCGATTCTTTTACAAAAAGTGCTCTAGCGAAATAGCCAGCTGCATTCCGCCCCTGCAAAATTTCACCCGCAATACTCGTCAAGCTTCGAATGCACATCAGTTTACCCTTAAGCCTACTTTCGGACGTACTGTCAAATATAGAGATTCTTTCTTTAGCCGTACCACACGAATGTGGAATAATCTACATAGCTCTGTGTTTCCTCATCACTACAACCCTCAAGCATTTAAAACCAACGTGCACCGGTATCTCCTTTCTCTCTCCTCTAATTTCCCTAATGCCCGTGCTCTAGTTCAATAGTTTAAGGGTAGCCATATCTCCTTTAGCGCGCGCTAATTATAAAAAAAAAAAAAAGACGCCATGGTTTCCATTTAAACCTGAAAGAAGAGGATTATATTTTTATTTTAAGTATCTTCAGTCATATTTGTAATTTTTTGCTAACGAAATCTCAAAAATGCAGCTTGGAAGGCAGTTGGTACAATTCTAATTAGACACTATAGATTGGACAGCTAATTATACCCGTAGTATGTATGAACATTTTTCGGTATTGAACTACGCTATTGTTAAATAAGGGTTTTCAACAGAAATTTTCTTATGTTGTCAGGGGGAACGACTCCTAGCAGCATTCTTACTGATTTATGTATTTTCTGAAAGTTATTCAATAAAGTACATATATACGAAGTGTAAATATTATACAAACAGTTTTTTAAATTTATATGCATAATTTCTTTTCTTTTTTAAATTTTGGGTACTAAGGGATATTTTACTTCTCAGTATGTTTGGCACTGAACCATTCTAAAGAAAAACGTTGTAGCAAACCAATCTTGATTGGCAAGGTCGCATAAATTTGGACAAAAAATAAATAAGATATAAGGACTTAAATATTACACTATTGAGGTCCTCTTCGGGTCAATATTTCTTCAATTAATATTTGCTTTATGTGCAAACAAATATTTACTTCAACATGTTTACAATTTTATGTAGCGTTAGCAATTTGTACATTTGAGGTAAAAATGTAAGCTCTTTAGTTAGTACAATATACAAAAAATTATGTGTGATATACAGGGAGAAGTTCAGACCATCGGCAAATCTGAAACAAAAGGGATCTGGTAAGGTACGGCAAAAAAAAAGTACAAATATCAAATTCGGATAAATGCATCTAATTTGAATCGCCCTGTTTTACCTGCTTTCGAGTATTGCTTTGTTAAATTGGTCATATTTTTGAGCTTATATGATTCCTCTATCACGTGCAAGAATTCTAAATTTAAAAATTCAATCAGAAAGGGTCTTGATCTTCTGACTGGAAGTGAAGATGCCTAAGAGAAATATAAACCCCATTGATGTTAAGTGTGTGCACACAAAAGAAAAAGAAAGATAAATAAATAAATAAAACCCTTACAAAATGAATGGTTTCATATTGAGGGGGTTGATAACATTTACATATCGTATTTTCAATTCCAAAACCCGAGTTTTAAGTTATTGGGGATGAATAGGCTTATCTAGCATTTACCAGAGTGGGAATATGTTCTCGCTAACAGCACTCAGTTGTGGGGTAACTTTGTGTTTTCAAAGAGATGGGGTCGGCTCTAAACAAGGTGAACGTAATTGCTTTAGATTGTTTCATAATCCTTTGGGTTTGTGGGCGACGTCGATTTCAATGTTTTCTTATCCGCCAAACGAAGTTATATCTAATAGGTTTATTTGAATTTAAATTGAGAAATTTCTCTAGAGAATTCTCTGCGTAGAATTGTAAGAAAATAAATCTGTTAAGTTCAGATGGGTGTTTTAAAAAGTTCTTGTATTTAAACAAATTAATGAAAGAAAGGAGAACATTTAGTTCATCAATTACTTAATGGCGTTGGGGATAATGTTCTTCACTAAGGATTTACCATTGATTCGATCCCAAGTCAATCCTATATTTTGTAGTGTTAATCTATAACTTTCAGCAACCATACCGAAACTAATCTTTTTACTTGTTCGCAATGTGAATTTGTTTGAAACCACGGGGACAGATACTTGGTGCTAAATAAATTTGCAATCACAAGGCACTATAACGTATTACAATCAGAATGCAAGTAATCATTCACTTTGAGCTAAGACTAAGAATGTCGAAGAGTGCTAGATTAATCCGCTATAGATGGGTCAAAGCGCGTCTAAAATAACGTATGGTATAAGGTAAAAAGTTATAATCAAAATATAATTCGTTCATTAGTCGTTGGTAGCATGACATTTTTATTTTACGATATTAGCTTTTACCAAGCACCAATTTCACATGTCGGTTAATTTTATAGCAATATAAATTTAGTATTTCATACTGAATCCGTAATTTGTTCTTCCGCTTTTATAGCTACTTTATTTCAAATAGTGCCAACTTCTTTAAATAAATATCCGCACAATGTGCAAAAGCTGCTGTTTTCGATTAGTGTTGGAATTGAAAAGAATAGAAACTTATAAGAAAAAGTTTCTTCAACTTAAGTTCGTAACGAGTTCTGGATGTAAATGGAATTTTTACAGATTTCCTGTCAGATGTCACAATGCTCATCGATTCAAATCGAGGAAACACATTAAAAGATATCGCCTGAGTGAACAACAAGTTTTCGTTATTATTAGGTGCGTTTTTTTGCAAGCGTATATACGCTTAATTTTCAATTTGCATGTAAAATACACTAACAACAAAACCTATATCCGTCTAATTAGACGGGGATAATTATCGCCGCTTGTGAAATAGGCGCGGATAAAAACAATGCTTCCAACCCTTATTTTCTATGTGTTATCGATGATTTGCTAAGAAACGTCATAAAATTCATCCATAAATTCATTTTATTTGACAATTGAAACAAAAAAAAAACAACAAATTGAAAATTGTCAAAACTTTTATATGAGCCTGGCAAAAAATTAAACGGCTGAGAACAAAAAATGGAAAATTTTAATTTTTGTATGAACATACATATACACATAGGTTCAAGAAAAACAAAAATACACACTTATTAGGTGTGCGTATTTTCTGTATTTTCCATTCTAATTTGTATTTTATCCGAATTATGTTCAATTCCAATTATTTTCAATTTTTTAACAGCTGACTGTCACAAATGTCATAAATGTCATCTGTGCTGCCAAGTTTTTATGATGAATTATTAAGCGCCGATGATCGTTTTTTTGTGCACTTATAATTTAAACGTATATACGCTTGCAAAAAAACGCACCTGTTATTACTTATATCGAATGCCAATATTTTTTTTTCGTTCGGTACATAGACACAAATTTATTTGAAAAAATGTTCGTTATATTGATCAGTCGTTATATTAAATCACCAGTGTCTCTGTTTTTATAATAGCTTCGTATGTACGTAGGCACTGGAAACTGCCAGTACCGATAAAATCTGAAACCAAAGGACCCATTATTCTTGACATGTATCAAAATCAGGCAAATGTGATTATATTACTTCTATTTTAGATTTATTTATTCCAATTCATTGAACAATAGAAACTTTTATAGAGAATACATAGTTATTTATAAATTAAATAATATACTGATTTGTTTAACCATGAATTGTTATCAGTTTAAACTTTAAGGTAATGATGAAATGGAATAGAACTCTTAGTTGTTAGAGCAACCAGTGAAGTGTTATAAATAAAATGTGAAATGTGAAGCCGCACAAAGAGAATAGATGCATTTTATGAGAAGAGACAAGTGATATGGATGACGGGTAAGATGAGTTAGTGAAAAATGAAAAAAAAAATAAATAAATAAAAATAGTCTATGTTATTACTTGCATTAACAACAGCAAAAGTAAAGAGTAGCCAATTTCTCAGATTTCAATATTTGATTGCTTATATCATATGGCAATCTGTTATAAACAAAGGGAGCTATATTGGTAGTGCTGCGTCCTAACTCTATGAACTATCACTGCATTCAAGGAACGAAGTGAAGTGAAGTGAAGAAATGAAGCACTTCATTTCTACTTATGTTGGTACAACCACTTTGTAGATAAAACAACTTCATAACATTGAATATATGTACATATATAGAGACTAGCAGACCCGTGCTCGCGTTGCTTCTCGAAATTTATAGAAAAACTTTTTTTGACATAATATTAATCGCCGTGGCTTAGTGGTTAGTGCGTTGGACTGCTTAGCGAAAGACACAGGTTCGATTCTCGAAAACCACCAAAAGTTTTTTCGCCGCACTACCTCTTCACAGGCATGACAAACCTGCAATCTTACCTACAATCTGTCATGAAAAGATTCTCAATTCGCCGTTCGGAGTAGACATTAAACTGTAGGTCCCTTCCATTCGTGCGAAGAATATAACACGCACAACATCAATGGTTGCGAGAAGCAAGGCCTTGGCTCTCCATGAGCTTGCCGTGCCAAATATACATACATACACTAAAATAAAAAAAAGATTAAACATGCCCCGAAAGAAGCTCAGCTTTAATTTCCGACCACTCTGGATTGCATGTCATAGTTATGAAGAGATCTGACCGACCATGTTTTCTGACATATGTCATTGCGTCTTGAGTTTTTTGTAAAGATACCTTGGTGATCCAGTGAACGTAGATGGCAAAATTATATGTTGCCCTATATTCCGAGGATAAACATTAACATCATTGCTTACAGCGTCTCTGAGATCAATATAATTATCAGCTTTCAGAGTCTGCCGATGAGTTCTTATGAAAATAAGCCACTCTGTTATCATTTTAGCTGCCATATCCACCACAAACTGACTCAAAAGCTTACGAAATAAAAGCAAAAAGTTTTGTCTCATTGTCCCTTATCATCAATCTATAGGCGTAAAATTCTCTGCAAGAGATGTACTGTTTTATTTGAATTTATTTGGCCGGTTGCAGGTAAAATTTGCGCAATCCCTATGCAAAAACCGGCCTCACCGCGAATGAAGTCTGACAAATTTGGAGGGGAATGTTCCAATGTGGTCTTGAAAATGGATATATACTTTTTTGATTGAATTTGATTATTTAGGAGACCTTAAAGTATTTCTATAATCTCCCGTTTGAGATAAGGAGCTATTTGTTGCCGCAAATAGATCTGATCCGCTTCTGAGATGAAGTATATTTGAAGGAAGCTTGGATTGCTTGTTTGGGCGAGCTTTCGATAAGGTGGTATATTTACCCTTGCACTTTAAAAGTCGCCATGAAGTTTCTTCCTTTATCTGTTTTCCACCAAAAGATGTCATTTGGAAAAGTGTATTATATGACCTCACATTATCAAGGAAATGTTTGGTGTGGGGGTGGGATCCAATTAGCATACTTCGCAAAGGCTCAAATAGTTCGGCAGTAGGTGGAAGCTTTATTTTACTATTAGAGCAGCAAATGTTACTTAATTCCTCAGCTCATTTTTTTTTTGTTTTATAAAATGTGCAAACGTTATCCATTTTATCTATTTCTGTTGTTTTGTAATTTATGTAGGGAAACAGTGGTTTGTAATTAAAGGCTGCCCTATTGCCTAAAACTGATTTACATTTGAAGTGTTAATACTTGCTGTTGCTTCCTTTTGATCCCCATTTCTATGAATTCTTTTCCAATAATCTCGTTGATCATTTAATCTTTCCTGTTTCTGTGAAGGCTGTTCATTTGAATGTTGTAAAGATTTCTTTTTGGCGTTACGGGATGTCTTTCTTTTGATCACTATGTTTTCTTTATGATAAAAAAGAAAGCACACAAATCTGGACTATATTTTCTGTATGTTTTTTATAATAAACAGAAAGCAGGAAAATAAAGTAGGTTACAACACAACAATTTCTTACCGTTGTCTTTTTCTTGTATTTTGTACATAATTCAAAAAGATATTTTTTTTAAATTAAAATCGGGGAGATTTTTATGAAGCCACTCCGATTGTATCGAAAACTGTATAAAAAATAAATGAAATCATGCCATTTGTTATACAATACCAATGTTGAAGGACTTTTACCATTTCTCGATTTAAAAAATTAAATTAACATGAGCATAGGTATTTAAAGTCAAATCCACAATCTGCTTCAGCTTTTAGTTTATATTTTCTCTTTCTACATAAAACATAATTACATCAATTTACTCAATTTTCTTCCTACCTTACCGATTTTTTTTACTTTTGAATGAATTGAGTACAAACAAAGAATGTGGCTCGATTCAGTTTAGTTGGCCGATGAAAAACATACTTCCCTCTTTAACTGTTTGGTTTTTGACTGGGACTATCTGGCTTTAACTCAAGCCTGGGGAGCCAGTCCTGTACTTCCCACCTCATATTGCGTTATATCACAGCGAACATTTTTTCCGACACACACCACAATGTGCTTGCGTTCTCAGCATCTGCTAGACCAATTTTACGCAAAATCTAACCAGATCTAAGCAGTGGTGCCATTTTAGCATTTTTTATGCTAAATCTAGCATATTTCAATCGTGAAGTGCATATAAGTTTTAATAAAATATGCTTTATGCAATTTAGCATATTTTCAACTTAAATAAAAGTTTTATATCCATCATAAAAAAATGCTCGTGTTATATTTTGCAATACAAATAACAAACGCTTCCATCAAAGTTTTCTCTATTAGATTTGAAAATGTATTTGTATTTTCATTGTATTGAAAATGTGTATAATAATCAGTATTGCCAGATTTTTTCGGTCGAAATTCTCATTTTTTGGGGTATAAAACAGTTGATTTCCCTATTTTCCTTTTGGTTTTTCGCTATTTCTTCCGCCTTGCTGAAATTATTGTCATGCATTTTGTTTTTGCAATTTTACATATGTATGTCTTTTACAAAAATGCCAATGCATCAGATGAGTTCAGGAAAAAAGGGCTGTGTGCAATGGTGCATGGCTGCATGCTTCGTGGGCCTTATTGGTTGGTCAGTTTGAAGTGGTGCTATAAGAAAAGATTACGTGTGAGTGCTTATCCCTAAACAATTAAGATTTCATAATGCGGTCGATAAGAGCGGTCATACTGGCGGTGTTCAGATCATTAAGATGGTTACAGAAGTAATCGCCTAAGGTGATTTTTCTAATCTTTGCAAGGGAGGGACACGTGAAGAGGAAGAAGAATATATTCGTTTTATTCCTCATCTCTACACCTCCTGCAGAAATCGTTGCATACAATACCCAAAAACTGAGATGTGTGCCTAGAATTCAGTGCTCTGGTAGGAAGTTAGTTAATTTCGAAAGCTGGTCTCTTTTTAGTCGTATTAACGCTGGGCTAGATTAGCCATTGTTACAATAGTCAAGATATTGCAATTTTTCATAATTGTGAGCAGATTAACGATTTTCAAAGGCACTGCAATGTTTCGTATTCTAGACAATCAGACATTTCACATGTTTAGAAATCGGAAAGCACCCAATTCGGCAATTTGAAATATCAAATGTCAAACCTAAAAAGCATGTAAGAAAATTTCTGGCAACACTGGATCTAAGTATCATGCTGCCAACTAAAATCAAAAAAACCGCATACAATGTACCTACGTTGTTCTGTTCTCCAGATATCGTAGGAGAAAAAATTGTCAGATACACACGCCCCTACACACACGCACACACACACAGACATCAATTCGAAAATATGTGCAAATGATTTCTAGTGCATCGTCAGATGAAACTTTGTCAAAATCTCGAACCCTTATTTTTTGACCGATTGCAGTACATCCCCTATGAAGGTGGGAAATAAAAATATGATCCACATTACCGCATATACTTCAGGATCATACAAAGTATAAATTGGAATGGAAGGAAGAGAGCATGCGAGAAACACGGAACGATGATGAAATGGAACAAAGCAGTAACCTAGCCCTTAACTGATGTCGTGAAAATAGTGAACGCTTCTATAGTCGTGGGGTCCATTGGACCCAATTGTTTTAAAATATGATTAAAATAAAAGTATTAATTTTTTTAAATGTTTTGTTTTAGTAAACTTTTAACTTAACAACAACAAATGTAATTTTTAAAAATAAAGCGGCAGGAACATTCGTTTTTATTTGAAATTTGCACTTTCATTAATAAGTCTCAATATACTTATCATAAAAACATGTAATTTAAAAAAATATATATAAAATACAAAACAAAAGAAACTAAATCAAAAAAAAAATTTTTTCTTCAATTTAAAAACTTACTCTTTAAAAATATGTTAACAGAAACTGAAAATATTCTTTCTGAAATTTTTTGACATTGGTCAATGTGAGCTGCTTTATAAGCATGAGAGGCACACTTGTTTTGAACAAGTCAAGCAAATGGGCAGCTTGCACGTAGCACAAAGGTGCACAGTCTTGGCTTTTTTATTAGATGGACACAGAGAACACCTTTTTCTTTTATTCCTTTCCAACTTCAGAGCTTCTAAATATAAATTCTTCATCACTCCGAAAAATCATAATCAGAATGAGTATTGCCACGCAAAGGTCTTAAATTTGATCCAATTTCGTCTTCATCGCTGGACAATTTATTTAACCATTGCTTAATCATTACTATTATAAATACTTGAAATAAAACAAAAAACTTTACTAACTACATGAACAAATAAATCACGTATCTATAGTCGTGGGTCCAGGGGACCCATGTTGATATTGAAACTAACCTTTAAAGAAGCGAGTGAAGTGCGTCCTTCTCACTGTGCACACTTCGAATTACTGTAGCAAGGTACTGTAAAGCAGAAACAGCTGCGGCGACCGTTGCGCAGTTTACACACGTTTTAAGTTTGAACATGGGTCCAATGGACCCACGACATCAGTTAAGGGCTAGTCATCGTGATTGAATCGATATCAGCGATGTAAACAAATAAAAATAATAGATGTATTGAAAATACTTATTAATTTATTTCTCAGCAAGTAGGTATGTATAATTAAGAAAAGATGAAGGGCTTAAAATTTGAGTAAGCATATTGACTTTATAGAAAAAAGTTTGTATTTAAAATTGTTTTAATTGATTTGAAGTTAGGAGTGAATATGTTGGTCAACCTCTTTAAAATTAGTATGAAAAAATATAAATGTTAAATTTTCCTGTAAACAAAAAACATTTAAATAAAACAAAATAGCCTAACTGGATTTCGTAAAATCAAAGAATATTATAAATTTTATTTCACGTTGATCAGTTCAGTATTTGCTGATATTACCTGGGCCAAAGTTTTTTTAATGTTTCGTCTTTATATAATAGTAATGATTGCAGTGCCAATAACCTGGTTGATTGGAAAAGAGGACGCGAAGCCTCCCAACTTGGTTTGAACAGAAAAGTCCTCAATATCTTCTTTTGAGCTAAAATAACCGGTTGCAAGTTAATTACAAATGCACTACCACATCAACAAAGGCCGTACTCCAGACGTGAATTGACTATGGTATAGTATATTGTTATTAAAAGATTCGACGGTACAAGAAGGCGTAGATGGTATATCTTATTTACAACCGAGAAAATCTTTTTTTTTTTACATTTTCTATGTGCGAATTCCAATTAAGCCTATTATTCAGGGTAACACCTAGGTATTTAAACTTAGAGACTGCTTCTATAAATATACAATTACTCTTACAATTAGAGTGATTACAACTAGAATCGTGTAGTGAAATCTCAGTAATTGCAAACTGATTTGTTAGAGCAAAGGATATTACTTTAGACTTGCTGCTAAGAACCATTTGATGATGACCTTAACCAGTCATTCATCAAAGTAAGGTCCAGATTCATTTGCCGCACTTATTCATTCACGCTAAGAGCAGCGTCGGGCCCGTACCCGAACAAGCTACTTCCTGTTAAAAAGATAGGAAGAAAACCAACTGAGGATATTATCTCTGAATCTATAAATAGAATAGAGTTGAATAGAGGTTTTCTTTGAATTATGTCATTTAAAACACTTGGACTGGTTGCACAAAGTATATTAAACTCAAAGGTTATAAAAACAGAAAAATTAAATCTAAAATATCAGAAAGGTAAAGACACGAAAGAAAAAATTATTAAACTAGCAAACCGAACAGAAAAGTTGTATAAAATGAGTACAAATAATAAAAAAAATTAACTTTTAATTAATTTTAGTAGGCTACTTAAAAAAAATGCCGGCAGCAGTTTGCCAATTTTCTTCAATCCTCTATTTATAAGTCAGTGTTTCGCTACTTAATGTTTTTTCCAAGTGTTTTGAAAATTTAAATAGAAGTTGATATTTTCTTCAGTAATTCGGATCTCCCATGTTGTTTTTCTCAAAGCATGCACTTTTCGGATCTACCCATCGTGTTTACGCAAAGTACAACAATTGTGATGGAAATGGCATTCGTATCGAAATATAAGAGAGTAAACAGTGTGGAATCGTGACAAAGATTGTACATTAACTTCTTTCTAGACCGCAATTTTTTTAAAGTATCAAATAAACTAGTGTTTCAGTTGAAGAACTTCCTTACCAAATCTTTCATTTGGAAGTTACGAAATTGACGCCATTAACATAGGAAAATTAAAGTAGATAAAAAACATTCCTTAGGACCGACAGTATATTATATTGCATAAAAATTCGAGAGTGTATGGTGACTATACGTATAAAGAAACACAATACGGCAGCACCACAATATCCTACTAATCCTACTAATATTATAAATGTGAAAGTTTGGATGTTTGGATGTTTAGATGTTTGGATGTTTGGATGTTTGTTCCTCCGTAACGCCTAAACGGCTGAACGGATTTGGATGAAATTATTATTATTTCGTAATTTTTATTTTGAAAAATTCATATTTCCTTATGAAACATCCATTTAGTGACCTGCGCAGCACTCAGCCAGTGACACATCGTAGGGATCGTAAATCATTATCGTGTGTGCGCAAGGGTGGTTTTTCCTTTTTTGCTTTTTTTGTTGCTTCCTTTTATTTGTGGTGGGTATGTGTTCTTTGATTTTAAATGATCGGAACTCGCTCGCTTTTTACAGGGAAAAGGGTTTTTATGGTTGTGTAGCAGATATTCAGTTTTTCGAGTAGGTACAAAAAAAGTATCCCACTGCAGCAATAGAAAATGACGTAGGGTATATAAAAAAAAAGCAATTTACTCATATTGTATGACTATGTTAGGTATTTGAATGAATCTCATAGTGTTCCCCGCTGTAGAAGGAATTTGAAAGGACATGAAAATAATGAAAGTGTGATGATTGTGTAAGTTTCAGCTTGGTTTTGTTTAAAGCTACTATTACACGGCCATTATTCTCTACCATTGCAATGGCAGTGTGACGTTAAAATTGCGTCACAAAGCAGCCATTTAAATGGTGCCTCGTCTGATTGCCACTTTTGTGACGCCACTTGCACTGTCATTGCAATGACATCGCAAATGACAGTCGAATTTCTTGCCATTTTAGTGGCAGTAAGTAATGGCCGTGTAATAGCTCTGCAATGGCAACTGGGAACTTTTTTTCTGCCGGGCTACGTAAATGGCGTCGTCCCAAAAGTGGCTTGACGCGAATTCATGACATGCCACTTTTCGACGGGAATGAATAGTAGGGTTTGCATTTTATGTGTTGGCATCGGTTAAGGGTAGTTTTTTTTTTCCTTTTTTTCGGATTGTGTGTTGATCGCCTCTTTTACCGAAAGAATTTTCGTTTCCACTTTATGAGTTAAATGAGGGATCGGTGAAGGGAGTAATAGCAGACGAAACGCAACTCTTTATTTTTCTGTCGGTTTGTGTATATTTTGTTTTCATTCGAGCGATCCGCTTTAATTTATTTATTTCGTTTAATTTTTTATTGCTTGTACCGTGTGTTTTGAGCATATAATACCGTTGCGTTGTTTTGTTTCGTGGTTTTTTGTTCGTCTTTTGTTTTTCGTTCGGCGCAACATGATGGGTGACGAATTTTTGAATGGCGCAACGTCTGCGACAAGAACCTTGTAAAAAGCGTCGAGAACTTCTGGGATGATACACGAAATTGAGGGCTGCGAAGTGCGGAAAAGGTACCGCAGCGAATTAAAATGTTCGCCAGTTGCCAGGTAGCGTAGCGTGAGCGCCAGCCTTGCTTCCGCTGGAATGCTCGCTCGCATGTTTGTGTCCGATTTTGCAATGTACGGCTTGACCAAAGCTAGCAAATAATCAAATTGATCGGTGGACATGTGAACGACATTGCGGTATAAATCGGGCTCTTCTTCATGCAATTCTATCAGCAATTTCGCACAAAAACCGTGCTTTTCGCGACGGCTTAACCATTTCTCCTGCCAAACACTGCGCTTTCGTCGCTTTGGCTCGTTGACAAGGTCGTCGTCGTCGCTACTCTCCAACACACATAATGCCAAAATCGCCATCTCTGCATCATATTTTCTCAACATTTTGTTTAATTAATAGACGAAGCGAAAATCACACATGCACAACACGCAAGAAAAATACACAAAATGGCAATAGCCGTCATTGCCCTGTGATCGCAAAAGAGAAAAGTGCCATGAAATTGAGAACATTCAAATATTGCCATTTGCCATTGCGTTGAGGTATGCCATTGCCGTGTGATAGCCATTTTTTCGCGTGGCATTGCAATGGCACCGCGAGGAAAAAACTTAAATGCCACGCAACGTTTGCCATTCAATTTTGTGACAAAAATTACGTTATGCCATTGCCGTGTGATTGCCATTTTTTCGTAAATGTCCAATGGCAGTCCGTTGTGTGAATGGCGCTCATATGCGCCCCTTTTTCGTGACGTCACAACGTCATTGCAATGGTAGAGAATAATGGCCGTGTAATAGTAGCTTAAGACCCATTGAAATACCCCAAGTTTAGGATCTTAGCTGAATATTGGCATAGTAGTAAGAAGTGCGAGTATTATCCAAGGGTCATCATTCTCTTTTTGCTGAAGATTGGGCAGTCAGAGAGAAAACTTGGACGTACAAACCGCCACAGCTTTGCTATACTTAGTCGACTAAGGTAAAATACCTAATGATAAATATGCTATGCGATCGCTGTGGCTCAGCGCTTAGTGCGTTGGATTAATGAACAACGATCACTCGTAAAGATTTGTATCAATGCCTAGATGACAATGAAATACAGCCTATCTGAAACATGCTCTAAGAAAAAAGTCATTCTTGATACGATTTCGCTGCGATTTTAGAATTGAGGCTAGGTATTACATTTTTTTTTTTTTTTGCTTCAAGTAGGTACATCTGACAACGCCTCGAGAATATGAAGCAGATCATGTCCGCAAACGACACTACCACTACTTGGCAGGGTTTTTAAACTTCTTAGAGTTATCCGGAGTGCCGTCTCATAAACTGGTGCTAAAAGTTGGTGTTTCGGTTTTGCTGATGCTTAACCTTGATGCACCAAGACTATACCATAGTACCTGTGCATCATAGAGTTGGAGAGAAATGGAGAGAGCGCACTAATTCCTCGCATCCCTATAACATCTAACAATTTGCTCTTTCAATTTAAAAGACGACAGTTTTCTCTTAAAGCTGCATTTTAAATGACGATAAAGTAGTGTAAGGGGATGTACTACAATTTGCGCGGGTGCGCTGTTTTGATACCACAACTCATGAGACCTTGTTGTTGATGGGAGTGGTAGGGGGGCACAGTAGAAGACGTGGGGCATGTGTTCTTCCAGGGGACCACGGTTCTATTCTCAACGGAAGATATTGATAAAGTGGAGTGCAGTGTGCGTTTTCGCCAAAAGCACGTACGTAGAGCTGAGACGCCTGGAAAAGAAAAGAAGATTTATTTATTTATTTATTTATTTATTTCAAGTAGCTAAAGTATAACAGTTCATTACTCCATATTTTATGTTTTAGGGTTTTAGGATATTTTATATAATCCTTTACAGCTAAGATATATAATTATATAATAAGATAAATTATAAATAATAAAGGAAAGAAGGGGAAAACTACAAAAAAAACCCTTATGTATCTCTTAAAACTAGTATTGCAATCTTCCCGTACATATTCTAGGGTTATCCTTTCAAAATAATAAAGATAAATTCAAGACGGATTAAGTTGCTTAATAAGATCGTTTTCAGAAAGAGAACATATTTCAAAGAAATTTATTCTAGCTTTATCGATAAGATACGGTATTAAGTTGACATTGGCTTTTTCATGGAGTTTAATAGTCGAATAATGCCATGGCAGATTAAGTATAATTTTTAATAATTTATTTTGGCATCTCTGTAGCTTCATTTTATGTGTTCTAGCGCAATCGTGCCAGACTGGGGCTCCATACAAGAGGATGGCTTGGAATATGGCTTTGTAAATTATTAATTTAGCCGTTTTTTTTTTGATAGCTGTATACCCAGCCCAAAGCAATAACAACACACCAAGTGGGGATAAATTTCCCAGTAGCAGCAAGTGAGGATAGAACTACATAAGTTGACCACCAGAGTGCGAAAAATCTCATAAATTAGCCTTTAGCCGATCGTATTTGTTGCTTTTCCTTGGTTTTGACATTTGCAAACTGTCAAACGAAGAAAAAGAAATCGAGCCGCAAACCAATTCAAAAAAACACGGCTTTTGTTGTCGACACTGAGTTTAGAAGTTCTACAAATCATGGGATAGAGGACTCTTATCAGCTTATTTATTTTGTCGATGGTGGTTGATGTGTGTTTATGAAAGGTAAGCTTGTTGTCTAGAACTAGTCCCAGATATTTACAACTTTCAGACCAATCAACATCCACAGAACATAGTCTTAGCTTAACATTGTTAGATAGGAAACAAGGTTTCCTACGCCGTGTGAACCAAATAGCTTGGGTTTTTTGAGCATTAATCTTAATTTTCCATCTGAAGAAGTATTCTTCTAAATTAGTGAGAGCAGATTGTAATACACGGTAGATATCAGGAAATAACGTCCCAGAAGAGAACACAGCAGTGTCATCTGCGAACATGGCTAACTTTACGTTACTACCTAGACAAGGTAAGTCTGAAACATAGATATTGAATAAAGAAGGGCCAAGAACGGAGCCTTGAGGTACGCCATGTTGAATGCGTCTAACCGATGAATTGCAATTTTGAATTTTGACCAAGAACTTTCTATTATTGAGAAAACTTTGAACTATTTTAATGATCATGATTGGAAAATCAAGTTTAAAGAGCTTATGGACCAGTGCATCGTGCCAGACTGTATCAAAAGCTTTTTCAATGTCGAGTAGTACAAGTCCCGTTGATTCTTTTAATCCAAATTTTTCGCGTACATGATTTTTGAATCGGACTATTTGATGGTTTGTGTTATGTCCACTTCTGAAACCGAATTGAAAGTTTGGTAATATAATTTTTTCAGTGAGAATCTTGTCCATTTTTCTTTAATTATTTTTTCTAGTAGCTTACTTATGCAACTGAGCAAGCTAATGGGCCTATAGCTCTCAGGATGTTCTTTGGGCTTTCCAGGTTTCGCAATAGGGATAACTGTCGCGGTCTTCCACGGAACAGGAAAATAGCACAATTTGAGGTATAGGTTAAATATTAATGTTAAGTAATTGATGCCAACAGGGGGCATAGCCTTAAGTAGCTTGTTGTTAATTTTATCTAGTCCAGCGGATTTTTTGAATTTAGATGCTTTAATTAATTCCTTGACTTTAGTGGCATTAACTAGATAAGTCTCATCTTAAATAATTGGTGAAAGCGATAATTCGGATAAAGTATTTGACACATCAACAACAGTGTTAGCATCAATGAGATGTGCTGATACTATGTGATTTTTGGAGAAGGTTGAAGCCATGACATTTGCCTTTTCTTCTGGGGTGAGGAGGAGATCGTTTTGTACCCTAAGTGGTGGAATGCTTGTGTCTTTTTTTTCAGAATTTTTGACACCTTCCAGAAGGGCTTACTTGATTTCTCAAATGAGGAAAGAAGGGTTTTCCAGCGGGAGTTTCTATAGGCTGAGATTTCATCGCTAATTACTTTATTAAGGAACTTGGTACTTTCCAGAAAGGAATCAATTCGATAACGAAGCCATTTTCTTCTTTCGGAATTTCGTAATCGTATCAAAAAAAGAATATTATCCGGTAGCGAAGTCCTTAAACTTTTAGCAGGAAATTTAGGAATTGCAAGGTCAGCGGCGCTGGTGATGGTAGACATGAAATTGTTGCACAGAACATCCACCTGATCGGTGTTCAGGATAGAGTTGAACGTAATATCGTCGAGTTTCAGGTTATTACCAATAAAAGTTTTATATATATTCCAGTTGGCAGCAGAGTATCTGTAAATCATACTAGAGTGAGTTACTGGTTCAATACTGTTAACGGTAATAGATACTGGAAGGTGATCAGAACCTAGATTGTTGTGTGTTCTTGGCTGCGAGCAATAATTCGGAATATTGGAAAGGAACAAATCGAGTGTTGAGGAACGCCGAAGGAACCAGGGAAATAGGCGGAAAAAACACTCAACTTGGAGTTATCTAAAAGGGTAATGTCGACGCCAATTACTTCGACTAATTTTAGATGCTCGTTAGGACGCACCGAGTGAATAATACCTTTCCTAATAACAACGGCAACACCGCCATCACGTGTACTTCGCCTGTCGAAGCGGTAACACGCAAAGTAAGAATGTGAAAACGATTTATTGGTCTTGAGCCATGTCTCTGTGATAAGCGCAATGTCAACTTTTTCGTAAGTTATTGATGCCTCTAGCATTCCAAGTTATGATGTTGAGAGAATTACTTAACATGTTTGTGTAAGTATACATACTTAATAGCTAGTGATGTGATGACGTTGAATTGGTCTGCTTTTGAATTGCTTTGTCATAACTTCATTCAAAAGAGAACAGATTATGATCGTCGTTTACTCCGTTGGTTGGGAGAATATTGTTCGTAACCTGATGAGATTGTGTTGGTCCTCTGGCAGATACTTGTCCTGATGTTTGATGTTTACGTGTTGGCATTGCTTGCGGAGTTTGAGTTGGTTCCCTCGCATATGTTTGAACTGGTGAATGATTCTTCGGTGTTGGGAGTGAAGGGAAATGTGCAAGAGAAAGGTGATCGTGCGGCACTTGCTGGGGTGCTGAGGTTAGGAGTGGAGAGTGAGAGTGAGTATTTTTGTCCACACGACGATTTGGAGAGAGCCTTTGCCGTATGTCCAAGTACTGCTTACGGCTGATGCAATTTGGATCGGATGATCTGTGTGGTCCGTTGCAGTTGGCGCAACGGATTGTCGCGTCAGACTTGCAGTCAGTCGTTTTGTGGTTGCCCGAACAAATTGCGCAAAAACTTTTAATGTGGCAATGCATGGAGCCATGGCCATATAATTGGCAATTGAAGCATTGTGTTACCTTGCCAGGACTGTGCTTTTTATAGTCCCAGCGGATGATAATTTTAAACAAGCTGGGAAAGTTTCGCCTTAACTCGTTCAGTTTAATAGACTCTCGTTCTATATACAAAATGTACAAATTGGTTTGTTTTGCGGGATTCCACCAGAGTTGATAATTATAAAGGGTGGTCAAATTTTAAGGGCCGATGTTGAATGTGAACCACACCTAAACGTCAAGTTTTTTTTCTGCATTTCATTTGACATTTCTCAATTTCAGACTAACTCAATTTGAGCCATGGAAAGATACACAATCGAGCAACGCGTTAAAGTTATTCAGGCTTATTATGAAAATGGGCGTTCAAATCAAAATGCATATCGTGCACTTCGTGATTTTTGCGGTCAATTTAATCGTCCAAATTCACCTCAGTGGATTCGTCAATAAGCAGAATTGCCGCATTTGGGCGAATGATAATCCAAGAGTGATTGTCGAAAAACCAATGCACCCACAAAGAGTGACTGTTTGGTGCGGTTTATGGGCTGGCGGCATCATCGGGCCGTATTTTTTTCCAAAATGAGGCCGGTCAGGCAGTTACTGTGAATGGTGTTCGCTATCGTGTGATGATAACGAACTTTTTATGGCCCGAATTGGAAAATATGGATGTGGACGATATGTGGTTTCAACAGGACGGTGCCACTTGCCGCACAGCTAACGAAACAATTGCTCTTTTGCGGGAGAAATTCAATGGCCGTGTTATCTCACGTCGTGGCGATGTTAATTGGCCGCCTCGATCATGCGATTTGACACCGTTGGACTTCTTTCTTTGGGGTTATTTGAAAGAAAAGGTGTACGTTGATAAGCCAGCAACAATTCAAGAGCTAAAGGATGAGATAATTCGGCACATTAACGGCATAGAACCTCAATTATGCCTCAGCGTCATCGTAAATTTGGACCATCGGATGGAGGTGTGCCGCCGAGGTCGCGGCGGCCATTTGGCCGATATTTTGTTCCATACATAATTGAACCATACCAATATTATCATAATAAAAATAAATGACGATAATATCCTAAATAATTTGTGTTTTATTCAAAATCAACATCGGCCCTTAAAACTTAACCACCCTTTAGTATGCGCAACCATAGCCATCGGCACATTCGGCTCGTGATCGTGTGTTGTTATTGTTTTGACGAGTTGCGCAAGGGTAGTTTTTTCGTTTATTTTTCTTTGATCGTATTCTTGCTTCTATGGATACACTACGTAGTTAATTTACAATTCATTCGCAGTTCTGAGTAATTCGACGGGGAACGGGTGTGTACGATGAGACTACTGAACCGATTTCAAAAATTCAATATTGAAATGGTGAAATTGTTTGCTTCCTTTTATCTTTAAAAGCTCCATAGGGACAGATGATTTCTAGCGACTTAGTATACTCGTACACCTAAGTATGTATTTAACGCGTGCGAAGCAGCGGGTGAACTGCTAGTAAGTACATATGTCGACAAATGGTCATCAATTTCCTTTTCCAACCCCGAAATGAAAATAAAGGCACATATACAGACGCGTAAAAAAAAAATACCAGTGCAAAACCCTAGTTCACATAAGGTTATTTTCTTTTTCAAACCAAAAAAAAATCTAGACGCATCATAGTAACGGCACTGCGTCTGGATTATGATGTCGTCAAGAGCTTGCTCTTACCTGCGACAATGCATAGTAGCCGTAGGCACACATATGTATGTATGTATTTTGTGTCATGTAACTTCAAAGTTGCGAAAATCGAGAACTTTTTTTGAAATTGTTGCAAAAATCGAAAAAAGTAAATCCATTACGTTGGTTACAAATATCGAGGGTTGCAGAAATCGAGGTTGCAAAAATCGAGAGCGCACTGTATTTGTACTAAATAATATATAGTGTCTTCAAAGTTTGTATAAAATTTCATATCGTTCCATATCGCATTCGATAGTTGCATTTAATATAATAAACAATGTTTGATATATTTTTTGGAAGTGAAAATTAATCTCATTTTATTTTAAACTAAATATATTAACGCATAAGTAGGTACTTACATATGTATGTATGTACGTGCTTGTTTGAAACAACAACTGAAGTTAGTTGAATATGTATTTACCTTCCAAAAAGGGCTATAACCTGAATTGACAAAGCTACAATAATAAAGTTGCATGTGTATATAAATGTACGTTAATTGAAAAATAATACGTAACCTTTACTTTTATAAACATACGTATGTACCTATGTAGGTATTAAAAGGCATTCCATTCCATTTCGTGTCTGTACAACCATTACAAAAGCAAAAGGTACATATATATGCTCCATATGAGCATTGCTTCCGAATCGCCTGGAGGAGGTAGGTGTAAAAGTTTTAATATTACACAAACGAGTTTTTAACGATATCCTGTGGACAGATTAACAGAAGAAAATGGTTGATTATTTGTTTGACCAATGCAGAATAATTTTTTTTTGTTCTTTTAATAACAATGAATACCGTACCGTGGCTTTACTTTCGTGAAACGAGAAAAAAACTGTTACTCACGAAATAAAAAAGAATACATATTCAATTTTTTTTTCAAATTCACAATTTATTACTGAAAACTTGAAATTTTATTTTACTTGATGGTTCTCCTCTATTCCACGGTCCAAAGTCAATGTTCTTTTTAACTTTTTTACTTCTAATTATTATACAAGTCCTTTCACTTATGCTAAGTTACTGTTATACATGCATCTTCATGTTGGTTAAATTTGGAATTCTGTTAATAGCTATAGCTAATAAGTCAATAAGTGTGATTTCGGTTGACCATGACCAAGCAACTGTGTCTCCGAAGTAATACGAAGAAATACAATCAAAATAAGTGCAATAATGGAATCATTTTCAATGCTCTTCTTTCTCAAGCAAAACTCCGAAGTAGGTTACTGTGATAGGCTGAGGCAGGGTTGGAATTGGCCAGCTATTGCCAGTACACTTTAACCAATCAAAGGACCATTATGATATCACATGAGTCTTGGAGAAATTCTTCCTACCTACACGTTGAACCAATTGAAACTTCTGATGTAGCGTAGGAGAATTCTGACAACTGCGATTATCAGATAGCTAAAGCCGTTATAGTTGAAGGAAAAAGCTGGAAGGTAGAAAGAAGTTTCTTCTTCTTCTTCATCCATACCGGTTCTACCCTCCAGTGATGACACCTATTAAAAATGATTTGCTATTTGTTGAGAGAAATTAAATTCTTCGAGTGTTTCAGATCCAATTATGGCTAAATCTACAACCAGAACTAAGCGTCCAATTCGACAGTTGCTCAATTGCCAAACACTATATAAAAATGTATGATAGCCACAATTTCAGCAATAGTTCGTAGAAATATTTCATATTTAACGGTAAGTATTTCTAGAGCTTATAAGGAATCGTTGCATTCGCATGAGGCTAACATACATTATATTTATATACTAGAGCTCTCTATTTCACATGTTTTTAAGATGTGCGATCTTGAGGTTTTTTGAAAACTAGGTTAGGTTGAGTGGATGCCCCCGCTAAACAGGGACTCGCTAGGTCCATTGTGATACCACGTAAATAAACCGGATAACCAGCATCAGAGACCTCACATGCGGAATTTCCTAAGAAGAAGAGGGAGTAAACAGCTCTGAGTAACCGTAACGGTGTGAACCCTATCCCGTGCTACACTAAGTGCGGAACCAATAAGACCCACACACAAACTCTTGATTTTAAAGATGTCACGCCTGGCTAGGTCATTGAGGTCATCGCAGAAGTTCGCTCCTAGATTTTTCCTCCTTAGCCTTGATAGGGCAGGGCAGGAGCAAAGAAGGTATGTGATCGTTTCTTCCTCCTCTTCGTCTCTGCAGATTCTACACAAATCGCTAGAAGGGACACCTATTCTCATGGCATGTCTGCCAATTAGACAGTGCCCTGTAAGGGCTCCTATTATATTTCTCATATGTTTTCTATTCACGGGCAAAAGTCCTTCTGATCTCCTCAAATCCAGATTAGGCCAGATCTGTTTCGACAGAAAACAAGTACTGATATTATTCCACCTGCTGGTAGCACTTCTCATAGCCTCAGTATCAAGGTGAGATTTTATCGATTCTATAGAGGCAAGCGGTTGCCCTCCATTTTCAGAGAGGATCCGACTCGCGCAATCCTTTACTAGTTTTTCCGCTCTGCAGTTGCCCGGAACGTCCCTGAGTCCTAGAACCCAGCACTGGGATACGTCGCATCTGTCAGCGATTTCATTCAGAGACCAGCGGCATTGCTTTACCAACTTGGATCGTACTGTCGGTGATTCCAAAACTTTTATCGCTGCTTGACTTTCTATGTATAGTACAATAGCGCTACCATTTACCGCGTTAATCGAAAGCCAAGCCGCAGCTTCTCGATCTGCCGTAATTTCGGCTTGAAATACACTACAGTGATCCGGCAGTCGTTTGGCAATATTTAAGTCAGGTGTTTTTAACATGCGTACACGTATACCCGTGTCTATGGTGGCGTAAACACGTGAACCGAGAGCTCTATTATATACACGGTACATGAACATATGTATGTTTACATTAATATGTTTACATTAATATGAAATACACAAAGGACCCTTTCCATATAAAGCACAGTTAAAACGAGAATTTCCACACAAATATGATATGTATCGCAAATTCTCAACGAAAACACTCCTGTCGAGTAATTTCTTGATGACAATGTCTTAATACATAGTTGGTACCTTGAAGGAATTGCAAATTATTTTTGTTGTTGTCGAGACTCGATATACGTACATAATTGATTAAATTGTGAAGAGTTTTCATCCCTGCTTTCAATCTTGATAGCTTTGATCGACAATGCAATCTTAACAGCACTTTCAAACTAGGCTCGGTGTGCGGTATTGTTCCGCATCCTTCTTGAGTCTTGGTAGAGAGTATGTACTCACATCCTCGAGTAAGACAATGAACCAAGACACACTGCAGAAATCGTCAGGCTTTGCTTTATACCGAGCCGAAACAGTTGCTCATGCTACCCTAATCGCCGGATCAATTGTGCATCTGAGGCATTTGTTTGAAACATGGGATTTGCTGGCATAACATATTCTCCAAGAACCCACTGAAAAAGAAACATCCAGACTCGATAAATCTATGTCAACACGACTGGCGGAAGTTCTAATGCGTAAAAGATAACCAAAAAGCTACTGAAGTACACATACTATACAAATAAACAAACTCGAACAATTGATTATTTGCATTAAATTCTTGATTTTAACGCAAACTTTTCTGATGAAAACTTCTTTATTTAGATATCGTCAAATATAATTAAAAAAGAAAAAAGACTTTCAAGTTTTTTTTTATTTCTTATAATTAGTTAATCTAAGTGCTATCGGACTGATAATTTGCAGATGAAAAAAGATTTCTCAATTGGCATTCGCTGATTATAAGGTTCGTAAAGTTTTTTGGTAGGAATCTTTGAAATCGTTTGAAAAACTGCAAAAAAATTGGATAAATAATTTTCTCAACACCTCTACATTTGTGTGTATAACTATATCAAACGTTATATAAAATTATTTTAAGGCGATTGCTCATTCAATATTTTACGGTTGCATAAAACAAGTTTTTGATTTTCAATCCTACAAAAAATCATCCATCAACTTAATACCTCCAAAAACTGTTTCATCTCAAATAAAGTTGTAAAAATGTCACATTCGCTATCACAATTACGTACGACATTAACCACTAACAAAACAATAAGATATCAACGCCCAAAAGCAACATCAAAAAACAATAAAAGTTACGGAAAATGTCACTTCACTTTACTATTCTAAGAAAAATATCTGTAAAGAGAAATATATGTATGTGTGTACTTACCTTACCAATCGTATATGAATGCATGTAAATGTACATACAGTGTAACTAATTCTTCGAAACCCATAGAGTGTGGATCTAGCTAGGTGACGAATGGTATGTCGTTAATTTTTTATTTTTTATGCATCGGATAATAAAGTGTCAAGGTAATGCAAGTATACTCCCTTGTTGATAGTTTACCTAAGACAGCAAATAAACAGATTAAAGTGCTTTATAAAGGTTATTTTTTGTAAGAAGCATCAACTTCATGCAACGATAACTTTATACACGTAAGTAAACAAAACAAGCTCCTAAAGAATATAAAGCAATAATTCTTCTTTGCAAAGAAATTGGTAGTCAAATTGGCAAAGTTAAGGTTTACTTTGACTGTACAACGAACGGATACGCCAAAAGGCAAGGGTCTACGACGACAAAGAAGATACCTTCTAAAATGGTCATGAAAACTTTACATGAAACAAAAGTAATTTGAAGTTGAATAGTTTTCTTGGAAATTACTTCTTCTAACTAATTGAAATGTCAAAGGATTTTCAAAGCAACAAAAAACGTTTCATGAACAATAGCATGACTACTCAAAGCGGATTCAAAAAGGAAAGGATGACAACAAGGACTTACCTAGGGTAATGACTTTCCGTGATAAATTGCCATAAATGCACTCGGCAATGAGTCCATCGCCTGGCAATAGACGTATCGTGTTCGTTAATCTTCTGAACTGCTGATAACTTGGATCGATATTAGTGTCATGTATAGAAGGAATTAGTTTCTTCTGACTATGGTGCCATTAAAGAAAAATGCTCCAAGGAGAATTGTTTAACGGAAATGCGATTTATAAATATTTCTTTTTATTTATTTATTTAATTTATATTTTACAAAAATACGAAATAGGGCAAACATATACATAAAGCATGCCTGCCATCTGCTTATCCAATGTTGCTTAAATCTACCTGGCTCAGCTCGACTTCGTTTCCAATTAAATGTGTCTGTCTGCATCATTACCGCAAATATACCGACGCCCTGTCGGAGAAAACGCATACTGTGTGCAATCTCCAATGCATCGTCCTTCGGAGATCACATGTTTCTGTCTGGGGATATAATGTGACGCCAACTTTGGTCGATGCCTGTGTGTCGATAAATTGAGGAATGCGAAATTCTGGAGGAACTAGCACAGAGTGATTGTTTGAAGTGTCGGTATTGGACAGAAGAAGAAAGGTTGCTGCTGGGCATGTTTTGCATAGCTTATCCAATCGAAATGATTATAAATTTAATGACCGAGGCAATATGGGACTGTTTTGAGTTGATGTTGGGAATTTGAATCTCATAAGCAAAACCGCATAGCGCAGTAATAAAATTATTTTATTACCTATTTTCGAGTGGTCATTTTAATCGAATTGGAAACAATTATAACTTTAAATTGATTAACATGATAAAATAACATACATACCTGTTTATATATGCACAAACACACATTATGTATGAATGCTGGTTAGAAAAAGATTGCATAATGAAAATTTCAAATGCTTTGCAGAAAGATGTACATATATAGCTAAGTATAAAATTATATTTCTTTTTAGTGAATTATTATTTAAATGTTGATATATGTAAGCCTAGTGTAAAATTGAGAATAATAAATGGTATTCAAAACTCGGCGACTGTTATAATAATTCAGGTTAAAATATTTATCCTTATAAATTTATATTGTAATTAATTACATATTAATGCACTTATTAAAATATTATTTTATTATTGTTCGGGAGGGTTGTTCACACTTCACAGCCCTTGCCACTGCGGTTTCTGACGAATCCTATTGTGTATTCCCTAGTGTTCCTAGATGAATTGTTTCACTCCAGAAGATGTAAGGAAGTAAAGGAACTTCTTTGGGAGGATGGCAGCAAGTTATTCCATAGGGACAAATCCACCGCCGAGGATTCTCTTTCTGAGTTGAAAGAGAGCCGGGCATTCCATTAGGATGTGTAGAGGGGTCTTTTCAGAGTATACAGCTTGAATCTGTTCCAAGGTTCATGCTATGTTGGTGCTTGTTTAGGCGACAGTGACCGCTGAGGAGTCCAATTAGTGCTTTAAGGGTACCCCTATCGGGATTCACAATGAAACTACATTTTCTTTGTGACGGTAGAGGGAATAGCAGTTTTGAACATGTTTGCCTTAGTGTGTTGAGCCAGGCTTCTCTGGATTCTTGCACGCCAACACCTTTTGCATGTCTTGCGAAGAGTCTTGAAGAGTGAGAGTTTACTTACCCCACAGAAGTGATCGGGTCCAATGAATTTTGTTGACGAGCCGCCTTTTGCCAACGAGTCGGCTTCTTCATTACCCGCAAATTCACTACGTGCAGGAATCCAGTGAAGGATGACCATGTTCCAAGCTTCTGCAATTACATTGTGGGTTTCGAGGACTAGTTTGGATTTGACGACAAGCGAGTCGAGCGCTTTTAGGGCAGCTTGACCGTCTGAGAATGTGAATATGACTTTCCCCATAAGAGGGTTGATTCACTCTTACACTTTGATTGATGGCAAATATCGTTCCTCAATCCATGTTCTGCAACTAAATCCACAGACATGTTTTCAATTTCTTTTTATCCGAAATATTTTAGTAGAGTTTAATTTATATGGATAGCAAGATTTACATCAGGATATGTTGAATATGATGGTAGCTCTTATACATCTTCGTACTCCACCCATCAGTAGCACCTGCACCAAAATGCTAATAGCAATCAGGTAAAATACCAATTGCACCAACAATTAAGGGACTACGATATCCAAACAACCAAAATAACTAGCAAATGTATGTGTCCATTGGAATGTTGTAAAAGAAAGTTTTTGTAAACAGGGCGCAAAGATATACCGGTAAAAAAAACAGACAAGTCACAGCACCAGATACAAGCACCAGTCTAAGCAGTTTAGAAGTCCGAAATCGAAGTACAGTACCGCTTACTGTTAGCCATGATACGTGTAACCACATCAACGCTCTTCTAACGCTAGCCGAAGATGCAGAAAACAGTTGTTATAATAGTAGCGTTAGCAGGTGGACTCAGTTCCAAACAACACTTGGGCAAGAGTTAAGACAGTTCCCTTTTTATCTCAAATGAGGATCAGCTCAGGACATGGAGAGAGCATTTTGCAACCATGGTAAACTACTGACAGCGTGTTGGTCTTAAGCTCGAATAGTCGAATGACGTTTCCAAAGGAACAAATTCTCCTAAACGCTTCAGAAATGTTGACCCTAGAGATATGCCATGGAAAAACTATTTCAAAAAGAGCACAAAATACTGCATACTTTTATGCTTTCGCGAATGACAAAATTCATTTAAATTCTTATAAAATTCAAAACATTTTTGGAATTCAAAAAATTTCTTTCATTCAAAAGGTTTTGATCGTCGTGTCAGAAAACGACTTGGCTGGATCATCGAGAATTTCTTAACATATCGTGCTTTTTGAGGGGTTAATTAATTATTAACTTTTTTGATTGACGAGGTTTATTATCGATAAGCTTCAAAAGGGAAACGCGACAGCTCTGTATACGGTTTAAGAACCGCAAGTGAATCACACTGGTGATTCGCTGAGAGATTACTACCGTGCGTTCGAGGGTGGGTTGTGAAATAATCTTAGGGGATATAAGAAGAAAGAATCGGTATTTCTTTTAGGATTTCTAGATATCCAAGCGGATCAAAAAATATAAATGGTAAGCGCAACAGCTCGTAGAGGGCCAGGGCCTATGTAGCTTCTCGTAACCATTCATTCTGTGCGTGTTATATTTTTCGCACGACTGCAAGGATCTACCTACACTGTTTTACTTCTGACTCCGAACAGTGAATATTCTCTTGAAGGTGTGTCATTGTTCTGCTATGGCTCGAACGGATGTTCTCTTGCTTAGCAGTTCAACGCACTAACTTCTTAGTCACAGTGACCACAGAAATAGCAATTTCGTTGCACCTACTAAACAAAGATTATTTTCACATTCCGAACAGCAAAACAAAGACGTACAGTTCCTTCTGCTTCATGATACGCTCCACTGATGTAAAATATTTAAATTGGAAGAAGTAAATCCAAAGCAATGCCTGATAGAGATACCTAACCTACGTACAAGTATGTTATATACCTACATACAAATTTTCTTTTGTTCCTCTTTTGCGTAGGAGAGGGTTATCTAGTCCCAAAAGTGTTGGGTTAAATAAAGTTTACAGAGCATAACTTGAATTTATTTTTGGCGCTGGAACAATTTCAGAAAATATTTACATTTTTATTTTCAATTTACTGCATTTATTGTTGTTACCGCATTCATAGGGATATTGCCCCGTCTTATTCTTAGTTCTCTAGTTTCAATGTTTTCGCTCAGATTGCAGATGCGTAGAGCATTGTTGAGCTCAAAACTCTAGCCAGTAAAAGTCTCTAGAAGGTAGCGATGTTGTAGGGGGTAGTGTTTTCGCTTGTTATCCGGTGCGTGCAAGTTCGAGCCCGGTCGGGGTATAGCAACATCCATCGAGAAAAACGAACAAAATCTGAATTTCTTTAACCACTACACCAAAAAGGGCTTCAATGGACCTAAACGAGTTTAAGTGCTTCTGGGATTTGGAAATTTCCTTTAAAAAAAAAATTATATAATTCACACAGGGCTAATGTTGGTGTAGTGTTTTTTTTTACAAACTCAGGTGAAATTAGGTTTCAGACTTCATTTTGAGAGTGGTGACAAGCTATGATGTTACCCATTAACAGCTACACCAGGCTCGCTTTCTAAGACTGAAGAGGATTAGAAATTGTATTGGAAAAGAGATTTTTTTTTTAAATTCAAGATACAGTAGATTTGATGACAAATTCAATTGGTATAGATGTTTTTTCAGAAGCTTTAAGCCACTGATTAATCAAGTTATAACTCAGTATGGAGCAAACTTATCCTGTTCTATCAGATACCACTTAATTTGTATTAGCATAGCTTTGTGATATGACTTTTAAATTGAGTTTTGTGGACCATGTAGAAGAGTTCAGAGCAGACAGCCAGTATAAGTGCGCCATCTTTTGTCATTGAGTCGACTTTTTCATTCTCAGCTAATACGCAGAATACCGTGTAATAATATCAATGATTTTCTAATTGTTTTTGCATTTATTTAACCCTAGAAAAATAACGTGTGCCTTGGAGGCGCCTGCTACATAGATATTTTGCTGTATTTTTTTGGTAAGGATTTATAAAATCCTACATAACTTTCTTATAAATAAAAAATAATAATATATATTTGTGTTTTAGTTACTTATTAACAATGTAACAATTTATTGAAGTTCTGAATAATTATTTAAATTTGTAAAATAAATTCGTTATTAAAATTGTGCTCCTCTCGGGTGCATGTTTATTTTTTCAGTACTCTAAAATAAAATTATCTTTCTAGGGTTAAAAAACCATAATCTTACCTTTTATTTGAATGCCCTTTACATGCTTATCAGCAGAATGTATTCTTGAATTAAGTACAAAGATAATTAAGTAAACCTTAATGTGCATTTGTAGATACGATATTGTTAAATAATGTAACACTTCAAAATAAAAGATTTACTCCAGATAAAAACTTGTTCTAAAAGACATAACTTCGTCAATTGCTAAAAAAAACTTACATAGGTACATACATACATAGATTTAGATACCTTGCATTGCTGTTAAAGCAAGGCTAGTAGTGGAAATAGAAATATCGACAGCCAAAACCGGAACAAAAAGAAGAAGTACTTTCATGTTTTATTCGATGAGAGCGCACGATTTTAATTAAATTTTGTGTTAAACTTTTTACTGAAATAGAAAACCGCCTGGGGACAAAAACTTTTTTTCCATTAACTCATGTTTTGTGGTGTGCTATGTTATTCTGAAACCCCCATTTCGGGTAATCAACATTGCATGTCTATGGCCCTGCATTCGTTTTATTGGTGTAGTAAAAACGCCTGAGAGAATTTTTTTTGCAACGAATTGTCGTTGATATTTTTTATCATTTCCATCAAAGGGATTAACCTATTTGCAAATGATAGACTACAGCGTATACTAATGACGTGAATGACAAAGAAAGAATTTGTTTTTGTGAAAATCCTAAAAATGGTACTTACCAGCATGTACTGTGCACATTATGTAAAGGTATGTGCAAATGGTTCTTAATAAAACGTCGAAAGAGGTTAAATTGAAATGAATTAGTAGAATTCTCAGTTAGTACATCATATATGCTTGTGACAACCACCATCCTCAAAATTAAGATTTCTGCAAACGCAGAATCAGCAGTTAGTTATACGAGTAAATCCTTAAAACTTGTAGTAGTATTTGCATATACATACAGAGAAAGACTGAGAATGAAAATGAAGAATGCGATTCGACTATAAAATCTGAATATGATATAAAATACGTCGTTTTTATGATTGTAATTTATACAGATTTGGCAGTTGTAAAAACATATATATGTTTGCTTTCTTTCAAAGATATCTTCAATTACTTTTCTAAAGTTTCAATACGTATTTCAGCAATGGCGTGGAGAATATTAATTTTTTCACAAAACCCTCCGCAGGAGACTAATTTTTTAGAAAACCACTGACACGGTGATTGAGTTGAGTCAAACACATCCACATAACGAATATTGCATTCATAACTTCTTAAGCACGAGTGAATTATAAAAAAAAAAAAATCATGTAGAGTTAAAAATTACTGCAGACCTGTCGAGGAACGATACAACGTTAGTTGATCGAGTTGATATAAAATTCTCTACCAGAGATATAATAGTAGTTCCCGCAAGAAATCCATCATCTAACCAAAGTATTTTCAGCGTCAAGCTATGAATTATTTTTTTTAACAAAAACTTTCTAGTTATCTAACCATCCTTTCCCAGGTCATACTGGGAGGAAGATGTATTTCAACAACGATGGATGAAAAACCAATGACGGGGTAGGAGGAGGTACAACTATAAGGCTGACGAACTATCCAGATAGGGATCAACTATACCCATTCTACCTTCACCGATCGCTACAGGTAAACTTAAATTTAAGTTGGATGCTATCTGAAGAACAAACCTAGGTGGTGCAATGTGTCCAGTGACAAAACAGATTTGAACAAATTTGAAGCTGAACGCTCTAAAATTGTATTTCTTTCAATAGATTGCATCTTAAAGCTATTGTATAATAGGTGGCATCACTGAGCACTGTCTAATGAGCGTCCACTCAAAAGATTTTTGTAGAAGCTGTATAGAGGAATAAGAAAAAAAAAACTATTTTCCACCTTCTTTGTACCCGCTCAGCTTTCTCCCGCAAAGAAAAACTTTACTAAGGAGCCTTATGTCCCAATATGGACACAAGATGTAATTTTGATAGAATACACATATTTTTAATTAAAAATTTTAATTTTTGTATGGATTCATGAAGTGTACATAATAGGGTTATGTATGGAATAGCAATTCGGGTAAATGGCCTCCATGGCTTTGCTCACACACACGAACTCTTTTGTCGACATTTTCCATAACAGTTTCGCATAAATGTGGCTGAATTTCATTGGTACAGCGCTCAATTTTCTCCTTCAGCACGTGAGTGGTCGTGGGCTTGTTGACATATACCGTAGACTTCAAAAAACCTCAAAGAAACAAGTCCAATGGCGTTAAATCACATGATCTAAACGGGAAATTACACGACGAGGAAATAACTCATGCAGTAATTGAATTGTTTTCGTGGACTGTATGTCAAGTGGCACCTTCTCGTTGAAACCACATGTCGTCCACATCCATATCTTACAGTTAAGGCATAAATGTATAATCATGCTCCATTAACTGTTATTGCCTGACCAGCTGCATTTTCAAAAGAAGAATAGTCCAATGATGCCTTCAGCCCAAAATCTGCATCAAATAGTGAAACGTTCTGGATGCATTTGTTTCTCAACAATCACTCGTGGATTCTCTGGACACCAAATTCGACAATTTTGACGATTAACAAAGCCATCAAGATAAAAATGAGTATAATCGCTGGAGATGATTTAGTTGGAAATCTTTCTTTATTTTTAAAATATTGCTCAAAAATGAAAACACGTTGTTTTTTCATTTAGCTTTCCATTTTTAATAACCCTAAACTGTCAGCTGTCGCACTGTATTTTATTCTTTTCTTGGCTACAGTTTACTGCGCAAATGACGCAAAATTCAAATTTTGCATCAATTGTGGGACATCCTTTACTATAACGACCTAGGGGATCTGATCGAAGTTGCTAGAAACCTCCTAAGGTTCATCGTAAGCTTCAATTAGTTTAGCGAGTAGAAAGGAGAATATATGGAAGATCCAAGTGGCAGGCAGCCACTTCAAGCACAACATGAATGAGAAGCTAGGCGCTAGTCGGGCTGCCGAGCTGCCCAGCCAAATATATGTTTATTTTTTTTTATACAAGTATGTTTATGTGCATAGTATAAAATAGTCATAGTGCATAGGTATAAGGAGATTGATTTGAAATGTTAATTCATTTAGGAACGTTTACCATTTCTATAGTAAAAAAGCCGTAAAAGAAACCTTACCCTTGACTTTTGACATTGCCTTGAGAGAAATCATATTCATTCATATTCTTTGATAATATAATACACGAACGTTCTTGGCAATAAGGTCATCACTAGAAAAACATAGAGAGCAAAAAATGCTCATATTGCGCTAAACATACATCAACGACTTACATTCTTTCTAACGCTTTGTTTTATGGCGGTGGGGTGTAATTTTATACCTGGTTGACAGAATGAGGACAGTGCTAAAAACACTCACAACAAAACATTCCCTTAACTGTTGCCTACAAAACAATAGTGGGTAAGCACCAAAGCACAAGTATGTTTTTATGAAATGTGCTATCGTCGGGAACCGTTTGTCGCCCGTTTATAATGTTTGAATGGAAAGTTGTTGCCGAAAAGGATTTCTTTAATGTGAAAATAATGTGTAGAGAAAGTGCATGAGATTCTTTAAGAAAAGCATGACATAAATACACATCGTCTGTGTTGTGCTCAATTTGTTAAATGGTAGATGAAAGTAGTTTGTTAGGATAACTGCAGGAATAAACTGGAATATCGTACATACTAATTTGAGTTTTTGAGCTTTAAGGATACCATTACAATTTTCGGTAAAAAAATTTTCCGAAGCACTTATAAAGGGTTTTTTTTATGGGCTGGATCAAGGTGGCATACGACCCGTGCCGAGGATCAACCTGGCTGAGGGCCCATAAATAGCTCAGTCGCGAACGGAGTATCCGGATTACCTGGCGACCTCCGGATTAGCCAGCCTTATCTGTGTACTGCGGATCTCTGCGACGGACGGACTTCATTTCTCCGCTACTCGTGGGAACCGCTATGAACTCTAAAAAACATTTAATAAAATCAAAAACTTCTGAGACTGGTGCTCGTAAAACACCTTATCCTCGCTGTGATAGATAAAAGCGACATTGATGGCAGCATCACGATGGACAGATGGAGGAAAGTGGAAGTTGGCCTGGCAACCACTTTCCTCAAAATGATAGCAGACCATCCTGGTCCTGCTCCCGTCTGCCGTGATGCTAAATGGCACCAAGGTCACATTAATTTGGTGCTTTAACTCTCCGAGTCTATAAAAAAGACGAGGAGGACCTTGAAAAAGAGGAATCCGTCCCTTCTGACCCTACTAACACTTCGTCGAAGACACCGTTGCCTATGGAGGTTAGTAATATACCGGCCCCTAGTGCAACTGCAGCTGCTTCACCCTATACCTCGGCGGTCAGTAATACACCGGCCCCGAGCACACTGGTTAGCGCAAAGCCGGCCATCCCTCTAACCCCAGATCTGGTCGTCGACGAATTAACACTGTCCGACCTTGATCTGTCCAGCGGTCTAGACAGCCCCTCTGTCTCTGACGTACTATCAGAGTCGGACGCGGAGGAAGCTGACATTACGGTGGTAGAGGTCTCTGGACCTAATTGTAGCAAAGATGCTGCGATTAGTTCAGATTAACCTGCACCCGTGGTGGAACCAAGAGATTAGGACCTCCCGTAAAAACTGCAGGCGAATTTTTAACAAGGCCAAGCAGTCTCGCGATACTTTAGACTGGACCTCGTACAAAGAGGCCCTGAAAGCTTTTAAATATCTAATAAGGAAAGCCCAGCGGAAGTCATGGAGACTCTTCTGCGGAAATGTGGAAGAGATCTCTGAGGTATCCAGACTTCGCATAATCCTATCCTCCACTCCAAGAACTCCCAGTCATCTGAAGAGAACTGATGGCTCTTGGACCTGTACAAACACTGAACCCCTCAATCTTTTGATGGACACTCACTTCCCTAGCCGCTGCATGGCAGCTAATGATCTCGGATCTCCCCCTGCAAGGTCAAAGCCGTGTAGCTCTAATATCATAACTAAAGGGTGGTCATGGTGTAGTGGTTGCATCATCGCTTGTCACGCTGAAGGTTCCAGGTTCGAATCCCGATGTCACAGAAATCGGTCAATTGCGAAAAAAGCTGACGTCAACTCTACTGTATAGGCATAACACTGGCAGTAGGGTAGGCAATGGCTTGAAAGTGTTGATCGTACTAATGACATCGGGATATTCGAAAGAAATACTGCGAATTATAAGCAATGGCAGCAATAATTCTCCCCAGTCATTCTGGAAAAACCACCCTCGGAGCAAAAAGACTGAAACCTAATACTACCTGAGTTTCAAAATCACTACACCAACACTAGCGCTGTGTTAATAGCATCATAAGGGTTTTCATAACCCCTTTAGCGCTATCGAATTATAAAAAGAAAAAGAAAAAAAAGAAGACAGAATCATCTGGGCTATACGCGGATTCAAACCATTTAAGTCTGCAGGACCAGATGGCATAATACCCGCTGAGCTTCAGCACACAATGGATCTTATCCTCCCTTGGCTAATTGTCATCTTTAAGAGCTGCCTAGAATTAATCCACATCCCCAAGGTATGGACGGAGGTTACCGTGGTCTTCATACCGAAGGCAGGCAAAAGCTCCCACGTAAATCCTAAAGATCTGAGACCTATCAGTCTATCATCGTTTCTCCTGAAGACTCTGGAGAAACTTCTAGATATTTACATTCGCCACAGCATTGATTCCAATAAGCTGCCGGCCGCTCAACATGCGTACAACAAAGGGAAATCGGTTGAAACGGCCCTGCACTCGCTTGTACGCACCATTGAAAAATCCTAAGACTTTAAAGAATACACTCTGGTGGCCTTCCTGGACATAGAGGGAGCTTTTAACAACGTTGAACCAAGGGCAATTACTGGTGTACTCTCAGGTCTTTGCATTGAAGCATCGATTGGCGCTTTTATAGGTCAGTTTCTTACAAAAAGGACTATAACCTCCAAGCTGGGCGATGCTACAATTCGGAGAACTGTGAGCAGGGGCACACCTCAAGGGGGGGTGCTCTCTCCTCTTCTTTGGAACCTAGTGGTCAATGGACTACTAGTAATACTGGAAGAGGAAGGCTGCAATGTAATTGCCTATGCGGACGATGTTGCTATAGCTGTCTCAGGTAAAGACCTCAGTACGCTTAGAGACCTCCTGCAGAATGCTCTCTCTAAGCTAACAAAAGACTAAAGAATGTGGCCTCGGGGTCAACCCCCATAAAACAGAACAGGTCCTCTTCACTAGGAAATACAAAATTCCCCCCTTCGACCCTCCTCAACTGTACGGTACTAGTCTGGTACTCTCAGACAAAGCTAAATATCTGGGTCTCACTCTTGACAAAAAGCTCAGCTGGAAGCCCAACATCCTCGAGCGAGTAAAGAAAGCCACCACAGCTCTGTACTGCTGCAAAAAAGCAAAGGGAAGTAGGTGGGGCCTACAACCGCGTACAACTCACTGGCTTTACGTATCTGTTATCAGACCAATCCTAACATATGCTGTAATTGTCTGGTTAGAAAGCCTCGGACAAGGCCACCAATCGTAATCATCTTTGTAAAGGCCAAAGATCGGCCTGCATAGGTATCAGTGAAGCACTCAGAACCACCCCCATAGCGGCTCTAGACACTCTGTTCCATCTGCTTTCTCTTGATATTTACAGTAAACAAGTGGCAGCCAGCGCAGCCATACGTATCAAAGAACTTCACCATTGGTCCAGCCTGCGGATTGGACATTCCACTATTCTGAACGATTTAGAATTCATTCCGCAAAACACCGACTACACCCTTCAACGACTCATATTTGATAAAAACTTCGTTACCACTATCCCTTCCAGACTTGACTGGGAGGATGATTTTGAGCTCCAACGAAAAGGATCCATCTGCTTTTACACAGATGGCTCTAAAACCGAATCGGGAGTGGGCGGGGATGTATCCTCTAAGGATGTGAACGTAAACATCACTTTCCGTTTGCCTGACCATTGCAGTGTCTTCTAAGCCGAGATAATGGCAATCAAGGAAGCCCTATCGTGGCTGAAGTATAATGTACTATCTTCTCGGGATATCACAATTTTTACTGATAGCCGGGCCGCGATAAAATCCCTGGAATCTGCCGCCTTTAACTCTAAACCAGCCCTAAATTGTCGCTTATCTCTTAACGAGATGACTGAGCAATTCAAAATTCACCTCATATGGGTGCCGGGGCACAGAGACATTCCAGGCAACTGCAAGGCGGATGAACTCGCCAGATAGGGCACAACTCTACCAATTCTTCCGGATAAGGGGAATTTAAGTATGCCTCTCGCCACCTGCAAATTGCTACTCAATAGAAACGCGATCAATATCGCTAAACAAAGATGGACAGAAGGCAGCACCTGCCTCATCACCAAGCAGATTTGGCCAAAGCTGGATCTCAAACGCTCCTTTTGTCTCATCAGACGAAATAGACTGATAATAAGCACCTTAGTGGGTGTCATTACAGGACACTGCACCATTGGCAAACACGCCTACAGGCTGGGCCTCCTTTACAATGACTTTTGCAGAAGTTGCATGGATGAGGAAGAAGAGGAGACAATTCTCCATCTACTTTGTACATGCCCAGCCCTTTCAGCTCGAAAAAGAGCACATAGCAAGCTCCGGTTGGTTCTGCGGGTAGTATTTCTGGTGGAATACAGATCCTGGTGGTATCACAATGGACCTTATCTGGTCTAAGTGAGGCTGCAGCCTGCCACTCCTACCTACCTACCTACCTATAAAGGGTTTTTCAATAGGGACATAACAATTTTGTATTTTTATACAAACGAATTTTGCGTAAAGATCTTAGCCTACACCCTAACAATATCAAATAAACTCAAGAATTGAAGTCTCTTGGTCATTTGAAGTGCAGAAACTTCTCCGATTGGGCTCTGCAAAAGTTTGAAGAAAATCCTGAATTTATTCGAAAAATCATCTTTAGCAATGAAGCTCAATTCTGGCTTAATGGCTTTGTCAATAAGCAAAATATGCATTATTGGACAGCAAGAAACCCACACGTGCTTCAAGAGACTTCATTGCATCCACAAAAAGTGACCATGTGGTGTGGATTTCATGTCGAAGGTGTGATAAGACCGTACTTTTTCGTCGATGAAAATGATCAATGGAGTTCGCTATCGTGTCATGTTGGAAGAAAATTTTTGGCCAAAATTGGATTGACTTGACATCAGTGATATGTGGTTCCGACAAGATGATACCAAATGGCATACAGCTGGTCAAATAATTGATCTATTATACGACCAATGCTCACATATGGTTGTCCCGTGTAGTTCAACATGCAGGCAAGCTTGGTGGATATGATTCGGGTGTTTGAGAGGGCTTGCCTTAGACCTTGCCTTCGCTTATACAGAAAATTCTATTCCAATGAGGTCTTGTACAACAAAGCAGTCCTAATCAGATTGGACAATTTCCTAGTGAAGCTTACTCGAGGCCACATTGAAAGAACAATGAATTCAGTCAACAACCTGATCTCTGGGGCTTACTATCTCATGTACTAGAAGAGAGTGCGCCTTAACGGTTATCCCCCCAGAGGCTTTTTTGTACATTGACCAGTGAGCTCTGATCCAGGATAGGTTAGCGGTGCCGCTAATCTTCCATGTTGCATGGACAACTGTGGAAAGGCAACTCAACTACGATCGAGACGTCGTCGTTGAGAGCACTAAGTAGCGCCTCCGGTTCAGTAGGTTGGTATCGGAGTGCGATGTAAGGGATGTTGGATGATATACTATAGTGGTTGTCAGAAATAGAGGGAACTCCCCCGTCTAACCCTCTCGATCCGGGGTAGCCCACATAATTAGGCCAAGCTTGCCATGGCCGTGTTATATATTTTAGGTAGGTTTAGATAGGTTTAAGTAGTTTTAACAAAACGCAGCACAAAAAAAAATTGTAATAACAAAAAATCTAAAATTACAACAAAAAAAAATTAATAAAATATTGAACAATACAAAAAGTAATTAAAATTAAACATTTAAAAAAGAAGTACGTTTTGAGTTACGTAATAAATTAAGATAGGTTAACACTCTAATGCCTGCAACCGCCTATAGGCGGCGTATACCTTTCGAGTCACCACATATAACTGTATTATTTTATGTCAAATTATAGATTATTTATAGTCTAAAGATTGCGCTGCGTATTTGTGTTTGTCGCGTCGCTGCAAACAGACAAATAAATATTTTTTCCAAACACCTTTTTCACAAATAAAAAGTTTATAATAATTTTAGTCAGATTGATTTGGAAAAAATATCGGTGAGTAGTTGAAATATTTAAATTCCCTTTCACTCGTCTAGAGGCGGGCAAAGGCATTTGACAGTAATTTTTTTTCATGTGTGTCACTACGGAATCAGTGCTTTTGCCAGGTATTTTCAGTGGACATCGTCGACACCGCCATTCCTGAAGCCAAAGAAGGCTTATATTTCAGCTGCAGATGTTAGTTGCGATAGGGTGGGCCACTGGTGCGAATTTTACGATCGAGTGGGCAAAAAGACGTTTTAATTGCCAGGATTCAACCTTATTGCACCACATGCAACTTGAACCGCTGCAATTTAACCACCAAATCGTGTTTCCGTACGTTCCATCAACGATAATGGTGCTTTTTTTGCTTTTTTATTTCCTTTTTTATGGATTTCGCCTCTTTTCATTCTATAAAATATTTTTTCCATATGCAACACCTATTTATTTTGTTTGCTCCAAAGATCTAAGCCCGCCTGAAGGCGAGGTGCAGACTTTTAACTCTACAAAGTGTTAAGTTCACCAAATTGAAAAACAGACTTCAGCTTGGATCTTCTCATGTGAATTATAGTCTTTACTGAATTATTGACTCAAATCAAAAAATAACGCATGAGGGTTAAGGTTTATTTTGAGGTAGTTTTAATTTAATTTTAAGAAAAATAAAAGTACAGCTACTAATTTTTTTTAAAAATTAATTTTCTAAGCTTTTTTTAGTAGTTAAGTCTTTAGATTGTATAAGTAAATTAAGTTAGGTTACGTCGAAAGACATAGAATAATAGTATTAAGTTTCAAGTGTTTTTTATCTAGCATGTAAGAAGTAATGAAATACAATAATAAAAATACGTTAAAAATGAAATGAAAACTGAAGGGGAAAGTATCGTGTAGTCTTGAGAAATTATGCGGTCGAATGGACCCCGCTCATGCGATTTAAGGCCGTTGGACTTCTTTTTATGGGGCTACGTTAAGTCGTTGATTTATGCCAACAAACCAATAACGTTAGTGGAGCTCAGGAGTAATATTGAACGCGAAATTGCGAGTATTTCGGCCGATATGTGTCGAAGAGTGGTGGAAAATTGGCTCCGAAGAATCGATCGCTGCAAAACCCGTCCTATGGACAGCGCTACTTCCAATTTCAAGCTATAAGTGCCATTTTGGCCTGTCTGAATTTCGCCCCGCTTACTCACCTCAGATGTTAATTCGAGGCCTACTTATTGATCATGTCTTTTCCCATTCCCCTACATAGGGCAGAGAAAGGTTTAAGACCCAGCTATTTCGTTGGCACCTTTTGGTAACCCTGACTCTCTCCTTATCGTTCATAGGCATATCAAGGTCCCTGATCTAGTTTTTTACAAGATCTTTTTGATCGTGCCGCGCTAGTGCCATTTAGCCAATATGCTGCAAGCAAAGTAACGTGGTTGATTTTGTTTTCTTAACAAATAAGTTAAGCAGCAAGATTCCCGGAATTATTTCCATTGTACATGTTGATGCCGTGTGTACAGCGACTATGAGTCTAATCCACACCAGTCGATATACCCTATCCAAACGCTTCTTAGAGGTCAATTGTGACGGGTACTACCAACATACCACCGAGGCATAAGGGATAATTGGTTTAATTATCATTGTATTTGTGCGTTCCGCATGCCCACCTGATTGAAGTTACCCACCGCTGCCCACACACCTTTTTAAACTGATGTAAACCTTTTTGGTTTAAGGCTCTTCTTTTCAACAGAAAACTCAAATTTTTTTACGCAACCCTGTTAATATGGGTATAAAATGAAAGGGTTTGACGAGTAAAATGCAATAAACTATGTGACGTCTTTCTAAACCCAATATGGCGGATACCCTTTTGTTTCACAACTCTCTTGTATCACATGAATGGGCTCGCAGACCCTGGGTACACCCTGTTGTTATAAGAGCGTTGCCTCTATTGGGACTCAGAAGAAATTGACTGTTATTATCTTCAATTATTGTGGAAACAGAATTCATTAAATCTTATAGAAATTGGAAACAACCACAAAAGGAAAAAATGGGAAATAGTTTAATTTATTATTCATTTAATAAAAAAGTCCAATATATAATATACATGCATGAATGTAGGTATACTTAATATTTTACCTCGAAAACAAAGAAGAATTTGGTAGAATATGTAAATTGTTGACCTAAAGTTTCTTGTCGCGAGGCTTGACGCGGGTCTTTTTTATAGGAAGGTGGAAGGCATCGTAAGCCTTTGTATGGGACTTAAACCCGCACGCCTGTACGCCTTTAGATACAGTACGTTTATGTACGGTTTTTGTCGAACTCTGCTTTTGCCTATGAATAGTGAGCGAGTTCCGATCATTTAGAAACAAGGATACACATATTTCATATTTCATATTTATTTATTTAAAAATAGTTTCACAGTAAGATTATCATCTCATAATTTGCGAAAGGCTTACAAAAGAAAAATTCAAGACTCGCAGCAACTAGTAAAAAATCCTGTTTATCATAGTCGCAGTAAACATATTGATATTCGAGTACACTATGTACGAGAAGTTTTTCAACAAAATATTATTTTACTTAAACATGTTCGTACAGATGAAATGATCTCTGATATTTTAACAAAGAATTTAAGTAAACTTAAACATTTAAAATTTTCTCAAATGTTCGACTTAAGTTTGTAACATTTTAAAATACATATATACATATCTTTATATACTAGTTCAGTTTTAAGGGGTAGTATTGAAGTACGAACATGAATTAGAATACTTAACATTAACAACAGCAACACTGACTAGTGCTTATATACAATCATGTATATACATAACATTTTGTATAAATAGCTACTGAATTACATTTTTCCTCTTTGCTTGGTCGTTCAATAAAGTTTATAACGTTTAGAAAAAGGTGTTGTGATTGTGTAAGTTCTGCAACAAACATACCCATCACAAATAAAAGCAAGCTGCGAAAAAAACGGAAAAACGTCCCACAAACGATCATGATTAGCGATCCCTACGATGTGGTGCTGGCTGAGTTGCGCAGGTCACTTTTCTATAAAAACTAAATAAATGGCTGTTAACTAAGGAAATATGTAATAAAATTAGCCTATGTGCTTATCCTAGACATAGACTAACTGCTCACGAAGTTTCATCCAAATCCGTTCAGCCGTTTAGGCGTAACGGAGGAGCAAATGTCCAGACATTCAAACTTTTACACTTATAATATTAGTAGGATCATTTAAAGATAATCTGTTTAAATTGAAAAAAAGAAATATGAGATCAGAAAAAAAAACATGTTCTTCTTTTTACTATCTACATTTATAAAAACATTAGTTTTTTTTTTATATATTTTATTTTAAAATTATTTTAATAAACTAAATTACCTTTTGGTTTGTTATTGTGGGTCTTGGATCCACTTAATCAAATCTGTAACAATGTCACCTTACACTAAGCAAAAGTATATTCTGGCATGATGAGTGACATCCAACCTCATATATTTACATTGTATGAATGTACTAGCTGTATCCATGCTCGCCTTGCTTCGCCCCGCCTGAAGACCAAGAAGGGGTCTTGAACGCGTTAAGTACATACTAAGATTTATACTATGTCACTAAAAATCGTCTGTCCCTATGGAACTTTTATAAATAAAAGATAGCAATAATTATTTAAATAAAAATGAATTTTTAATGTGCAACGTTTTTAGGACGGACTAAAAAGTAAAAAATAATTTTTCTTAGCCGCATACAAGTTCAGATTCCTAACTCCATACAGATAGTCCTGAAAATTGGTTTTTGTGAATTTTTGTAATAGCTATGAAAATAATTGTAAGATTTAAAGCAAAAAGCGTGGCGCAAGGTAAAAATGAGAAAAGACTCAACAGTTCACGTCATTTGCAGTGCAATAAAAAGTGCGCGCCACGTTTTTCGTTTTAAATCTTACAATTATTTTCATAGCTATTACAAAAATTCACAAAAACCAATTTTCAGGACTATCTGTATGGAGTTAGGAATCTGAACTTGTGTGTGGCTAGGAAAAATTATTTTTTACTTTTTACTCCGTCCTAAAAACGTTGCACATTAAAAATTTATTTTTATTTAAATAATTATTTTCTGTTTTTTAGCCTTGCATACTAAAGGGTGGTTAAATTTTAAGGGCCGATGTTGAATGTGAACCACACCTAAACGTCAAGTTTTTTTCTGCATTTCATTTGACATTTCTCAATTTCAGACTAACTCAATTTGAACCATGGAAAGATACACAATCGAGCAACGCGTTAAAGTTATTCAGGCTTATTATGAAAATGGGCGTTCAAATCAAAATGCATATCGTGCACTTCGTGATTTTTTCGGTCAATTTAATCGTCCAAATTCACCTCAGTGGATTCGTCAATAAGCAGAATTGCCGCATTTGGGCGAATGATAATCCAAGAGTGATTGTCGAAAAACCAATGCACCCACAAAGAGTGACTGTTTGGTGCGGTTTATGGGCTGGCGGCATCATCGGGCCGTATTTTTTCCAAAATGAAGCCGGTCAGGCAGTTACTGTGAATGGTGTTCGCTATCGTGAGATGATAACGAACTTTTTATGGCCCGAATTGAAAGATATGGATGTGGACGATATGTGGTTTCAACAGGACGGTGCCACTTGCCACACAGCTAACGAAACAATTGCTCTTTTGCGGGATAAATCAGTGGCCGTGTTATCTCACGTCGTGGCGATGTTAATTGGCCGCCACGATTATGCGATTCGACACCGTTGGACTTCTTTCTTTGGGGTTATTTGAAAGAAAAGGTGTACGTCGATAAGCCAGCAACAATTCAAGAGCTAAAGGATGAGATAATTCGGCATAGAACCGCAATTATGCCTCAGCGTCATCGAAAATTTGGACCATCGGATGGAGGTGTGCCGCCGAGGTCACGGCGGCCATTTGGCCGATATTTTGTTCCAAACATAATTGAACCATACCAATATTATCATAATAAAAAGAAATGACAATAATTTCCTAAATAATTTGTGTTTTATTCAAAATCAACATCGGCCCTTAAAACTTAACCACCCTTCATAAGACGAATGTCGCATACTCTATTCTTATTCTCAATTAATTTTCACATAGTAGGCCGTTAAAAATAAGCAAAATACAGGTGGCAATCGTCTTCTCGATCGTAGTAGCCATACCACGAAATAATTAATAACCATTATAAAATTTTCATTAGCAACTCTGAGTGCAACCGTAATAGAAAATAAATTTTGTTTACTCATTGTAAAATTGTTTCCCAAAATTACTCAATCACATACCTACCTATGTACATCCTTTTTTAAGAAAATCATGAATGAGGGTGCACAACAATAAAATATACACAATCTAGAAGCCAAAAAATAAAGAATTATGTTTCCTCTGCTATTACTCCCTTCGCCGATCCCTCATCATACACATGAAGTGGTTGCTGCGGCGACGAAAAGGCAATAAACAAACAATCCGGAAAAAAAGGGATTTTATGATCTTTGGTAGTATAAAACAAAAATAACCATTCAAAAATTTGCATTGGCAACTCAAACACTATACACAAACCGCCAGAAAAATAGAGAGTTGTGCTTCGTCTGCTATTACTCCCTTCGCCGATCCCCCTAAGTGATAAATCTGAATGTGCGTCAGAGTTGCCAATGGACATCTGAAAATTGTCATTATTTTGTGAAAACGACTGTCGGAACCGTCACGAACAGACTGAAAGTGAGTAAATATTGCATTGTCATCCAGTTCTGACCTATGCTTAAAATTTCAAGTCTCTAGCTCATCGGGAACTTAGTTAAAAATCTGTTGCAAGATTTTTACCGAACAGACAGACACCAAAGCGAACTAATAAAAACGTTTTAAAATAATAAAAAGTGTCACCATTCCAATATTCAATTTTTGAAATCCGTAGAAGTTCAACAGATACTTAAAGATCCATCCAACTAAATCATCGTTCACCCCCGTTCCCCGTACCCTTACGCAACTCGGTAAAACTAAACAACACACGTCACAACGATGGCTACAGTTGCACATACTAAAGGGTGGTTAAGTTTTAAGGGCCGATGTTGATTTTGAATAAAACACAAATTATTTAGGAAATTATTGTCATTTCTTTTTATTATGATAATATTGGTATGGTTCAATTATGTATGGAACAAAATATCGACCAAATGGCCGCCGCGACCTCGGCGGCACACCTCCATCCGATGGTCCAAATTTTCGATGACGCTGAGGCATAATTGAGGTTCTATGCCGTTAATGTGCCGAATTATCTCATCCTTTAGCTCTTGAATTGTTGCTGGCTTATCGACGTACACCTTTTCTTTCAAATAACCCCAAAGAAAGAAGTCCAACGATGTCAAATCGAATGATCGTGGCGGCCAATTAACATCGCCACGACGTGAGATAACACGGCCATTGAATTTCTCCCGCAAAAGAGCCATTGTTTCGTTAGCTGTGTGGCAAGTGGCACCGTCCTGTTGAAACCACATATCGTCCACATCCATATCTTCCAATTCGGGCCATAAAAAGTTCATCAACGACGAGCGTGAGAGGTGCAATTGTTGGGCATGACGACGAGTTTAGGTGGACGGCACTTCAGCCACACTATCGCGAACAGCAGCAATATTTTCTGCAGTACGAGCTGTACGAGCATGCACTGGTGTTTTCACATCTCCTACAGACCCGGTTTGCTCAAATTTTTCCACGATTTTTCCGATTGTACGCACATTGGGACGATTAAATTGACCGAAAAAATCACGAAGTGCACGATATGCATTTTGATTTGAGCGCCCATTTTCATAATAAGCCTGAATAACTTTAACGCGTTGCTCGATTGTGTATCTTTCCATGGTTCAAATTGAGTTAGTCTGAAATTGAGAAATGTCAAATGAAATGCAGAAAAAAACTTGACGTTTAGGTGTGGTTCACATTCAACATCGGCCCTTAAAATTTAACCACCCTTTATAAATCTGCAAACTTGAATAGTCGGTATCTTGGCCCGTATTTGAAACTGTTTGCTGAAAGTGGAGAAAACTGGAGATCACTCACCAGAAAATGCAAATAAATGAAAGAAAACTACTTCATTTGTTTATTTAAAAGCTTTTTGTTAAAAAAGTTAAATTTTGTTTGCCTATGTTTGCCTATTCATCAACTTGAAGTATTCTGAATCTATAGGAAAAAACTGCATTCAAATCCGTTAAGTAGTTTCGGAGTTTTTTGCGTTACACACATATATACTAATAAAGCAATTTGCCTTTGATAAAAGTAAGTGATAAGTCAGAATCAATAATCTATTGATTAAGTATCAGCTATTAGTCAGTTCCACTGCCGTCTGCTAGGGCTAGGTGGTTGAGGAATTATACATATATATATATTTTTCTTGTATTGCGTACAACTGCTTACAAAATGTTTAAACCTATATTATGACTCAACGGATAGATAATTGGATATTATCAAAATATTCGTCACTTTCACATTTAACATATTTGCTATAACAAAAGATTTCATAGGACTGGCATGTCCACACACTTGCCAAAGCGGTATTTATTTTACGTTGAAAAAGTGCATAATAAATGATTTCCGTAAAAGTATAATCCTCCCCCAAACTTCTTGAATATGCACTTCAGCCCTTTTGGAATAAAGATGACGAAAACGTATAAAAGTGCAATGCCACGGGATGTGTGAAATCAAGATCTGCTCTTTTCGTTTCTTATTTGAGTGCAATTTCAAGTAGTATTTAAGATGCCTTTTTCCATATCCTTGATTTTCTGCTTTCGTATCATTTCCTTAAAATTGTGTTCGTTCATTTTTTATTTTTTATGTTGACACTCTTTTTTTTACGTTAATAATCGGCTGAAAAAGCAGGGTTCTTCCGTTGCCCGTACTTTCTTCTCCCATGCATTCATGGATAAATGTAAAGAAGAATTCATTAAATATGCAAAAGTATTCCACTTTATGTGCTGCTTTCTTTAAGAGTTTGCTTTGCTGAAGGCCGGTATTGGTCATTTAAATGTTTTTAAAATTAATGGAAGGTAACTCTTGTATAGAACGCCACACAGGTAGTTCTCGATTGAATTATTTTTTTCCAATTGGAATACATTAGTATCTTTGACACAAATGAATACATAAGTAAGTACAAATACAAATCAATGTGCTGCTTAGTACTTCCAAAGCTATAATCATTTTTTTCTAAAGGTTACGATTTACCAAAATACTCCTTACTCGTAGGTATGTGGAGATAGGCTGCCCTCCCCTACATACCATTTGTTTTTATCCACGTTTGACCTCAAGCTATCACCGAAAGATCTCGGGATAGGATACTCGTGGACAAGTGAAGTGAATTTAGTTACCAATTTTATTGAGCAGTGAAGTTATCTATTACTTAATTACCGACTAATGATGGCGCTACAAGCCGGGGAAGACTTGCGCTTCCGGCTAGCTCCATCTACAGCCCACTGAATTCAGTTTCGTACATCAAGTTGGTTAGGGTCCCATCCTACTGCTTCTACTGGTGTTTGGAGTCAAGGACTATCCGGCTCAGGGCGCTGCAATTAATCCGCTGTACATCCCAGTCGTTATGTCTGAACTCTTTCAACTAAGTTGATGTCGCTGATCAGACCATACAGTTCGGCATTGTATTCCGTCCTACTTAGACAAACTCCCTAACTTCCTCGAAGTTATTTCTGTGTAGGATGAGGTTCTGTCCGAGACGTCTGTGTTGGGTATCTTCGCCGCATCACGATATTATCATTGACAACCTTATGTAGTAAAAAAGTTAAATTAAAATAAGCATTCTTTTGAAAACATTGAAAAACAACGTTCTTTAACGACGAGATAAATTAAGATTTAGGCTGAAGGTACAAATCGGTAGGTTTGCATTGGGTTATTGAGAGATATAATCAGTTCATTTTGGAAGTGTACATATATCGTTCATTTCCATTTATTTGTTAACTAGCTGTACCCGCAGCTCCGCATGCGTTAAATTATATTAAATTTGAACTTGCCGGTAGACTACATTAACCGCTTTCAAGGCACTTGCTCGATCAGCGACTTGGGACTTGTTGAAAGGTATGACAAGAAACCTTGAATGTGAACCCCACTCCTCGCCAACTCACCAGCTTTGAATTTAGAACTATTGAGCCGATTTTATTTACACATATACATACCCAGCGTAAACAGAGATCGTGCAAGAACTACACACTGGCCAACATAATAAAACGGATCGTCATGATTTAACAGCGTGAGTGTTCAGCGCCACCTATCGGAAAACTTGAACTTTTTTGGTTTACATGTACTTCTCACTTCATCAAATTGTCATTTTATCGCATTTGAACGCCATTTTCTCCCCGATTATACCACCTTTGGAGAGGTTAGAGGGGAATATTTGAAGGAGTCACCATTTATTGGTTATTAGTGCAAAAATTTCTCTAGCGCGTTCTAATAATGAACAGCGCCACCTGTTGATTTTGTATGTACTAAATTTTATACGCTCTATAAATCTAACCAAAGTTTTCTAGTTTTTTTCTTTAAGACAATCATTCGTGGCGTCTTAAGGCCTTTAACCCGTAACTTTTTACTTTTCTAACATACAAAAGTAAATTCCAAAAATCTTTGAATGACGATAACTTTTTTTTCCGGCATCCGATTTTAATAAAACAAAACCTATATTATCCAAATTATGCTCTGTCCACCTGTGAAAACATGCAAATCCGTTCAGTAGTTTCGGAGATGAGCTCGAACAAACAAACGGACAGACAGACAGACAGAAAAGAATTCTAAAAATCGCTAATTTGTGTTCTATTACTCTTCTTTAGTCACCCCCTTTCTTTTTTACTACTTTTTCTTTAATGTACAGACACACCGGGTTCTACTGTTTTATTATATGTATTGATGATAATATGAGGCGCTATACATACATACATATATGTATATTTACCTTCATGCTATATGATTGGTATAAACTTAACTCCCGACAGGAACACAAAATATGGTTAAAGGAGCGAACTCGGACATATGTCTATCGTTGTCGCATCCAATATTGACTGAACCAAAATCGCACATACCACTCATATGCCCGAGCTGCCATATCAGTTTCCTAACACTACTATAGCACTAGTACTGAAGAGTAGAATACATATTCCTGGGTTCCTCGAGGAACCAACGGTTTACATTGGTTTAAAGGAATACAAAACTCTTCAATATTTTTTACACATTTTTACATAAATTAGCTAAGTCCATTCTAATATTTATTATCAAAAACATAAATCTATAAATGTATTTGCAATGTCACCCTCTGATGCAGTTACCCACAGTGGTTGAGGGAAAAAGAAGTCATTGCTAAAGAGACTTTCTGAATGAGAAGTTTATAGACGTGTTCGTATTTCCGTCTCCAGACGTAATAAAAAGAACTGGCATACAGTAAAATAAACCACTCGTTTCCCTGACGTGTACGTTAAACTGACAAAGAATTATTTTTTCTTTTTTTTCTGAATAATCCCTGGGGCTGATTTCCTTCTCACTTTCTTTTATTATGTATTCATCGGAGAGTACTGCGAAGTAAATCCCTCATTCTACATGTACCTATTGTTAGATAAAGCGACGGAGCTTTAAGGAACTGATGCTTTAAAATGTCAAGAACTCAAGACAAATCAATTTTGCCTTGACAGATCATCAGATATCTACGTATGAATTCATTTCACGCTATACTCATGAAAACATTTGCAAAAGTTTCAGCCAAAACATCTAGTGCTTACTTATCTATATTTGAGTGTTATAATTGCAACTGAATTTTAAATTTGGGTTTTATTTTAAAGTCGCTGTAAGTGATATGCATATGTAAATATCGATCTTTTGTTAAATACAATTTAACCGGACTAAGTTGAGACGTAAAAACAAATTTTAAAGAATTTCGAGATCATGGTCGCATTAAAAATAAATAAAACAAAAAATTGGCAACATATAACATTAACTAGGTTCGACAAAAGTACCTACTCAAGCGCAGCGGTATTAGTCGGAACACCTTAAATTTATTGAGCTTTCAGAATCGTATTATTAATTGCAATTGGATGTGGATGTGTGTATCTTATTTGCTATTTATATGCTAGAATATATCTGTATGCATTTCAGTCACTCAAGTCTTAACAACTCTGCTCGCTTAGCTCCAAGGACCTTCTCGTTATTCATTTTCAGAATTCGTTTACTGTTGACATTAGTATCAAAAAGTAAGCCATCAATAGTTTGTACTCGTGACGAACCAACATAAGTCATGCCAAGTGAAAACTTACTAGAACCAATGTCAACAACAGCTTTCTGAAATCTAAGACTTTGAGAGCGATTTGTCAAAATTAACAAGACTGCACAGAGGAAGCTCTGGTGGTACCATGTTCATAAGCATAAGCAGTTGAAGGAGTGCCCTAAATAATAAATGCAACTTTTCGCAAGATCACGTTCGGCGTTTTCGGTAGTGCGGTTGTTATTCCTTGACTTTTTGATGTTCACGCGTACATCAGCTTATTTGGCTGCAAGTGTTTTTAGCAACAAATTTTACTAAGTAAGATGGACACAGACCTTTGGCCCCATGTATTTTGAGTTACAAAATTTGGGCTTCGTCACGGCCCGAAGATTAGCTAGATCTTACTATGTTCAAAATTTCAGAGTATTATAAATTTCAAATTATTATAATTTGAAAAATCTGGCGCGATCGATAATTGTCCACCCAAGTATAAATAAATATATATATCTGTTCATCCACAAATGTTACACACATGAATATATTTCCATCTACCATAATTAAGTCTATGAATAATTATGAGAATCAATTTTATCAAAGAAATATAACGATTATATCAAAAGCACTCGCGCAATTAAATTGCATTTCAAACTCAAACCGAATTATCACCACAAAACAACCCCATTAAAGATATTACGTGTAACAACTGCTTCACACAGCATACAAGGACCTTGAGTTCTCCTAGAAACTCACTCTGTGTTCGGAAAGCATACCGCATTCATGTAATGTGGCTACTTACCATAATAATACATGTATGAAAGTGAAATTACGGAATCATTGTGTATACAATCACACATCGTTTTGAAGCAATGCAAAGAATATGCGGAGTAAATACTAAACGATATTGGCCCAATCGTCCGGCAATTTATAATGGATTATTTGCCAAACATAAAAGATATGCAGTTATCCTTTTGACAATCAACTTGCTAGTCTCATCATAGAAGAAAGAAAGAAAAAATCCCACTGACACATGATTGACACATGCTTACAACTGAATACGCCTATTCAGAACCTATTGGCAGCAGCAGAATCAATATTTTGCAGACCTCTCTTATCAAATCGTCATATTGCCTCATATTGCCTTTTATAACCAGTGCATGTGACAGGTGTCAAATCATATGTTCGGAAAGAAGTCTCAATTGATTTAAGCGATTTGAGATAGCATTCAATAAACTTCTGCTTCTACTACTGTCCTATCTTAATAAGTAAACATATACGAAACATAGTTATTACATGGGCACAGTATACACACATACATTTATAGTTGGTATAATTTCACGCATCCAATATTATTTGATGAATTTTTTATGATGCTGGGCGTAAAGTTAAGCGCTCGTTATCCACCTGAAAACACTTATATAAACTTTTATTCGGGGTGCGAAAAGCGACGCATCCTCACCTGAATTGATTATTCCAGATTAAAGAAACATCGAAAACAACTTACACATGAGATGGAAGACGTGATATACTTGCTCCTTTAAAGAAAGAAAGAAAAAAAGAAGAAATGCTTTGGCTAGGAAAATGCTGAGTTTTACTTGGCAAAACATTGTGTATCGGTTGCCAAAAATAAAAAATAAAAACAAAATGTTCGCTAAAGAAAAAAGGTTGTCACTGAAATATATAGTTCTTACCGCTCGGTGTTCGATTTAAAATATAGTGCTTGGCTGTGAGGAAGATTTAAATAAGCAAAAGATTTGCAAACTTGTTTGTAGGTTGTTTGTATTTTTATCAATTTTAGAGAAAAAGGTAAACTTAAAAAAAACACTAGCACTTTGGTTTAAATTTGTATCTCCACATTTATCGTATACGAATTTCCTCGTGTTTCTTCGTAACTAAGGAAACAACAGAAATATATTTGTGATGGCTCCAGCAATTGGTTATTATTCAAAAATGAGTTTTTTTTTATTGAGATCTAGTTTGTCTGGTGACTATTAAATAGTATTAAAGTAAAAAATAAAAAAACGGTATCGACATACACCATATGGTGGATGACGGTGTCAAATAAAAAAGTTACAAGGTGCCTTTGTTTTGCTTATTCATGATATTTTTTCGTCAAATAAAATGCATTTGAATATGTATAACATAAAATAAGAAGATATTGAGAGGGATAAAAATTAATATAAAAGAATAGTAGAGAAATAAAACAAAGTGCCTTCAATCTTGGCATTTGGATGGTATGTATTTTTGTTTAGTTTTTATCATTATGTTCTCATGAGGACTAAGAACTTCAAAAAGAGTGATTGATTGCCGCACTATAGGGGCTGAGTTAGGTCAACAACTGTCGGGTTCATTTTCAGAGTCGGAAGCCAAAGAACAATTGTGACTCCTAACTCCTCCTGTCTTCTTCCTAACCCTACAAATCTTCGAAATCAGGACATATCGCTCCCTCGAAGCTTACTACAAGCACCACAAGAAGGATATGAATGAAAGCCGAATTGCCTTCTTTAACTGGGCAACCAGCATAGCTGCTTACCATCCGAAGTGAATAATGTTCTAACGACCGAAAGTCCAAAATGGTTGGATGAGCCCACGCCGGCCTCAAAAAACTATAAGGTGCACATCGCGAGCATTTCGTCCTGCACACACACCAGGCATTTCCTTAAAGGACATTTTGATACGCTTATCTAAAACAAGAGCACGGGCATTAAGGAAATGAGAGGAGAGACGAAAGATATACCGATGCACAATGGTTTCAAATGCATGCGGATTGTATTGATGAGGAAACATAGAGCTAACTAAAGGTGGCGCTACAGTCCGGGGTGAACCTCGGTCTCAACCAACAAGCATTTCCAGCCAGCTCGACGTTTAGCTAGCTTCCTCTAGTTTCGCACGCTAAGTTGGTTGAGGTCCCCTTTCACTTGCGTGCGCCACCTGAGTCGTGGTCTTCCTCTACTGCTCTGTACGTCGTCGGGGGTGGATTCGAAGATTTTTCGGACCGCAGCATTGCATTGGTTCCATTCGCTCTATATGACCCAGTCACCTAAGTCGTTGGACTTTCTCTTTTTTGGCTCCACTCACTATCTATGCAGAGGGGATTTTTTTTTTTTTTTGTAGATTAGATTAGTTTATTTATTAAGCATGGTTTTGCTATTTACATTCAAAAGATTAAAGTATAAATTACAGTTTGAACTTAACCTATATATGTATATACATTAATATTTATTTATGCATGTGGAAATTTACATTTAATCCATATATCCAATAATATATATATTTTTTTAATCTATTGAAGATGCCTTCGTTTTTTATATTATATGGCATTGAATAGTTTGCAACCTTTGTAAACAATACTATTTTGTGTTATATTCTGCAGATATTATAGCACTCTACAATCTTCCTGGTTTCTTAAATTATATAGCTGTGTATCTCTCATATATGTCAGATGCTTCTTTATATACTTTGGTAACAGATCGTTTTTGATTTTAAAAATAAGACATTAAACATTTTAAACGTTTAGCATTAGTGACTACATTTCAAAATTATTCTCATTGCCCTATTTTGCAACCGCTGAAGCCTGGTAAACATATATTCATAATGCAGATACAAAATGTCCATGAAGTTGGCCCCGCCATTTTGGATTTTTTGAAAAAAAAAATGATGTGCTGTAATGTGCTCGATGTGTGCTGTAATGTGCCGCAAAACTTTTTTTTTAATTCAAAAACTAACTTTTATGGGGAGGTCCTTTTTTTAAAGTGAAGTTGGCCCCGCCATTTTACTTTACCAAAACAAAAGGAATTGTGCCGTAATGTGCTCAAGATGTGCTACCTTGTGCCAAAAAAAAGAAAAAAATCGCCTTCACGGATTTTACAAGCGATTTTTTTAATTTTTTTGTGAAGTTGGTCCCGCCATTTTGGATTTTTTGGAAAAAAAAATTATGTGCTGTAATGTGCTCGATGTGTGCTGTAATGTGCCGCAGAAAAACTGTAACTTTTATGAGGAGGTCCTTTTTTAAAAATGAAGTTGGCCCCGCAATCTTACTTTATCAAAACAAAGGGAATTGTGCAGTAATGCACTCAAGATGTGCTGCTACCTGCACAAAAAAAAAAAAAATAAAAATTCAACCTTACGGATTTTAAAAGCGATTTATTTATTTTTTTAAAAGTTGGGTCTGCTTTTTAAAGTTTCTGTAAAAATCTATATTGTACGACAATGTGCTCAAGTCGTAGTGTTATTTGCGGACAGAAATCAAAAATCAGGAATCAGCTAGGTTTACAAAACATTTATTTTCAAAAAAAAAGTTCCTTTAGCAGTTGGCCCTGCCTCTTGTTGATTACAAGGAAGTATGAACTTTATAACGAATCAGAGTTTGAAAAAAGACACTTACGTACCGTACCTTAGTGTTCGGTACAGTACACTCCCGAAAATAGTACATATACCCAACACCAACGCTATTGTGTATATTGTTATTGTGCGAAATGAAAAGGAATTTCCTGAAGAAAAAGAGGGTAATAACAGTTGTTCTTTAAATAAAATCAAACTTTGTCTACCTGCTTGTGTAGATATCTTCACATGTATGCAGGGTATTTCTCATTAAAAAAAAATTATGTTCATGGCCAACAAGCTTAAATCTTATATGTGTAAGAAAGCGGCACTATTTTTCTAACAAAATACACAGGAATACATACGCCACCGTCTAAAAGCAACTTTACCACCGCAGAATCAAATTTGCATACATATTATTTAATCGATTACCATACGATATTAGAGTAATTAATATACGGAATTTATTTTTAAATAAAGTCAAGACATGGCTGTTTACAATGGATAGTTCTCAAGTCAAACGTTTGTTCATTTACACTGTCTAATATATTTCTTTATTTCTTGTTTTACATTTTTTTTTTGAATTTTAATTGTTTTTTTCTGCAAATCTTTATACGAATTTAATCTGATTTTTCCATGTTTTTGCTTTTCACTTTCTGTTTTATTTTACATGTTTTTGTTGAAACCCCACAACTGTTGTAAATTTATTAATCAAATGGGTCATTCTCCACTAGCCTTAAAAAGCTACAGAATGACACCTATTATTGTACTTTCCAAATTTATATCTAGATATGTTAAAATGTATCAAACAAGCATTCTTGGAAATAAAATAAATGAATTAAAAAAAAAAAAATTATGTACATTCATCTTCAACCGAAATTAAATACCCATTCCTAACAATTTCCAATTACAAAGAATATTCAACGCACCCGATTCTTTTTTTTGTTTTCATACTACGCATAACGACAAATGCCACCCACTTAATTGCCAAAATTTTCCAAACAAAATACACAGGAAGTGTGTCTACGCAAATGTCGAAATTAAACCTAAGAAAATATGCATCCATATCTACTCATAAAACAAATATGCATCCATATGATGCATTACGGGGCCAACTTCATGGACATAGATACAAAATCATGAACAATATTAAAATTGCAGTTTAATCATTGTACTATATATATATTTATAGCACTTATTAAGGAGACTCTACTTCGAATTCTGTTTAAAAAACCATTTTTTTCGACACTTTTTAATAATGTAGTCCACGTGTTCATTAAATGTTTATTTAGAATCAATAACTAGTCCTAAGTATTTCTTTTGTTCAACCTGGTCTATAAATTCACTTTCTATACGGCGCGCCGCGGCGGTTTAGATTAATCCTATTTTTTCTGATATGAAGATTAGAGCGTCATTGGCAAACAGTGCTTTCTGGGAGAATTTAAGTTCACGTCAAATATCGTTGATGTATATGATGAACAACAATGCTCCTAGAACGGATCCTTGTGGTACTCCGAGCGTAGTTAAAATCCTATTCGACATGACTCCATTTACTTTGGTTTTTGGTTTAGGAATGGCTTAAACCACTTCAATTCACTGCCGCTGAAACCACATCCTTCGAGTTTCACTTGTTTCTGTCAGTTGTTTCAAGGGCTCTTTTTAAAATCAAGGAAAACAACCACTGTCACGATATCTATCCCATCCGTTTCCGCTGTTAGTTGATTTGCATTCATTGTATATGGCTACTATTTGTCGTTTCATTCTTTGTAGCCTTTCACTGTACCATGTATTTATACCGCCACATATTGCTTTTGTGCAAATTAAAGTTTTCATAATTCGCGATAATTAATTTTGTAGTATACTGCCGATTATGTTGGGGTCATTCTCGCGATTTGAAGGTATTGTACTGGCTCTAAGCTGGCTCATAAATCTATTATACTTAATGAATTCCATTTCCTTGGCTCCAACGTTCTTCGCGATTGCCCTTCTAAGATTAAGTGTCATTACGAGGGTTTCGTTATCAAGCCAATATATGTGTCTAGGTAGTAGATTTTACGTAGATACATAGCGCGTTTATGTGTCTCGATAAGGAATTACATCGAGTCAGACTAAACCCGTCTAAACGGATATTATTATCCTCAATATTATACGTTATGTGAGTCTTCAACATTACTAAAAAATCAAACGTTGTATCATAAACAATCGAAAATCACCCGAAGAATTTACCTCTCAAGGCAGCCAAGCGCACCTTTATCCATTTTTGATAAAGTCCATGCCCCTGCGCCTTAAGGTTTTACATATAGGGTCAATTTTGTTGTTCGAGAGAGGGCTTTGCTAGTCAATTGCCTTCTAAGCCCAAAGAAGCAGCGATTGGCAGGAGCTATTCTTCGTTTGATCTCAGCGCTGCTGGTGTCTTTGTCTGAATTGATAGCGGAGCCTAAGTAGACGAAGTCCTAAAATACCTCAAAGTTATGTCTGTCGAGGTTAACGTTCTAGACGTCAGTGTTGGCTGTGTAACACAGAGCTATGCATATCATTCAACATTTGTATTGTACGGCTTAAGAACGAATCCCTGAATTTGGTAGTACATACGTCCAAAACTAGGTGATGTGCATTCGAAGCATGCCGTGACTGATTGTTTCGCTAGAGCACTATTTCCGAAAGAATCAATTGAACAGGATGAGACAGGAAACATTTGTTCGAGTGAGTCAATTGACTTTGCAACGTTTTTGTCACTTTTAAGATTTAACGCACGTTTTTATATTCTATCTGGAATGGGCTGGACAGTTTTCGGAACATAAGACCAGACGTAAACGTTGTACTCGAGCTTTTGAGCGAGTTAATGACGTGTAGATTGAAGTCAGATCGGAAAAATTTAAGTATTAATTTTAGCCTTTTAGGCAACCATTCAACATGACAAGGAATCTTCTCAAATGATTTCTATAGCAGCTGCAAACACTAAGAGAAGGAGGTGGGCATCCTCCGCCTTCTATTCGCGGTTATTGCCTCAAAATGAAGCTCTATTAGAGACCATTCTTCTTCAACATTTTGTTATAATGTAGCTTCAAATTTTTTTTGTCCTTAGTGCTCTTAGTTTAAGTTCAAATTTCATATACGGGCATCTGACAGTCTAAGGGTTATGAAATTGGGCAAACAAACTAGACAACCGTGATTCTACTCTGTTCTTTTCCTTTTGCGATGCAACTCTAAAAGTAAATTAATGAACGTACCTAACACACAATTACAGAATCCAGTTGTAAAATAAATCCAAGATCTTATTATTAAAATAAAGATTTTCTCTTCAGAAAATAAACATGTGTATATGTGGAAGGCATAAACATGTATGTATGTATCACGTGGCGGATAAGTTTTTAACTTATGTATTGCCTTCACTTTCATAAAACTGGTATTCATAAATTTCAAATGTAATTATAGTCCCTTGCTTAACCTTTTAACTACTGCGACCTGAGGTCTAATCTCTGCCACTGTTCTCCTTTTTCCAACTTTCCCAATTATAACTGCAAAAGTGCAAATCCCTATTACACTAGCTTTCCTTCTACTCGCGACCAAAGGCCACTCTTCACTTTCTTTCCTTTCTTTTTTTTTTGTTTTTTGGAGAAAAGAAGTGTATGTCGTTTGTTTCTGCTATACAATACAACAAGTCAGTTTTGTATGTGTCCAAAGTTAAAGCACTTATTTTAAGTGCAATTCCCAACAAGGGGAATACACATGTGATAGAATAGAAAGTGTACTCCTTGCATGTGCACATATGTACACACAACACAGTAATTTTTGTATTATTTTTCTTAAATTGTAATAACAATCTATTTTTTAAATAAAAAATTAATAATAATATATATACAGTAATGCAAAATAGGCATATGTTTACCTCACTTAATCCTTTACTGATATTAACAATAATAATAAACAGAAATGCTCACTAATCGTATTTGCGTGTTTTCCCCTACTTGTGGTTACTAACGATTTTATTTTCAGATAAATGTTATCAATATGAATGTTAGAAAAAGAATCACCTACATATAGCATGGTATAGTACCTATAACGCACCCACAAATTGGGGAAATAATTAATGAAAACAATTGAACATGCCAAAGCCAATTATTACGTATTACTTGATGTCGTGCGATATGTCATATCTGGATGAATAATGGATTATAGAAACTCTCATTTCTCATCAAAGTAATTAAAAACAGGCAAAAAAAAAAAAAAACTAACGAATACTTGTGTCGGTAAAAATGTTCACCGTAGCCACAAAAGGAAAATTGAAAATTTACCACCAACCTACCTTTGTTGAAGATAATCGTCCTCATCACCGTGCGTTGGTGTAATCTGCTCCAACAACGAAACTCATTTATACACAGAGAGAAAGGACAGGTGGAATGAAACAATGCTTGGTCCCCGGCGTTCATTCATAACGAAAACGTTAATTGTACTGTTTATGTATATGTATGTTCATAAACGGATTTTGCTGGAGTATGAAAACAATGGGACCGATACGCATTTTGGTGAATACTGTACTGAGGGATATGTCAGAACATGTAGCAAACCTCTTTAGACCTCAATTATCCACCCTGGAATTCAATTTATTTTCTGTAAGAGTCAGAAATGTTGCAACTTCCTGCTTTAGTATCAGTATGTGTCTACGGGGGGTCTGAGATTTGCAATGTTGTGTTTCTTTGTTCCTAGTTTCTACACATACAAGTATGTCAACAAAAATTTGTTTTTTTTTTATGAAAGAGAAAATCTATGATTTACAGATACAAATATCCACGTAAATAGACATATATGTATTTATTAATATGAAAGTTTGATTGATTGAACTGGTAGTCACATACCGATTTGTGAAGAAATTTCCCAGAACGGCTCCATTCAGAAATTCAACTGTTTTCTATTATACTTTCTGAGAATTTCCAGAAAATGATTACACAGTATGCCTATGATGTGTAGGTTTATGCTTATCTACTTTGAAAACAAGTTTAAAATTTCTCTTTGATATAAAATGTTAAACTCTCCCGCAGTGACGAAAGGTCGCAGTGTAATTGATTCCAGGGAGCAAAGTTAGTGTCTCCCTTTTGAGAATTTATTGTAACACACTCATGGTGTGGTAGACCTAAACGATGAAATGGCACATGCATGGCGTCACTCGTAAAAATTTCGTCCTTCGTGTTTTTTTTTAAGCTCTTTTCACTCTATGCTCAACTATTAACCTGTGTTTGTTTTTAATGCATTTTTATTAATTAATTCAGTACTCTTACTTGCTAGGAAAAAAAAACGCTTAAAACTAGCTTAACTAACTTAACTATGTTATTCTAACTTACTGGCCCTTCACGGGCACTCTAAGCTAAACTTAATTCTTAATCTATGTCTTTCGACCTAACCTAACTTAATTTACTTAAACAATCTAAGGACTAAACTATTGAAAAAACTAAGAAAATTGTTTTCAAAAACTTAGTGACAGGACTTTTTATATGTTTCCTTAAATCTAAATTAAATTGAAACTTAAAACTACCTTAAAATAAACCTTAACCTTACTTAACACGTTACATGCTGCGCAATTAAATACGTTCTTTTTTTTTGTATTTTCGTATTTTTTGTATTTTTTTGTATTTTTTTGTATTTTTTTTGTATTTTTTTGTATTTTTGTATTTTTTTTCTTAAATTTACCTTAAAATAACCTACCTAACTATGTAAGCCGGCCAAGGCCAGCTTTGTCCATCTCTGGACTAGCCCGGATCGATAGGGTTCGACGAGGGAGTTCCCTCGCTTTCTGACAGCCACCAGAAAGTCTGGTGCTGCCACCCAACATCCCTAATGTCGCGCTCCGAAACCGACCTACTGAACCGGAGGCGCTCCTCAGTGCTCTCAACGACGTCTCGACCGTAGTTGAACTATTAACCTGTTTTGATTCCGCGGTGAGCATATGTCTTATTTTACTCTCTAAGTTTCGAGCATGTAGGAAACAGTGCAAAGTTAAAATGATGGCTTTCGATTATGGAGAAGAATAATTTAATTACAAACTATGTATGTAGGTATTTGTTTATGAACCAAACAGTCTTTGAAAAACGATTAAACATTTTATTTTTCATTATTTTGCTCATTATGTAAATGTAACCTCTGCAAAATATTGCAAGGCCAAACTTTACAGACTGTTCGCATAAAATGTTTTGTGCATTTATACGAAAGTTGGGTATAATTTTTCCATATCCTTTTATGAATTAGTAATGAAAATCAAGAGAACATCAAAGAACTCTTAGTTGGTTAGCAGCATACTCTGTTGTTATCATGCTATTAACAGAAATAGCTATGTAGGCGTATTACAGGATATTAAACAAACGACCTTTATTTGTCATTACAAGAGTATTTTTAACTTCCCACCTCCACATGGGATGTATTGCAATCTGTCCGAAGTTTTTTGTGCAAGATTTTTACAGATCTTGACATTTTGATACTAGTAACAGAAATTATAAAAAGATCGAAAGCAATGAAAAACGCGATGGTAGTGTGTTCGCTTGTGACTAAGTTTGAGACCTATCGAAAAACAGCAAACTGAGAATAAAAAATAACGAATGAAATCTGAGTTCCTCTATTCACGACGCTGCAGCTGCTGACATATAGTTCATCAGAAGTTCCAACAAAACAATAATTCTTCCTAGACCCAAGTAGTTGCATACACATGAAATCAATCTATCTCTTGCGGCTAGTACTGAAAGGTCTTTTTCAGCATACGGTTGTTCTATATTTTATTTGAAGCTGATCCTTTCAGAACTAACGTGGACCATTTATTTTTAGTGCGGTAATTATAACCTTTCATAAATAATCCTCATCATTAATTATTATGTATATCAGCAGCAAGGTTCATATCGTAGAAGATGTGACACATAAACTCAATGAAGACCTACAAAAAAAAAAAAAAACTAGTTCGGTTCTCAAAGACTGATACTTGTAAAATTGTCTGTTGTTAAAACACTCACTTCAAAAGAAATGAAATATTGCAATTAACAACATAACCAAATTGATTAAGATTAATTGACTTTGTCGTATTGCAGACTTACATTACTATAAGAACTGTATTATAACAATTGAAACCTTTCAGAATAATTAAATATATTTCGGTAGTTAAGGTTAAGTTTGATCTAGCAATAAAAGAAAGAAATTTAACCTTCATCAGTATGTATCAAATATTTACAGCAAAAGCGCAAAGTCAAATCATCACTAAAATTAATAAGTCTCGAATTTTGTCTAGGGCTGACTTTTCCTAGAAGTATAAGAAACCGAACACGCATATCCATGCTACGACTAAAAAATTGCCTTTACGTGTAGTGGGAAGTGTACAATAAGAACCTGACCTTATCTCGAACACGAATTTGAAAGTAAGCCACGATAGAAGTACCTACTACATTAATAATGCTAAATAATAGCCAAAAGGGTGCGAGAATGTTATGGACTATTAGAAATGCTAATACATAAAAAAGTCTGAACTCATCAATCAAGGTTTATAGTTGAGTTAATGACTAATTAAAAGTCCGGAGACTCGCATTTTAGGTGCTCCTTCACTTTGAGTTATTCTTACCATCGACATATTGATAAACAGTGTTTTATCGCTGGAAAAGTTATGCTAAGAACTAAAGTAAAGAAACGTGCTTAGCCATAATTACAACTAAATTTTTATATGTACATATATGTTTGCATTAATGGAAACTTCATATTATTGTTTTCTCTTAATAATAGTATATACATACTAAAAATTTAGCTTTTATACAAATTTTATTTACAATTTATAAATAGACGATAAGTGTATGCATATAATAGGTACACACGCATTCACTCCTGTACGCTGCAAAAAAAAAGAGAAAAAATAAATTTAAATAAATTCAGAAGTTTAACGAACCTAGTAAAGCATTTTTATTGTGCAAAAATCCCAAATGATCCTTCTCATATCAAAAACAAACAAAAAATACCCCTAAACATTTTTAATTTGGAGCTTTTTATACCACAAACTAATGTTGCGATGGTAAAGGACATTCGTAGCAAAACAAAACAAAAAAATCAAGAATAAAAAAATCTCCAATCCGAATCCCATTAAGAAAATGAAGCGGAACAAGCCCAACATCATTTTAAGGAACGTGCACGTGATTTATTAGATTTAATGAACTTTTGCTTCTGAGTAAAGTTAACCCAAGCTGTTGCCATGAAATGGCTCACGATTTTAGCGTCCTTCCAATCTCAGCAACCTCAAACTCATTACAGTTGGTGTTGACCTTGTTTCTGTTGGAAAATATTTATAGCTGGGGTTAGATTCGGGTGTCCATTTCATTTTTAAAAGGCATAATATATTCCAAGGAAGTACCTTAGTCTTGCCATTTGAAATGCCATTGCTACTTGATTTATGCTTTTGCTTGCCTTCAATGGGAAGAAATTAGAATTATTTCTTAAGCTCATTTCCCTTTTTTCACGCTTCGCCTGTTTTTGTTATTTATTCTCAAGGGTAAACGTAAAACGTTACTAGCTAGGGTAAGCACAACAGATGCTTATTTCATTTACCGGGGTGTGCGGCCGTACCTTTTTATCATTTTATCTAGAAAGCCAATGAATGTTAAAAGTTTTTTGTACTTTCCTCAACTCTAAATTGTTGTTTAATATATACCATTATACTTTAGTAACCTCAGTATGGCAACTGCACTATGGTGAGTCTGTATATCGACTGCATGCTTTGTATATTTGCCCGCAGAAATGAGCGTATTGAGTGCAATGTTATTCCATTTGGAAATACGTATATGTAAATAGTATAAAATCATAGATCAGAACGACAATATTTGGAAGCCGTATTACATTGAGATTTTTCATCGCTGCTCAATTATTAGGAGTCAGCCTGGGTGGTAAATTTTCTTGGGGAAGACACATTAAGTTGAGGACAGCCGGAGCGGCTATTGGTTTTGATAGCCTTAAACTTACTTACTTATCAGGCCAGCGACCCTTGGAGGGTCTGAGCCTGAACTAATGCCGCTTTCCATCCTTCACGGTCCCGGGCAAGCTGCTTCCAGTTTACTAGACTAAGGTTTCTGGCGTCCGTGATTGCCTGATCTTTAAACTGGGGGTTCGGTCTTCCTTTTCTTCGTGAACCAGGTGGCTGGGATTCAAAGATTCTCTTAGCTGGAGCATTCCCATCCATTCGCTCGTTATATCTTCTCCTCCATTCGCTCTCCTCGCAGACAGGACCAAATATTCGACGTAGATTTGTGTGTCATTTGTGGTGTTTAGATCTGCCCCGAGGTGGATGAACTCCTTCGCTACCTCAAAATAATAGTTGTCAATTTTTAAGTTTTGTCCTAGATGGTGTTGGACGCATCGGTTTTTGGTTGACAGGATGTACTTTATTTTATCCTCGTTCATCATAAGATCAACTCGTTTGGCTTGTTCTGTTATTTCTGTAAAATCCACAATAATGGCACGATGGGAACGGGCGATGATGTCCATATCGTCTGCGTATCCCAGCCGCTGGATGGATTTGTTAAATTTAGTCCCTTCTGTGTTTAAGCGGGCCTTTCGCACTATCTGCTCCAGCATAAGATTAAATAAATCACACGACAGCGCGTCTCCTTGCCGAAATCCAGTGCATGTATGCAATAATTCGGAGGTTCTGCTCGCAAGTTACACGGTGCATTGCGAGTTCTCTAGCGGGGCGCGACACAACCGGATCAGTTTTCTCAGGATCCCGAATTCGGTCATCGCGTTATATTGTTCGGTGCGATGAATGCTGTCGTATGAGGGTTTGAAGTCGATGAAAGGATGGTGAGTATCGACCTGGAACTTGTTGGTCTTTTCCAGGATTTGACGCAGTGTGAAGATTTGGTATATTGTCGATTTGCTTGCCTGGAAGCCACACTGATAGCTACCGATGAGTGTGGTGTGAAACGGCTTAAACAGCACTCCTATATTATTTGCTTATTATGGATGTGCCACTTGATGCAATGACGCAGCAAATTCAGATTCGACTTTCCCTGGCTGAAATTTGAGCGAGGATCCGGATGTAGCCAAGTTCTTTTGGATGGCTTCTTAGTCTGACTGGGATGGATATTATGTTGCGATCTCTATCTCGTTTAGAGTTAATCCCGAGGCAATATCCTCTTATTGTGGAAAGTGAGTGATACATGTAATACTTACCACTTTGTTAATCGAGTACAAACACAATCTTCTAAATTGGAGTTCCTTTAGATATGTCACACAATTAAATTCCCATAAACACATCTGTAAAGTATTAAAAGGCAGCTAAAGAATGTTGTTCTTAAATAATACAAGTGCCTTAAACATATGATTAAAGTGAAAATATTCCATATTGCCAATTCGATGATTTGTTCGCTAAGGAATGTTATCCGTTATTTGACAAAGATCATTTCGTACAAAACACAAAGCACACCTTTTAACTAATGTTCGAAGAAGACTAATGTCACATCGGAAAAGAAATCATTAATCATGTGCTCATAGAAGTGGAATTGTTGATTAATGACGGAACAGAGTTCCTTCTTGTGCTCTTCCCAAAGATTTTTCACTGATGGGAGAGATGTTTTAATGTTCAAAACATTGTTCTATTATTCTTTTGGCAAAAAGAAATGCTTTTCACATTTTCAATTGTGCTTTCATGGACGTTTGGTATAAAAACGAAGACAATAATGACTGGATTCTTAATGGTCGACATCTGTGCATAGGAGATTATGTGATATATATACTTGAGTATAACGCTTCACCTGAAAAAGTCTAAAAGTACAAAGTTACATTTGTACTTACTTTTTGTGCTTTTGCTTGATTAATAACGATTTCACTTTAAAGGGAGTAGCATTAATTCTTTTTAAGATTTGTTAACTTTTTATGCTAAATGTGCAATCGCATTCTTTTTGTCTTGTTCATTTGAACTTCTATTTTCTTTAACCTTCCAAGAGCCTGGAAAAAAAACCAATACGCCATAAGCCTGGTGAGACTGGTCCAGCAGGTATGGCTTATTTTAAGATTCACGAAGATGTTGTAACCGAAATATAAACTTCTTTTATTCAAAAAAAAAACATGCATTTAATTGATAAAAACCTTAAAATTTTGTTTAATAGCAACATAAGTTGTTTCTACTCAGCCATTGGAGTTAGTTTTCCTCCATAGTAACTACTACTATAATAATCTTGCAACGTCGCGATCATGGTGGGGTCTGTGAGACCCTTACTGCCCGAACACAATGCGGCAACTGTGGTGTAGTAGTAGTTTTAGTATGTGTTATTTATTTATTTGATTACTGTAATCCGAAAGGTTTTCTTTTCCTTTTTTCTTTTTACAATTATTAGTGTCGTCTTTTTTAACTGTTGTAATTTATGAAAAAATTTAAATATTGCAAAACACCTGCGTATATATGCAACATTTTAAAAAAATTTTCTTTAAAAATAGTGTTTACGTATACTTTTATAGCTTTACAAGAACAAATATTTTCCATTAATTAAACGGATTTGAAATCCGTATGGTGAAAAGCTTTACAAAACAGAGTAAAACTGTAATTAATCAAAACGATTTAACCCTATTTCGTTTTACCAACTCAGGCCAGACGTCTAAATTGTATACAGCATTTGACAAGGATGCCAATGCCTTTGTAATGTCAATGTGCCTTTTAGAATGTTTATGCGGACAGTTTGTGAGCATGGTGTAGTTAAATGGGTAAATGGAAAAAGGATGTCCTTTGATGTAATATCGTTTGCTTGTTAAATGTCCTTTGATATGTTAGGGACTACACATGAAAGAGGATTGCAATTGCAGTTCAATTATCTAGTTGGCTCTATTCCCTGCAACCATACGAATGTAACGACATTGAATGTGATTAAATGAGTGTGTTCAGTTTCAGATCGTTAATGTCTACATCTGTATGTAAGTATTTGCATATGGAGTGGAACTGACAAATGAATTGTTATATTAAGATGTGATTCTTTATACATGTTTTATTGTTTTTTTGGGTTGAGTGAACTGAATAATCTTATTTTGTTTTCTGTTTACCACCCGTTTTGTCTGCCAACAGTTTTACTAGACCAAAAACAGTTTTAACTGTATTATAACATAAGATTATATTTTAGAAATAATCAAGTTAGGACAAAACCGAATATAGGTAGATATTATACCACACATGGGAACACCAGGCCTTTTTAAAACTGTTGAGAAATTATTATCCAAAGTCAACACGCATCGCAATCTCGCCTTTATTTCTTTCTCTCTATCACTCGACTGAAGTAAAGTTGTAAAGACTAACTCAGTTCCACCAATGCTGAACTAATTGAAGTTAACGGTTTAGAACTGCAGAGTTCACTTTTTTTTTTATTGCAAACTAAGCGTATGTACGTACAATCGCTGAAATTTTCAATCCATTCAGAACTGACTTTTCTTGCTGCGCATGAAAGACCCGACCCGAAAAAGTTCGTCTTCTTACAACTTCGGTGTAATAGTTATGTCAAACTGGGACATTTTCTTAAAGAATAGAAATCTGTTAACTGCCAGCAGAGCAGTTAGAGTTTAGGATTCACCAGTTTTATCGCATTCCGAAACACATAAAAATAATTTTTTTTTTTTAGATACGAAGTATAGATATGTATAGTACTGTACTGCTTGATGGAAAATAAAAACGTTCGCCACGGTATGGCATCGTAGCTTGTGGTACAATCCTCTTTAAACCCTTTTAACTTCTTGATAGGCCTGATCAAAATCCTGAAGTCATTTTCATCCGGGCGAACTTATAAGCTGTGTGTTACGAATTAATTTTCATATTAATACTATATGGTCGCAGGTGTTCCTCAGAGTTTTATTTTATTTATTATGAATCTTCTATGTTTGCTGACGATATCTGTTGGAGAGGGTTGTTGGTTGAAGCCTTGGTTCACCCCGAACCATCATAAGAAAGTTGGCCAAATTAGAACGAACAATAGCCCAAAATTGTTTACACGATTTAGTGAGCGACTGTTCATTTGAGAGTTTTAGGCGATTTTCTCTTAGGCAAATGTTCGTGGTGCCAGTGTAATGAACATCCTGTCTTGGCAAAACTTTTACTTTCGTTTTACATAGCAAATGAATAGGTTAAGTTTTATAAACAAACTTAAGCTCTATGTAGTTCTTCTAACAACTACTTGATTTCCAATCTAGCTTTGTTAAGAATTAAGCGAAGGACCTGTTTACGAACTCTCTTTAATTAATGTTATTTAATTTTTATAATTCGTTTAATTTAAAAAAAAAATATCACAATGTACGCTACATTATTGTTACAGTTTAATATGTAATTTCATTCTATTCTCTCGTTGTACTCATATTATTACCGTTTACTGTAAAACTCTTCAACTCTTTCGTTATCATTGTTAATTTCACTCAATTGTTTCGTTAGATTCATTATATTGTTTACGATATTGTTAGTTGCCGACTTGATATGTAAAATATTTTCTCTTGTCCATTTGGATCTCGGACACGCCAAGAGGAACATCAATAAAGGTTGTATTATAACGTTTGGATGACATTGGGTTTATTTTTTTTGCTTTCACATACCTTTCATTATATCGGATCTTGTGGATAGTGTTTCGCTTTATTCATCCCATCGATTATTTCACAGGACCCTTTGCTATCCTAAAATGTATGCACTTGATACAGTAATTTCTTTGCTTATTAAATTATTATGAAAGTTTTTATGATATGAAACTGTTGCACAATTTGTATGTTGTTTGCTCTAGACGTTAGTTTGCCATCAGAACACTTCTGGCATTCGAGGAGACAAATTGACAACAACAATAAACCTCTTATAAAGCAATTTAAAGTCTTTTAGTTTTTCTTGCGGAAATTATTTTAGAGTTAAATCATTTTCAAGCTCTTTAAATAATTTTTTTTTAAAGAAAATTAACATATATCCATTAATACTATTTACTTATTTATATTCGTGGATCATAGTTCTTTTTTTTCGCTTATTCTTATTTTGTTTGTTTTTGTATCTGTGTATTTATTTATTGTTTGATTATGTACATGCCATTTACTTTACTTGTGACTTTTTCTTCGTTTTGACTATTATATTTTTATTGCATGTACAGTGAAATCTCGATAATTCGAACCTCCATAATTCGAAAACCTCTATAAATAGAACAATTTGCTCAGTCCCTTGAAAAAACCTCTGTTAAAATCGAAGAAACCCTACGCAATTTGTTTCTTTCGTTAATTCGAATCAACTGTTGCGCAAAATAAATTGAAAGCCTTTTTAAATCGAAAATGATGGCTTTTTTTACCTCTATAATTCGAAGTCAAGTCTGTTTGTTTTTCTTCAACTGTTAATTGAAATGCGCACGTGACGAAAGTATTTTTTTTTTCTGAAACCTCCATAATTCAAAAACCTCTGTAATTCCAAGTTTTTTCTTGGTCCAACGGAAGTTCAAATTATCGAGATTTCACTGTATTTAGTTTTTTGTGTATTTTTTCTGCTTTTCTTTATTCTTTCTTTTATTATTTATATTGTTCTAATTTTAACTAGAGATGACACGAATATTCGGCTACTATTCTGTATTCGGTCTATTCGGCTACTTTTTAACTATTCGGTATTCGGCCGAAAATTGCAACTCGTTCCAAATCATGAAGAAAAAAAAAAAAAAGCATCATAAATATTATATTACTCACAAACATTTTTATTTTAACAAAAAATCAGCATATTTAATACTTATTATCTATCAGTGGTAAGTTATGACGAATGAAAATAATTTTTTCAGCATTTATTGATGGCAAACGATTGCGCTTTTCCTCATAAATTATACCTGCTTCCAAAAATAGCTGCTCACTATATACACTGCTACTCTTTAATGCGTGTTGTGACACAACCTAATCGTAAATGAAACAAATACGGCCATAGCATAGTTACATAGTATATCACTCGCGAAATGTACTAAGTGCCACCGAATATTCGGCGCTTCGGCCGAGAGCTTAGCCGTATATTCGGTATTCGGCAAAATCACTATTCGTGGCATCTCTAATTTTAACATATGAATTTAATTTTTTGCTCATTAGTTCTCTAATATTGTAGGTTTTTAAAAATCTACTCTTACCCTGTGGCAATCCTTTTCGTTTATCGCCTACCCATCTTTTCACCATAGGTTTCCAAGTTTATTTCTACACGCAAATTAAGATTTCCACTCTTTTAACTTTTTTTTCAAACATTTTTATTCCAGATCAATTATGATATCTGTTGAGAAATTAAATCATTTTGAAAATCTAGTTAGAATCTAATTATGAATTTATATAATTTGCTATTGTTAAAAATCTTAATTCTTAATTCTACCTACCTAACTTATGTTATTTACCCTATTAATATCTTATATAACATATACGTAATATCCACCTTATCATGTTCCGTTGCCATCATACATATGGCGCTAAAATATGTGCACTTGCTAAATGTTGATAAACTGTGTAGCTGAGAGCATATTTTACCGGTGCATATTTTTTGGCTACATGAGTGCGTTGCATTGACTGACTCTTTCACTTTGTCAGCAGCCACCACCTCAGTAACATTCATTGTCGTCTTAACCAGTGCGTTTAATTCATTATAATTGTCTTGATTTAATAAACATCATTATAACGTTTGCAGAAACCTGTGTTTATTCATAATCAAAGTTGGTCCTTCGAGCCGGATTTTTAATTAATCGGGATATAGGCAGTTTTGCTATACATTTTTGTTGTTTTTGTGATGGTGTGCTAATCGGCCGGGGCGAGGAGAACCTGTGCTTCATTATACATACATATGTATATATACGCACATGCTGCTGCTGCTGTGCTAATTGAGAAGGTAAAATTGTATCAAATATAATAATTGTGACTCGGTGCTGCTGTTTCTGGAGTTTATCTTGAGCTTACTGTAAGGAAGTGTTCTTGGAAGATTTGCGCCTTGTTTCTGGGCTTTTGGTGAAGGCTTCGGTCCACGTGTTCGATTCGTTGATACGTATATAAATCTGCTCGGTCGTTATGGAAGTGCTAAAGCAATCGCGGGGTCATATCAAGGGTGCAATTACACGTGCTTTTAATTTTGCCCAAAATATCTCCGCTGATACCACGGTTGAAATTTTAGAAATTCGGTTGGAACGTTTGTCCGACACGTGGAAGGAATTTTGCTCAAATCAAAATGCGCTTTTTGAATTTCATGGTGAAGATGGGTACGGTAACCCAGAGGAAGACTTTGTTATCGTAGAAACGAAATATATTGCAGCAAAGGGTGCATTTGTGAAAGCCATAAGGGAAAGGCTCCCCGCGTCGGGTGGGAGGTTAGACGAATCAGTAGACATTTTGGCGAGGCAACAATCCGCTTTTTTCGAGCAATTTGAGAAATCCTTTTCCTTAAACCGCGAAGAAAAACTGTCCCATGAGGTTGAACTTCCAAAATACCACATCGAGCCGTTCTCGGGTGATTATCGGGCGTGGCCGGGCTTTCGTGACATTTTTCTCGGAAGTATTGACTGCAACAAAAAACTGTCGGGTGCACAGAAACTGCGATATTTAAAATCATTTTTGCGAGATAAGGCAGCGGATTTGTTAAGTCAAACCATTATATCCGATTCGAACTATGAGCAGGCGTGGGAGAAGCTTGACCGCAAATACAGTAAGCCGCTATATATGATCAACGAATACATCGAAAGTTTTTTGAAGTTGCCGTCGATGGCAATCGTTCATGGCGCGCAATTACGGAAGCTAGTTGATAAAGCTGACGAGGTCCTACGCGGGTTATCAGCGCTTAAGTCAGAAAGCAGAGATCCGTGGCTTATCTATCTCTTGCTGAATAAAACGGACAATGATACGCGGAAGGCTTGGGCTTTGGAAAAAAGGAATTCCGAAGATTCCACAATTCAAGAACTAATCGAATTTTTAGAGGTCCGGTGTAGTGCTTTAGAGGCAAGTGAACCAAAAACTCGAGTTAGCTCCGGTCAATCGCGCTCGGGCGGCAATTCGAACAATATCAAAACATTAACGGTTTCCAAATTTTCCTGCCCTAAGTGTACGGAAAACCATTCCCTTCCCCAATGTTCACAGTTTCTAGCTATGTCCACCACCTCACGTCGTAACTTCGCTAGGGATCAAAGGCTCTGTTATAATTGTCTGGGCACAAAGCATTCTTCGTCAAGATGTCGAGTACGAGCTCGCTGTTCTCGTTGTGGTACTCGTCACCACACCTTAGTGCACCAGGACAATCCTGATCGGGTCTCAAAAGACAGAAATTTCGTGGATCCCGTGGATGAACCCACTTCTTCGTCTTCTGCTGCAGGTCTATCCTCTTCGATTGTGAGTAATCACATCAAAAATAGTATTCGTCCGACCGGCATTTTACCAACGGTTGTGGTTAGGGTGGTGGATGCTATAGGTAACACTCAGCATTGTCGTGCGCTGCTCGATACTGGATCTCAGGTTTCATTTGTAACCGAAGCTTTGGTGAAGAGATTAGGCCTCCAACGTCGTCATGCTCGGGTACCAATTTCCGGAATTTCGTCGCTGGAAGCAGGTGTTACTCATGGTGCCGTGACACTTGATTTATATTCTCGATTTGGTGCACATCAAATGGAAGTCGAAGCTTACATTTTGGACCATATAACTTCGCAGACGCCTCTTCTTCCCTTCGAATTGGGTAATCTCTCACATCTTAATGACCTTCAATTAGCCGATCCAGGATTTAACACGCCCGGACCTATCGATATTTTGCTTGGTTCGGATAGGGCTTGGAGCATGTTGTGTGATGGACGTCGCACAGATGCTAGTGGTAATGTAGTCGCGCACAATTCGGTCTTCGGTTGGGTAGTTACCGGCAATCTCATTCCGAGTGAGGTAATTTCGCTGCATGTTGGATTGGACATTGATGTACTTCTAAAAGCGTTTTGGGAAATTGAGGAGCTACATTCCCCGACTAACGATGAGGACGTTGTGGATGCGCATTTCTCAAAAACTTTCTCTCGCGCCCCTGACAACAAGTATATTGTCGAGTTACCATTTCTTCATGATGAGGTGAAGTTCAGTAACACACTTTCAGGCGCGTTAACAAGATTGTACGGGTTGGAACGTCGTTTTTCCCGGAATGAAGGTCTTCGCACAGAATACTGCAAGTTTTTAAAGGTGTATGAGGAGTTAGGGCACATGGAGCGTATTCCTGAAGACGAAATTGAACCCACTTCTGGTAAGGTCTTTTATTTGCCGCATCACGCAGTTATCACACATAAGATGCGGGTTGTTTTCGATGGTTCGCATAAAGATACAAGCGGTCTTAGCCTCAACGAGACTTTACATAGTGGACCTCCCCTACAGCGGAATTTAATCAATGTGTACATTCAATTCCGTCTCTTTAAGTATGTTTTTGTGCGGACATTGTGAAAATGTTCCGCCAAATTTGGGTGGATACAAAACACCGTGATTTCCAAAGGATCGTATGGAGAGAATCTCCTAATGAGCCCATTGCCCACTTTCGTTTAAGTACAGTGACTTATGGTACCAAACCTGCACCCTTTTTGTCGTTGCGAGTCCTTAGGCAGTTAGCCAAGGACTATAAGCATAAATTTCCTTTAGCTGCACATGCAATTCTGCGCAACTCATACATTGATGATTTTGCTCCCGGTTCGGATTCAGTGTCTGGAATCGTGGATTTGAAGGAGCAGCTGATAGGGTTACTTGCCTGCGGGGGGTTGCAGTTGAGCAAATGGAGCTCGAATTGTTGGTCGATTATTCGCGATACGGATTGTGATCAAACTATTTCTTTCGAGGTGAACGGTGAGGGTCATTGGAAGAAGGTTTTGGGACTAGTTTGGCATCCGTACCATGACATTTTCACTTTTAGGATCTCGCTGGAGGATCAACCAATACCCACTAAAAGAAAGCTGTTGTCTGAGGTAGCAAGGATCTTCGATCCTATAGGATTCCTGGCTCCATCCACTATCCTATTTAAGATATTGTTTCAGGAGCTATGGATGGACAAAACCAAAATAGGATGGGATGATCCGTTACCAGACAGAGTCGCTCAAAAATGGACGTCGTACCGACAGCAGCTACCCTGTTTTGAAAACCTTAAAATTTCAAGAAGGTACACCTTAAATTCTAAGTGTTTTGAGTTAATAGGGTTCTCCGATGCCTCGGAGAAAGCATATTCAGCAGTGGTGTATGCGCGCAGTACCTCCGATACTGGAGCCGTTGAAATTCAACTTGTTGCAGCTAAAACCCGCGTTGCACCTGTAAAGCAACAGTCGATCCCAAGACTTGAGCTTTGTGGAGCCCTCCTCTTAAGTCGTTTAGTCGCACTCATTTGTGATTCGCTGGATGTAAAACCCACACAAATTTTCGCTTTCAGTGATTCGAAAATCGTTTTGGATTGGCTCTCTTCCGCTCCCCGTAGATGGAAACCATTTGTCGCGAATAGGACTTCGGAGATTCTGGATATTCTGCCCCGCTCTGCGTGGAATCATGTTCGCTCTGAAGAGAATCCTGCCGATTGTGCTTCCCGAGGAATTGAGCCGAGTAAGTTGGTGGAGCTGGACATATGGTGGCAAGGTCCGGCTTGGATACATGCGGGGTTGGAGCATTGGCCATCTGTTGAGTACATAACCGAAGCGGAAGAGGTGTTCGAAGAAAGAAGCAGGCCTGCGGCGGTTCATATTTCATCCCCGGTTGAGCATTTCCTGGAGGGGCTAACTGCTAAAGTGTCTTCGTGGTCGAGGTGTATTCGAGTGGTGGCTTTTATTCTCCGTTTTGCCCATAACTGTAGGGTTAGGAAAACCTGCAAGGATCCCCTATGTAGTTTCCTGTCGTTGCATGAGCACAGAAGTGCTAAAATAGCTATTCTATTGTGGGTTCAGGAAGGCGCCTTTAGGGAAGAGATTCTTGCCCTAAAATCAGGAAACCAGGTTTCAACCTGGTCCAAATTAATTTCATTATCGCCATTTTTGGATGAGGAAAGATTGCTGCGTGTTGGTGGCAGAATTTCTCAGGCTGTGGATGTGCCTTTCAGCATAAAACACCCAATCATTCTGCCAAAGCATCATGGAATCACTCAAAAAATCCTTTTGGACGCTCATCATAAGTTCTTACACGCTGGAGTTTCCGAGTTATTTGCGCTAGCTCGACAAGAATATTGGATACTTGGCAGCCGAACCTTGATTCGAAAACTTGTTTTTGAGTGCAACCGCTGCTTTCGATTGCGTCGAGCTACTTCTTCACAAATCATGGGGGACTTACCATCTTGTCGAATTTCACCTTCTTTTCCTTTCGCCGCACAGGTTGTGACTATGCTGGACCCATTACCCTTCGGTTGTCTAAGGGAAGGAAGCCAAAGCTAACCAAAGGATACTTTGCGCTGTTCGTGTGCATGGTGACTAAGGCACTACATCTGGAAGTGGTTAGCGACCTCACAACGGAGGCGTTCCTGGCGGCCTTTCGTCGATTTGTTGCTAGACGAGGCAAATGCAGCGTTGTCTACTCAGATAATGGAACCAATTTTTTAGGAGCTGCGCGCCACCTTTCCGATGTCTACAAATTGGTGCGATCTAGGACACACAACGAGGAAATTACCAACTCATTGGCTGCAGACAGCATCAAGTGGGAGTTTATACCACCGCACAGTCCTCATTTCGGTGGTATTTGGGAGTCAGGAGTAAAATGCGTAAAGCAGCATCTTCGTCGCGTTGTTGGCAGCAACATTTTAACTTTTGAAGAAATGTCCACTTTGTTGTCCCAAATTGAAGCCATATTAAATTCTAGGCCCCTTTGTCCCATTTCCGATGTCGATTTAAATCCGCTAACCCCTTCTCACTTTCTTATAGGAAGGCCATACACTGCCCTACCAGAACCGGAGCTGCTGGACATTGCTACTAATCGGCTAAACCGGTGGGAACTCGTCCAAAATATGGTGCAGGGGTTCTGGCGACGTTGGAACACCGACTATCTGACATCGCTGCAGCAACGACCTAAATGGACAAAACCTACTAGGGATCTTCAAGTGGGAGATCTAGTCGTCGTCAAGGAGCCAAACCTACCGCCCTCCAAATGGTCTCTGGGAAGAGTAGAAGAGGTCCACCCGGGTCAGGATGGTCATGTTCGGGTGGTGTCACTCCGCACCAAAGGCGGAAAGTTCAAGCGTCCCATCACCAAGTTAGCCGTTTTGCCATGTCCCTGAAATCCTTCAGCGGGGGCGGCATGTTGAGAAATTAAATCATTTTGAAAATCTAGTTAGAATCTAATTATGAATTTATATAATTTGCTATTGTTAAAAATCTTAATTCTTAATTCTACCTACCTAACTTATGTTATTTACCCTATTAATATCTTATATAACATATACGTAATATCCACCTTATCATGTTCCGTTGCCATCATACATATGGCGCTAAAATATGTGCACTTGCTAAATGTTGATAAACTGTGTAGCTGAGAGCATATTTTACCGGTGCATATTTTTTGGCTACATGAGTGCGTTGCATTGACTGACTCTTTCACTTTGTCAGCAGCCACCACCTCAGTAACATTCATTGTCGTCTTAACCAGTGCGTTTAATTCATTATAATTGTCTTGATTTAATAAACATCATTATAACGTTTGCAGAAACCTGTGTTTATTCATAATCATTATGATATCAATAATAATTATGATATCTTTCTAACAAGTGAATACTTCGTTTTTAGATGTAAAGTAGCATACCGCATCCCTGTAAATTGTACAATTAATATAGGCAAACGTTTAATGTGCGCTTATTATAAAAAATAAAATAAAAACAGAAACAATTAGGCGCAATAAAGATATATACATAGGTATGTATAAATTCATAGTTAATAACCACTTAAATTTCGTGTTGGTGAATCTATAACATTTCACCGATTTTTTTTTTTTTATTCACTAGCGCCAAAATAGTTATGAATACCCTTATGATGCTATTCACACAGCGTTAGTGTTGGTACAGTAATTTTTTTCGAAACTCAGGTGGTATTAGGTTTCAGTCTTCTGCTCCGAAGGTGGTGTCCAGAATGACTGGGGAGAATTGGGATTATTGCCGTTGCTTAGAATTTACAGTATTTCTTTCGACCATACCTATGCCATTATCACTACTAGTGCGATCAATAAGTTTGAAAATTAAAAAAAAAAATTGTAAAAAAACTTATATACATTCAAATTTGAAACTACCTTGTGAGGCCGAGGGATTTAGCATAGAGGTAAAGAAACAGACCTATCCTATCATCCCAAAAAGGTAGCGTAGCAATTTCGAATGGATTGAGCATATTTAAAAATTACATACATTTGGTTCAGCCGTTCAGAAATATTTTTCAAAAGTTTATGAAAATCACTTATGATTCGACGAAAAGGAAATTGTTTGTATTTACTATACATAACTACTTTTTAACTTACGTTACCTGAATACAGAAAATTGAACGATAACCATTAAGAAAAAAATAAACTCATACACTGGATTCTATTAAGCTGATTGCGTAATTCTTATTTCAAAAAAAGTAAGATATGATGCATCTTATTTCATTCACAACATGACTCTGCCAACAGCATCGTTTCAATTTTGACAAATGAACAATGAGTTCTACAAAGTGGTTTTTTGTTATAATGATGGCATATAAAATGGAAATACTTATGTATAGGCAAAATGTACAAGCAAAAAACTCCATGAGAGTCTCTGAATTTAAAGTTTTTACATAAAAACTAAAAGTATATTTTAAAAAGTATACATATAACGGCAGTGCCCGATAGTATTTGCGTCTGAAATGACATCTTAAATGCCATTAGTTGGTGATGGTGGAAAACTAACATCTGGCTATTAGAACGCGAAGGATTCCATTTGACACATTTATTATTGAAAAAGAAAAATATCTACTTGGATTTTTTGGTTCTTCAATAGCTCTATCTGCAATGCACAGAATTTCATCCTTCCCTTTATCTAACCAAATGTTTGTTTGCGTTTTCTTTCTCTACAGTACTCTGCTCTATAACGAATATTTGACCTTTATACAATTCATATTTTTGTGGCTTTCAGCATATGCAATTTATTATAGTATGCTTCTTCCTCAACGTTATCCTAAAAGATGAAAGGTATACAAACGTTGGCTGAAATTTTTGTGAGAGACGTGCCAAGAAAATTCACTGCTGGCTGAAATCTCTTTTGCAAATTGAGTTTTGGAGTTTCAGACATGATTTATTATTGCAAGGGTTTCAAAATAAATAGAAACTGTTGTAAGAGTTTACTTGCGGTTTTTATTGTTATGTCGTAAAAGGAAGTTTTAGGTTGAACTTTAAAAACGGCAGTTGTTTGTACTGGTATGTTCTGTTTTTGATGTTGAGGCATGTAATACTTTTATCAATTGGTTAGTGGCAATTGAAAACCCTTTTAAAATTGTTAATGTTGGGTATTGGTTGTTCGTTGGTCTGGAACTGAAACTTTTTTACATAAAATAAAAATGCGGTTTCATGTAATTATTCGTAATAAGCACGTATTGATCCCCGTGGCTTAGTGGTTAGTGCGTTGGACTGCTGAGCGAGAGGACACAGGTTCGAGCCTCAAAACTAGCAAACGTTTTTTCGCGACACCGTTTCTGCACAGGCAGGACAACCCTGTGAAAGTATAATCTGTCTTGAAAAAAAGCTTTTCAATCCGCCGTTCGGAGTCGACAATGTAGCATTAACAACAAGAGTAGTTGGAAAAAGCAAAATAATGCAAGAAAGGCCGAGTTGAATGTTGTTACGCAATACTCCAGGAGAAACAATCAGTAAAGTTCAAAGCAGGCTTAAAATAAACTGGAAATTATCCACCGTTGATGAAGAAATTCTTAGATCATCTTCATCTCACTTATATTAGTTTGCCTGGATCTATTGAGATGCTAATAGCAGCAATCTCCTTCCTTTATGTGGATTGCATTTCCAGACAATTTTCGATTGCCTCTGGGAACTTGATTATTTTAACAAATTTCAGTCAATTCTTGTATTGCAGTGGTTTTATTGGTGTGATTCTCATGAAAAAAGTACCTACATTTAGACCAATAGTATGTCCTTTGTAATATTATATTAAATGGCAGAGCATTGGGCAGTGAGAAAGCAAACCAATCAACAGTGATTTTCTATTATTATTAATTTTTTTTTTAAATGTCTTTGTTTTTGGTCTGTCGAACTTTTACAGTGGAAAAAAAGAGAAAAGTCGATTTCTATAGCATAAATCGAAGCATTTTTGCTGGAGTCGACAAATGTTAGTTTCGAATAACTACCAGATAAGTTGTTAACATTTTTGCAGCCACTACTGGTATACGAAGCGTATCCACACAAAACAGCGAGAAAGAAACTAGATCATGTTTCTATCATTGAATACGAAAGCTTGAGTCAACGTGAGGTCAAACAATTTACGACCCATCCTCGTCATCCAAAGGCCATGATAATTATGAACATTCACTACTTTTACACGTTAAATAAATATATATAGACACCAAAGCTGACGTCATAAAAGCGGTTGTGTTGGCTGCCTTCTCTGAAAGCATTTAAGACCCTCACATCAAGTTCGTAAGCCCATGCAAAGTAATCATTCCACGGTGTGCCACAGAGTGCATCAGAAGTTACATGCGAAGAACATTACATGTAATTTTCTCCAACAGTCAGCCAGCGTTTAAAAAAGGAAATAGTAGATATTTTGAATTCAGCACACTAAAGTAGATGGTATTCCTGTTGAGTTTTATAAACATTTTACCCCAGTGTTTCCGGAATTTTTATTGTCCTTTTATAATGTTTTATTTAATACTGAAACAATTCCAGAGATTTTTTTAAAGCCAATTATTTGTTGTCTTTTTAAAAAGGGTGACAGCAGTCTGCCAAAAAACTACAGAGGCATTTCCCTGCACTGAAGTCTAAGAAAAGTTTTCGCTCAAATTTTATACCAAAGGTTGACAGTTTGGGTGCAAGCAAATAACCGCCTTAGTATTTTTCAGGCAGGCTTTCGGGCTGGGTTTTCGACAGTTGACCAAATTTTTTCGCTGTTAACTATTGCCGGCAGATTCAAGGATAGAGGAAAAAAAATTATATGCCTTTTTTGTAGATTTTAAGGCCGCTTTCGACACGGTAGACAGGAATTCGATGCTATACAAATTATCATCTATCGGCTTGTCAAGTAAGTTTATTACAGTTTATCAGCAGCTCATTTCAAATACATCCGCTACTGTGTGGAATGGGAGTGCCTTATCAAATTACATTAGCACAGAAACAGGTGTTCCCCAAGGTTGTGTACTTAGCCCACTACTGTTTTCGTTTTATGTTGATGACATAGCTAACTATTTACCGGGGGGTGTTAGGGTCGGTGATGTGGAGGTTAAGGTTCTGTTGTATGCTGATGACCTAGTTATTCTGGCTGAAAGCCCACATACTCTTCAGCTGCAGATAAATAAATTAAGAGGCCACTGCGATCTATGGGATCTAAAAATCAATACCTCCAAGTCCAAGGTTATGGTTTTTGGCCCTTCACGAGGTAGATCACCGCAAGAGAGCTGATCTTTGGAGGGTGAGCCAATTGAAGTAGTCAATCAGTTTAAATATTTAGGTCTTCTCATCTCTTCAAACCTTTACCTGCGCCCACATATTCATGAGAAGTGGCTATAAACCTCATGTGGAGAAGCTTCTTTGCGAACAAACAAATTGATAGTTCTTCGAAATTTAAGGTATATAATGCTACCATAAACGCATGCCTCTGATATGCTTATCAAGTCTATGGCTATCAATTCTTCGACGAGTGCGAAATTGTTCAACGCTTTTTCTTCAAGCGCATTTTTAAACTCCCATCCACAACGCCCAATTTTACTCGAGCTGCGTTTACTGTATTTCTCTAAAGTGTCCCTTACACTTGAGGAAACCAAACAACTCTTTAATGAAACTCTGGGATGGAATCTGTTTTTTCGGTTTTGTAATCATGTCTTGAACTATCGTAACAGCTTTAGTAATTTGTAACGTTGCCTTTGTATGTTTTGTACATTATTGTTTACTCCGGTTTAGCTATGCTCCACTTTATTATCCTTTTTCATAAGTGAAGGGTTGCAAGTCTAAAGGATCTAAGTGCCAAAAAATCAAAAATCAATATTTTTAGCAAAATACAATCTTAATGTCAAGCCTAATAATATCCCAATGGATCCAAGTACCTGTTTCTTTTAAAATTTTACCCACACACAAATAAAGTTGTGGTGGAGTCTAAGTTTCTATGAAATTTCACTCAATCGTATTATGTTTTTTGCGTATATCTCTAAATAATCAAATTGGCACTTAGATCCTTTAGACTTACAACGCTTCAAGTATTGAATTTTAACGTAATGTCAATTCTCGGCAGACGGCACATTGCCATGTTAACTTTTCTTTTGTTTTTTTTCTTTATTGTAAATTTAATAAAGAATGAATAGTAATAAAGAATAATGGTAGTAGATATTTTGAATTCAGCATACTAAAGCACTGGATTTTCTGGCACAAGAGTACGAGTATAAGGAGCAAAATATTTTCGATGACCAGCAGACTTCTAATATTACTTCAAGCCAGATTATTTATTGATCTCTATATTTTTAAGAAAGTTCAGGAAATGCTCGCATACGGCAAAAGTGACACTAGTGTGAGGTAAAAAGATTAGTTCTCCAGGACCAGAACACACACATATATACATGTACATATACATAAGTATGTATATAATTATGTACAAACATTATATCTGGCTGCGTATAGACCACCAAATCGAATATAAACAGCGGCTGAAAATAAAACCTATTCAAAGGAGCTTCTAAATAGTCTTCATCTTGAATGTTTTAACTAAAATTTGTAAATAAGGACCATTTTGAAACTCATTTCATGGAACCTACCCAAAAATTGCCAAAAATCTTATAACTTGCACCCTTTTCATAATAAATTGGGATTTGCAGAAGCAGGGTTACACCATAGACATTGTTCTGGCAAATTTATCCAAGACAGCATTTACCTACCAACAGCTTAGCATAGCCCTTTAAAGTGTGCATCGTACATTAGATTGTATTAGCATAACATCATTCGGAATGAAGGAGAAAAGATAATTGGAAAAAACATTTTGTGCAGCAGTTTTGGAATTCCTGTTATTAAGATATTAACTGCTTAATGCTCTACGGTTAATAGTCTGGCCGTAACGAGGGTGTTTTTATGCTGTGTCCGCTATTAGTACAAATAAGTAAAATAGGATATCCAAGAAAACAGCATAATTATTGCGATCCTCTATAAACGTTCTTACCCATAACATTAGCTACCTAAAGATAAACAAACAAATTTTACTAAAATCAAAAAATAATCATTAAGAATATAAAATAACTTAAATTTTATAATATTATCAACCACGTAACTATAAGTCAGTTAAGTCATATTTACAAAATAAAGCTTTTCGAATGAATTTTTTTATTTATTTGCTAATAGAATTCGTTTCGTTTTAGCGAAGAGTCGTAGAATTACGCAGCTAGGAAAGTAGGAAGAAGTGGTTGCCTGGTAAGGTCCTACCAGAAATATAAGTAGTGGAAGTGCGCCGTTTTGATATCACAACTCACGTGCCCTGGATGTTGATAGGTCTTCCTAAGAGCGTAGTTTTCAAATCCATCCTGTGGAGTTTAGAAAATTTATAATGTTGCAGAATTTATAATGTCAGAAATCTCTCATAATTCATTAAAAAAGGGTTTGCTAAGTGTGCGATGCCTGGCTCTAGCTAATGTTAGGTAGTCACAGAGAAAGTCGAAAAGGGTTTCCTTTTCGTATCAATTGTTGTAACCAGTGGCTCGTGCTAATTGCTGCTATTCTTGCTGTCTTGTGCGAGTTCTGTTGATTAAGTCATTCGTCCTGTTTTTATTCTCTTCTCTTTCTTAACTGACTGACAGATCAACGCCCAGCCCAAACCGTTAGAGCTAGAAACATGAAATTTGGACAGTAGTTTCCTTTTGTGGCGTTGACACCCACTAAAGGATTTGTCGAAATTCGGCTCCGAAAGGGAGATACAGGGTGTTCAAGTTTGTATGGAATCAAAAATTTAAATTGGAATTAAGAATTGAAGTTTTATAGGTAAGCTCTACAATAAAAATCAACAAACACGTGTTTCGCCGTTTTTCAAAATTATACCCACGGGCCAAAATACAGGGTGTTAAAGTTTGCAAATTTATATTTTCATATACAATGCTAGTAGTTATAATTTTGAAAAATTGTGAAACATGTGTTTTTTTTACGTCTGTTTTAGAATTTATTTAATTCATTTCAACTCTAAATTTCTATTTCCAATTTCTTATAATTACGAAAAATTAGTGGGTGTCTACGTCACAAAAAGAAACTACTGTCCAAATTACAAGTTTCCAGCACCAACGGTTTGAGCTCAACGATGATAAGTCAGTCAGTCAGTCAGGACTTATCCGTTTATAAAGATTAAAAAAAAAAGCTTTCCTACAAATAGGTAGGATTAGGTATAAAGGTATTGTAGAGAATATTTATGTAAAGTTTCAAGTAAATCCGACAAAATAAAATATTTCCTTCCATAGAAACTTTTACAACCCCTTAGGGATCGAATCTAAAAAAAAGACTATGCCACTCCTTGGAGCCGGTGAATTCCATGAAAACGTATTAAAGACGCCCGAAAGTTACGTAGCGTTGTTCATTGCTTTTATTTATACACGATTGCCATGGATTGAGTAAATTTGATTATGAGAGTCAAGGACGATGCTTATTATTTACATTAAAACAAAAATTATAGATAACAACGTCATAAAATACCTGAAAGACCTATCTGCACATGATTGTGCCCCTTCTTACGGGAGTTAGAGGGCGATATTTTAGGAAGTCAACATTTTTCGGTCATATGTGAAGTACGACTCATCTGCACACCAAATTTCAAGTTTCGAACTGTACTAGAAGTCCGAAATGTATTTCGTGCCACGAAACCCGTATAACCCTTTAAGGGAGGGTTGGAAGGGAATATTTAAAGAAGTCATAATTTTTTGGTTATATGTGAGATACGACCTACCTGCACAACAAAATTCAAGTGTCTTACTGTATCGGAAGTCCGAGATCTTGTTCGTGTCACGACGTGCCTATGACCATTTGAGGGACTTCTAGTGGACCTAGAAACCCCCTTTTTAAGGGGGTTTTAGGAGGATATTCTTGGATGACACTTTTTTTTTTATAGGTATATGTGGGGTAAGACTTACCTACCTACCTGCACATTAAATTTCAAGTTTTTGCATCACACTTTTATATAGAATGCTCCCAGAAAACCGTTCTCACGTACTCCATTTATCAAAATAGTATTCTTTCATAATTTGCAATTGTTGTTTTTGTACAGATTGGAGCTGAAGTTTCATTATGTACATATATTCAGTTATTATTATACACAGTACTGCCGGATTAGTATAGTGAAAATCTTAAGCCGCTATAATGTTTTTTTTTTGGGCTATATTAGTTTCCATTTGTTGAAAATGGTCTAAAGCAGTTATTCAAATTATAGAATTCACATATATGTATATGTATATGTATATGTATACGTGCATCTCAAATTTCTGCCAAGACCGTCAGCATCGAATGGAGCAAACAGCTTGCCATTGCAGAAAACTTCAAAGATTAATTTCAACTTCTGCGGCAACCATCAGTTTACGGAAAGTACGGTGAATAGCAAAATTGGGGCATACAGTCGACTCCGCTTCACTGAAACAGCAATTTGCCACAATATTTTTTTCACTTGAGCGGTATTTTCGCTTATGCGAACTTCGAATAACTGAAAATCAAACTCCGTGCTCAATTTTGTGTTTCAGTTAAGCGATTTTTTCAGTAAAGCGGAGTCGACTGTATTTGCGAATTACTTTGCGGCACTTGCATAGTTATTTCCATTTTTATTGTCTTACAGTTTCTGAAACTACTCCCACTCTCACTATGATCATCCATCCAATTAAAATTATAGGGTAGGAAAATGGCCGCAATTGTCTGAGATGCCATTATTTTCCCATTTATTTTCACCAACCGCTAAACACATCAATATTCAAATCAAATCTACCCTTTGATTCCATTTCATTTTGAAAAACTTTAAATATCAATTAAAAAAATATAAATATTTTGCGCGACAGCTCATAGGGAGCCAAGGTCTCACTTCTCACAACCATTCATCTTGTAGCTATATTATACATATATAGTTTATATTTTTTGCACGAATGGAAGGAACCTACGGTTTTATTGCCGACTTCAAACGTCGGACTGAGAACCTTTTTCATGACATTATAATCTTGCAGGTTCGTCATGACCGCGAAGAGGTGGTGCCGTGAAAAAAAGTTTGGTGGTTGTAAGGATCGAACCTGTGTCCTCTCGCTAAGCAGTCCAACGCACTAACCACTAAGCCACGGCGACCATAAGAATACCAATTACGGAAATACTTAAATATGTACACATAGTAGACCATTTTGAAAACTTTTATAAGCCGTTTCAGAAACATTTTGGAAACATTTTTAAAAACACGTCCTCAATGTTTCTGAAATTTTGTGAAACTTCCAAAACAAGTGAAAACTTTCAAAAAACATGAAAATCTTTAAACACATTTCAAATACATTTTATTATATTTTTTAAAATATTCAAATATTTGCTGGACGTTTTTAATTTAATTTTAAATTTTAGAAACGTTTAAGAAATAGTCTGCACGCAATACAAAACGCTTTCAAAATATTATTTTCTAAATAACTTTCTTAATTTTTATTTTTTTATTATTATGATTTTTTAAGGAAAAACCTAAACACAATTGTTTGAAGCTTGCCATCAATTTGTAGCAATAAACACAACTACACGAATAGAACAAAATAGAATATTTTCCGTATATATGTGCGTAATTAATTTTTACTATTTAATATCAATAGGCAAGTGCCTTGATTAATACTCTAAATCGGTTTTTGGCTCGTAGTCACGTTTACATTAATAGATACTGTTAATCCCCTTATGTTGAAAACGTGACAACATGTTTAAAACCAATAAAGTTTTAACATCCTTTCAAGTTGAAATAACGGGAGCAAACTATGTAACTAAAGGTGTATAGAATATGTACAATATTGTTTCATACACCCTTTGCAATTCTTTCAAGTTAAAATAAATTTATTTTTCCAGCACAAAAAAAAGCTAAATAAGAAAATCTGTGTATTTCTACATTAAAGCATTGAAATTCTATAGCACGGTACATTTAATCATCCCCATTTCATAAAAGACAGATTGATGGGATCGGATCAACTGAATGCGCATCGTATTTTACCATTCCATTACTCGTTTGCTTGATATTCGATAAGAAAATTGCTTTGTATTTGAAAACAGCTACTTGATATGGTCATCGTTTTTATTTAAATTTCAAACCTTTTAGCATCCTTTAGTGTTATGTTTCATCGTTATAAAGCGATCAATCAAAATTTGTGCTATGTCGTCCTTGTTTGCTTACAAATTGTTCATGAGCATTGAATGTTTATTACATTTTAGGTTTTTTTCTTTCATTCTCACAAAGGAAAGTTGAAAATGGAGAACTGATTGGAATTTTATGCTTGTAATAAAATAGTTAGTCTGTACAACTATGAAGGTCTACAATTTATAAACATTAACGTTTGAAGTCGACGGTAAAAAACGACAAATCGCGGATATAATAATTTGTTTTGATAATCTTTTCGTGACTCCTTACTGGCAGTAAAAAATCGTGCATGCAAGAAATTAGACCTTGACTCACTATGATTATTACGATGTACAAAAATAGAAGTTGATTTGTGAAGTATTTTGTCTGCATCCCGAAAAGAAAACATTCATACTTCAATCCCCGAAAAAGAAGATTTGTTAAATAGTATCTATGATGACAACACCAATAAATTCTCCCCAGTTATTCTGGACTCTACCCTTGGAGTCAAGAATAAAACCCAATACCACCTAAGTATCAAAAATAAAACAAACCGCTTCATCAACACTAGCGCTGTGTAAATAACATCGTAAAGTTATTCATAAATCTTTGAAAGCAAATGAATTTGAAAAATAAAAATAAAAAATGTCCAGCACTGGTAAGGTTTTCAAAATTCTATCAAGATTGCGAGCCCTTAACGTGAGTTAAGTTTTTTCGAAGTTTCAAAATTTCTTTTAAATGTCTTAATTGCACATTCTTACGAGCGTTATGGAACAACAACAACGAGCGTAGGTGCGCTCGGAGTGAATTATATCCCCCAACGTCTTGAGTGGTCTAAATTCCACTTATGTTCCACTCGCCTAGTGATGTATGTGCCTATCTTCTTTCTCGTGAGCTCAAGGGAGACGCCAGTGGGTGGAACTCTCATTTTATACACATGTCAATTAAAACAAAAGTGACAGAAAAATTGCTCATTAGTCCATGAGACTAGATCGCAATAGCATGGTATGATCTCTGTCTACAGGCGTGGAACTTGGCCTACGCACCAGTCGAGCATAGTCCCTACGTATCGCCACCTGGGATGTGTTATCTCTGGAACGTGAGTTACGTGGGTTGTATTAAGCGAAAAGAAAATGAAAAAACGAGTTTCAATTAATAAAAATCACTTTATTTGTTGAGGGCCGATTTATGAATGACGAAATTCTTTTATGCAATCATTATCGATCGCAGCAGAAACGAAACTGCTGATACCACATATTTCGCTCAACGAATAATGTTTGCTGTGTTAACATTATTAACATTATTTGTTTAGCAATTATGCTGTATCGACTATTTCATTAATGCTGCGTCGAGAATGATTTAAATTTTTAACAAATTCTAATAATTCCGGCCTGACGTTTCCTGTCATCAGGTTACCGGATGTAACTCCTCCCTTCCTTAACTCAGGATTCTCCTGAATTCTGTTTACAATATTTAAGTTGATTTTTTTCTGTTAACAATGTACATATGTATACAGAAATTACAATTATCGATACAATGAGAATAATACTAAAACTTCCTATACTGTAGCTTATGATACTATGTTTTTTTTTTAAATATGAATTTCTTTCAAATTTCTTTCTTGATGGATAGTGAACTCTTCAAATGTTAATGTATCATTGTTTGTTATTATTATTTCATCGTTTGGAATATAAAATCTTTCAATAAATTTAGACATTCTGTTGTTAAATTTCTGGTTACCAATTTCAATTGAACAGTTAGCAAAATTTATAAAATAATTTCCAGTTAAAACAAATTTTCTTTCATCGCAGTTGCTCTTAAAAGTTCTGTTTTTCAAATTATTCAAAATTATAAGGTCATAATTAAGTTCTGTTATTTCTTCATCTAACTTACTTACTAATTGATTAATTATTTTCGAAAGTGTACGTTTTATTATTGATTTTAACTACATATTCCAATGCTTCGTTAATGTGCCTATTTTTAGAGTTAACAATTGGTACAAGTAATTTTTTATCTGTTTTCATTATTGATGTTGGAATTTTTATGATATCTTCGTTTTCAAACTTAGCTATTCCTTCTTTTATGTTGCTGAGTTTTTTAATGTCAATTTGATATTTAATAATCTCGTTGTTGCTCAAAATACTTGGGTGTATAACTCCTACTTTTGCCAAAATTATGTTGTCTTGTATCAAATTTATTTGTTCTTTTAGTAAAATTAATTCGCATTTGTTGTTCTAGAAAATCTTCCTGTGATATTATTTGCTTACTAATATTTTCACTCGTATTAATTTTTTGCAAAATTTTATTTCTATCTGATTGTAAAATGTTTTTTAACAAATTAAATGAATTATTAAAATTATTATTTATTTTTATCTGCTGATTGATTGTCTCAGTAAGTTCGTTATTTGTGTTGTCGTTACTTTTTAATTGGTTTTCTATGTCGTGTTTGTCGTCATCGTCTAAGGTTCCAAAGAGCCAACTTAATCCCTTTCCTACAGCATAAAATAAACCTCTATTAGATCTATGAGGTAATAGAGTTAATACCTTATTTCTCATTGAATATAATTCTGTTCTTAAAAAATCCTTTCTTTCTGTTCGTAACGTTTCTATATGTTTCTCTAATTCATCTATCAAATTTATTATTTCGTTTGGGTTAATAATATGTAGTATAATGTCAAATTAAGTAACTATTTCTACCTCATCAATCCTTATCTCTGCATAACCGACTTCTGAAGTAAGTTTTTCAACTGTTAGGGCCGTTTGGGTCTTGGGGATGGTTATTACTACTAGTATCCATATGAGAAGGGTTCTGATCTGCAAATTTAAAGATACGTTTTATGTTATTCTCGTGTATATTTCTAAGTTTGTGTTTTCTAAATTTGGGCTCTTCTTTGTGACGAAGAGACTTATAATTTTTTATAAATCCTGTAGTTCTTATTTCTATATAATTTTCGCGGTTTCTGTTTCTCTTTCCTATCGTGATAGCTTTTGCTTTATTTATCCTTTCTTTAATAAGACTAAAGTCAACTTTTCGTTCCTGTACTTCCGATGGGGTGCATTTTATGGTGGAGTGATAAGTGGTGTTATAAAGTATGACTGCGTTGAGCATTTGTGTTTTAATGGGTTGTTTATCCTCTAGATTTAATGTCCTAATTCTTTCTGTAAGAGTGTTGTTTAACCTTTCAACATCTGAATTGCCTGTATGATTGTTTGGTTTTGTGATGTGGAATTCGATATTTTCCTCTTTGCAAAATTCCTCAACGTTTTTTGATTTGAATTCATTATCAAAAGTAAATTTCTTTATTTTTCCACGAATCGCTATAAAGTGTTTTAATTTTTCTACTATTGTCAAACTATTTCTATCTTCTAAAAATAAGGTTGTAGCATACTTCGAGAATTTGTCTATGAAAACTATAAATGAATGTTTGCTATTGACGTAGACATCAACATGTACAATTTCGTTTAATGTTGAGGGAGTTTCTGTAAGGAAGAATTTATTTATTATTGGATTTCTATCGTATTTCGCTGAAGAACAAATTTCACAATTATTAATTAATTGGTGTATTACTGTTTTGAGGTTGGGATGATAAACTTTCTTTTTTATTCCCTCATAAGTTGGTATTATTCCGGAATGTCCTACCTCATTTTTATGAAACAATGCGATCTGCTTTTTTAGAGTTTCTTCGTCTTCTATATCTTTAGCGATGTAACTACATTTAACAAATTCAAACAGATTTCTATCAGGGAATGTTTCTATTATTGCTTGTTGCAGTTCATTGTAATCCCCATCACTAAGATTGGAGTATATCCCTATTTTACCTTTCTTTAAATATTTTTTTAATATAACACTGACATTTCCTTCAGATATGTCGCTTTTGTCGATATAAATTCGAGTATTTTTAAAAGCTTTTTCAGATTCACGTTCTTTACATTCTAAGAATAATATTTGTATCTTGAATCGGTTAACTATAGTATCTAGAATAGGAATATGGTCCTCCAGATTTTGTTCTTGAGAGTGGATAGTTTGCACATCTTCGGATACATTAATTTCTTTATTTGCTTCAAGATTATTTAAGTTTCTAAGCTTTTCCTCCGATACCTCTCTGAAGACTTCATTGTTTGTGCTCAAGTTTGCAACACTTCCTGAATCTTGATTTGTTTCACTATCGGTTTGGGAAATAGCTTTTATTTCCTTATTTTCAATACTAATACGGCTTAAAAAGTCAGCAATAACATTTTCTTTGCCCTTAATATAGTCGATTTTTATGTTGTACTCCCCTAATTGTAAGAGCCACCTCTGGAGTCGAGGTTTTATATCTTTGCCAGCATATTTGGAATGAAGCCATTTGATTGGCTGATGATCTGTGTTTAATTCAAATTCCCTTCCAAACAAATAGGGTCTAAAGTATCTGACACCCCACACAACAGCCAGTAATTCTTTATCAATGGTGGAATAATTAAGCTCATGACTGTTAAAAGTCCTAGAGGCATAGGAAATGGGGTGACCATCTTGGGTCAAAACTGCGCCAATCGCAACATTGCTTGCATCTGTCACGAGTTCAAATTTTTTTTGAAAAATCGGGGTATCTAAGAATTGGATGATTGGTTATCAAATCCTTTAATTTTTCGAAAGCGGCAATAAAACTAGGGTCATTTGTATTTATTCGAGAATTTTTTTTCAGATATTTTGTTAACGGATGTGCAATCTTTGCATAGTTCTTAATCAATTTCCTATAGTATCCGGTGACTCCTAAAAAAGATTTAATTTGCTTTTGTGTTTTTGGCAATGCTAAGTTTTGGATAACCTCGACTTTTGCGGGGTTTGGCCGTACACCTTCAGGTGTCAAGATATGACCTAAATATTCCGTTTCCCTTACGAGAAAATCGCATTTGTCTATTTGCATTTTTAATTTTGCTTTTCTCAATCTACCAAAAATTTTTCGAATATTAGAAATATGTTCCTCTAGACAAGTACTAAAAATTAAAATATCATCAAGGTAAACGATGCAGATTTTATTGAAATAATCCTTAAGGATTGAGTTCATTAATCTTTGGAAGGTAGCCGGGGCATTTTTAAGTCCGAACGGCATCCTTACATACTCATAATGTCCGTTTGGAGTAGAGAAAGCAATTTTCATTTGATCCTCTGGTTTGACGGGGATTTGATGGAATCCCTTCGCCAAATCCAGAGTGGTGAAATATTGAGCTCTTCCCAATTTGTCCAATATATTTTCAATATTGGGAATTGGGAACTTATCTTCTACCGTAACATCATTGAGTTTCCGATAGTCGATAACTATCCGCCATTTCTTTTGGCCGGATTTATCTGACTTTTTTGGAACGATCCAAAGAGGAGAATTGTATGGGGAACTACTTTCTCTTATGATTCCTTGCGAAAGCATTTCTGAGATTTGTCTCTCTATTTCTTGCTCATGGATTTGAGGATAACGATAAATTTTGGAGTATATGGGTCTATTTGTGTTAGTCACAATTTCGTGTTGGACTTCTTGTGAACAGGTTAAGTCGTCACCTTCCATAAAAAATAAATCTTGATAACTTCGCATCAAATTTTTAATTGGTGTACCTTCGTGATCATTTAAATGATCGAAATTTGGATAGTTGTTTCTACATCCCTCGTTAATTTCTAAAGCAGTAATTTGATTTACTTCGTAGGGGTAACCATCTTCAAAGAGAATTTTATTGCCGTTTATTTCTAGTTACCTTTCCCCTAGATCAACTTTTGCATTTAACGATGACAATAGATCTTGACCAATAATTGCATCGTATTTTCTACCATTCAGTGTAAGCACTTTCCATGCCACTGTTCCTTTGGCTGAAAATTCTTTTGGGAGTGGGGTGACAACTTTATGGTCAACTTAATTCATCCCATTAATTGTAGAGTAAAATATAGGATCTGATAATTTTATTTCCGGATAATTTTGCAAAAAGTTGGGTTTTATAATACTTGTTTGTGAACCGGTATCCACCAAGCACCTAATTTTTTGATTGCCTGTAGTAAGAGTTACTTCCGGTAATTTTGTGCATGAGGCCGTATTGGAAAATTTGCACGTTTTTCAATGTTCCCTATCTCCATAGATTCAAAACGGTTGTAAGCGTTAGAATCATTACTCCTATTTCTTGTCAGTCTAGAAGAGTTATTTTGATTGCGGGATCTACCTGAATTATTTGGTTGGTTAGTAAATAGATTGTTATCTTGAGGCTGATTATAACCCGTATTACTATAATTTCTTGTATTATTTTCTTGGCTGCTATTGCTTCGATACCTATTTTGTTGAAAATTGTTGTAATTGCTATTGTCGTTATATTGTCCTCTATTATGCCTGAATGTTTCGCTATAGTTTATTGGTCTATTTGCCTGCCTATTTGTTTCATGACTACGTTCTCTATTTCTTAAAAAAGTTGTTTGTCTTCGGTAAGCAATACAAATAGCCCTTTCGTCGTCAAGTAGTTTGAGCTCCGCGAATTTATTATAAATCTCTATCAATGTATTTTTTTTATTAACATTTCCGCGGACTAAACTATCTAATTTCTCCATAACAATTCCTACGAGATATTTATCATTATTTTCTGGAGAATAAATTGTCGGTTTATCATTTTCATTTTCAAAATTGTATAATTCGTTTAATTGATAATTCACTGATCTCACTTTTCCAAATAATTCTCTTAAATTTCCTACCTTAAAGTTCCGGCATTCGTTTATAAGTTCCGCATAATCCTTACGGGGTCGAAAATGCAGCTTCAGCTCCGACTGTGCTTCCTCCCAGGTTAAATCGTCGCCAAGTCGTTGTATGCATTGTTTCGCTTCGCCTTGGATTTTTTCGTTGATAACCATTTTAATTGCATATTCCTTAAGCTGTTGATTGCTGCATAAGTCCACAGCGTTGTTCACTGATCTGATGAACTCCATTAACGTGAATTCATGTCTGCCGTTGAATGGTTTCAAGCGCCGAAAATGGTTCAGCACTTGATCCGTTGATAGTTGAAACATGTTGGCTTGTTCTACATTCTGTTGTGGGACAGCTTGGTTAAAATTTTGTTGTAGTACATGTTGGTTGAGCTACTGTTGCAACTGGGCAATTTCATTTTGCTGTTGTTGCATAGTTTGCATCAACAACGCAATTTCCTGTGAATTTGCCATGTTATCTATGTTTTCCTGTTCACTATCACTGTCACTACTAAGATTTCTGTTTTGATCGAACAGTTCGTTTTTTCGGTTCATTAATTTATTTGCACTTCTCTTTTTTGTTTTATTTTTGTTTTTTTTTTTCTTTTACTTCAATTGGATTCTTTAAACTATTATTGTCACTCTAACACTTAAGTGTTTTATTTTTTTCTCTTTTTTCTTCACTTAATTACGATTACGATTATAAGTTCTGTATAATTCTTTAGAATTATACTCCTTCGACTGCGCCAGTTACGTGGGTTGTATTAAGCGAAAAGAAAATGAAAAAACGAGTTTCAATTAATAAAAATCACTTTATTTGTTGAGGGCCGATTTATGAATGACGAAATTCTTTTATGCAATCATTATCGATCGCAGCAGAAACGAAACTGCTGATACCCCATATTTCGCTCAACGAATAATGTTTGCTGTGTTAACATTATTAACATTATTTGTTTAGCAATTATGCTGTATCGACTATTTCATTTATGCTGCGTCGAGAATGATTTAAATTTTTAACAAATTCTAATAATTCCGGCCTGACGTTTCCTGTCATCAGGTTACCGGATGTAATTCGTGCGGACCCGTCCTGAGATGGAGAAACTCGGATAAAAAAATAAATAAATAAAAATGTCTTAATGCAAATACTGTTTTTGCTGTTAAATTCACGGATCTAAAACTGAAGTGTATAAGAGTATGTATTCAAAACTTATCTTACATTTATGTATATTAGACTAGCAGGCCCGTGTTGCGTTGCTTCGCGAAGTTCTTATAAAACTTTTTTTTACATAATGTTAGAAAAAAAAATAAAAATTAAACAGAATAATGAATTTCACAAAAATAATTGTAAGAAAATTAAACATTGTTGAAGTTTTTATATATCTATGTATATAAATTTATTAACTTATATTAATGCTTCGGGATAGACAATGTTTACTGTTTTATTGTTCGGCGGAAGAAGCAAACACTGATTTTTCTGTGACCCCAATATTGATAAGGCAACATAAAGCTGACTATGAAAAAAAACGTTGTCCCTAAGATACACCCCAATAAATTAAAATGATTGACTCAGCCTTATTAATCGTCACGCTGAAACACGGTTTAATGGGGAACTGCAACGTCTTAACTGAAAAGTGAAATCCGTTGGTATCATTGGAATTCTATGAATAAGGGCATCCTTCCCTGCTGTGGGTCCAGTAAGAATTTTACCTTCTATAATTTGTTTATTTAACTTCTTGACTTGAAATCGGTTGCTCTTGCAATGGTTTGGGTGACTAAGATTTCTGATAAGTTTTATTGTTGTGCCGAATTCCAATTTAATTGGTACGGCTGCAGAAGACCCGCTGGGTTGAGAGAAATAATAAATTCTTGAAGGTAGTTAACACTATCATTATCATTTATTAAACTGGCAAGTGCTTTGTATTGATGTGCCTCTGTTTTTAAACGCCGACAAAAAAACATACTTCTCTCTTTAACCCCAGAAAGCTCACTTACGCAGATTTTACTCCCATGGTGAATAAAAAAAGCTTTTTTCGAGCAGAGCTTATAGCGCTATCAATGACCTTTCGTAAGTGTTTTCGTAATCTATTTACGCATCAGTCTAGTTAAAAGGGTTTGCTAAAAGTGCATCTCGTTTAATTTATTCAAATGACTTTTCAATTCTAGGAAGCAAAATTTACAAACGTGAACCAACCCGAACACCAAAACTTAGCAGGCGAAAGAAAATATTGCGCATTTTGTAATTATAAAAAAAGCGATATACAACCACATTATGTCCGTAAATTTACTTTAAATTCATTAATTTGAAAATCTTTTTTCAATAAAATCTAACTTCGTTTCAACAGAGAACTTAAACATAACCATTTCTCTTTTAATTGCCAGGGAGTAAATTTTACTCCTAGATAGATTTAACGAAGTACAAAATAAGGTCAGCTTTCTAGGGTTAACTGATTGGTTTTTGAGTGAGATTATCAAGCTTTGGACTCAAAAACCAAGCAGTTTAAAAGAAAAGAATTCAACTGGGGAGCCAGTCCTGTACTTCCCATCCATATGACGTTATAACACAGCGAAAATTGTTTCCGATAGATATACTATATACACAACGTGCTTGCGTTATTAAGCACACATTCTTTTAAAGCATTTCTTCTAATTTCTCAGCATCCGTTGGACCAATTTTACCCAAAATCTAAGTTTCATGCTGACAAATAAAAGCCGTATTTATTATCGCCCGATGATCCATATAGATCATTGGTTTGTGTGCATTACAGCAACAGGATCTGGTATTGTTGTTTTAATGCGCACAAACCAATGATCTATATCAGGGATGGCCAAACTTGCAGGCTATGCGGTCGACTTTTCGCTTAAATCGGTTATGCGTTCTACTCGTTGTTCTGACTTGGAAAAAAATATAAATATATACCAACAATTCAAGTGCAATTTTTGTTGCACTTTGTTTGCTTGTACATTTGCGTGTTGATTTAATTTTTGTTTCTGAACAATATTCATGTATGGCGTATTTGTATGTATTAATTTGTGGCACATGGGTCGACTGTAAATGCCTTGGCGGTCGACCAGTCGACCGCGGTCTACGGTTTGGCCATATATGATCTATATGAATCATCGGCGATAATAAAATACGGCTAGTTGTGCCGTTCTCTAGATATCGAAAGAGAAAAAAATTGTCACATACACAAATCACTTTTAGTACAGCTAGAAACTTGAAATTTGGTATGCAGGTAGGTATAACCTCACGTATGCCCAAAAAATAGTGACATCCTAAAATATCCCCCTCTAATCCCCCCAAAAGGGGGTAAAACTGAAATCGTAAATCCGATTAAACGGCAATTCGATCAATTTACAGTTATAAATTTGAACATTTTAGTAATTTGTCTCTGGTTGTATTTCAAGGCCAACCTATGTACCCAGTTTCAAGTTCCTAGGTCCACTAGAAGTCCCTCAAATGGAAATAGGCACGTCGTGGCACGAAAAAGATCTCGGGCTTCCGGTACCGTTAGAAACTTGAAATTTTGTGTGCAGGTAGGTCGTACCTCACATATATCCAAAAAATTGCGACTTCTTCAAATTTCCTTCTCCAACCCCCCCAAAAAGGATTATAATTGAGGGAAACATAGCTTTTAAATCCGATTAAATGGCAATTTGATCAATTTACAGTTACAAATGTGAAATTTTATTTATTCCAAGGCCTATCTATGTACCGAGTTTCAAGTTCCAAGGTCCACTAGAAGTCCCTGAAATTGAACTACGCACGTCGTGACACGAAAAAGATCTCGGGCTTCCGGTACCGTTAGAAACTTGAAATTTGGAGTGCAGGTAGGTCGTACCTCACATTTATCCAAAACATTGCTACTTATTAAAATATCGCCCTCCTACACCCCCCGCCTTGAAATATACAAAAAGTGTAATTTTAAACCAATAGCACCCAAACAACAAAAGTACGTCATTGTGTGTTGTCTGTTGGCTTCGATTCTTATGTCAGCTGGACCTTATAAGCATGTAGGCGAAGATCTTTATGCAAAATATATTTCAAAGTAGTTGTGGATTGGCCCAATTCTTGTGATCGTCTCGAAATGGTAACACCTGGGTTTTCAGTCATACTTTCAGCTACGGCGGCGAAATTTTAAGCTGACCTTGCCGAGTCTTCACATCCCTAATGTATCATTAAATCAATTTCACTATAGTTGTGTAAGAAGGCGCTTGAAGCCAAGGTTGGGAAAAAATATGTTCGTTTAAAAAATAAAAAAAAACATTATGTTTTTTTTTGTTTATTAATTCTTCATAATTGTTTGAACTACCTTGTTTTAACCATGTTTTAAAACAAGTATATACATAGGTACCTATTGAAAGAAAAAATTAAATTAAAAATCAAAAAGTATTTTATCAATTTTAAATTTATTATTTTTCATTTACAACGTTTTCAAGACTTAAACTCAACTCAAATTTAAGTTTAACGAGCTGTGTTGATAGAGAGCTCTCATTATTGCAACCAATTAAGCTGCTTTTTCAGTCCCGAGTCCGTTTCTTAATTTTGAATGCACCAGTCCGAAAGTCGCAGTTGCAGTAAATAACTGACATGTGATGACATGTGGCCACCAAGGGGTCAATTGTTGTTATATGTTGTTACATATCAAGAATTTATAATTAAATCATGTGTGTTTTTATGCGTGTTTTAAACATGTTTAAATCAAATTGTTTTTAATAATGTTTTAAACGTGGTTTGTTTGTTTTCAGTGTTTTAAACATCTGTTTTAAACATTGCCCACCCTGCTTGAAGCAGCATGACCTTAACGAAACGTTTCCGAGATATTTTCATCGTGTGGATTTTCACTATTCCAACACGTTGTGCGAGTATGCATCGATCCATTTTTAATGACTTCCTAGTTTTGACTTACTAAAAGTCATCGCAATGATAGTTAAGTGTTGACAGCTCAACAACGGCGTGAAATTTAAAATAACAGCTCTTGTTGGATGACTGTCTGCATAACAATAAAAATATTACAAATTAATATTGATTTCATTTTAGTGATCGTGTAGTGGGTACTGTATTCACCTGTCCTGTGCAGGTCCGAGCCTGGTCGGGAAACAGCAACAATTGTTAAGAGAAACGAAAAATAAGTCTGAGTGCTCCTTTGATTTAGAGATTTCCTTAAAAACATAAACCAAAAACTTACTTGGGAACCAGGTTAAGAACAAAATCTATCGTCTTTCTGGGTTAGCATTTGCGAACGTCTTGGTCGCTTCATTTTTTAAATTTGACTTTTGTTTTCTAGTGATGTAGTTTATACCCCCAACGATAAATATTGGAAACAATTTTCGCAGTAATATAACACAATACGAAGTGAAAAGGCTGGTTCACCAGTGTCACAGTATAACACAAAACTAGTAAAAAGCAAGGTCTTTTTTGCTTATTTTATTTTTTTAAAGCCAGGCCTAAGGCAACATGCATCTATTAATCTAATTTTTTAATAAATAAGTAAAATATGTATCTTAAGTATTTTAAATTGACGAATTTGGGCAGTGAAAATGTACTTACTCACTAACCGACTTAGTTCAAAAATTTCGTTTATTATATTTCATAATTTACAGTAAATAACCTTTTCATACACAGTCCAGAACACAATATAATAAAAATAGTGGTATTGACAGAAAGCAAAAGCTTCTTTTTTTTTAAAAGGATATGCTGTGCCGATGCAGAACTGCCCAAAGGAGCAGTAGTGCACGTGAAATTGATGATATAAATTCACGTAAATATTCATCCTGGAAGGATTATTCCGCAGCACTGCACTTGCGAAACGATAATTGCTATTCACGGTTTATGCCCTCGCATTCATATGCATGTATACTTTTATATGTGTATGTATCTTTATCATTCTTTGATGATAGAACCATTGGAAACTACTATTTTGTAAATTCAATTATGAATCTCGATAACCTTTTGCAATTTTATCTCTATTCCAGTTCAATTGAAATATAAACCGAAATGCAAACGGGAACTATTATATATTTCACTATAAGCCTAGTAGGTATAGTGAGTTTTTATTATATCAAACCAAAGAATAGGACTGCAAAATATTTATTATATAAAAAGCGTAGAGTCAATTGAAAATTAATGGAATTCGATTTTAAAGTCAATAATGAAAAATTATTATTCAAAGAATAATTGCATTCAGAAGCTCTAACATTGGGCTTTGTTTTCATTTAATAATAATTTTTGCGAACTAAGAAAGAGAGAGGTATGTATATTACATGTATAAGTTGAGTATCTCTGATTCTGACTTTCAGTCATAGAAAACTTTGGATTTGTCAAATATCACATAATAAGTTTTATTAGGTCGTGTTTATTCGGAATTTCATCTTGGATGCTGTAGAGTAGAGAATTTGAATAATTTGGTCTTAATTTAAGTGGGAGATCTAAGGTATCAGTGGTAACGGAGGTGGCAGGAATTTTGTGTAAAAAGAATAAAAATACCTAGTGCCGCCACTCTACGAACACAGTCTTTCAACACTTAGTGATGCTGTGTTCAAATGTATACCAAGTTAACTGAAACAATAATTATGCCTAGACACAGATGTGCATTAAGTTAGTGCATCAGCTTTCATTAGTCTGGTTGATATGTACTTCTGTCAGTTATCGTTCTTTTTTGATTATATTTTGCCAGTGCTCAAGGGGTAATGAATACCCTTATGATGCTATTCACACAGCACTTGTTTTGATGTAGTGATTTTGCAACTCAGGTAGTATTAGGTTTTAGTCTTTGCTTCGAGGGTGGTGTCCAAAATAACTGGGGAGAATTGTTGGTATTATTGCTATTGCTTTCAATTCACGGTATTTTTTTCCAACTTCCTAGTGTCATTACCATACTGCTAGTTTTATGCCTATGCAGTAGAGTTGACATCAGTTTTTTTGGCGGTGGATCGACTTTCTTGACATCAGGAGTTTAACCTACACTACAGCCATCCTATGCAGATGCTTTGAACGTGAGTGCTTTCCTTAGTAGTTGGCGATGACGGAGTGCTCTTTTCGAGTACATACATATATGTTATATACGGTGATCGATTCAAATTCATCGTTCAGATCCAAGTCAGCGAGCAATCATTTGGCAGCGATATTTATTTCTGTTTACAAGTTAATCCCAGACTGTTATTTTTGATCGTTGACGGCATCGGCATATGCTCAAACTGGCTCTGTTTTATTCAAGCAATTTTGAATTTTGAGTACCTTTTACATTCAGGATCTTAGTTATGACGAGACAGCATATTTACAAAGTATGAAATGTATGATTGAAGGTAGATAGTTGAAGCAAACATTCTATAAAATCTTGAAAAGGCTTTTACACCAACTTGGCTTTTGGTGTAAAAGCCAGCTTTCGTGGTCTACTCTTCTGAAGGCCTAAGAATCTAATTGGGAAATAAACCGAGTATGCCTTTGACGGTCCTGGGAAATTCAAATACAAAGTTGAGTTAAGGTTCACCCATGTTGCATGTAAGTTTCTCATGAAACACTGCGTCGTTTTTTACAACAATTGAATCATCAACATACACTGCGAGGTAAGTTATTGATTTGTCAGATTTCTTAAAGTATATGCAGACGTATGTACACTTGTAATTAGAGTAACAAGCTTATAGAAAGATTGTTGAAACGTTGGTAAGGTTTATATCTAAATTGGATGAGGCTATGTTTGGACTAAACGGTAAAGCCCCGAACACACTTTGAACTGTATGCCATAAAAACATGTGCCAACATAAATCTCGATATAGAAATTAAGGGTGCAACCATCAATTGACTCACAGATAGTCAAGCAGCGCTTAAAGCAGTGACCTCCCACTATTTTAATTCAAAAGCCGTTGAACAAGGCTTCAATACTCTTCAAGCCTTATTTTAGCAAATAAGAGTAAAACTCTGGTGGGTACCAGGACACAGAGGTACGTATATTGAAAGTACTTAATTCGCTGTCCAACTAGCCATACAAGGTTCAATTTAAAGGTGCATACATAGGTGCCGATCACTTGTGCATAATCCCAAAGTCCGCATTAAGAACAACACTAGGTTAAAAACTATCTGTGATCCTACGAATGTTAAACAAATTCCCCAATTCAAAATCCAGAAACGAACAGAAGTAATGGAATGTGATAAAGTTCCTTGTTCTTCTTTGGAATTTGAGAAAACCTTTAGTTTTCATAAAACTCATAAAAAAAACTCAGCAGTTAATATAACGGAAATTAAAATATATTATTCCCGAAAAAACATAATAATATTTTCCCCAAAACCGATGATGGACTGTGGCGCAACAAGTTACAATTACCGATATTAAAATAAAGATTTATTACGGAAGTCTTATTGAGACTCAAACTAAATTGTATTACGGTCCGAGAAGTTTGTTTCTTTTATATATGAAAAGAAATTTGTGAAACATGTGAATATGTATGTGTGTATGCTATTGGGGTATCCAATAATGTTAAAAAATGATTGATGGTAAGTTAGGCACGTGGAGCTTAGTATGAACACGGAGCCCATAATTCAAATCGTGTGCTGCAAAGGTTTTTTCTTTTAAACTAATCGAAAGAAAATGAGCTAAATCTATCTGCGTTAGTTCTTTATGACAATAACTTGTTATTCAGATATTTATTTATAACTTTAAAATTAATATTGGTATTCTTTCACATATGTATGTATATGTATAGATATTTGTATGAATACGGTATTGTAGGTAAGACGCTTTGTTTTTTATAATCATTTTGAACTTTAGACGTGCTGAAACTTTTATTTTATTAGGTAGAAAAACAAAAGCAATTAAATATGTACGCTAGGCAATAATTAAATTTTTAATGAAATATGAAACCACTTAAAAAAATATTATAATACTTCGTTAGTTGGATCATTGCTTGCGACTAAAGTTTCGGATACGAACACTCATAGTGACAACCTGTCTTCTTCGTGTTTTTTCAATTTAAGCAATCATTTCGCTAATACATGCTATTAGTTGACGCCAGCACATAGTATACCTACTTATAAAGCTTTTATGCTGCACCATAAAATTTATTAAATTTTGAGCAACAGAAAAAGTTTTTAAATAACAGATGTTTTCCCATTGCAATTAAAAGACGGTTCATTTAACTGTAAAAGTAAACAATAAAAATAAATCCAATCAATATTTCAAACTTTTTTCAAAGAAATTGCAACCATATAAATACTCTGCTGATATTTCTTTTTTCTTATAATATACGGGTACCCGCACACAGTTAACATTAAAGACGACATTTGTTACAACTTTACAAAACTTTCAAATACCACTTGAATGATGAGTGCTTACATAAAACTTTGGACTGATTGATTGATTGAATAAGTTTTATATTTTACTTAAGTTGTGAAAAAAAACAAAGCATAATAATAATACAATTTTAAGTAACAGAATGTGAATTAAGGCCATATAGTCATGTGACTTCTTATCGACCTTTATTATCTCATAAGCTATGGTTTGAGTTTGACTTTTACCACCCTAATACCCACTACATTTTGTACGAATAGCTGAATTCTATCATGGTGTCCACATTTAGAAATACATCATAAATCTAAGTTTTTTCGACTTAGAAGGTTAAATTGAGTAGGTATAGCAATTAAAAACTTCAATTTGGTTTTATGTACTTACATTTGCTGAATTACTTAGTTGCTGGGTGGGTCCCCTTTTACTTGTGCATGCGACTAAAGCCAAAGTCTTTCTTTGCTGCGTTTTCCCATCGGCTTAGTGCCGCCGAATCTATATACCCTAGTTCTGGCTTGTTTTTAATTCTCTGACGTTGGTACTATTCACACGACGCGAGTTTTCTTGTAATAGTTTTTGATTTGGAGGCTGGTGTACAGAAATAATCGGGGAGAATTTTTTGATGCTGATGTTATAACTTTATAATTCACAGTTTTTCTTTCCGACGTCCTGTCCGTTCGTTCTCCGTATCCTAGCAATCTTCAATGTCCAATACCCACTTTTTTAACTAAGTCGATATCGCAGTACAGCTCGAATAGTTCGTTATTAAATCTGATACTCTAAAATGCATTAACGCAAATGGAACTGAATATCTTGCTAATAATTGTTTATTCAAAATAACCTACGATATTTGCATTCGCCCTCGATAAGGTCTAGCTTCAACGCCGTAGGGTAGGACCGAAATTTGAAGTTTCTTAAGTTATGAAAAGCCTTATTATTATGTTACACCATTGTCTTCTTAGACCAAAGAAACAGCAATTGGCAAGAGTCATTCCTATTTTGACTTGCGACGTGTTTGATTTTACACGCGTTGACTATTAAACGAAATTTGGCCGCTCAGCCTCAATATCCGCCGAACCGGTGACAGCTCGCTGAATTTTGCTAAAAATGTCAATATCGTCGGCGTACGCAAGTAAATAATTGCACAGACGTTTAAAAGATTGTGTCTCTGGTCTGAGCTTGTCAGTTCGCTGACGCTGCGAACGGAAGTTTCCTAAGGTTCATCATCATCATTACTTCATTATCATTTTCATTACTATTATAAAGGGTGGTTAAGTTTTAAGGGCCGATGTTGATTTTGAATAAAACACAAATTATTTAGGAAATTATTGTCATTTCTTTTTATTATGATAATTTTGGTATGGTTCAATTATGTATGGAACAAAATATCGGCCAAATGGCCGCCGCGACCTCGTCGGCCCACCTCCATCCGATGATGCCGCCAGCCCATAAACCGCACCAAACAGTCACTCTTTGTGGGTGCATTGGTTTTATCATTCGCCCAAATGCGGCAATTCTGCTTAGGTGAAAATGTGCCTCATCACTGAAGATGATTTTCTTCGAAAATTGATCATCCACTGTTGCCATTTCTTGCCACCATTCTGACCATTGACGACGCTTGAAATGGTCAAGAGGCTTTAGTTCTTGAGTCAATTGCACCTTGTAAGCGCGTAAATGCAAGTCTTTATGCATAATGTTCATCAACGACGAGCGTGAGAGGTGCAATTGTTGGGCACGACGACGAGTTGAGGTGGACGGCACTTCAGCCACACTATCGCGAACAGCAGCAATATTTTCTGCAGTACGAGCTGTACGAGCATGCACTGGTGTTTTCACATCTCCTACAGACCCGGTTTGCTCAAATTTTTGCACGATTTTTCCGATTGTACGCACATTTGGACGATTAAATTGACCGAAAAAATCACGAAGTGCACGATATGCATTTTGATTTGAACGCCCATTTTCATAATAAGCCTGAATAACTTTAACGCGTTGCTCGATTGTGTATCTTTCCATGGTTCAAATTGAGTTAGTCTGAAATTGAGAAATGTCAAATGAAATGCAGAAAAAAACTTGACGTTTAGGTGTGGTTCACATTCAACATCGGCCCTTAAAATTTAACCACCCTTTATAAAGACGAAACATTAAAAAACTTTTTACGAAATCCAGTTAGGCTATTTATTTTTATTTAAATGGTTCGTGTTTACAGGAAAATTTAACATTTATATTTTTTTCATACAAATTTTATAGAGGTTGACTAATTTTAAATTAATTTAAAAAATTGTAAAAACTAAATTTTTTCTATAAAGTCAATATGCTTACGTAAATTTTAAGCCTCTCATCTTTTCTTTATTATACCTACTTGCTGAGAAATAAATTAACAAGTATTTTCAATACATCTTTTATTTTTATTTGTTTACATCGCTGATATCGATTCAATCATGACGACGAGGTTGCTGCTTTGTTCCATTTCATCATCGTTCCGTGGTTCTTGCACGCTCTCTCCCTCCCATTCGTATTCATACTTTGTATGATCATTGATCATGAAGTGTATGTATGAGGATCATATTTTTACTTCCCACCTCCTTAGGGGAAGTATTGCAATCGGCGATTCTGAATTTCTGACAAAGCTTCACATTACGATACACTAGAAATCATTTGCACCTGTTTTCGCAGTGATGTTTGTATGAGCGTGTGTGTATGCGACAATTTTTTTCTCCTTCGATATCTGGAGAACGGAACAACGTCCGATCATACGGTTTTTTTTTACTTTATTTGTCAGCATGAAACTTAGATTTTGGGTAAAATTGGTCCAGCGGATGCTGAGATATTAGAAGAAATGCTTTAAAGAAAGGTGTGCTGAACAACGCAAGCACGTTGTGGTGTATATCGGAAACAATGTTCGCTGTGATATAACGCAACATGAGGTGGGAAGTACAGGACTGGCTCTCCAGTAAATTTTTTTTCTTTTAACTGCTTGGTTTTTGAGTTAAAGCTTGATATTAGGCGTGTTTTTTGATAATCTCTATAGGCTTAAAAAAATATTTTCCATGTTAATTACAACAATAACTTAGCCTGTATAGAATTACGAAATCTGGATAGCTATCCAGCGTTATTTCCTTAAGCGCGATAAAAACTGTGCTACTAAACTGCTTTTTCTCGGTTCTTATCGAAAATGTTAAAAGTGAAATAAAAGACATTTGTAAAAAAAATGCTAAGGAAGGAACACATTAAGAGAAAATTTGCAATAAAGAAATCATCTTAAATCAATAATTAGCCAACAAATATACATACGTTTGAGTTTTTTTTTATTCGCAATTTTTTTCCTTTAAATCAGCAAGAAAAGAACAGCTGATACGTGTCTTTTCACATAGTGCTGCCAAAATGCTATGATGACATTCGCTAGCCTCGACAGGCGTTTTTTTTTTGCTCACACTTTTTTAGCCTACATACATAGATTACCAAAAAAAAACGCCTAATCTCACTCAAAAATCAATCAGTTAACCCTAGGAAGCTTATCTTATTTTGTACTCCGTTAAACTACAGAGGAGTAAAATTTACTCCCTGGCAATTAAAAGAGAGATAGTTATGTAAGTTCTCTGTTGAAAGAGAGTAAGATTTTATTGACAAAAGATATTCAAATTAATGAATTTAAAGTAAATTTACGGTCATAATGTCGTCACCTCAGTATTGGAGTGACACATATTCATTTTTGCCGTTTTTGAGTTAGGAGTGGTTTCCTAGTGAAAAAAACAAGATCTTTCGATTGGTGTAATCAAATCTGTCCTATCTCTATTATTTTATTTATTTATTTCCTTTATTTTCTTCCGAACTTAAAACTAATAACAAATTTTGCTAAAAATAAGCGGAATTAAATAATAGTGGTCATTCGGTAACTAAGGAAGTTAGTGTTGAATGACACCTGAATAAAATATTTTACAAAATTTACTTCTGATGCGGGGTAACAATCATTATTATACCATAAAAAAATTATAGGAATGATTTGTGCTGATGATTAAGGTATACTTCTCAAGAAAGATTCGATACTTGCGTAGTCAATCGTGAATAACCAGTCTTTAATTTTCCTTAAAAAAGAGTTGAAGTTAACGGTTGTACGGACAGAAAATGGGAGCTTATTGAAACATGTAGGGGCTGTAAAGGTGAAGCGAAAAATGGGTTTTGTAGGCGATTGGTACCTTGGCAAGATGCATATTGTTTATACGTAGGCTGTACAACTTTGAGTTTCTGCTAGGAATATTACCACCAACAAATTCTCTCAGTACTTTAAAAACGTAAAGGTGTCTCATTGGTAGGATACGCAGGTCTCTAAAAAGAGGCCAGCTCTGACTGAGGCGATTTTTACTACAAATAATCCGAATTAAATGTTTTTGAGCAATCAATAAGGGTCCAAAAGAGTTAATTTACGAACCACCCCAACTAGTGATTCCATATTGAAGTTTTGAGTGAGCAAGACCATAATAAATCATCATCAAAACTTTTTTTGAGCAGTATTGTTTAATCAAATACATTTTTCTCGTCACTAACAACATATGAGATTTAATGGTTTGGATATGCTCTTTCCAATTTAAATTACGATCGATTGTCACTCCGAGGTATTTATAGTGTTGCACAGACTCAATATTAAAACAATTTGTAGAACAATGAGCGTTTGGCACAAAATATATCAGTATTATAAAAAATAACACCTTTTTTAAGAAATGGTTTTTTTTTATACTTTTGTATGAAAATATGACATATATGCATCCATAAATCGCAATCGTGTTCAGCGTTTAAATGACACATAGGTTAGTCAAAGAGTGCCACATACCATACAAATCCTCAAAATTTGACAAAAATATCGTGCCCTATATGCAATTTCCACTTTTTCAATTTAAGATTAAAAAAAACTAAAAGCCCGATTTAAACAATAACTGAAAACTAAGAAAAACTCAGTGGCCACTATTTTAATAAATTTTGTATGTGGTTCTGCTACACAGGATTTTTGTTTTATTCGCATTCAAACTTCAAACGTCGTTTGCTCGAAACTGGGTTTTTGTCGTTTAGATCACTCCAATACTGAGGTGACGATGTGGTTGTGTATCGTTTTTTTATAATTACAAAATGCGCAATATTTTCTTCCGCCTGCTAAATTTTGGTTTTCGGGTTGGTTCACGTTTGTAAATTTTGCATCCGAGAATTGAAAAATCACTTGAATACATCAAACGAGATGCACTTTTAGCAAACGCACTTATGAAAGGTCATTGTTAGCGCTTTAAGCTCTGGCCGAAAAAAGCTTTTTTTGTTCACCATGGGAGTAAATTTTGCTTAGGTTAGTTTTCTAGGGTTAAAGAGAGAAGCATGTTTTTTTTTTATCGGCATTTAAAAGCAGAGGCACATGAATACAAAGCAATTGCCAGTGTAGTAAATGAAAATGACAGTGTAAACTAACCTCAAGAACTTATTAATTCTCTCAACTAAGCGGGTCTTCCGCCGTAGCAATTAAATTTGGAAATCTGCACACCAATAAAATTTATCAGAAACCTTTGCAAGGGCAAACGACTTCAAGTCAAGAAGTTAAACAAAAACAAAAAGTTCTTACTGGACCCGCAGCAGGGAAGGATGCCCTTATTCCTAGAATTCCAATGATACCAAACCAACGTATCTCCCTTTTCAGTTAAGAGGGTTGCAGTACATACATACCTGCGTAAAAACTTCAACAACGCCTATTTTTCTTAAAATTATTTCTGTGAAATTCATTATTCTGGATAAGGTAAGCATGTTTAAATGTATACTTTTTAACGTAAAAATGTTTTACTGGGGAAAATTGTTTATGGAAAATTGAGACACAAAACGAATTTTGGACTTCCAGTACAGCTAGAAACTTGAAATTTGTGTATTGCAGGTATTTCTTACCTCACATATGTATACCCAACAAATTGTGACATCCTAAAATATTGCCCTTTAACCCCCGAAAAGGGGGGTAAAACTTAAATACTAAATCCAATTAAACGGCAATTTGATCAATTTACAGTTATAAATTTGCAACGTTTAGTTATTTTTCCTTAGTTATATTTCAAGACCTACCTGGGTATGTACTGAGTTTCAAGTTCCCAAGTCCGCTAGAAGCCCCTTCAGTGGAACTAGGCACGTAGTGTCACGAAAAGATATCGGAAATACGTTTTCACGGAATTCCCGTGCTCCAAGAAGGGGCATAGTCCTTTTTTAATATTATAGTCAAAATAAAAGTTTTCTAAGAACTTCGCGAAGCAACGCGAGCACGGGTTAGCTAGTTTGATATAAACTTGTGTCGGAAGCTTAAGATTTCTTGTCTGCTACGTATGAAGAATCCGCATCTGAATAAGAAGGGCTACTTCTTCTCTCTGGAGCACCATAATAGATGTTGCAAAATTTGGGAGCTACTGAATCGTACGTACTTAGTCTTTTTATCTATTTTAATTTTTGTCGCTGCCATACATAATGAACGGGTGTGTTTTGTAAAATCGGCCAGTAACGAACAGTTAAACAAAGCATTACCTAAAATTTATAATTTTTTTTTAAAGAGATTTCTAAATCCCAGGAGACCTCAGACTCGATTCGGTCCATTATACTCACGGACAGAAACCCCCTTTGAGTGTAGTGACTCAAATACATCCATCCCTCGATTTACACGGTAGATACGTTCCACACAAAACTGTGCAAAACGAGTTAGAACTTTCATATAAAAAATGAGGATTTGAATTCAATTTTAAGCCGTGTAAATCGAATCAAAAAATGCACGAAAATATGTTCATAATGACCGTCTAAATGAGACAAGAATTATACGGAAAAATATCGACTGGTTCCACTGAATGCCAAGTTATGAAGCCGATGCTCTGGAAGAATATTCATAACATTAAAAGACGTACATTTTTTATTTATTTTGTTTCAGAAAGGAAAAAAATAAACTTGAACAAAAATGTATTTTTACTAGAAGTGTACAATTACCGACTCTCTTGAGCATTCCTTTTACCGTTTATAATTCAATTTGACGTTTGCCATTGACGGTTTCGTAAGTTTGTTAAATAAATGCGTTCAATGAAAAGTAATCGATTTTGTGTAATGAGTTTGTCCTTAAATGATGCACGATTGAAAAAAAACACAAAATACTTTTTTTTAATTCGAGAACCGTGTTAGAGTGAAACTCTGCAATCATCTTGAAGAAAACCGTATTAAAGCGAAAACGTGTAATAAATTTAAAAACTGTGTTGAAGCGAAACCATGTAATTCAAGTACCGTGTAAATCAAGGGATGGAAAGCCAGGAAAAACCATTCGCTTTTCTGCGCTTGCTGAGGTATGTAGGCACAAATAACGCAAAATATATGTACCATACCAGGAGGCAAACAAAATATACAAAAACATCTGCGCCCAAAATCAAATATTGTACACGTTGAATCTCTCAAAAATGCAAGAGGACATAAAGGACAGTCGATCGTTCTGAACGATGGCCAAAGCTCTCAACGGCACGCTTTTTGCAAAGGCTATTCAAGCACTTACAAGCACAATACTTTGAAAAACTGCTGAATTCATCCCTTAATCAGTATCAGTTGCAATATGCACTGCCATTTATCGGCGACAAAAGATTTTTTGGAAAAACTTGTAAAAACTAACAACTTTAGATTCACCAATGGAAAGGTACCAGAATGTTTCAGAAAAACATATTCTTCCCGGTACTAAAGAAAGAAGATGCAAAGGAATCAAGCAACTATAGAGGGATATCGCTCTTAAATGCGGTCACTAATATACTCACAGGCATCTTAGAGCGCCTAACAGATTGGATACGGGAGAATGACCTACTGAGCGAATTCCTAGCTGGCTTCTGCGAAGAATTCTCCACTGTTGAAAACATCTTCCTGACAACCATCGCCCGGACGTATTTAGATAATGGGAACAAATTATATGCTCTCTTCGTGGATTTTAATGCGGCCTTTGATTCCATCGACCGAAGAGAGCCCTGCTCTTCAAACTCAGCAACCTGGAAGTATCGACAAAACTACTTAGGGGAAAACACTACCGCAGTCTAGTACGGAAACAGCGTGTCCAAGTGGTTTCAATCTAAAACAGGATTGAAGCAAGGATGTCTTCTGAGCCCTCTTCTATTCTCAACCTTTCTAGATGACTTGGGCACATATCTTCCGGGAGGAATAACATTAGTTGGAGTCAATATAAAGCTGTTGCTCTATGCTGATGACATCGTCATACTAGCGGAAACCCCAAACATGTTGCGGATCATGATCAACAGACTTTAACAATACTGCAATGTATGGAAACTTCATTTAAACACTAGCAAATCTAAAGTTATGATTTTTTGAAATTTAAACACTAGCAAATCTAAGGTTATGATTTTTCGAAATGCAACGGGACGTTACGCAATGGACCTGGCAAAACGAGGAACTTGAAGAAGTTAAAGAATAAAAGTTCCTCAGAGTTATCATAACTCCGCAGTAATTTTTTAAAAAACACGTCCAGGAAAAGTTGAGAGAATTGAAACGTGCAATCATCTTTAGCTGGAAAGGTGTCTCGAGTAAAAGGAAATATAAGATCTTCGAAGCCGTCGTGAGATCAATTATGTATTACGCGGCAGAAGTTTGGGGTATCTCCTACTTCGACGAGGTGGAAAAAGTACTTAGACTCTTCATAAGGAAAATATTCAGATTGCCAGAAAATACCTTGATCTACATGCTTCACCTGGAATTTGGTCTACCTCCGCTGTATATTTACACACTGAGATCACACTTCCTGTTTGTTCTCAAAATGATGGCACGACCAAGTCATCGTCTCCCAAACATTATTTGCTAGAAGCCTTCAATCAAAGAAAATATAATTACCAAGAAGTATTATCTGCCTCAAAAAATGAAAACAATTTTAAAAAGCTCTTTTCCAAATAATAAAAAAATAAACGAAACAAAAAATATTTGAGAGAAAAGCTCTTTCTCACACAATCTTGTTTCTTGACGCATTGCACAAATATCCAATTTATATTCTCACTTATTTTTGATGATCGCATAGTTCTACTTCGTTTGCTACTGTGTGCGTGTGCGCCTGCGAGAATAAATAAAACTTCTCTCGAAAACTCAAAAGCTCTGAGAGCGGGTCGTGATATTAGAATTTAGAACCCGCCATACAAAAATTTTCAATGCAAAAATTTGTATGAGATGCGTCTTCTTGGTAATTATATATTAATTGAAAACTGTTTGCCAGCTAAGGCAAAAACAGCTTTTCCATTTCCTCGCAACCATCCCTTTCTAATGATCTCGTACTGCGACTATAGTCCGTTTCAAATCAAAAGCGACAAACTCGCGCAGGTTTTCTCTCAATCATCCTCTCTTGTGTACACACAAAACAGAAAAATCGACGATCGTCAACGCCTACTGATGAGATCCTTGAATGGGATTGGCCGATGTGTTGTGAAATTTATTGAAAAAGTAAGGAGTCTATGTTGCCAAATGCGAAAACTGAGTGTAGAGAAAATGCGTGAAGTATGGATTATTATTTTTTTCAGTGAACATGGTAATGACACGTTTTTTGAAACTGTTTACTTCTCACTTATGGCGTTGAAAAGAAGAAAGAATGTTTTGCTGATATGAGTTTGACTCGAAAACATGAATTTAAAAATTTGAAAAAATTAAAGTAACGTGTTTCTTTTTATGTAAATATGTACCTATACATTTATTTTTTTAACCCTTTTTAATTACACATACAATTATTGCAAGAAGTACTTAAATGTTGTCACAAAAAGGGGTGTGCACAAATAAAGTGGTTTGTTCATCGGAGTTCGATTTTTTCCAAGTTAAACAGGTAATTGTTCGTGTTAGTAAAAATCGATAGGATAAAATCTGAAAGGAAATCGAGAAAAATGAGCCGATTCGTACATGTCATTTTCCAGTCAATAGAAGAGAGCACAATTTTCGATGCTCTCTCTGCGCAACTTTCCTTATCGCTTTTGATTTGAAACGGACTATACCTACCAAAGGAATTGGTGCATATACATGCGAATGTATATGTATGGTATGTGTATGCGGGTTACATAATGGGGTAGGTTCAATGAATTCATATGTATGTATATTAGGTGCGTTTTTTTGCAAGCGTATACACGCTTAATTTTCAATTTGCATGTAAAATACACTAACAACAAAACCTATATCCGTCTAATTAGACGGGGATAATTATCGCCGCTTGTGAAATAGGCGCGGATAAAAACAATGCTTCCAACCCTTATTTTCTATGTGTTATCGATGATTTGCTAAGAAACGTCATAAAATTCATCCATAAATTCATTTTATTTGACAATTGAAACAAAAAAAAAAAAAACAAATTGAAAATTGTCAAAACTTTTATATGAATGAGCCTGGCAAAAAATTAAACGGCTGAGAACAAAAAATGGAAAATTTTAATTTTTGTATGAACATACATATACACATAGGTTCAAGAAAAACAAAAATACACACTTATTAGGTGTGCGTATTCTCTGTATTTTCCATTCTTATTTGTATTTTATCCGAATTATGTTCAATTCCAATTATTTTCAATTTTTTAACAGCTGACTGTCACAAATGTCATAAATGTCATCTGTGCTGCCAAGTTTTTTAAGATGAATTATTAAGCGCCGATGATCGTTTATTTGTGCACTTATATTTTAAGCGTATATACGCTTGCAAAAAAACGCACCTAAAATTGACGAATTGGGGAAGATACTAATCCACGTGAGATCAAAGAGCGTCCTATGCATCCCGAAAAAGTCATAGTTTGGTGTGGATTTTGGGAAATATTTTTTTGAGAACGATTATGGCGAGGGCTATAGGTCGATGATTACCAACTTCTTTTGGCCTGAAGCAATCCAGTCCACTACCTCACAAAAAGTTGTCTTGCTCATCTGTCAAATTTCAGGCTGCTGTCGAATCAGAATGTTCTCTTTATCTGAAACTTCAGATGGTCTAGAAATCGGAACGGACTCATTTTCATCACAGTTTTCGAATACAACATCGTTTAATTGACTTACTGGCTAAATTAAGCAAATCTCGTTTAATTGCACTATAGAAGCAATTAAGCGGGTTTTCTTTAATTGAACACTCGGATAATGAACTCGAAAAAATCGGACAAAATTGTGGGTTCAATTAAGCGGGGAAGACTGTATGTGGTTTATAGACCACATTGGAACATTCCCCTCCAAATTTGTCAGACTTCATTCGCGGTGAGGCCGGTTTTTGCATAGGGATCCCGCAAATTTTACCTGCAACCGGCCAAATAAATTCAAATAAAACAGTACATATCTTGCAGGAAATTTTAATCCTATAGATTGATGATAAGGGACAATGAGACAAAACTTTTTGCTTTTATTTCGTAAGTTGTGGTGGATATGGCAGCTAAAATGATAACAGAGAGGCTTATATTCATAACAACTCATCAGCAGACTCTGAAAGCTGATAATTATATTGATCTCAGAGACGCTATCTGCAATGATGTTAATGTTTATCCTCGGAATATAGGGCAACATATAATTTTGCCATCTACGTTTACTGGATCACCAAGGTATCTTCACATAAAACTCAAGACGCAATGACATATGTCAGAAAACATGGTCGGTCAGATCTCTTCATAACTATGACATGCAATCCAGAGTGGTCGGAAATTAAAGCTGAGCTTACTTTCGGGGCATGTTTAATATTTTTTTTATTTTAATGTTTGTGTGTATATTTGGCACGGCAGCTCATGGAGAGCCAAGGCCTTGCTTCTCGCAACCATTAATGTTGTGAGTGTTATATTCTTCGCACGAATGGAAGGGACCTACAGTTTAATGTCGACTCCGAACGGCGAATTGAGAAGCTTTTCATGACAGATTGTAGGTAGGATTGCAGGTTTGTCATGCCTGCGAAGAGGTAGTGCCGCGAAAAAACTGTTGGTGGTTTTCGAGAATCGAAACTGTGTCTCTCGCTTAGCAGTCCAACGCACTAACCACAAAGCCACGGCGATTAATATTATGTCAAAAAAAGTTTTTCCATAAATTTCGCGAAGCAACGCGAGCACGGGTCAGCTAGTGATGTATAAAACTCTTCCCTGACTGACTGACAGATCAACGCCCAGCCCAAACCGTTAGAGCTAGAAACACGAAATTTGGGCAATAGTTTCCTTTTGTGGCGTAGAAAGGATTTTTCAAAATTCGGCTCCAAAAGGGCAGAGATACAAGGTGTTCAAGCTTGTATGGAGTCAAAAAATTAAATTGGAATTAAGAATTGAAATTTGGTAGGTAAATTCTACAATAAAAATAAAGAAATACGTGTTTCACCGTTTTTGAAAATTATATCCACGGGCCAAGATACAGGGTGTTAAAGTTTGCAAATTTATAGTATGCGCAACCGTAGCCATCGGCACATTCGTGCGTTGTTATTGTTTTGCCGAGTTGCGCAAGGTTAGTTTTTTCTTTTATTTTTCTTTGATCGTATTCTTGCTTCTATGGATACACTACGTAGTTTATTTACAATGCATTCGCAGTTCGTTTCGTAGCAATTCGACGGGGAACGGGTGTGTACGATGGGACTACTGAACCAATTTCAAAAATTCAATATTGAAATGGTGACATTTTTTGCTTCTTTTTATCTTTGAAAGCTCCATAGCGACCTAGTATACACCTTAGTATGTATTTAACGCGTGCGAAGCAGCGGGTGAACTGCTAGTTTTTAATAAAACTTTGTACCTACAAAAATAAAATTAAACGATTTATTATTCTACACTCTCTATTTTTGGATAAATATTCATTGTTTATAATATAATCACTTCATCTTTCAGATAAACCTTTATATGTATGTATGTATTATAGACGCGAATGTATTTTTGCAAATATCATCTTTATTAGAAACTAGAAAAATCGTATTATTCTTGGCGCGTGCAACGCAGATAAAGATCTCTTTCTCGCTTTTTTAGTTCGTATATTTTCGATGGATAAATGTGTAATAAAAGAAAGCACAAAAGAAAAACCTTACCCCAAACACAAAAAAAAATATATATATATATAATGTGTCATCGTAACACTTGCAAAAACGAAAGTAATGTTATGCTCAATGGGCATTGTGTTTTACCAATTTCAATTTATCCCGAAGATTACAATCTACAATACTTTCTGTCGTAATGTATTGAATTTCACGGTTCATGGTTCAGATCCGATATATGGGCCGAACAAATTAGCAGAAGGAATTACGGCAATATTAGGGCACGCCGCACAGTTGGATGATAAAAATGATTTATCCTCATTTTTTGTTCTTCTTGTAATCCCATTACCGTAGAGAACTCTAGGAAATAAGAGTAATTGATTCCATGAAGTATAAAGTAAGCATGAAGTGCTTATGAACGCAATGAAATAAAGTGAATCAACAATTATGTATATCTATTTATGGAAAAAAGGTACAGTGTATCCCTCTTTAGAATATTTTCAAACATATCAATGCACTAAATAAGAACATATCGTGCTCATCTTTAAGAAGTCCTTAAGCAGAAAATGAAATTTGTAATTAGGACTGGCTCCTGGGCGTCTGTGTACCGAGTTTTAAAATTATATTTATTTAAAATATTCAAAAAAAGTGTATACATTCTTGAAGAAATAAACTGAAACATTGTTTTTGTGCTTTGCACTGTTGGTATTGGAAAGAACTCAAGACGAGGTCAACTCCACTACTAGTAATAAAAGGCGACTGATATAAAAGTGTTCCGGCACATGGATTCTGAAGTTGACATTTCAATTTGCAATCATTTCACATGAATGTGATTCAAATACTGATTTTGACCAAAATACTTCCTGTATACGTTCTTAAAGGATATACATATGTAAAAAACACAAACGTAGTGGTTAGAGAAACCAAGACATTTTAAATGAGAGCGCGAATGCGTGAAATTCGAAATGTAATTTCTTTTCTGACTTTTCTGCTAATGAAAACATTATTTTAAATCAATTTGCAATGTTGCTTCGTGCATTTCAATATGGTTTGCCTCTTCCTTGTTGGAGTGTAATTGGAACTTGATATTTTTCTATAATGAAGTAAGCTTTAGAATTTAACAACACTCAATTTAAGTATATATATACATACACACCAACTTACTCTCAGTTAGAAATGGATGCCAGATGTCCAACAGAAAGGTTTTCTTTTTTTTTTTTTCTGTGAAACGAATTATCCGAATGGTGCGAATGGGAAGAAAATATCGCAATATTAACACTATTAACCGAAGAACACATTTAACGCGTGTAGAATGTATATTTATATTTGGCACGGCAGCTCATGGGGAGCCAAGGCCTAGCTTCTCACAACCATTCATGTTGTGCGTGTTATATTCTTCGCACGAATGGAAGGGACCTACAGTTTAGTGCAGATTCCGAACGGCGAATTGAGAAGCTTTTCATGACAGATTGTACTCTTGCAGGTTTGTCATGCCTGCGAAGAGGTGGTGCCGCGAAAAAACGTTTGGTGGTTTTTGAGAATCGAACCTGTGTCTCTCGCTTAGCAGTCCAACGCACTAACCACTAAGCCACGGCGACCACCTAACGCGTGTAGAATGCTGTCATTAAAAAAAACCATCCATCCTTTTGAGTGTAATGACCGCTTTCAAAAGTTTGACCTCATTCAATGTCACTATACACTCTCCAGACATAGACACGAACTTTCTGAAACGTGGATTAGTCGCGCTCAACTGACACGTGCCTCATTACGAGCACGTGCATTATTTCAAATAAATAGATGTGTTTGAGAACAATTTTTGCAATGTAGAGCTTTGCTCATATCAGAACTCCACAAATTAAATTACACCACTAAGTTCCACAACATGGAAATAGCATTAAGATTACTGAGATTTAACCAAGCTTAATGCTAATTAAAAATGTGTTTTTGAAAAATGTATTTTATATTATCTCTGCATAAAGTATGCCTTCGGCCTTGTCTTCATTAAATGAAACACTTTAAATATAAAGTTCACGATACCAAATAACCAATAAATAGATAGAATACGGATTGGGAGCATCATCCCTTGAAATCATCCCCTTTTATCCAGAGCTACTGAAGACTGAAATTGCTTTGATATTATGTATCCTTCCTTTCACATGTTCAGTTAGTTAGAAGATTAAAAAGAAAATCCGCTTTATAATTTTAATGAATTCGACCTAAATATTCACTCCATCCATGAACCCTTTAGGTTGACGAATGTTCAAGCGAGTAAGACTGAACGCACCAGTGAAAACAAAGTCATTAAGTTCTTTACAAGCAAATTATATGTGAAGTAAGAATGCTTCTGTTGACTTTGAAGGCTTGTGGACATTTTTTTGTAAGACAGCGAACCGCATGTAGGAAAGGAGAAGGAAAATACACAAAAATTAGACCTCAGTTCAAAGTATAGACCTTTGTAGTGCTTCCGCTTGGTTTGCTAACTGACTTTAAACCAATTTTTACCACAAGGGTGAACACACTGAAGGGCGCATAGTACATCCATTTGGACTATGCGATTCCTATATTTTGCAGCCCTATGCGCTCGCTTCACATTAAACCTCTCCAAAGATGTGTATTTTAAAAGCATCGATATAACAAAAGCTATGTAAATGTACGGAGTTATGTCAAAGGCTTTTTTTGTGGACGAATATAAAATTGAAAGGAATTGAAGCAGTAAAATTGATTCGACAGGCGTTTAAAATTGAAGCGGACTACGAAAATTCCACATGCGAGCACTGATTGGCACAAAGGTAGCAACTAGCAAGGCCAGTTAGTCAGTAGGGAAACGTATGTATGTATATGTTTCAACACAGGGAATCGTTTCTTTTAATCCATTCACGCTATAATTTCTTTCTCGAATATATTTGTATCTTCGAGAGAAAGATTTGTGAATATCTTTTAGAGACTCTACATATAACTACATTATGACCAGTAGGTATTGAACCTGGACATGCATTATATGTACATAAATCCTTGGTTGTACTCTGATTTAAAGTTCTATGCAAACGATAAGGAATTTTAAAGTGCGAGTAGCACATCAAGAAGTCTATTGTCGCATGTACATAACTATTTACCGCAACTTGAGATAGATGTCAAAAATTTTATTGCGTAAATAAATTCTTCTCAGGTAAAAACGTGATGTTAGCGCAGAAGCCTTACTGGTTGATTACTATCATACAAATAGAATTCCCTTTGGTAAGCTCGTTGGCCTAACAGAATATCTCTACAACCTGACACCCGTGCTTGCTGCTCTCTTAGGTTCCATCGATTACCAGCTTTTGAAAGTCTTAATGAAGGGATAGTGTTTTCTTAATAGTTATTGTCACCAACTTAAATACGCTACAGTAATTTAAGTTGAGCATTTGGCTATATGCTACCTCCAGTCTTGGAACTATCCTTATAGAAGTAAACGGAAGGTCCATTTCTCATGGCATCACTTTCAGAAATTAAGATCCAATCTTATTAGAATGTTACGCCGAAATTTATTAAAAATGCCTATGGGCAAGAGATGTAGGTACATATAATTGTACCTAATGTTGCAAAAGGGTGTTCTTAGTGCTGTTCCACATACAATACGATCTTTGCCCTTTTAAGAGCAGTGCACTTATAGTACTTAAGTATGGAACTGATAACGCATTCTACGAATATGCCCACGACAGTCGAAACAGGAGTGATTTTCAAGTATGCTGACTTTCCAGCTCAGTTTTCAATCTAAAATTACTTTTTCTACTGCTTACGTTAATCCAGCACGAGGTAAGAATGTTCTTTGGAAAGCGATAAATCGCACTCTCCATATTTAAAGTTTCTGGTGTGCAATAATCCTTTATTGGTGGTATGCAGTAATCCTTTATTGGATCAATCTCTTCCCTGCCAATACGCAAAAGCTAATCTCCGAGTAGGTAGAAAGAAAGTCTTTTCCTTACTTACTAGACTGAAAATTCGAAAATCGATACCTTACTCAAGAACCTGCAATAATGCTTATTCTTCGAAACCCTTTCTTTTTTTTCATAAATGTGCTGATATTCTAATCTACAGAGTAAAAATGTTAATAGTTGACGGAAATCATAAATAGATTTTAAAAGTTTGAGCCGTTTCCATTCCGTTTACGGCGTAATTGTCTGCTGAAAAGCCTTGGACAAAGCCACCAATCGTAACCATCTCTGTAAAGTGCAAAGATCGGCCTGTATAGGTATCAGTGGAGCACTCAGAATCACCCCCACGGCGGCGGTTCTAAGCGCTCTGTTCCATCTGCTTCCTCTAGATATCTACAGTAAACAAGTGGCAGCCAGCGCAGCCATACGTATCAAAGAACTTTACCATTGGTTTAACCTGCGGGTTGGACACTCTACAATTCTGAACGATTTAGAATGCCTTCCGCAAAGCATCGACTACAAAAAACTTCGTTACCACTATCCCTTCCAGACTTGACTAGGAGGATGATTTTGAGCTACAACGAAAGGAATTCATCTGCTTCTACACAGATGGCTCTTAAACAGAATCGGGAGTGGGTGGGGGTGTATTCTCTAAGGATGTAAACGTAAATATCTCTTTCCGTTTGCCTGACCATTGCAGTGTCTTCCAAGCCGAGAGAATGGCAATCAAGGAAGCCCTACCGTGGCTGAGGTATAATGTACTATCCTCTCGGGATATCACAATTTTTACTGATAGTCATGCCGCGATGAAATCCCTTGAATTTGTCGCCTTCAACTCAAAAACAGGCCTAAATTGTCGCTTGTCTCTTAATGAGATGGCTGAGCAATTCAAAATTCACCTTATATGAGTGCTGGGGCACAGAGACATTCTATGCAACTGCATGGCGGACGAAACCGCTAAAGAGGGCACAACTCGAACAATTCTTCCGGAAAAGGGGAATTTAAGCATGCCTCTCGCCACCTGCAAATTGCTTCTTCATAGAAACGCAATCAACATCGCCAATCACAGATGGACAGTAGGTAGCACCTGTCTCATCACCAAGCAGATATGGCCAAAGCTGGATCTCAAACGTTCGTGATTCCATACATATGTGAATAGGTACATGCACATAGGTACATATGATAATAAATAAATGATATGAAAATAAATAAATAAATAAATATCGTAATTATATTTTGCTACTGGTTTTTGTTTGTTACGTTAATTAAACAAGAGCGAAAATCTTGATGTAAAACTGAATTTATTCGCATGAATACCTCTGCTTAAGCGTTCATTTTTCAATGTTAGTCTACAGTCCTGCTAAATGTCGAAAAATTATTCATCCAAAGCGAACGAAATTGCGAAAATGTCGAATTCGATAGCGCAATTAAGCCCGCCCATCAATGTTATACAACAACCAACAAGGACAAAAGTCATCGTCAAAAAGCAATCAAGCGCTCTTGTAAAAGGACAATGTCAGTTTGACTCCCTCCGCAAACAAACAACGTAGCCATGTACAATCGCGTTTACCTATGTGCACTTTCCAATTTTGTCCTACGAATGTAAAATGTTGACAGGTTAGGTAACAATGACATGTCGTTAATATCTTTCCAAGGGATAATAAAGTTCTTGGACTATACAAGTTTCCTCTTGGGTAGTTATTCTTGAAAACAGGCAAATGAATAACGAATATTATTCCCAATTGTAAGGCACACACTTCCATCGTGGCGAAAAGTGGTTCCACAAGTGCGAAAACAATTCAATTCACATGAATAAACGGAGAAGTTATATAAACTGCGACATCGCTTTATCAAAGAAATTGCTATTTAAAGTTACAAAGTTTAAACATCGACCAAGGATACGCCAAACAGCAAAGTGATGTAACAACAGTCTTCAAAGCAACTGCATACATAATTCCTTGTATAGGTGAAAATGCACTGTTGCGAAGAGACAGGAAGTTCAGATAAAACAAAAGTTATTATAAATTTGAATAGTTTCGTAGCAATTACTTCGTGTTAATCGCTGCAATGTCAAAAGTTGTCAAATGCATGTGTAAAGTGAAAAGAGGACTTGATCATAACGACGCTAGGATGTCAACGGACGACTGTGTGAGAAAATCGTTTTCATTGAAATACATAAGTGGAGTACTACTAATCGATATTCAAAATTAAAAAAAATTAAATGTAAAGCACATCAGCGCACATACTTATGTATAATTACACTTTGACAAAAAGATTTCGAACTTCCGGTATAGTTAGAAACTTAAAATTTGGTGTACATGTAGGTCTTACCTCATGTAATCGAAAAATTGTGACTTCCTAAAATATTGAAGTGCTAAATCCGATAAAATTGCAATTTTATCAATTAACAATTATAAATTTGGAATTTTCAGTAATTTTCCCTTGGTTATATTCCAAGGCCTACCAATGTACCGTCAAATGAAAAGGCACGACGTGGCACGAAAAAGATTTCGGATTTCCGGTGTAGCTAGCAGCTTGAAATATTGGTGCTCAGGTAGGTCTTATAGGAATTTGTTGATCTTGTTACCTATCATTTTTAGATTAGATTTATCTTAATTAAGCAGATCTCTGCTATTTAAATTCAATTCAATTTAAGGTTGGCCATGGTGTAGTGGTTGCATCATCGCTTGTCACGCTGAAGGTTCCAGGTTCGAATCCCGATTTAAAAAAAAAAAGTCGGTCAATAGCGAAAAAAGCTGACGTCAACTCTACTGTATAGGCATAACACTGGCAGTAGGGTAGGCAATGACTTAAAAGTGTTGATCGTACTAATGCCATCGGGATGTTCGAAAGAAATATTGTGAATTATAAACAATGGCAACAGTACCAATAATTCTCCCCAGTCATTCTGGACACCACCTTCGAAGCAAAAACCACCCTCGGAGCAAAAAGACTGAAACCTAATACTACCTGAGTTTCAGAAATCACTACACCAACACTAGCGCTGTGTTAATAGCATCATAATGGTATTTAAAACTCCTCTAGCGCTAGTGAATTATAAAAAAATAAAAAAGCAGCAACATAATATCGATTGGTTGTGATATATGGTGAAATATAGTGACACCTAGTTGGGAGTAATGGTGGATTTGGGTTCATTAGACAACTGTCAAAACGTTCGAGAGCTTTCCATCACATTCAAGATTCGTGTCTCGGGTACGTTCGAGAACTTTCTATCCCTGCTATATCCTACTAGATGACGAAATACCATCGCCAACATGGCGTCATAGAAGAAGATTCTAGATTCGTATCTCGAGTTTAAATACCCAGAGCCCCAACAACATGGATACAGTTGAATTGATATTAAGCAGAGATACAATCGGAAAGAGATTTGGATAGAGATAGAGATTGAATAAAGACAAATAGAATAGGAACGAAGAAAAAGTTTTATCATTTCGAACGGGAAAATACGTTACAATATTTTGAGTTAATAATTGAATTTTATTTCTTGGGCATTTTTCAAAACCACTTTCATTATTTTCGCAGTGATATGAACGCGTTTTAAAAGTCCTGAAACAAAATTCTTTTTGAGATTTTAGCCCATTCGAGATTTGGGAAACTTATTTTCGAAATTTGTTTCTTTCTAGATTACGGCATGATCCCAACCATACAAAATAAGGTACAGTGATCCCCGCTTAATTGATACTCGCTTCTTTTTTTTTTATATAATTCACTAGCGCTAAAGGGGTTATGAATACCCTTATGATGCTATTAACACAGCGCTAGTGTTGGTGTAGTGATTTCTGAAACTCAGGTAGTATTAGGTTTCAGTCTTTTTGCTTCGAGGGTGGTTTTTCCAGAATGACTGGGGAGAATTATTGTCATTGCTTTTAATTCGCTTAATTGATTTTCACTGTTTAATTGAACGAAAAAAGTGGACTTGAATATTTCCTATATAAGCTACATACACGTATTTGTACGGTTAATTGAATAACACAGATAAATGATCGACAAAATTCGAAAAAATAGTCGGTTCAATTAAGCCGGGAATATTATATAAGAGAATCTATTCCAGTCGTATTTTAACTTTTTATTACGTATGTTTTGGAATTTTCTTCTCACCGATTTCACTTTTTAACCATTTAGATGTGTGACATTACATACCGTAAGCATGAAGAACTATTTTTCCCGTGTCTGGTACTTCACAGCTTGCACATCATTGCTCTTCCTTCGAGCAAATACAACACTTTCTGAGCTGTTTCCACATGCATGGAATGGAGCGACGTTATAATGATAACGGATAACATTTAGCCCGGAGCAAAATACAACTGTAAATGGGGGTTTTCACAGCGCTTACATTTTCAATCTATTTATTGTGTGATATGTGAGATTTCACATACATTAATACTATCTACATACTACAGGGATGTTAAAAATATTGTAACTTCATACCATTTTTTCTCTCTATGGCATTTGATACAGATTTTTGGGATTGTTTTCCGTGTCCTTTAGTTGTTCACTATTAGTTAAGTCAGTTATGAATACCCTTATGATATTATTTACACAGCGTTGGTGTTGGTGCAGTAGTTTTTTTTTTTTTTTAATGCAGGTAGCATTATACAGTCTTTGCTCTGGGGTGGTCTCTAGAATAACTAGGAAGAATTTGTTGCTGTTGTTGTCATTGCTCAAAATTCACAGTATCTCCTTCTAATTTCCTGATTTCACTATCGTTACTTAGTGTAATAAACTCTTTAAGTCATATCATCTCTCTGCTGCCAGTGTTATGCCCATGTAGTGGAGTTGACGTCAGACTTTTACAGTTGAACGACTTACTTGACACAAGGAATTGAACTTTACCTTCAGCGTGACAAGCGATGTTGCTAACTATTACAATTGACAAAAATTTTATCAAAAATATGCTATAGGTATAAAGAAATTGTCAACTATTTTAACCTATCGCTCACGATTTATATAAGCGAAAAGTGGTTTCAAAATTTAAAAGGCAGTATTATTGTACTTCGATAAACGTATATATATTTATTTACAGCGGTCTGCAAAATAACAAATATAGAACATTTCTAACATTAATATAACGTATTGAAAAATCAGTGATCGCTGTGGCTTTGTGGTTAATGCGATGGATTACTGAGCGAGCGGACATAGCAAAACAATAAAGTAGTTTTTCACGGCACCACCTCTCGAAAAGAAATGACAAACGTCGGAGAGTATAATCTATGATGAAAAAACGTCTCTCAATCCGCCATTCGGAGCTACAGTAAAATGGTAGCGCCTCATGTTTGTATTTAAAAGTAGATTTCTACATAATTAAATGTTTTTAGATTACATTTATTAGCAGTTCTCCGCGGCTTCGTACGCAGTAAATACATACATAGGTTTATACTAAGTTCCAAGATAAAAGGTGACAAAAAGTGTCACAATTCCAATATTGAAAGAATTTTTGAAATCGGTTCAGTAGTTCCATAGGGACAGACGATTTGAACAAAAATCCTATGGAAAAAAGCACTTTCAGTTTTTCCCAAATTTTCAAATTTTCCGGGAAACTTTTCCCATTTTTCTTTCCGTAAAAACCTTATTTGTAAGCGTTCTCAATTGATGCGCTTACCAACGAACAGCATTTTATTTTAATTTATATATAATAGAATTTATTTAAAGTATAAAATACAATATATATCTACAAGCGATTTTCATAATTTTCTGCTTGAATGTAATAAGGATTCACTGAAAGTTGAGTAATGCTTGCACAAGCCAGTGAAAAAAAATTTTAAAAGTCATTTTGATTTCCAACAATAGTTTCGACAGTCGAGTATTAAAAGAAACGATTAACTTCGTAATATCGCAGTTTTTAACGACTTAACCAAACATTTTTTTCTGTCTCTTATCCTTCGAAATTGAAATAACTGTATTCAGGGCCTTGTGTCCTAATCGCAAGTAAAAATTAAAGAAGGAAGAAAAAAAAATCAGCTTCATGTAAGCTTCACCTATGTCTTAAAATGTAGTTCTTTCCAGGAATAATTTTTTCTTTAAAAATTAAAGTCTGCTACCTCTAATTGGATCATTGTAGACGAGGTTTTGTGCTAGCAAGCTTTTAACATACGCATGTATTAAATAAACAGGTTGATGGCATGCCAAGTAGAGCAGAATAATATAATTCTAAACAATTTAAACTCGTAGGGAATTAATATTATTTTTCTATGAGACCAAATGTTTTATTACTGTCTTCAGTTCAAAAACAGCTTTTACTTTTGGTTATTTGGTTAAGTAGGCATTGTAGGATTTTTCATTTTTATTTATCGTTCTAATTTTCGGCATTCATTTCCATGTCCACGGATGAACAGGTGGATCCAGCAAGTAATTTAGCATAAGAAGAGCAAGTGAACACCAGATGCCTAGGAAATGTTGAAAGACTATCGGTGGGCAGTTGGATCTGCGTGGGATAAATAAAAAGTTTTAAAGTTATTATTCAACCATCATCTTATCCTTATTCCTTGTATACAGTTTTTTTTTAGCTTAAAATGTGCATACTTGATTTTATAATTTAAATCTAAAAAAAAAAATTAAATCTGTGAAATTTCACACCAAAATGTAAAATACATACACTGAAAATCAAGGGTAGGCAAAGTAGCATTTTAGTAGTTCCTATCAACGGTTTTGGGAAAAATCCTATGTCTCGCAACAACTAGAGGGACATTCATCTACTTAATGCCCCATACAAAATCCTTTTCGACATACGCATACTGTGTTAACGTCTGAAGCCGCTCTGTGCACCATACTAATCGGCGTGTACCAGTGTGACTTTCGGGTCGACCAACATTTTCAAACTATGTAGAATAAATGCAAGTAAAGATCAACGAATTTCAAGTCGAAACCCACCTTATTGACTAACGGTGATTGAAGAAATGGCGAAATATGTTGGTGTTGATATCAACATGGGCAAACCCAACTAGTAAAGATATATCTGTTCCCTGCTTAGGACAAAACGAAGTAGTAAAGGAATTCAGTTACATCGGAGTAAATGTAAACTCTACGAATGACACCGCTGTGGAAATCAGGCGAAAAATAACCCAAGGAAACCGTTGCTAGTTCTGTTAAACAAAACAACTGGGGTCAAAGCGAAGGATAAAAGGGAAGCTCTATAGAACACTGGTCCTACCAGTTCTGCTGTATGACGTCGAGTACTGGTCGAAAAGCAGGAAAATAGAGCAGATATAGGATTCGAGAGGACCAGGGAGCCTATCGAGTAAATAGTATAATTAAGGACGTTAAGCTGGGGTATATTTTGTACAATTTCGAACCAACGTCTAAAATTATGTTTAACATAAAAGCAAAAAGACGTATGGCAAAGAAACGTTTAACGGCATATTAATATGTCTGTATATTGATGTATATGTATTACAAAATATACATTTCTGATTTTTACCCAGAAGACTTTGGTCAGGCCATGGTGAGATCATGAATTTGTTTATGACTTTGGAAAGGTGAGAGTTCTAAGTAAGTAAATGCAATTTTGGTGGTTTGTTGGAGACTAGGTTATTTGCTTGCACCTATTAACTTAGGTGACGTGTCCTCTGAAGAAAATCAAATATTTCGCTTTATTGTTATTTTTAGTATGTATTTATATGTATAAGACATGTGATAAGTAGCAATTTCATCTAAATTTACTAGGTCAAAGGTACATATGCATGTACATATGTGAGACTTTGTACATAATCGTAAAGAATATTATCTGTTCTTTTGTTGAGACAGAAATGATAAATAAAATAAGGAAATGTCTCCTTCCTATTCCTTTTATTTTCTTCAACATACTAAACTTCAAGAAAATGGGATCAAACATAAAAAAAAAAAACGCATAATGGCATTGCATATCTCACATTGTATCGATTTCCTTTATGTCTTTGTTTTTTTTTTTTTTTTTACTTGGACGCCCAAGGTAAGTTCCTTCATTCACCATCCACTTACATTTTTTCAGGTCATTTTCGCACCCGTCATAAAACTTGATGATAGCGTTCTCAGGTGGATAACGATCGGATAACTTTATATAAAGCATCATAAAAAATCCTGTAGACAGGTCCCATGCGTAAAATGAGTTATATGGTGTGTATGGCTATGTGATAGATAAACTCAATTAGGTATGCAACGTGAGCTAAAATGGTACGATAGAGCTTATGACAACTAGGTTCACTTCTGTCTAAATCACTTTTTATCAATTAGTAATGTGCAACAACTACATACATGTTTTATTCAACTTGATAACTACGATTGCAGGAAAAAACTTGTTGTATTAGTTCAGTGTTCAGTTTGAGCAATGTACCTAGTTCATACAGTTCCAGTTATTTAATGGATAACTCCAGGATAAAGTTGAGCGATAATCGTCGTTCGATTTGTAAATTTTGATAAATTTGTAATTTTTTTCAATTCGATAATATCTATAAGAACTACAGTAAAGTTTTTCAGACTTTACTTTTATTATACTGAAATGCAATGGGTGAAATACATCTTTTATAAGAAATTGTGTGCACGAGTATATCACGTACTATGCGCATACATTATATGGACGCCAAGCCACTGCGGACCTATAATCCCGTTTCCTCTTTGAGTGCTTGAAGTGAAACTGCGATAAGTGGAACTAGAAAAAAATATAAGCAAACGCTCAGCAATGATTGTTATAAACGCTGGCAGCAAAGGTTATCAAGAAAAGTGGTATTTCATGAGTGTAGCGATATAAGCAGCAACAAATTATTGCTATCTAGGGATGATAGTGCCGCCAAATGACCTTTCGCAAAATACATTGAGAAAAGAAAAAATATGCGACAAAAAGCAGCATTAACACTATATGTAATAACTTGATCAAAAAAAGATGCATTTCTCAGCGATCATGTATGGTATCCAAGTCTGCGCTTATGCATACATAAGCTTTTTGATGAAGTAAACAAACTGCACCTTTTTTTTGTCAAGAGTGTAAGTGTACTAAGGGTTGCCTAATTTTACCCCCAACTGTTAAAAACTGCAATGGAAAATTCTCATCTACAATATACTTTAAACTTGCAACCAGTATAAGGGCAAAGGATGTACACTTTTCGAATAGGTGATCAATCGAATGGCACATCAATTTACTAACTAATACAAAAAGACTTGCTTCGGGATACAAATAAATAAACTAGGGTATGATTTTAAACTCAGCTCAAATTATACATATTTATATAGAAGAATTAAAAAGCTTAATATTTATAATTTAAAAAAAAAAAAATAATGAAGTTTTTAATCAAATCTCTGGCAAATGACATTTATGTCACACCCTGTGTTTTCTCACACCTTGAAACTATAAAACTTTTGAGACTGTTCTTTACACTAACTCAAATAGTAAATCTTCCATTCCGCTTTTCTCTGTGATGAGTTGACCGATTTGCATGAAATTGAACATATGTACCTACATCCTACATATGTAGATAGATTTCGGTAATCTACAGGTCGTCCGAACTTTGAAATTCTACCTAGAACTCGATATACACGAGGTCAAAGGGTTTTGCCCATTTTATGTGGACAGTTGTTGAAAACACTTGCAGCTGAACAAGCGCATGTGCATCAAAAAGCCAACGAATAATAACCGAACTGGAAAAAACGACAAACGGGTGAAGCAAATGGCTTATATTGAGAACCGCCACTCTGCGCACATGTGATGCTCTGCCAACATTTGTGCACATCGCTTGGTCTGTGTAACGGGTACTTGCGAACAGATGCACATATTATTTATGACGCTCCTTCAACTGTTAATGAGAACATGATACCACCTGTGCGTTCTGGTTAATTTTGACATCTACAATGGTCTTGAATGATATAACAACATCATTCCTTTCACACTATTTACGGCGTCATTCAAGAAAACGTCGGTGAACTGGACAAAAACAGTTTCCTTTAGAATTGGCTAACGTAAAAAGTATTCATGGCTCACAAGGGCTTACATTTCAGAAAGCTGTTGCTGACATTATTCCCACTTAGTTTTTACTTGGCATGACTTATGTTAGTCCATCAAGTGTAAAAGCTATTGATCGCTTACTTTTCGGTATTATTTTCAAACGAATTCTGAAAATCAAAAACAAGAAAGGGTTTAGAGCAATGCGAGCAGAGTTGTAAAGTTTTGACTCACTTTAGTAATTTAATTTTTTAGAATATAAACTAAAGTGCATTCAGATATACTCAAGCAAATAAATAGCATGCATATATGCATACACATTCAATTTTAACTTATAATACGATTCCAAAAGCTCAATAAATTCAAGGCGCTCCAACTAACACCGCTGGGCTATAGCAGGAATTTTGTACAACCTAGTTAAATAACATATAACCACTGCTTACTACTACTACTAGCCCCGTTCTCTAAACTCCACATAGTTTTTTTTGGCTCGTTTTTGATATTTTTTATTGAGATATCCAACGTATAAAGTTATTTGTATTCCACTGCACTTTCTACATATTAAATTGTATAAATTTATTCAACTTTTGTTTAATAGCATTTTATTTACTGCACCTCAATTTCCTAACAATTGCTGGCGGACGTTAAGCGGTTAAACACTTCCACAAAAATATTTTCCTTATGGAATTTACTCATCCTATGACATGAGCAGGAAGTTTGCGCCATAATTTTATTTCGTTTTGATTTATTTTCATCATCGAGGAAAATGTGAAAAATTCCTTCGGGATATTGTGTACGTAGTGTAACCAGGGATTTCCTGCAACTGGATGATGTATAATTTGTTCACTTTTTCTATACTCAATCACGTTTTATATGCGAAATGGGAATTCCTGTAATTGAGGTCCCAGAATAGGACGATTTGTAATCGGAATACGTGTGCTTTCTGGTTCATCGGTGTTATATGTACGTCACGAGGGCAGAATACTTTAACGACTTGGAAGCCGTTTTTTTTTTTAGCTTTTTAAATAATTTTAAACTCAACCGTTGAATAGGCATTTTATTTATTTTTACGTACTTAGCTACATATAAAGTTTTGTTATATATACCAACCGCTGAAAAACATATCAGTTATAGAAATAAGAAACCAAGACTCATGTTCATCTATGTACATTGTATATGATGAAGCAGTGACTTTTTTTTACATTAGATATAATGTAAAACAATTTTTTATTTTTTTTAAGATCAAAAACTTTAAGCTAAAATATAAATTAAATTGCAAATTTACAAAAATTTAAAAAAAAATTACAAAGCTTTCATTTTTGAGTGAAATAGTACGATACAATCAATGTCCAAGACAAGTGGCGAATGTACCTATCATTTTAAATTATAATTATGACAAGAATAAAACTATTGATGGGGAAAATACAAACTTTCAAAAAGATTAAACACAAAAATATTGTTATGAAAAAAAGAAAAGAAAAGAAAATTTAGAAGAATATCCAAACTGAACTCAAATTAGAGAAATTTATACAATTTATACAAGATACAGGTAATCCGTAGCACTTCAGCTCTTCTGTTTCGTTATTTATTAAATTTGTTTTCATTCACCATATTCTTTTTTTTTTTTTTTCAAGCATACATTGAACTTATCTCAAAATACAAAAACTAAATTTTGTAATAAATCATTCAAAGTTTTGCATTCAGATATGTGTTTGATTCATCTCAGTTATACGATTTTGTTCGATACAAACAGGCACGTTGCTATCGGATCTAAAACTTCAACCGTTTTGAAATTGCTATCGTCTGCTATGATAAATGTGTATTTGATTTCCTGATTATGCGTACATTTTTTGCGGTGATTTATTACGTAAAATATTTCCGACACCCGAATAAAGATCTTTGAAATAATAAAACAAAAATCTGATGCACATCTAGTATATACGTAAGTATACACATGCATCAATACATGGTTGTACATGTTTCCGTTTTCCGATGATCCAATGATTTCATAAGATAAATATATGTACATATAATGTACCTATGCATATGTAAATTAAAATGTTCTTGTATTCATTACTTGGTACATAATTAAGCATGCAAAGTAAATAAAATTCGTTAATTGTAGGTGCCATAGGTTCACAAGCCTAAAATGCGAAATCAATGCGACATTCTTTTAACCAACTCAGTGAATAAAAATAAATACATAAATAAATGAAGGCCTTATTTCCCGTAATCATTTGTGTGTGTGAAAGGACTTACAGTTTTTATTGCCAGATCCGAATAACGGATGAAGAAGTTTCTCTTGACAAATTAAATTCCTGGAGGTCTGTCGTTGCCTGCCAAGAGGCAGAGTCAAAGGAGAAACTTGTTGGTTGTTTTTCTGGTTTCGAACCAGTCCAAAGCAGTAATAACTTGAACTATGGCGATTGAGTGAAAGTAGAAGAAAATGATTTCTTTAGTTTATGCACTCAAAATGGTTTTTTTCTTTAGCAACCACAACAACACCTTGAACTCTGCTTGTGTTCATCGAACACGGTACCAAGATCATCAGGACTGCGAAATTGTAACGCAAAAATGTTTTTAAAAATGCACTGTACGTAAGCGATTTGGAGCCAGGCAATGGACTATTTTTTTATTTAACAAATTAATGTGCACGTACTTCTTATAGAAAAAAAAGTACACACATATATATATTTAAGCTATTTTATAAACACACTTATCATGACCTTTCCATATCCTTAAACATTCACTACATCCATCCATCATAATTTCTTGTGGGAAGCAATGCAGGCATATATAAATACATACCTACTATATGTGTGTATAAATCATTTCCTTTGAATTACGTGATTATTAATTACATGATAGATTAGTCATAACACAGCACAAACACAAAATTAATTAATTAAGAAATATAATCTCATTTGTGTCTATGACGAAACTTTGGTACACAACCGTGCGTCAGTCGGAACACATTATGAGTAATTTCTCTTCTATTAATTCAAATTGAATTATGAAGTATACTGAAACCCAATCGGGTGTACATCATTATTTTTATAATTCCTTTCAATCCACTCAGACTATTTAGGAAGGGAGAATATAACCCTTTCATCTATAGAACTTAACGATAGCCGTACTTTCTTGGAATGTGCACGCAATCTTCTTTGTCAACATTAAGATATGACTCCATTTGCTTAATTCCAATGAACTTAGTTGATTATACATTAGTTTGATTACAGATTAGTAATTTTGCTCAGCCCATACTATTCCAAGTAGTACAAAAAAGAAACATTGGATAAGGATACATTTTTATTGATTACTAAGTTTCCTTGTTTTGTAGACAAAACATGAACATGATATTTGGTTTTAACCCTTTTGCATTGTTTTTTTTTTAGACAAAGTTATTTCAAGTTACGTTTTTAGCAAAACGAAAATTAAAACGAAGAATCATAAGCTTCTTTGTTGAACCCATAATCTTGAGTTATACAAAATACTAGCTTATACACTCGACTTTGCCCACCTATAATTTGCGAAGTTACACTTTAATAACCAATAGCCTTTACTGTGACCCGCCACAGCCACTCTGTGTGCAAGATTTGAAGTTCATTGGTTCCATAGTTTTCGTGTTACAGAGGAACAAAAAAACAAACGGACAACGTTTCACTTTTATAATATTAGTAGGAAGTAGGATTTTCTTGAACTCAATCCAAATTCTTTTTGTCAAACACTGAGCGCAATATGTATAATAATCACATCCAATTTTTGAAAGCATTCTACCTGATCAGGTGCACAGACACCAACCTTCCAAGGAGAAAATGACGTGGATAATATATATATCTACATGTGCATTACGATATATCATGTCAGCGCCAGACTCCGTGCATATTGCGAAACGCTGACTCTGAAAAATGTTGGGCATCAGAATGTTGACGTAGTGCAACATCTTGTTTAAAAGTATGCGGTGCATAAGGGTAAACATAACCATTACACATGGGTATTTTGCTTTCTTTTTTTTTTTTTGTCTAACTTTGTTTCAGCAAATTATGAGAGATTTTTCACCCAAGTGAATGCAGGCAACTTCTACGAAACCCACACATAATGGCTTCCTCTTGAGAAATATCCTGTGAAGCTGCCAAAAAAAGTATCGCTCCAGATATTGGATTTTATTCTTGTTCTTATCCCCGTTCCTCACTGAGAATATGTTCTGCATGCAATATGTTATACACATAGGAAAATATATACATATCTTTATAATATATATGTGTGTGTGAAAGCGTTGACAGGAGTTATTACTATGACGGAAACAGTGAGTATCATATCGTTCGGGTGAGTGTAATTTACGATACAAAATCATTCGATATAAGCCTTGAATCTCGTTGTATAGCCTCAAGACATTTGCATGAATAATGCAAGAAACTAATGCCATGGTGTCGTAAAAAATTACCATATGACAATAGAAGCATGACACTTGCTGCGGCATTATTCAAGAGTGTTTGCCCTGTTATTTATTCTGCATGTACAGATGTGTGTACATACATATGTACTTATTTGTTTCTTCGGGCTCGAAGAACCAATGCTTGTTTGAGGAAGAAAGACATACTACTTCATGGACCTTTTTTGGTCTACCAAGGCAAACGTATTGAAAAAAAATTTAAGGTTTTTGGTTCAACTTTTCATGTGATATGTATGCGAGAGTTAGTGTTAGTTTTTTACCTTTATTAAGCTAATTAAGTTTTTTTTTTGACTGCAAGTTAATCAAATATGTAAAAATTGCTTCATTGTTACATTATGAAAATAGGATTAATAACAATTTCTGATGTACCTTCGAACCAACAGCTCTATCAAAAACACTGTAATTTGAGTTTTTCTGTATTTGACTAACTCCAAGTAATGGTTCCGTTAATTTGGAGGAAGCAGAAAATCTAGAAGGTTTCGTGACAAGCAGAGTAATGATTCAAATTTGTCAGACCACCAAACAGTCCATAATTCAATATAAGTGGACCAAAAATCAAAAACTTTTTTTTTACATGGACAGCACACGACCGCGTGTGTTTATAGCAGCGTCAGATTCGTATTTATTAAAATAAACTCCCTTAAAGGCATTAGTACTACAACTAAGTAGAAACGTGTCTAGTAATTTATATTTTAAATTTTTTCACGTTACGCAAGTGAATTTCCAACCCTAGTGCCTGGTTTACCCTAATTTAACAATTCTTTGATATTTAACTCAATAAAAAATGTTTAAAAGTGAACAAAGAATTTTTATATTAACAAAGCTTAGTTCTGTAATTAAATTATCGATACCTAATTAAGATTTCACAGAATTCAATGTCATTTGATGATGTGTGCTTTTATTTTTCCTGGACCAAGCAATTTTAATGCTTCCGATAATCGACCAATATTCCGTGCTATCAAATATCAACTTTTTTGCGATAAAAAAAAATATTTTTATGCGAAAATTATTGAAATACATTAAGATAAAATATTTAAAGTAAAATTAGTTTTGTGCGATGATAACACTCAATTTGCACACTAAAAAATATAATTATGGCATAGTCAATTATAAAGAACTAGCAGACCCGTGCCCGCGTTGCTTCGCGAAGTTCTTAAAAAATTTTTTTTTAACATAATATTAAAAAAAAGAAAAATTAAACATACTTATCGTATCCAGAATAAAGAATTTCACAAAAATAATTGTAAGAAAATTAAACATTGTTGAAGTTTTTATATATCTATGTATGTATATTAATTTATTAACTTTTTATAATGCTTTGGGATAGACAATGTTTACTGTTTTATTGTTTGGCGGAAGAAGCAAACACTGATTTTTCTGTAAGCCCACTCTTGATAAGGCAACATAAAGCTGACCATGGGAAGAAACGTTCGGCCCTAATAAATTTAAATGATTGACCCTGAGCCTTATTAATATCGTCATGTAGAAACACCATTTAATGGGGAACTACAACGCCTAAACTGAAAAGGGAAATCTGTTGGTATCATTGGAATTCTAGGAATAAGGGCATCCTTCCCGGCTGCGGGTCCAGTAAGAATTTTAGCTTCTATAATGTTTTTGTTTGACTTCTGGACTTGAAATCGTTTGCTCTTGCAAAGAATTGGGGGACTAAGATTTCTGATAAGTATTATCGGGGTGCCGATTTTCAAATTTAATTGGTATGGCCGCGGAAGACCCGCTGGGTTGAGAGAAATAATAATTCTTGAGGGTGGTTCACACTATCATTATCATTTACTACCCTGGTAAGTGCTTTGAATTGATGTGCCTCTGTTTTTAAACGCCCACGAAAAAACGTACTTCTCTCTTTAACCCCAAAAAGCTAACCCACGCAACAATTTACTCCCATGGTGAACAAACAAAGCTTTTTTCGGACAGAGCTTAAAGGGCTATGAATGACCTTTCGTAAGCGCTTGCGTAATTTATTTACTCATCAGTCTAGTGAAAATGGTTTGCTAAAAGTGCATCTCGTTTGATGTTTTCAAGTGATTTCTCAATTCTAGGAAGCAAAATTTACAAACGTGAACCAACCCGAAAATCAAAATTTAGCAAGCCGAAGAAAATATTGCGCATTTTGTAATTATAAAAAAAGCGATATACAACCACATTATGCCCGGCCCATAAATTTACTTTAGACTCATTAATAAGCATATCTTTTGTTAATAAAATCTTATCTAAAATCAGTAAAATTGTACTCCTAGATAGCTTTAACGGAGTACAAAAAAAGGTTAGCTTTCTAGGGTTAACTCATTGGTTTTTGAGTGAGATTTTCCAGCTTTTACTCAAAAACCAAGCAGTTAAAAAAGAAAAAAAATTTCCGCACACCTTTCTTTAATTTTCATTCATTCATTCTCTTCGGAATGCTCTGTACCGTCTTCCATCCCACACTGAAACTTTCCCCCTGTTCCTGTTTAATTTTAAGCCTAGCTTTAAGTTCAGTTCTTAAAGCTACTTTTAAGTTTTTCTTGCTTGTATTAAGCTTAATTAATGCCCCGTTGCGCAAAAATCATAAAGCATTTCTTCTAATATCTCAGGATCCGCTGGACCAATTTTACACAAAATGTATCAGATCTAAGTTTCATGCTGACAAATAAAGTAAAAAAAATTGCATGATCGTACGTTGTTCCGTTCTCTAGATATCGAAGAAGGAAAAAATTGTCACATACACACATGCACACACAAACATCACTGCGAAAACAGGTGCTAATGATTTCTAGTATCGTAATGTGAAGTTTTGGCCGCTTGCAATACTTCCCCTATGGAGGTGGGAAGTAAAAATATGATCCACATAACATACACTTCCTGATCATACAAAGCAAGGTATATAAACATATTGGTATGATATTCCGAGTTCAAATTTTATTTCGTTCTGCGCATCTACGTGAAATTTGATGTTTTGATTTGTTTGCATGGCCATTTGTATGAAAATTGATTGCTAAATACAAATTTGTATGCAATAATAAAGCATGAAAATTAGAATAAATTAATCCCAAATCTATGTTGTTTGTTGTATTAACCTGGTGGATATAAACATGCATATATGTACACATATGAACGGAAAACTCTTAAAACCAACTCTTCAGTTACTGCCTGAAGATGATTTTTTCATCGATACATCAAAATTCTGTAGGTTGGGTCAGGTTGTAGGGATGACTGCACTTTTGTACAGCCTCAGTCGGATCTTAAATGATCCATTGTGTTCCCCGGTGTGGTGTGGGGTATCAAAAAATAAATATAACACGGATTATTATTATCAATTGGCTTCCCCGAACCAACCCGAGTTCCGAAGGAATTGAAAGATAGTTCTCGGTACCTTGTTTGACAATTGACCCAGATCATTAAAGAAATGTTTCCCGAGGGCAGTTTTTCTGTTTCTGCTAATGCTTGGCATGTATCCTCCTCGACGTCTACGTCGCCACATCCTGTGAATAGGTCCGTTGTACTCACACGCATACTCTTTAGGTGTTTCGTCTGGAACACGCTGCTGTGGTTTGGAAGTCTTATCGACCGTACGGTTTTTGGCTTTGATGCGTAAATCCCGGAGCCTACACCAACATCCATTTCTGACCTATCCGTAAAAATGTTTATGTGGTTGGGGTTAAGATTTCTCTTTCTATCCAGCTCTCTCTAGAGAAAGTTTTGAGTTCGAGTCAGCTGTCGCTTCAGTGTTCGCCCACTTGGTGATTGGTTGGTGGCCTATTTGACTCTTTTTCCAAAGAAGCGCACTTTTCGCGGCCACTTCCTTTGTCAAAATATCAGCATCGGTATTAGCCCCAGCTTCCCCAGCTTAGGTTTTCATTAGGTTTTCTCTTCAGTTTAATATACGGTCTAGTAAACATCCCAGGTATTTTGCCCTTTTCGATAATTGGAGTTGTATTCCATTTAATCTCGGGGGTTCGAATGTTGGAATTTTTCTTTTGTTGATGAATAGGACCAAACCAAACCGCATCGAGACAGCTAGAATCTCAGCAATTAGCACGGGCCAATTGGTCCACACGCTGCCAAGTCAGGCATTCCATTCAACTCCCACTGCCTTAGTTGCGACAATTCACAAGAAAAGGAAACGTTATTCCACTTTTTCTGTGACTGCCCGGCACTTGCCAGAGCCAGGCAGCCCACTCTCGGAAAATCCTTTTTCAAGGAACTATCTGAGATTTCCCACATAAAACTCTGCAACATCATCAACTTTCTTAATTCCACAGGATGTAACTCTTAGCTACGCCCATCAACATCCAGGTCACGTGAGTTGTGGTATCAAAACGGCGCATCCGCTCTACTTGTGTCTCTGGCAGGCTTACCAGTTTCAACCACTTCTCCCTACCTAATTAAGACCAAATAAGACTGCATCATTTGGCCCAGTTGCTTAAAGTGATAAGGGCTGACTGTAGCTGGTCTGCGACTGTGGGTATAAATTTGCTTGTGGGGAGTAAAACTACGTCGTCAGCATAGGCAACGACCCTTATTCCATTAGTCTTGGTAATAAATGAAACCCCTCCTTGTGGGGTGCCGCGGGAGACCAAAGCATGTATTTGGCATTCCCTAAACTCTGAGCTTATACTATAGCTTAATACTTTTTAAATAATTTACGAAACAAAAAATAACGAAAAATAACTGTAACCGGCAAATAATAATTAAATCAAAGTAGCAAATTCGAATTGCCTTGCACGTGACGTAGATTTGTGTGAGCGAGATGGAAATAGACATGCGCAATAACATACCATTATACAGTTTTCCCCGCTTAATAGAACCGACCATTTTGTCCGATTTTTTCGATCAATTATCCGAATGTTCAATTAAAGAAAACCCGCTTCATTGCTTCTATAGTGCAATTAAACGAGCTTTGCGTAATTGAGCCAGTAAGTCAATTAAACGATGTTATATTCGAAAACTGTGATGAAAGTATGTCCGTGCTTTTGGCGAAGCGCATAAGTGTATGACTTTCATAAAAAATGTTATCTTCAACGCAATTCGTGTTTTATTATTGTGCGCAGATTTACAAGTTACAAAGTAACTCCAATGCGAGGATAGAAAGTTAAAAATTTCATATCTAACGTTGTCTTGTTATTCAGTCAAGTTTCAGCGTTCCGTATTCTATCTGAAATTTCAGATATCTAGAAATCGAAATGCGCCCAATAAGCTTTGTTGTCAAATGGATCGCGATATCAGAATTGGAATATGACAAACTACAGCTCGCTGCCATCTGATGTGCCGTGCTGTCAACTTCAATGTTGAAACAGCGCTCCGGAATAACAACAATTTGCCCATCTTTTTGTTTGTCGCCGATCAATTAACCGAACAATTTGGATGCATTTAGTTTGTTTGGTATACATTTTTAAGATCAATTAAGCGGGTAAATCAATTATACGGGACTCAATTAACCGTGCAAATACGTGTATAGCTTATATAGGAAATATTCGAGCCAACTTTTTTCGTTCAATTAAACGGGAAAATCAATTAAGCGAGGTTCAATTAAGCGAGGATCACTGTATTCTATATACCTTGCTTCATGATAACACAAAATAAGAATAAGAATGAAAGGAAGAAAGCGTGCGAGAAACACGGAACGATGATGAAATGGAACAAAGCAGCAACCTAGTAATCGTGATTAAATCGATATCAGGGATGTAAAAAAATAAAAGTAATGGATGGTTTGAAAATAGTTATTTATTTATTTCTCAGCAAGTAGGTATAATTAAGAAAAGATGAAGGGCTTAAAATTTGAGTAAGCATATTGACTATATGCAGGCAATTTCGTTTTTGCAATTTTTTAAATTAATTTAGAGTTGGGAGTGAATATGTTGGTCAACCTCTATAAAATTAGTATGAAAAAAATATAAATGTTAATTTTTCTGTAAAATAAGAGCATTTAAATAAAACAAAATAGCCTAACTAGATTTCGTAAAAATAAAAAATATTATAGATTTTATTTCACGTTGATCGGTTCAGTATTTGAGGAGATTACCGGGGCCAGAGTTTTTTAAGGTTTCGTCTTTATATACAAACTAGCAGACCCGTGCTCGCGTTGCTTCGCGAAATTTATAGAAAAACTTTTTTTTGACATAATATTAAACCAAAAAAATATTAAACATGACCCGAAAGAAGCTCAGCTTTAATTTCCGGCCACTCTGGATTGCATGTCATAAGCTTTCTTCAATGAGAAAAAAGGCAAGGCAGAGCAGCACAAATTTGTAAAAATTATAAGATCAAGTTAGTACAGAAAAATACAGCAAAGTCATATGTTACTTGTCAAAAATAAGAACATATGTCTTTCAACGATTGCATTTGAATAGTAATAATTGAGATTCAAAAGATGTTATCAGATTGGGGGTGCATTATACAATACAATACAATACAATATATACATTTTTTTTTTTACAATACCACTACAGATTGCTTTTTTCTAATTATATGTTGATTTTGTCCATTTTAAACAACATAAAATCGAATCCATTCACAAATATTACTTTAAAAAAAAATCTAATTTGCAATCACAGCTGATTATGACATTTCTCACAAATCTGTTCCACCTCAAGAGTAGGTGCAGAAAATCTGTACAGGGCAGACCCATCGAACGCAAAGCAGAGCATGAGCTGGACTGAAACTGTTCTCATTGAACACGAAAACCTGTCCAGCTCATGAGCTGGACTGACCTGGACAGCCTCATTAAACAAAGCTATAGTTATGAAGAGATGACCGACCATGTTTTCTGATATATGTCATTGCGTCCTGAAAATACATTGGTGATCCGAGGGTTAACATTATCATTGCTTACAGCGTCTTTGAGATCAATATAATTATTATCAGCTTTCAGAGTCTGCTGATGAGTTATTTCGAAAATAAGCCTCTCTGTTATGATTTAAGCTGCCATATCCACCACAAACTGCACAAAAGCTTACGAAATAAAAGCAAAAAGTTTGTCTGGTTGTTCCTTACCATCAATCTATAAGCGTAAAATTCCCTGCAAGATACAGTTTTATTTGAATTTATTTGGCCGGTTGCAGTTAAAATTTGGGGAATCCCTATGCAATAACCGGCCTCACTGCGAATGAACATTAATGAGTATTGGAGTGGGTCATATGATTGATGGAGCTCCGAAATACGGTGTAAGTGTCTACCTCTTCTATGTAAAACAATATCTCGGGGACACTTATCATCTTCTAAAAATAACACGGTCACGATGTTCATTTGCAGGTTTGTGGCCAGCCTTAATAATAACTTTGAAGTCTGACAAATTTGGAGGCGAATATTCCAATGTGGTCTTGAAAATGGACTTTATTTTGACTATTTAGGAGACCTTGAAGTATTTCTATGATCTCCCGTTTGAGATTAGGAGCCATGTTTTGTCGCAAAGAGATCTAATCCGCTTCTGAGATGAAGTATATTTGGATGAAGCTTGGATTGCTTGTTTGGGGGAGCAAGCTTCCGATGAGGTGGTATGTTTGCCCTTGTACTTTAAAAGTCGGCATGAAGTTTCCTTCCTTTATCCGTTTTCCACCAAGAGATGTCATTTGGAAAAGTGTATTATAAAACCTCACATTATAAAGGAAATGTTTGGATTGGGGGTAAGATCCAATTAGCATACTTCGTAAAGGCTCAGATAGTTCGGCTGTAGGTGGAAGCTTTATTTTACTTTTAGAGCAGCACATGCTTCTTAATTCCTCATCCCATTTTTTTGCTTTACAAAATGTACAAACGTTATCCATTTTACCTATTTTTGTTGTTTTGTTATTTATGTAGGGAAACTGTGGTTCGTAATTAAAGGCTGCCCTATTGGCCAAAAACTGATTCAAATTTGATGTGTTAGTACTAGCTGTTGCTGAATTTTGGTCCCCATTTCCATGAATTCTTCTCCAATAATCTCGTTGATCATTTGATTTTTCCTTTTTTCTGTGAAGGCTGTTCATTTGAATGTTGTGAAGATTTCGTTTTGGCATTACGGGATTTCTCTGACAAATTTATCTTTCTTTTGATCATTATGTTTTCCTTATGATAAAAAAGAAACCAAACAAATCTGGACTATATTTTCTGTATGTTTTTTATAATAAACAAAAAGTAGGAAAATTAACCTACAAATAAAGTAAGTTAAAAAACATTTTCTTACCGTTGTCCTTTTTTTTGTATTTTTTACGTAATTCAAAAAGATATTTTTTTTTTTTAAATTGGGGAGAGTTTTATAAAGCTACTCCGATTGTATCGAAAACTGTGTAAAATATAAATAAAATCTGAGTAACTATCTTGCATTAACTCAAAAACCAAAAAATGTGACTGGGGAGCTATTCCTGTACTTCCCACCTCATATTGTGTTATATCACAGCGAAAATTGTTTCCGACTCACACCACAACATGCCTGCGTTCCAAATTTACCCAAAATATAAGCAGATCTAAGTAGGTATCATGCCGACAAATAAAATCAAAAAAACCGCATGATGGTACGTTGTTCTGTTATCCAGATATCGAAGGAGAAAAAATTGTCAGAAACACGCGCACATACACACGCACACACAAACAGGCATCAATTCGAAAATAGGCGCAAATGATTTCTAGTGTATCGTCATGTGCAGCTTTGTTAAAATCTCTGACCGATTGCAATATTTACTTCCCCTTTGAAGGTGGGAAGTAAAAATATGATCCACATAACATACTCTTCATGATCATACAGTGTATGAATGGGAATGGAAGGAAGAGAGCGTGCGAGAACGACGGAACGATGGTGAAATGGAACAAAGCAGCAACCTCGTCGTCATGATTGAATCGATATCAGCGATATAAACAAATAAAAATAATAGATGTATTGAGAAGACTTATTTATTTATTTCTCAGCAATTAGGTATAATTAAGAAAAGACGAACGGCTTAAAATTTGCGTAGGCATATTGACTTTATAGAAAAAAAATTGTTTTTACAATTTTTAAATCGATTTAAGGTAAGGAGTGAATATGTTGGTCAACCTCTTTAAAATTAGTATGAAAAAAATACAAATGTTAAATTTTCCTGTAAACAAAAAACATAAAAAAAAGTAGCCTTACTGGATTTCGTAAGAACAAAGAATATTACAAATTTTATTTCACGTTGATCGGTAGTTGCTGAGATTACCGGGGCCAAAGTTTTTTAATGTTTCCTCTTTATATAATAGTAATGACTAGCAAACCCGTGCTCGCGTTGATTCGCGAAGTTCTTAAAAAATTTGTTTGGCATAATACTAAAAAAAAAATTTGAATGGGGAACCAGTCCTGTACTTCTCCCCTGGTATTGCGTTATGTCAAAGCGAACATTGTTTCCAATATACACCACAACGTGCTTGCGTTGTCCAGCACATATTTTTTAAAAGCATTTCTTGAAATATCTCAGCGTCCCTGGACCAATTTTGCCCAAAATCTAATCAGGTTTAAGTTTCATGCTGACAAATAAAACAAAAAAAAAAACAGCATGATCGTACGATGATCCGTTCTCCAGTTATCAGAGGAAAAAAAAATTATCACACATACACACAAACATCATTTCGAAAATGGGTGGAAATGATTTCTAGTGTATAGTAATGTGAACCTTTTTTGGCCGATTACAATACTTCCCCTATGGAGGTGGGAAGTAAAAAAGAAAAATTTAATATGCTTACCGTATCCAGAATAATGAATTTCACAGAAATAATTGTAAGAAAAATAGGTCAAATCGCACAATCTCGATGGTCAGTTCACATCACCTCCACATAAGATGACCATGCCCTCGGATCGCTCGTGCAGAATATCCAATGTGGCGTGAGCTGTGTGGCACGTAGCGCCGTCCTGTCGAAACCACATGTCGCTGGTGTCCATATCATACAATTCAGGCCAAAAGAAGTTGGTAATCATCGTCCTATAGCGCTCGCCGTTGATGGTGATGGAAATATGGACCGATGTCGCCGCCAGCCCAAAATCCACACCAAACAGTGACTTTCGGGATGCATTGGAAGCTCTTGGATCTCATGTGAATTGATATCGTCCGAAATTCGACAATTTTGTTTGTTGACGTACCCATTAATCCAGAAATGGGTCTCATCGCTGAAGATGATTTTTAGAACGGAACGTTGCCCGAACAGAACACCCATTTCGATAAAACAATTTTATTATTTGAACGTATTGTTGAACGCTTTATCCGTCCACGATGATTTGGCAAAACAGACTGAATAAATGACAGCTTATTTGACGGAAGTAGCTTTAACAATATGGCCACTATCAACTGTCAGATGCGGAAGTCCCTTTTGGAAGACCCTTTATAATGTTTTTGTTTAACGTCTTGACTCGAAATCGTTTGCTCTTGCAAAGGTTTGGGGACTAAGATTTCTAATAAGTTTTATTGTTGTGCCGATTTTCAAATTTAATTGGTACGGTCGCGGAAGACCCGCTGGGTTGAAAGAAATAATAAATTCTTGAAGGTAGTTAACACTATCATTATCATTTACTACACTGGCAAGTGCTTTGTATTGATGTGCCTCTGTTTTTAAGCGGCGACGAAAAAAACATACTTCTCTCTTTAATCCTAGAAAGCTAACCTACGAAAATGTTATTCCCATGGTGAACAAAAAAAGATCTTTTCGGGCAGAGCAAAGGGCTATGAATGACCTTTCGTAAGTGCTTGCGTAATCTATTTACGCATCAGTCTAGTAAAATGGTTTGCTTAAAGTGATGTGTTCAAGTGATTTTTCAATTCTGGGAAGCAAAATTTACAAACGTGAACCAGCCCGAAAGTCTAAACTTAGCAGGCGAAAGAAAATATTGCGCATTTTGTAATTATAAAAAAGCGAAATACAACCACATTATACCCGGCCCGTAAATTTACTTTAAATTCATTAATTTGAATATCTTTTGTTAATAAAATCTAACTTCGTTTCAACAAAGAACGTAAACATAACCATTTCTCTTGTAATTGCCAAGGAGTAAATTTTACTCCTAGATAGCTTTAACGGAGTACAAAATAATGTTAGTTTTCTAGGGCTTACTGATTGTTTTTGAGTGAGATTATCAAGCTTTAACGCAAAAACCAAGCAGTTAAAAAGAAAAAAATCGACTGGGGAGCCAGTCCTGTACTTCCCACCTTATATTGCGTTATATCACAGCGAACATCATTTCCAATATACACCGCAACGTGCTTGCGTCGTTCAGCAAACCTTTCTTTAAAGCATTTCTTTTTATATCTCAGCATCTGCTGGACCAATTCTACCCAAAATTGATCAGATCTAAGTTTCATGCTGACAAACAAAGTAAAAAAAAACCGCATGATCGTACGTTGTTCCGTTCTCCAGTTATCGAAGGAGAAAAAAATGGTCACATACACACGCACACACACAAACATCACTGCGAGAACAGGTGCAAATGATTTCTAGTGTATCGTAATGTGAAACTTTGTCAAAATCGCTGATTGCAATACTTCCCCTATGGAGCTGGGAAATAAAAAGATGATCAACATTCATGATCATACAAAGAATGAATAAGAATGGGAGGGAGAGAGCGTGCGAGAAACCCGGAACGATGATGAAATGGAAGAAAGCAGCAACCTCGTCGTCGTGATTGAATCGATATCAGCGATGTAAACAACTAAAAATAATGGATGTATTGAAAATACTTATTAATTTATTTCTCAGCAAGTAGGTATAATTAAGAAAAGATGAAGGGCTTAAAATTTGCGTAAGCATATTGGCTTTATGCCCAAAATTTTGTTTCTGCAGTTCTTCAAATTGATTCAAAGTAAGGAATGAATATGTTGGTCAACTTCTTTAAAATTAGTATGAAAAAAATAAAAATGCTTAATTTTCCTGTAAACAAAAAACATTTGGTTAAAATAAAGAATATTATAAATTTTATTTCACGTTGCTCGGTTCAGTATTTGCTGAGATTACCGGGGCCAAAGTTTTTTAATGTTTCGTCTTTATATAATAGTTATGAAGTTATGATTATGATAATGATAATGAGTAATGATAAAAAAAAAAGTTGGAAAAGTATGCCCAAATGAAACGCTTGTACAGTCGAACCCGCTTAAACGAAATGAGGAAAATTCCTAGTTTAAATTTCAATTAACCGGGTTTTTCATTTAAGCGGACCTCGGATAATTGAAAAAAAATTTATTCAAACGGACTTTGGATAACAGAACAATATTTCATTTGTACAAACCTGAAATATTTTGTCAAGAAACATGAACAAATGAAACCAGCTAACGAAGGAAATTTAATACATTTATTTATGAAATAAAAGAAAGAAAAAAACAAATATAAGATAACAAAATTCATAAAATCCTCCCTTTTTCTTCATTTTTCAGTTAACCGAGTTTTTTACTTAAGCGGGTTTCAATTAAGTGGAGTAGATTGTAGGAAAATTTGTGAAAAGTACACAGGGACAGATGAAATTTTTCATATAAGCGTGTTTTTCAATTAAACGAGTTTCATAAGCGGGTCCGACTGTATCTGCTGTTGACACAAGACTAAACTTAATGCCAAAGGTGGAGTATTTTAGGCGGTGACACTGACTCTGAATATGATATTGAAATTAGAAAACATTTTTAAAAATAACATCAGAAACATTACATTAGTGGAAACGGATACAAAAAAAAAATAATAAAACAAAAATAATATTGCATTAATTATTGGAAACTTATATTAAACGCGAACCGGATTCATAGTTGGTTGTGGTGGGTGGCTCGTTTTTCTTGCGGCAACGATTTTGAACCAATTTCCGCCTTTTTTTTTTTAAGGGTATGTCGGCTGGCCGCAAAGAAACTTTTCAATACCATGTTCGTCATCAATATTAATTTATTTTTTCATTTATTATTATATAGAAATTATCTAAAAAAGGAATAATCAAATTATATGAAATTAACTGGAAGCATAGAACTCTATTATAAACTGAATTTAGTGTCTCGAAAATTAGTATGGGCAACAAAACAATGTAAAGGCGATAAGGAAAACCGAACCTGCTTTGCAAAAACCAAGTGATGACGGATGCTGCATGGGTGGCTGCATTGTCTCAGTTAGTGTGTTGGACTGCTTAGCGAGAGGACACGGGTTCGAGCCGCAAAACCACCAAATGGTGTTTCGCAGGACCACCTTTTCGTTGGTATGACAAACCTGCAAGAGTATAATCTGCCATAAAAAAAAGCTTCCCAAACCACCGTTCGGAGTTGGCAATAAAACTGTAGACCCCCTCCCCTATCGAATGAAAAATATGACCCGCACAACATAAATGGCTACGAGCGGCAAGGCACTGGCTCTCTATGAACTGTCGCATCAAATATATGTGTTTCTTTATAACAAAGTAAAATGTGAAAAGAGATTTTAAAAAAATGTTTAGTACAATAGCTAAAGCAAACTATGGGCCGGTAGTGTAACCTTAATTATTAGCCTTTAATTTCAAAGCATTGTGCTGGTAATATGATAATTTATCTAAAATTTGTTAACCGTACAAAAAAAAATAATATTTCCGTACTAAAGTACGTGTATGTACATTTGTATTAGACTAAAGTCGAACAAGAAGCTATAACGAAAGCGAACGCGAAGTCTCACAAAAACGATCAACACGCTATTTTACTTTTGTGTTTTATTGTTCTATTGGTCTGTGCTGTTGCGAATATTATGAATTAAATTTAAGCATTTCTTTTTATAATTTACTCGCGCTAAAAGGGCTATGAATACCCTTTTGATGTTACACATAACGAGAGTGTTGGTGTAGTATTTTTGATTTTTTTTCATATCCGCAAAGCAATTCGCAGCAACTTTGAATTAACTATTTTTCATGGAACAACAAAGCAAATACAACGCAATCTATTTATTACTAAAATGATAACGGTGAATTAAGGGCTTGTGGGCGCATTCTGGCAAAGCAAAAGTTCACATTATACAATACTAAAGAACAAAAATGTCAAGGTCGTTCAGATTTCCTATTTAGAGAAAACTCTTATTGTGCTCAAGCTCAAGGTATAAAAAAGATCAATAGCCCTAATTAATAAATAAATAAAAAAAATACGTACGTGAATTGTGGTCCAACTATAGCGTTTAAATCTTAAACATTGTTAAAAGTTGTAAGCCTTTTCAGAGATTGATAAATTTATTTCAAAACCTCCAACTCTGTTTTAAGGAACAACAATCCACCAAAAAATACATATGTATATCATTGTATCTTCCTAAAGTTAAATATACGATAAGTGCGGATAAAGAATAATACGTAAAAGGACGATATAAATGCTGAGAATAACATTTACCTCGTGATTAATGATGATCATTAAGACTTACGTTTGATGCGCTGTTCTAATACTAGAGAAATGGCACTTTTTCATAAGATTTCATCTGATAAATGAGAAACGATTTAGGATAAATTGCCTACCGGTTCATCTCCAAATCATGTACTTTTCCACAGGTCCAAGAGGTTAAGCTTGATTCAGTGGGAACCATAACGCTAATGTAAGCATTATTACCAATGAATGGAATATTCTTTGCTTACAATAAAGACCACGTTAAGTGTAGATGAGTTCGTATTCTCTCATTGTCATTCTCATAAACAACAATCTTCTATACACATAACACAAATGGCGTCTGAACATATGCCTAAATATGATGGAAGTTGATAACATTAATTTTTTTTTTCTATTTAAATACATACCTATTTGATAATAAACTTATTGGTTGTTGTTAATATTATTGTAAACCAATACAATTTTTCATAGCTTTCGACGACGGCTGTTATCTTCAAGTGCGAATCTGCATGCATTATCACAAGTGCCTTACATCAATCTACTTATGTTAATTAACGGATAAGGAATATAAGCACTAAAGCCAGCTGAACAAAAACATCAGCAATCCATTTGAGCTGAAAAATATTTCATCCAGAATTTACGCTTGCTTGTGGAAATTTTAAACATTGTAAATTAAATAATTTTTATATTTTGCAAATCTTTAAGGTTAATCAGTGCTTCCTCACAACCGTTACCGAGCGGCGAGCTTATATCATTGCATATATGAAAAAGGGAGACCGACCACTCTTTACAGCCGCTGGCTACTATAAAGATGTGAAGGCAGATACTGAAATCCTGTCTCTGTGATATGAGTGTAATAATTGGTGTAGTATGAACGTTATAAATTTGGTTTAAAACCCCTTTTCAAATAGCATATTCTGGAAAAGACATGCTGTGACACCGAGTTGAAACTTTTTAATTGCATTTATTTTTTTTTATAATTCACTAGCGCTAAAGGGGTTACGAATACCCTTATGATGTTATTCACACAGCACTAGTGTTGGTGTAGTGATTTTTTTGAAACTCAGGTGGTATTAGGTTTCAGTCTTTTTACTCCGAGGGCGGTGTCCAGAATGACTGAGGAGAATTATTGGTACTGTTGGCATTGCTTATAATTCACAGTATTACTTTCGAACATCCCGATGTTATCAGTACGATCAATACTTTCAAGCTATTTATTATTATTTTTAATTAAAATTATAAGCTAGCTGTGTAGAGCGAGAGAATGTAAGTATTTAACATGAAAAATTGGATGTTATTTCGGCAGAGACTGTTACAAGGCCTTTCGCGGTTTTTCGGAACATTTTGGCAGAAAAATTGATTTTGACTCTGAGGCATTGTGGTTACTATCCAGTAGTCACCAGGATAAAATGGAGTGTATTTTGTTTAAATATTATAAACCACAAATCACCAACTATATGTCTACCTATATATAGGCTAAGGATAAGGTTTTACTTATTTAAAATTGCTTGATTCGTAGGGATCTTCACCTTGGAATAGATCCAGTATAAAGAAGTTTTGGGAAATGAGCGACGTATTTTGAATTAAATGTTGACGTTGATACTTTGACATAATCCAGAATCCTGCCCTAGAGAGATTTGTCTGGTTAGTTCGTCAGCCGTACACGCCCCTTTGGTGCCTTACTGTATTCCGTTAATGTCTTTTGGCAAGCATTGTAATATAGTTTGAAGAGAAGCTTCAATGAGTAATAGATAGCAGTACTTTCAAATCATGAATTGTTATTATAAATTAAACGTTAACCAATGAAGACCACGTTGGACTACGAAACGGCAAACAAAATAGCACTGCAGTAGACTCAACATGGAATCAATTGACTTATGACGGACTTCTAACAGTCTCAACTTTTATATTGGAATTTTTATTTTTATTTGTCGCATTTTTATTTGATCAACATTTTGTAAATGCACACAACATTAAGAACACTTTTATCAGCTACAACCAGATTGCATTAAACAAATGGTATCCATCTGTTCTCGTACACATCACATCACTCGCAAACCCCTCCAAATACACTTCTTGTGCAGAAAAGTTGTAGGAAAATCAATTTCGTTAATGCAGTGTGAATTAATTTAGTCCCCTTTGGGAATTCTAGTTCCCTTAACCTTAAACAACACAGTTGAAAAGTTTATGCTTCTAACCCTTCCACACATAATATATATGAATGTACATACATACATATGTGCGCATATATATACATACATATGTCGTTCACATAAAATTGCAGCAAACCAAGTTTTCGTTGCAAATATTCCTTGATCTTTTAGAATTTCTAATGTTTTACCCATTTCTACCTTGTAAAACCACACATGATTGGAGCTAGGATAAATACGAGGATTTGACGTGAAGTTTCGTATTCGCATAACTTTAACTTTTTTGAAACTAAGACTGTTACTATAAGTACACACATACATAGATCTATGCTTCCAAACCAGATGAAATTAAACAGCGTATTTGAATGTCGTTTTAGGATAGAAGTTGTAGAAACCTCTACAAAATGGAACGATGAATGGTTGAAGGGAATATTGATTTTCAAAGAATAAGTAATTTCATATGTATATAGAATATTTTTCTAATTAAAGAAAATGATTATACTGTGAGGTATAGGTATTTATCTACTTGATGGTAGACAGATGGAATACGTACTATGACTTTCGCAGTAAATGAAAAAACATAATAAATGGCTTTAAGGCTCCATTCTTTATTTTATTTTTTATAATTCATGGTTATGAATACTTTTATGATATTATTCAGGACGTATCAGCTGTCCAGAGGACATATCAGCTGTACTGAGAATTTGTTGATGTTGTTGTCATTGCTTTAAATTCACAGTACTTCTTTCTAACTTCCTGATATCATTATCACTACTTAATACAATCAACACTTTCAAGCCGTATGACCACCCTACTGCCAATGCAGTAGAGTTTTTTTTTTGTATGTTTAACATCGGGAGTTGAACCTGAAACCTGCAGCGTGACTAGTGACTACACTGTAATTAGCCATATCACGTCAAAAGTTATAAGAATTATATGCACAAATATAAAATGCGATAGGCATTTCCTACTTTGTGATATGGACCGGATAAAAATCACTAGTATTAATATTAAAAAAACGGACTATTGTCCATTTGTTTTTGTTTTTCTTTCACGCGAAAAATACTGAACCAATCAACCTAACATTTTGCGTAACAAGTGGCTCTACCTCCATGGCTACCACCAATGAATACCAGAATACACCAAGATGGAGGATTATTTTTTTATTCGGGACCCCCCTTGATATATTTATGGATGATGGTATTGTTGGCTGGCGATTTAAGGCAGATTCTTCCAGTTATTGCTAGAGGCACACGAGCAGACGGGATAAATACATGTTCGAGGGTGTCTTTGTTTTGAGAGCATGCCAACAAATTTAGGCTTACAACGAATATAAGAGTTCCACTGTACAATGATGTTGCGTCAAAATAACGCACAAAAAGCTCCGGTCGTCTCCAATTCTGCGCTTCTCTGCCACATCACTTTTTCGCCCCTTTCTCCCTCTATTTTTGTCCTCTCAGGGCTATGGCTTAAAGCGGTTACTGGATCTTCATATCCTGTACTCTTGCTTTGCCGTAGCTTCCGGGGGACAACAAAGCAGGTATCCCGGAACCCAGAGCCAGACGGACGGTCTGGAAACACTGATAGGACGGACTGTCTGTGTTTGTTGGATGACCGAGAAAATACATTTATAAATAAGGAACACTGGATGTGATTCCTTTTGTTCTGGCAGCTGGCTAAAGAGTAAGAGAGGGGAGGCGAATTCAGCGCATTCCCAATGGCTGAATTCATCTCAGGAGTGAATGCGTGTATGCGAGTGTGTGAGTGATCTGTCAGCGCGGCAACCTCACTCCATGGTTGACCGTCTGACAGCGTAGGAGCTGAAGACAAAACAAAGAACAAGGGAATATAACGAGAGGAGACAAAGCTGATTGAGACCAGAAAACAGAATTATATAAACGAAGAAGATGAGCAACAAAGTATCAGGGACGGCCCTCCAACCAAAACTCTAACCAACCAGCCCCGAAAAAGAGACACGGCGAATGTGGAGAAGAGCAGACCACCCCTGCCCCAGGAGATAGAGTTGAAGCACACCCCACCCAAGCACAGATAAGTAGAGTGTAGTAGATACAGTTAGACAGCCTTTATATTTTTCAAAGTAAAGTGATCAATTTGTGTATAGTCACTTCGAATTATCCTCCGCCCCGTTTGTTTTAACCGTACCCAATGATGGCTACGTAACTATCGCTGTTAAATTGTTTCACAAGGGAATCCTGAGCGACCTGTTGGGCTAAGCTTCCGTTATGAGTAGATTTTAATCCGTCCTTTTCTTGAATTGGAAATTCTTTTAGCGACCATTCTTTGTAGCCCCCCTTTGGTTGAAGTAGGGTATCAAGGGAAAAACAGATCTATCCCTATCAGGGAAAAATCAAGTGTTCCTTTCCTTTTCTTAAAAGTTTCAGAGTTCTTAAAAAATTGTTTGGCGCTCTGAACACTTCCACACTCACTAAGTTCTCTTGCTCCCGGGGTATCCAACAATTTGACACATTAATTAGGGCAATATGCGGCTACTCTTTTAAAAGTTGGTGAAGGTTGTATTGCAAGTGCAACAGTACATATTGGGCTATCTTGTTGGCCACTACGATTCGCTGAAATAGATCACATATTCTGAGAAAGTGCTCTTCAATAAATTAATGGTCTTTTATGTACATGGGCATTATTATACCAGAATCTTATCTGTTTCAATCGCAATTCATACAATTCGGGCTCAGAATATTACGTAACATAGTTCTGCATGGCTCGAAAGAGACACTTTCCCCTTTCTGGGCAGCGGCTTCGAAAAAGTAGGGCACAATCAGCGTTTCCGAATAAGCGCAGACAAATGCCCCAACTAATTTTATGTTACAAGAAATGTAGGTATGTATGTTTTATTTTTTATATTTTAGGGACATTAAGAAAATAAGAAGAAAGAAAGAAAGATACTGATGAACATTTTGTTGTTCACATGCGAAGATCAACACCATTTTTTCTACACTAAGATGTTCTTAAGATAAACAAATTAAACATGGAGCATTACGAAAGAATAACTAAAAAGCAAATAAATAAAACTTTATGTTTTTTGCAATCAATAAACCTACATACTATGTATAAATTTCAATTTTGATTAACACTTTTTCTCCTAAAGTATGCTTTGTAGGATAACCTACTTCGTGTTAATAGTGTGCAACGAATTGCATGTTCAAGATCGGTTATTTGCGGTTTGAAGGTTCTTATTTGGTGTTCACATGCCTAGGGTGACATTGTATAGCTAGTGGTGGTGTTAGATTTACTGCCTTTTGTGCCATTGAATACCCTTTTAAGTGCTGATACTTGGTCTAAAATGCGTTGCAGAAGTGCAATTACATAAATACATATGTAACTCGTATAGAGACTGAAGTATAATTAGGTGGTTACACAAATGTATTGGGTTGTGCAATTTTATTTTTCGTGACAAAAGCTTATTAAAACAGAAGCTACATTTTGTTTTAAATTTTCCAATAATTTCTGTATTGATGTATGCATAGTAAACCTCTATTTTATTCTTGAAAACTTACTTTATTTATGTTCATTAATTGATCGGGAAATTGTTGTGTATACATCTGTGGTTCGGCGGTTTGGCGACATACGAAATTGACATGTTTTATCATTCAATTATTATAGTTCGGTGAACTACAACCAATTGCACCACGTGCAATGAATTTTTGTAATTGCAATTATTAATTTTGCATTTAGGAGGAAACTTACGAACATACTTGATAACGCTGCATGGTACTTACTGCGCACTCAGTAATACTAGCAAAATATCTTGATGATGTCTTATTTTTATACTGAGTAGCATCATTTTAGTTTTCGATGACCAAGTTCGGGTTATAATAAGGGCAGCTTGCATTTGCTTACGGAGTGATGGTTATTTATTTCCGCAGACGAAAGTACATTCGTCAGTATACATATTAAGCTTGCACAATAACAATTTGTCTTATGAGGACCACAAAGTCGGTGATATCACACTCACTTGTGCAAGTGCTTTCACAAATTGTGCAGACTGTAGTAGATTTTAGCCTGATTTTAAGCATTGAAAAGATCCATGACCAATCTGTCAAAGGAAGGATTATCAAAGACTAAACATAACCCATGTTGTCTGATACTCATCATTGTCGAAGAGTGATAATTTAAAATTGTTTGGAACTCGATAATTTATAACCTTATATATGAGCTGGTGCCATTGGTTTCTATTCTGCTCTTGTTTCATCCATTGCCCGCTATCCTGACAGACTTATTTGAAATCCATTTCATTTTCATGGCAAAACTTAATTCTGAGTATAACTTGGTGATGTGAATTAACCGCCTTTGCTTGTTGGTGGGTAAAAGAGGGAAATTTGGAAAAATTGTTATTTGTCGGATATACATACATATGTGATGCTTCGAGCCATGCTGGAAGTACTGTTTAGATTTTGATTGACCTTCCCATTATTTTTGTTTTGACAAACTTATAGTAGACCCAGGAAATTGCAATTCGGCCTTATTTACACATAAGAATGGAAGTAATGCCAAACAGCGTTATAGAAGTAAGGGAAAACGTGAAGGAAAATCATGATAAGCAGGACCAATTACTGCACCACTCCGCTTCAATGCATCTGTCCTTTATGTCTTTGCTTTGTCGAAGCGACATAGAAAGCAGTAGCTGAGCGGAGCGGTGCAGTAGTTGCAATTTGAACTGAACGAAATAAGACTCTCAGGGCATAATTTCAATTTGTTGATAGAAATAAAGCTTAATGTAAAATGTTATTTCATTTGGCCTTATTACCACTTAAGAATGAAAATAATGCCAAATGCGACCATACGTTCGTACGGGGTTATTTCACGTCACCGTATAACTCTTTCGGTTTTCAATTGTGTAATATACCCTATTTTTTCATCAGTTTCTTTATCCTGTGTACCACTAAAGTTTTTTCTTAGAACCTTGTTTCAAATAAACAGAATTTATTTTCTTCCTTTTTTTTGTTTTTGCTAAGGCACAAGTTCACATTCATACAATCAGCATTATAATTGTTTTATAAATACGAGTTTTAAGCTTGCGAGAAAGTTATCTTGATTTCAGCAATAAATTTGTGTACTCCACCACCACGCATGAATACGGTAATCTGCAGACCAACTATGTAACTTGCAGATTGCCTAACAGGCACGTTTTAGTGTAAAATCTTAGTAATATTTCTCAAAATACCTTAATAATTTACAAATTACCGAGTTAATCTGCAGATTATCAGCAAAACGCTAGTGAATGTGAAAAAAATACAATAAAAATCGAAGCTGCTCGTTTTAAATAAAACAAAAATGGAACACTTTAGCACTTTAACTAAGTAATCCAGGTGATTTGCAGATTACCTGGGTAATATTTACATAAACTGCTCGCATATTTAACACATCGATACCTTCATACATACACATACAAAAAATAATGGAATTTTATTTGAGGAGCAAATTGTATTTTAATAAGATAATTAAACATGGAGTTCTTGAATAATTATATTAGTTAAAATTTTAAAGCATTTTCATTTCTTTTCACAATACAAAACTATCTTCTCCAAGCAAACAAAGCTATCTCCACATACCCAGATACTTGCTCTTGACAACACCGACTTGTATTTTTATAGCGCATGGGGGTGTTTCTTTCAGACAAGGCCAACTCATCTTTTCAGATATGCCGTGGTATTTTTAAACAGCCTCTGGTTTTAATTTGACACAATTTTAATTTCGGTTGTGAGATTAATACTAAAATATGCTGTATATGTACAGTGTTCCTCGTTTAATTGAAGCTCGATTTGATTTTCACCGTTTAATTGAACGAGAAAAGTTGAACGAAGTAAGCTATATAAACACGTACTTGTACGGTTAATTGAATAACACGGATAATTGATCGGAAAAATTGGACAAAATGGTCGGTTCAATTAAGCGGGGAAGACTGTATATGTTATTCCATAAGTTAATTTTAAAATGTGCGTTGGTAATATTTACAAGCAGATGATGCAGTCCAGAATGAAAATGTCCGATTCATATTCTAACATTCTAATGTTATTTTAAAAAATCTGATATACCTATGCGTAAAAAAAACAAAAGAAATGGTGTCCTTTTTTCATTTGGTTAATGTTACGAGAAGCTTTCCACTCCGCCATTCGTAGCTGGCAATAAAACCGGAGGCCCTAGACTGATATCCACTGGCTGGGTATGAAAGAAAATATACCATATTTATGATCTGGTTGCCTCAGCTGCAAAAAAAGATGAATCAAACCCTATTTCTATTGCGACTAAACTGTGTCGCCACGATTCAATAATCGCAAGTGCGCGTGTAGCCCTATTGGTATATACAGTGGCTCAACTTTTTGATCATATAAAAGCAAGAAAAATATTTTTTTTTGCTACTTTTTTATTTTTAAAGATAAATCAATGCAATTTTTAGAACACAATGCTTATAATATTGTTATTCAGCTAATTGAAACAAAACTTTAGATTATTTGTAAATTTGATCAAACTTTAAAAAAAACAAAAATATGGCACTTGATCAATTAGTTGACTTAGTAGATTTTGTTGTTAAATATTTTGTATGCCCCCTTTTGCTTTAAGAACCGCTTTAATTCTTGTTGGCATTGATGCCACAAGCGTTCTGCACTTGCTTATACTTAGATTGTGGCAAGCAGTTTGGGTTCTGTTCCATAAATCGTTTAGATTTGAATACTCGCCTGGTATTTTTGAAATTGTAAGTTTGACATCAACCCAAAGATGCTCGATAGGGTTGAGGTCAGGGGATTGTGGTGGACAATCAAGCAATTGAAATTCCTTATCTTGTAATCAAGCTTAAGTCACTCTTGCAGTATGTTTCGGATCATTATCCTGCTGGAAGATAATGTTCGACACGTTCTTGCTCCAAACATCAAGACTTTTCTGAAGCCCTCGGTCAAGTGTGCTGACGTTTTAAGTAGTGTAGCATTCCCCCACTACACTCACACATTCACCAACACCTTCCATGGTCATGGACTTTCAAATCATTAGATTTTTACCACCAAACCTGATGGTTGGTTTTACATGGCGATCTTTGATTGGCTCACCAAACTTCTTCCAGGTTCATTGAAGACCGTCAGATCCAAAACGGCCAATTTTCGTTTCGTTCGACCAAACAACTCTTAACAATTTTTTATTTTTATTTATTTTTTTTAAATTATTATTTTTTTTTTAAGCACATCCTAGCCTTTATTTTTTTGTGGCCTATTGTCAGGAATGGTTTTTTTTTACTTTGACACCGCAAAAACGATTTTCCTCAAAAATGTCCTTACGGCCTCGTTTGAAACATTTATGCCGTCATTCTGGTGCAGCTCTTCATCTATTAAAACTGCATTATCGTGCACTCCGTACTTGCTTTTTCTTAAAATACAACTTTGTACTAAGGAATTCAAAATTGGTTTTTTACCAGGCTTGTTCTTTTTGACTTCAGGCTTGAGTTTTTTCTTAAACTTTTGAGATGACATCTAACGCAACTCCAACCTTAAGCGAAATTTTACAGCAAGTGACCTTGGAATCGGTAAGCCTTTCAAATTTTCCCTTTTCTAAACGTCTTAGTTCCTTCATCTGACAAACAAACAAAACCCACTTTAAAAATGCAAAAATTGAAGGTAAATTTTGTTTGCTTTTCTGCAATTTCAACACGTAATTTTTCAAAGATGTAAAAAAAAATAAGCATAACAGCACCTCCTACGAGTTTTCCAAAATTTCGATCACACTCAATGCACAACTGAGACTGTTAAGAAATGAATTTGATTGATGTTAATGTTGTTGTTGGTACGAGCAAAGATGTTCATTTGTATTATACATATATATTTGTATATTCACTTGACTCCCACAGCACACGCACTGTGCATACCACAGTGCAAAGGCTAGCGGATCTCACCGACAGTTGTTTCACTTGCCTTTGCATATGTTAATTTTGTTGTGTCTTTTGCATTTATGCTGTGCTGTGCAGTGGGAGCAAAGCGGCATTTTTTTGTCTCTTCTTTCGTGTGGAGATTTTTTTTTTTGGGCAGTGAGTAGCGCGCGAATTGTCACTTCTTTCTCTTTTCTAGCAACCACCGTCGCGACAGCATCTTTGCTCGATAATTCCTATACCTAATAAACTGAATTTATAACGTAATCAAAAGTAGTTCGGAATTTTTTATTTATGAGTTTTAATTCCGTCAAGTCTCATTCAAAGTTGGTTCTTCGTGAAGCCGGATTATTTGGAGCCGTTTTTTGTTGTTCGTTTCGCTGCGCATCAGGTGGTTGCTATCGTGCGATTTTTGGGTACAGTCCACATATTAAGAATCGCCATTGCACGAGAGGAAAGGTAATTACAGTTAATACAATTGGTGATTGCTGCTGATGCTGTTTGCTACGGATCTTTGGTTTGGTGGTTAATTTCTTGGCCTTGTTGTGCCCGTGCTTCGTATTCAATTTCGCTCTTAGTGCATACCCATGGAAACGTTGTTGCAATCGCGAGCTCATATAAAAGCTTCCATAAATCGCATTTACAATTTCACGCGATCAATTCCCGAGGATACGTTGGTCGAGACTCTAGAAGTGCGTTTAGATCGCTTAGAGGAAGCTTGGAAAGATTTCAGTGGAAACCAATATGATCTCCACCAGTTCCATGCCGAGGAAGGATACGTTGATCCGGAAGAAGAGTTTGCGAACTTTGAGAATAAATTTATAACGGCTAAATCATTGCTTCTGAAATTTATTAGAGGGAAAATTCCCGCTCGTGATTCGTTTGGTGGGAAAATTACTGCTCGGGCTTCGAATATTGGAATCCAAGGTACGCATGATTCCTCCGCGGAAGATAATAACCCAGTTTCGGATGAAATAAATCCAGCTCGAGATGGTCCACATGGGTTTAATGCTGGCTTTGACAATGTTCCATCTACTTCGAACACGTTAAAATTCTCGGAAATTGAGTTGCCAGCGTTTAAGATTACACCCTTTGCTGGGGATTATCGGGAATGGCCGTGTTTTCGCGATATGTTCCTAGGTAGCATAGATTGTAGGAAGCACTTATCCGGTTCGCGAAAATTTCGGTACCTCAAATCCTTTTTACGGGATGAACCTGCTAGTTTGTTGAACGGTATTTACATATCTGACGCTAATTATGTGCCGGCTTGGGAAAAGCTAGAACGCCGATACAATAGGCCGTTATATATAATCAACCAATTTATTGAAACTTTTTTGAATATGTCAGTTGCGCAAATTAGTGGATAGTGCGGATGAGGTTGTTCGTGGTTTAAAAGCCATGGAGTCTGAAGATAGGGATCCATGGCTGATATACCTCTTAATAAATAAGACTGATTGTGAGACGCGTAAAACGTGGGCTTTGATGAAACAGAATTCGGAGGTTGCTACCATTCAAGAGTTAATAGACTTTCTAGAGAATAGATGCAGTGCCTTAGAGACAAGTGAGTCTAAGTTTCGGGTTAATAAAACCGGTTCGCGTTCGTCAAACCCTTCGGGAAGGGTGAGAAGCTTAGCCGTTGCAAATATAACGTGTCCAATATGCAGGGGTAACCATCACTTATATCAGTGTTCGGACTTTATCGCCTTGGCTATAGAAGATCGTCGTCGTTTTGCTAGAGACCAAAGACTGTGCTACAACTGCCTAGGAACACAACATTCGTCGTCGCGTTGTCATGCGAGGAGTCGATGCTCCCATTGTCGGGCACGTCACCATTCGTTGGTGCATCTGGATAGCGCTGGGTCGTTGAACCCAAATAAGGTTAGCGATTCTTCGAATGAGGCCGGTCTAGTCTCTTCCCCGTCGCCATCGATTGTGAGCCATCACACTAAACATGGTAACCCAACATCTGGGATTTTACCCACCGTCGTCGTAGAGGTGTTGGATGCTGCAGGACATCCTCAACTTTGTCGCGCTCTACTGGATACGGGTTCGCAGGTTTCTTTTGTAACCGATCGGGTGGTAAGGATGCTAGGCCTTTCTCGTCGCCATTCTCGTCTGCCCATATGTGGGATCTCTGCTGTTGACGCTGGTGTCACACAAGGAGTCGTAAATTTGCAATTGAAACCTCGCTTTGATACTTCCATAATGAATGTGGAAGCATTTGTGTTGAAAACCATTACCTCGATTACACCCCCACTCTCCTTTGATTTTGATTGTCCTCGTTCTTTGAATAATCTGCCGTTAGCGGATCCTGGATTCAACACTCCGGCTCCTATTGATATTTTACTTGGGTCGGACAGGGTGTGGGGTAGTTTACGGGATGGTCATCGCTCGGATGGCTTTGGAAATATCATTGCCCACAACACTGTTTTTGGCTACGTAATTGCGGGCAATATGCCCAAAAATCAGGTTGTTTCGTTGCACGTGGGAGTGGATATCGACGTGCTTTTAAAATCATTTTGGGACATGGAAGAGGTCGGTTCTAATATTCCCTCGGTTGGCAGTGAAGATAACGCTGATCAGCATTTTGAAGAAACCTTTTCTAGAGCTCCGGACAACAAGTTCATAGTGGAACTGCCATTTCGTCAGGGTGATGTGCATTTTGGAAACACTCTTTCTGGTGCCTTATCGAGGTTGTTTAGTTTGGAGCGTCGCCTTTCGCGGGATGAAAACCTTCGTGTAGAGTACTGCAAGTTCATGAAGGTATACGAAGAACTGGGCCATATGGAGCGCATTCCGGATAGAGAAGTTGAGCCTACGTCAGGGAAAACATTTTACTTGCCTCACCATGCCGTCGTGACAACCAAAGTGAGGGTAGTTTTCGATGGTTCGCACAAAGATTCGACAGGGCTTAGTTTAAATGAAGTACTCCACATTGGACCTCCCCTGCAGAAAAATTAGCTTAATGTTTACATGCAGTTTCGGTTGTATCGGTTTGACTTTTGTGCTGACACTGTAAAAATGTTTCGGCAGATTTGGGTCAGCCCTAAGGATCGCGACTTCCAACGTATTGTTTGGCGAGAATCTCCAGCTGACCCCATTACACATTTCCGTCTTCGTACTGTGACCTATGGTACTGCACCCGCCCCCTTCTTAGCCATAAGAGTCCTAAGGCAGTTGGCTAAGGACTACAAGCAACAGTTCCCAAAGGCTTCCTACGCGATTCTGCACAATTCGTATGTCGATGATTTTGCGGCTGGCTCTGATTCGCTGTCTGGTGTTTTGGAGTTGAAGGACCAGTTGATAGGACTTCTTTCTTGTGGTGGATTAGAGCTGAGCAAATGGGTGTCTAACTGTTGGGGGATTCTCAATACTACGGAGGAGGGTCATACTGTTTCATTGGATCCAGATACAGATTGGAAAAAGGTACTTGGTATAGTCTGGAATCCTTACAATGACACATTCACGTTTAAAGTAACATTAAACGATTCAGCAGCGCCTACCAAGAGAAATTTACTTTCTGAAGTTTCGAAAATCTTTGATCCTATGGGGTTTTTGGCACCTTCTATTATTCTTTTTAAAATTTTGTTCCAAGAGCTGTGGTTGAATAAGATTGACTGGGACGATCCATTACCCCCAGAAATCGCGAAAAAATGGCTTTCATACCGCCAGGAGCTGAAATATTTTGGCCATCTAAGGATTCCCAGAAGGTATACGTTAAATGCTAAGGACTTTGATTTGATAGGATTCTCTGATGCATCAGAAAAGGCCTATTCTGCTGTGGTCTATGCTCGCAGTGTTTCGGAAAATGGGGTCGTTGAGGTTCATCTTGTGACTGCTAAAACCCGAGTAGCACCGGTCAAGCAGGTTTCGATTCCCCGCCTGGAATTATGCGGGGCCTTACTTCTTAGTCGCATCATGAAACTTGTTTGCTCGTCGTTGGATGTAAGACCAGGGAAACTCTTCGCTTTCACTGACTCGACAATTGTTTTGGCCTGGCTTTCTTCTCTTCCTCGCAGATGGGGCACATTCGTGGCTAATCGTACAGCTGAGATTCTAGATAACCTGCCTCGCTCCGTCTGGAGTCATGTTCGCTCCGAGGAGAATCCAGCTGATAGCGCTTCAAGAGGGGTGGAACCAAGTAAATTGCTCGATTTGGATTTGTGGTGATAGGTCCTGCGTGGATTGCCTTAGAACACAACCAATGGCCGGCCACAGCTGGCAAGGAAGTGGAACATGTTCCCGAGGAAAGAAAACGCCCAGCGACTGCTCTTACCTCGCTACCGGAGAACCATTTTTTTGATGAACTGGTCACTAAGATATCTTCTTGGTCCAAGCTAATTAGAATTGTTGCATATGTTCTACGTTTTGCGTGGAATTGCAAGCTTTCCCGTGAGGCGCGATATTTTGATTTTTTACTTTTTTCTGAGCTTCGGACATCTAAGGAAACTTGTCTACGGTTTGGTCAAAAGGAGTTCAAGGAAGAAATTCAAATGTTGAAACAGCAAAACCAGGTTTCCCTACGGTCGAAATTATCTTCTTTATCTGCGTTTGTTGATGATGTAGGGTTGCTGCGAGTTGGGGGACGGATTTCGAACGCTCCATATATTTCTTTTAGCATTAAACACCCAATAATTCTGCCAAAAAATCATCGTATTTCGCAGTTTATACTTTCGGATGCCCACGAGAAGTTTCTTCATGCTGGTGTGTCGGAGTTGTTTTCCGCGGTTCGTCAGGAGTTCTGGATACTTGGGGCCAGAAACATGATTCGTAAGGTGGTACACGACTGTCTGGATTGCTTTCGCCTGCGTTCTTCGACCTCCTCGCAGCTGATGGGGAATTTGCCTTCGTCTCGTCTTTCGCCATCATTTGCGTTTGATCAAACCGATTGCGACTATGCTGGTCCAATCACGCTTCGTGCATCGAAACTTCGTAAAGCCAAGCTGATAAAAGGGTACTTTGCCCTTTTCGTATGTATGGCGACCAAAGCGCTGCACTTAGAAGTGGTCAGCGACCTGTCTACGGATGCCTTTATCGCTGCTCTGCGGAGATTCATCGCAAGACGAGGAAAGTGTAGTGTCATCCATTCTGATAATGGCACCAACTTTCAAGGAGCTGCTCGAAAATTATCGGAAGTGTACGAGTTGGTTCGGTCTTCGAAGCACAACGAGCTGGTGTCATCGGCTTTGGCAGCAGAGAACATCCGATGGGAATTTATTCCACCGCATGCTCCTCATTTCGGGGGGCTCTGGGAAGCGGGCGTCAAATGTGTTAAGCAGCATCTTCATCGCATCGTCGGAAGCAACCTTCTTACCTTTGAGGAAATGGGCACTTTGCTTGCCCAAATAGAAGCTTTACTACTGAACTCTCGACCATTATGTGCCATTTCCGATACTGATTTGAATCCGTTAACCCCTGCTCATTTCGTTATAGGTCGTCCATACACCGCCATACCAGAACCTAGTGGTTTGGAGGTTCCAACCAATCGATTGGGACGTTGGGAACTGCTGCAAAATATGTTGCAAGGCATTTGGCAGAGATGGCAGTCCGATTTTATAACCTCGCTTCAACAGCGGCCTAAATGGAGACATATTCGCCGGGATTTCAAACTGGGTGACCTCGTCGTAGTCAAAGAGCCTAATTTACCTCCTTCCCAATGGGCTCTGGGTCGCATCGAAGAGCTGCACTCAGGCAAGGATGGACATATTCGTGTGGTTACACTTCGTACCAAGAACGGCCTGTTCAAGAGACCCATCACCAAGCTGGCTCTATTACCAAGTTCCTGAAGTGCCCTTCAGGGGCGGCGGCATGTTAAGAAATGAATTTGATTGATGTTAATGTTGTTGTTGGTACGAGCAAAGATGTTCATTTGTATTATATATATATATTTGTATATTCACTTGTACTCCCACAGCACACGCACTGTGCATACCACAGTGCAAAGGCTAGCGGATCTCACCGACAGTTGTTTCACTTGCCTTTGCATATGTTAATTTTGTTGAGTCTTTTGCATTTATGCTGTGCTGTGCAGTGGGAGCAAAGCGGCATTTTTTTGTCTCTTCTTTCGTGTGGAGATTTTTTTTTTTGGGCAGTGAGTAGCGCGCGAATTGTCACTTCTTTCTCTTTTCTAGCAACCACCGTCGCGACAGCATCTTTGCTCGATAATTCCTATACCTAATAAACTGAATTTATAACGTAATCAAAAGTAGTTCGGAATTTTTTATTTATGAGTTTTAATTCCGTCAAGTCTCATTCAGAGACTGTGTCAACTAATTGATCACATGCATTCAAAAAGGGTTTTTTAAAAGAATCGGAACCCTAACGGTGCATTTCCTTTTTTCTTGGGTATGCTAATTCTAAACATCTGTGTTTGTTATGTGACAAAGATTTGTTGCATTAAGGATACAAATAAAAATGTAACAACAAAAAACCTTTTTTCTCCTTATTATGTGATCAAAAAATTGAGCCACCGTATGACCGATTGAAAAAAAACTAACGAACCAATTGCTTTTTTCATGAATAGTTCTGCCGGTCTTGCCTCCGAGTCAGATGCTGCAGCGATTTATCTGCTCGTGCTCCCAGACGAAACACTTGTACTTAGACGCGAAAGGAAATTTATATTTCTGTAGTACTTAACGAAAATGATTAAAGAATGCCTGCACTGTATTACAAGTCAATTTCTTGTTGCAACCTATTCAGGAAGAAATTTCAGATAGTTTAGTACATTTTTTGAATTACCTGAAAGTGGTCAATCACTATGAAATTTTTGCAAACTGTGCAATTATAAATTTCAATTCATATACATATCTTAAGAACAACGTAACTTATTAATCTATACATTAATACGTGAACATCGAAACTTTAGGTACAATTTACGACGATTCTACTGAACCGATTTTCATAATTATATACCGTTAGAAAGGTCGTTCTTTGCAGATTTGCAGAATGATTGTTATTTTTATTTATTTTGCCAAATGCGAAAACTGAGTTTAGAGAAAATGCGTGAAGTATGGATTTTTATTTTTTTCAGTGAACATGGTAATGACACGTTTTTTGAAACTGTTTACTTCTCACTTATGGCGTTAAAAAGAAGAAAGAATGTTTTGCTGATATGAGTTTGACTCGAATATATGAATTTAAAAATTTGAAAAAATTAAAGCAATATGTTTCTTTTTGTGTAAATGTGTACCTTTATATTTATTTATTGAACCCTTTTCAATTACACACACTATTATTGCAAGAAGTACCTAGTTAAATGTTTTTAGAAAAAGGGGTGTGCACCAATAAAGTGGTTTGTTCATCGGAGTTCGATTTTTTCCAAGTTAAACAGGTGGGTGTACGTATAAGTAAAAATCGATAGGATAAAATCTGAAAGGAAATCGAGAAAGTTTAGCCGATTCGTAAATGTCATTTTCCAGGGAATAAAAGAGAACAAAATGTTCGATGCTCTCTTTGTGCAGCTCTCCATGTCGCTTTTGATTTGAAACGGACTATACTATTCCCTTTATTGCTCTTTTTTTCTTCGTTGTCTTTTATTTTTACTTTTTATTGCTGTATTTGTTGTTGCTTTTTCTCTTACAAATTAAAATGTGTAATAAGTGCGCACAAAAGAGAATGGACAGGGGTATTAGGTTTGTTAAAATTGTTTTATGACATCACCAAAATTTCTAATTTACAACTCTGTAGATAGTCCAAGGAACATGTTTATTTAATAGGTGTGTTTTTTTGGTATCCCGTATGGCATTGGCGAAAAAAACGACATCGAGGATAGGCAATTTGCATGCTAAATGCAACAATAACTTATCCCACATAGCATTAGCTAAGACTACAAACTTTTCTGACTTTATCCCAGATAAAAACGGTGCTACCAGACTCAAGTTTCTATTTTGATCACCCTGCACGGGAGAATATTACAAAAAAAAATTATGCTTTAGTCCGGACTTGACCCGCGCATGTTTTCTCTATTCCAGTGACATAAAAAAACGGAAAAATCGCATATACTATCACTTTGATGTTGCTGTGCCGATCGTCAAAGCCTACTGATCAGTTTCTTGAATGGGATTGGGCGATATGTTGTGAAATTTATTGAAAATATAAGAAGTATCTGTTGCCAAATGTGAAAACCGAGGGTAGAAAAAATGCGTGAAGTATGGGTTATTATTTTTTTCAGTGAACATGGTAATGACAATTTCAGACAATTTCATTGAACGTGTTTACTTCTCAGTTATGGCGTTGAAAAAAAGAAAGAATGTTTTGCTCAAAATTAAAGCAATGTGTTTATTTTTGTCTAAATATGTAACATAACTTTGTGGTCCAGAAATCATTTATCGTTTGTCAAAAAAGTTTTATTACTCATCATTGCGAATATTAATTTTCATAACTAATTGAACAAAAAACGGGAAAACCCGAAAATTAGGGAAAAAGGGGTTTCCAAGTCAAACAGGTTGGTGGTAGGACGTATAGGGAATCGATAGGATAATATATGAAAGGAAATGCAGAAAGTTCAGCCGTTTCGAAAATGCCACTTTCCAGGCAGCAAATGAGGGCAAATATTTCGTTGCTCTCTCTGCGCAGCTCTCTGGGGCGGGCGGAAATCCTCTTCTTTTGTCCTCCACGTGGGCGCCTGCTGGAAATGGCTTCTCGTCCTCGGAAGAGTAGTTTCAGCCAAGGATTTACACGCACGTTTCAATCGGGCGTTGTGATCCATTAAGTTAGAGGTGGGAGATAACCCTAAATCTCACTTTTAAAGCCAAGGTGTTGAGGCACCCGTGCCGAAGGCTGCATGACCAATAAGTGACTAAAGAGAATTGGTAGCTAACGGTCCCCTCCGATGCTCAGGCAAGGTCGGTTGTATCAGTGCCTTATCCCAGTATGTCGGCTCTGCTGGGACTGATCATTCTTTCCGTACCTACTCGTGGGACCAACATAACAAATTAAAAAATTAACAAAACAAACAAAAAAACAGAAAAAGAAAAAGAAAATACAGCAAACGATACCATTGAGAGCAGCATAGTAGCAGCTGCTTCAATCACAGCGGCGGAGGTGCCGAATCTAGGCACGTTATCCGAGGACGAACTTCTGGCCTCAAGTCAAGAGACCATGGTCGATCGCTCGGAAATCCAAGGTACCAGCCACAGCACCCCTTGTCAACAAGACTACAACATCCCTTCCACTAGTAAAATGGCGAGCGAGGTCAACAGCCACAGTGACCGTAAGCCACCAAAAAAGGGTAAGTCCTCCGGTACCATCCTTAGGTGTAGGTACAGCAAGGCCGTCTTTATACTTAGCAAGATTGCAAAGAATGAAGCGGCTGGTACTGCGCATGAGAATGATGCTGAGGACAAGCTCAGATATCAGGCCGTGGTTGATGAGTATACCAGGCATATACTCGAAGCCAAGAAACGTCAACCTAAGAGGGAAGGAGGTAAGAGAAATCGCTCTCAAGATGAGACCGTTAATGCCTCTAAGAGAAGTAAGGTTGCCACAGCCTCAGCAACCAGGGACTCCGTCGCCCCTAAAACTATCGTCAACAACAAACCCCCGTCCTTTGCAGACGTAGCGAGAGATCAGCTACAGGTCGCACTAATGGACGAAATTACAGCAGACGGCAAGGTAGTGCTGGCCAAGTGGGCCAGCATCGAAGATAGGCTCACCGAGCTAACGGTGGACCACATCCTTAACCACCAAACTGGACCGATGCCCGGCTTCGACTCTGAGGAGGTCGTCAGAGGTTACCGGGTGATCAAATGCGTGGATCAGTTTTCTAAGGATTTCCTTAGTTCGTGCATCGCTAAGATTAGTGACGCCTGGGAGGGCCTTAAGCTTAAGGTCATCCCTGCTAAGGAAATCCCCAGGAAACCTAGAGCCCGCATTTGGTTACCCCGGACGAAGATAGACAGCGGAAAGACTCTCCAATGTCTGAAGCTTCAGAACCCTGGCGTCTCTATGGAGGATTGGGCGGTGATCAAAGTGGAAGAGCCGCAGAAAAACAGCCAAACTCTCTTGCTATCAGTAAATGAGGAGTGCCTCACGCAACTGGAGAAAACCGACTACAGACTCAGGTTCGGCGTACGGTTCGCCAAGTTGAAGATCTTTCGATCAACGAACCCTGAGGACGACGATCTAGATATGATCGTCGACGACGACAAGTTGGAAGGGGCTCCAGCCGAACCCCAACCTGAACATCAATAACCTCCATGCCTATCAACAACAATAACAACATGCTCAGTGTCATACAGTTCAACCTCCAGCACTCGAAGTGTGCATCGGAGAACCTGCTGGTTTTCCTTAGGGAGGAAGAGTTTGACATTGGCATTATCCAGGAGCCATGGGTCACAGGATCGGCCATTCGTGGACTCCGCGACAACAAGTACAACCTGTTTTACAAGAAGGATACTGGTAAGCCCAGAACTTGCATACTAATCAAGAAACACATCAAAGCCTTTTTATGTCCACAGCTTAGCACAAACGACTTAACAGTAGTCCAAGTAGTGGGCATAGAAAAACAACAGATCTACATTGCCTCTGCGTATATGGCACATGACAAACCATCGCCGCCAGACGAAGCACGACATATGGTGTCATTCCTTCATGCCAAGAAGGAGTCCCTGCTCTTGGGTTGTGATGCCAACGCTAGACACTCTTTATGGGGGAGCACCGAAATCAACGAACGAGGTGAGTCTCTGTTTGATTTTCTTATTACCTCTAACTTAAGTGTGTGTAATGTGGGCAACACTCCTACCTTCGTGTTTCCAAGCTCGGCAAACTTCAGCGGGTGGGAGGAAGTACTCGACATTACACTTACAACCAATAATTCCAAATACAGGGTAGAAAACTGGAGAGTGTCCAACCTCAAATCCTTCGCTGATCACAGATGGATACTCTTCAATGTGAGTCTCTCGACAGAACCCCCTACACCCTTCAGAAACCCAAAGCGAACTGACTGGAAGAAATTCAGCCAGGTCCTAACCCCCAAACTTAGGAACATCCCCGATCCCAGTATCGAATCGGTGGAAACACTGGAAGCTAAGGCGAGGACCCTTGAAAAGGCTATGACAATAGCCTTTAAAACCTCATGTCCAGTCAATTTCAGCAAAAAAACAGGGACTGCCTTAAGCTATACAAGAAAGCAATTAGCAAGGCTAAGTCACAGGCTTGGGCAGAGTACTGCCACTCCATTGAAACTCTCAAGGATTCAGCCAGACTAAGCAAAATCCTGTCCAAAGAACACTCTAATCCTACTTTCATCAAACGACCCGATGGAACGTGGACAGATTCCACTGAAGAATCACTGGAACTATTAATGAACACCCATTTCCCGGGATGCAAAGACATCGGCTTGGGGGTGCAGGCTGCATTGAACGTGCAACCTTCACTCTCCCCCTGGAATGAAATTAACTCACTCATAACCGAGGAAAAGATTTCCTGGGCCATCAATAGTTTCTCCCCTTATAAGTCACCAGGCCTTGACGGGATCCTACCGATTATGCTCCAAAAGAATTTGGAGAAGGTAGTGCCCTGGTTGACGGCCATTTTCCGTGGCTCCCTCCGACTCAACCATATCCCCGAGAATTGGAGACGTGTTCGAGTCGTTTTCATCCCTAAAATAGGCAAGAGAGGCCATGAATCGGCCAAGGATTTTAGACCCATTAGCCTTACATCCTTCATTCTTAAAACCCTAGAACGTATCCTGGATATGCACATCCGGAACTCCCTCAAAAGATCTCCTCTATCGAAGTCCCAACATGCTTACCTGAAAGGTAAGTCCACGGAGACAGCTCTGCATGAGGTGGTGCAGACGATTGAGAAATCAATTCACTACAAACAGTATACCTTAGCCACCTTCCTAGACATAGAAGGTGCCTTCAATAATGTGCACACCGAAGCCATTCTGGGATCTCTCACCAAGCTTGGTACGGAGGGTTTTGTTAGCAACTGGATTATATCCATGCTAAAAACCAGAATCATTCAGTCACAATTGGGGAACAGCCTCATAACTAAATCCGTAGATAGAGGAACCCCGCAGGGCGGAGTCATCTCGCCTCTTCTATGGCTCCTCGTCATCAACAATATCCTGACAGATTTCGACAGAATTGGAATCAAGGCAGTCGCGTATGCGGACGACGTGGTTATTTTAGTATCAGGAATGTTCCTCTCAGTGATTAGCGAAATCACAGAGAGGGCTCTGATTAAGTTAAGCGCTTGGGCCACAAGTTGTGGACTGGGCGTAAATCCGAACAAAACTGAACTGATGCTATTTACCACCAAGTACAAAATACCGACTTTCAAGCTTCCACGTCTCAACAACCGAACACTTACCTTATCCGCCAGCGCAAGGTATCTCGGCGTCATTCTTGATCCCAAGCTCAGCTGGAAACTTAACATAGAACACAGAGTTAAGAAAGCATGTGTCGCTTTCTACGCCTGTAGTAAGACCTTTGGTAAAAGGTGGGGACTCAAACCTAAGATGGTCCTCTGGATGTACACTGCCGTAGTTCGTCCAATCCTTACTTATGGTTCGCTCGTGTGGTGGCCCGCCTTAAGCAAAGCTTACAACATCATTAAACTCAGTAGAGTCCAACGAACAGCTGGTATCGGGACCACAGGAGCAATCCGATCGAGCCCGTCAGAAGCTCTTAACGTGCTCCTCCATATCCTGCCGCTGGACTTGCACATCAAATACATCGTTACGTGTAGTGCTATCAGACTCAGAGAATCTGGGCTTTGGTCCCCAAAACTCTATGGCCATAGTAAGGCCCTTGACCTGCTGCCTAGGGATTTGGCGTCGACCATAACTGACTACACGACCCCCACACTCAAATTCAATAACAATATTCAGGTTCGCCTTCCAGACAGGTCGGAATGGAACGATAACCTACCCCTATCAAACTATCAAGTATCGATCTTCACCGACGGCTCCAAGATGGGGTGTGGCCTTGGAGCAGGTGTTTTCTCAGCGGAACTGAGCGTATCCAAATGGTTTCGCCTTCCAGACTCTTCGAGTGTCTTCCAAGCGGAAGTACTAGCGATTAGAGAAGCCTGTAAGATACTTAGCCTCAGTCCAACTACCTGTAACAACATAGGAATCTTTATTGACAGCCAGGCTGCCATCAAAGCGCTCCACTCCCTTTCTTCGTCCTCTAAATTAGTTGAGCAGTGTAAGGAAACTATAGCGCAGGCAAGCGCTCGGTTCAACATCACTCTCCTCTGGGTTCCCGGCCATAGTAACATAGAGGGGAACGAGAGAGCCGATGCGTTGGCCAGATGCGGCTCCACCCTGGATGTCTCCCACGCGGAGTCAGTCTGCTCCCCAATGGGACTCATCAAGGGCAAAGTTTTCCAACACTTTCTCTCTATTGCCAACTCTAGGTGGAAAAGTCTTGCAACTTGTGCCATATCTAGACAGATTTGGCCCACCTACGATAAAAACAGAACGAAGGACCTAATCAATAGAAACCGCACCGAGACAGCCAGAATCTCGGCAATTAGCACGGGCCACTGGCCAATCGGTCCACACGCTGCCAACTTAGGCATCCCGTTCAACCCCCACTGCCGTAGTTGCGACAATTCACAAGAAAAGGAAACGCTATTCCACTTTCTCTGTGACTGCCCGGCACTTGCCAGAACCAGGCAGCGAACTCTCGGAAAACCCTTCTTTAAAGAACTGTCTGAGATTTCTAACATCAAGTTTTGTAACATTATCAATTTTCTTAATTCCACAGGATGGATCTGAAAATTACACTCTTAGCCACGCCCATCAACACCCAGGTCACGTGAGTTGTGGTATCAAAACGGCGCATCCGCGCTATTTGTGTCTCTGGCAGGCCTACCAGTTTCAGCCACTACTACCTACCTACCTACCTGCGCAGCTTTCCATGTCCATAGTGATACAAATTTGCATACAAATAAATTCCAATTAATTATATGAAAAAAAAATTGAATTTCATTTCAAATGGTCGAATTTCGACCACAGGTGATACTAGTATTAATGAACAGCGAAAACTGTAGGCTCATCAGTCATGTGTTGTCTGAGAACTAGGCAGTGAGTATGTACTTGTATGCATGTGAAAATACCTTTCTTTCCTTGGTTTAATTTCATGTTTTGATATTTTAGTCTCCAAAATGCTGCGGTTGAGTGTATGCAGGCAAATGGTCCTCTTCTTTGAATTTGTCAAGAATGCAAGGAATTGCTATGTCCAATTATTCAAGATATGTACTTAAACTCACCTTAATAAAGATGTCTGGTAGACAAAGAAATTTCGTGGGTTTTGATAACTTATTGTGTTAGACTTCATTGTTAATATTTATTATTCATACTCCTACAAATAAAAATGGAAAACATTTTTTATCCTTTCACCAAGCATCTCAACATTAATATGTATGTATAATATCAAACGAATTTTGTTTGTGTCTAAAAATAACACGTTTACAGAACGAAATAAAATGAAAAATAACACGTTCAGATCAAGAGATTCCCAATTATTCTTCTGCACAACTTACAGCTGAGGTCCCGCATCAATGCCAAGTAAAGAAAGGATTACCGAAAGAAAAATCGTCCAGAAGTGATAAATTGGAATAAATGTGAAAGTTTCTTTTACTCTTTATCCTCTGATAGTTTACAAAATAACAGGTCCCGACAAATACTCTCAATTTATTATACTCCATATGTACACATGTGCTTCTGGATAGCATTTAATTTGATTAATAAGTCACTGTCACAATATTTTTGTTTACGGACAAACTTTTTAATCAACTAATGCTATTATCCCAGTGGTAATGTTTCGAAGCATCAATTAATTTGATTTGTAATTATGTATATTACTTATAAATATTGTGGGTTGTCTTCAATGTAAGTGTCGACTTATTTAAATTAATTATTTAAATCGCATGCAAAACTAATTTAATGATTTTAGTTCCGATCAAAGTTTCTTAGGTTTGGTTTGTTTAGACGGTTGCCCTAACTTAAAGTGATACCCTTGAACTTCCCGAAAGAAAGGACGGAGGTGTGCAGTCCGTCGTTTTCCAGAAGCGGCTCCTACAAGGATATATTTCTGTACGACTCAAGGCTACAACTGATCGACACGAACCAACAAATGATAAGCTGTCACACACGGATGTATACGACAGAGACCATTGTGGATTTAGTGCCGACTTCCTAACGAAATTGCGGAATTGGAGAAGTTTGTCCCAACGTACATCTACAATTTAAGTAGGACGCGTTGGAAACGCTTCTCCAGAGGCTTGCCAATAGCACTCTCTTCGAATTCGCTCTACCCACTAACCATCAGGAACCTTTCAAACGAAGAAATTGGCAGGTACCTAAAAGAGCTGAACGTGACAATTAAACAAACGATGCACAGAACGAACTCTTGGTACCAGCATACCAACAACGTTGACACATTCCGCAATTCAACAACTGACGAGCTACACGAACAGAAAAGAAGACTGCTGTCAAGACTAAAAATTCTGTACAGACTGAGAGACATAAACTCGGAGAATAGGCAACTCAAGTCGTTGATCAAAAACCTCCCAACAGTTTATAAAAGAAAACTACAGCTAGCACCAGAATTTCTGATAGCTGTCATAAAGAGAGAGAACTCCCTCGTTGAACCCTCTCGACCCGGGGTAGCCCACTGATTGAGCAAGCTGGCTTTGGCCGGCTTACATAGTTTAAGTAGGACTGGATAGGTTTAAGTTAACCAAACACAGCACTAAAATACAAGAAAAAAAAAAACAACAAAAATTAAAAGAAGTTCATATGTACGTATATAATTACGTATTTCGGTAAGATAGGTTAAGGTTTATTTTAAAATAGTCTTAAATTTTAATTTAGTATTAAGAAAAATAAAAGTCTAGCTACTAAGTTTTTTGATAAATAATTTTTTTTAGTTTTTCAGTAGTAAAGTCCTTAGACCTTAGATTGTATAAGTAGGTAAATTGAGTTAGGTTGCGTGGAAAGACATAGAATAAGTATAAAGTTAAGCTTAGAGTGCCCATGTAAGGCCAGTCAGTTAGAATAATATAGGTAAGTCAGTTAAGCTAGTCTTACGCTTTTTTTTCTAGCACGTAAGAATTGAATTAATAAAAATGCGTGAAATCTGAAAATGAAATGATTAGAGAGCTCTAAATCGTAGGTATGTATGTGGGATCCATATCCCCCATTGCTGGCAATACCCCATCAGAAAGACGGCGAATACGAGAAAGACGACGAGAGAAGAGATCATCGAGGACAGTCCTACATGTATATGTATCAGTAAGGCGAGCTGAATAAAAGTATGGCCATTCTGGCATATAATACATATGACTCCGTTTTAAGCCGCCTAGTTTGACACAACATTTTTCCCACTAATATTTTGTAAAATTGATCACGAATTTGGTGCAATAAAATCAAATTTTAAAGTTTTTAAACACCTGGGTTACGAACTTATAATTTTCTAGAAACTCTTTCTCTCTCTGTTATACTTCTTTCGCTTTTTTGTGTGCAGCAGATGGCAAAAACGAGGGTTGATTTCAGCTATCACTGAGTGAGTGTGTGCAAACTTCTCATCGAACCTCTGTCATTCAACTGATTTTTAATGCGTTAATTTGATTTAAAAACTTTTTTAATACTGACATCTTTCTTGCATTAAGAATCCGTCTTTCTAATAACTTTTGCACATAAGAACGCTTCGCTTACGCCACTGAAAAGTTTAATGTTAACTTTATACATACTCGTATAGACAAATGCTGTAAAAGAAGGAGGTTATTGTCAACTCAATGCTTACAGTCAGCCACGAGAAGAAGGAAACTGAGGTATTCTTATATCGCCTGATGATTTAAATTAAAAATCTAAATCCGATTATTTCCATAGAACACAAATGATGCCAAAAGTGTAAGGAACAAATTACTTTTAATGACATACGCGGACTGCAGCTAGAAACTATACACATCGGAACTTCAGGTTGTCAAAACAGAATCGGGATATCCTGGGTAAAAGCTGAAGTCACGGAATTTCTAACGAAATACCATACATAGTTGATACTATGCTATATAAAAGAGTTATGTACAAATGTAGGTATAACATAAATAATAAAGGAAGGTGTTTTATGCAAACTATTTTATTTAATAAACCACAAAAAAAAACTTAAACTTTTTCTGTTGTAACAAAAATAGATTCTTCTTATATATGGAAAACATGACTTAATTTGAATTAAAACCTTTTTATTTTGGCTTAAATAATAAATAAATAATAGGAACAAAAGTTGTAGACATCGCGGGTCTGGTGGGATCTATGATGCCCAACGCTCACGCGGGCACGTCCTATTTGCGGAAACTTGCGCTAACACTAAGGAATTTTTAGGAATCGCCGGCATAAATACCTAACTTCAGCTATTTAGAATTTTAAATCGCTCACGAAATGTTAGACGAGCAGATTTCTTAATTCCATTTCGTGGAATTTATGAAGCTGATCATGTTTCCAATTCCTTTTTCTAAAATACCCTTCACCATCACTTTACCTGGTTTAGAATGGAATTCATCTTTTGCTATCATGGTTACAACTGTAAAAGTGTGTGTTACTGGGTATACCCCAGTAGCAGTAGTAGGTAGTCGTAGCAGTTAGCTTTCTATATATTTGTTAATGAACTGCTATTTACGATTGAGTCCGTGTTAATACCAATCCTATTAAAGATTGGTGATTTCCGATAGGGCAATGTTAGTTACAGACTTTTCGTTTTTTTGTTGAGAGTTCCTTTTTAGGTAATGCCATGGTAGCTCGCGTTACGTTCGGAACAATTCATACCTTATGGATTGAAATTTGCATCATGTCAACATTCAATTACAACAAAATATATTATTTTTACATATAATAACCATTTCCAGAGCGAGGTAGAAACAAATATTTTGTAATAGCTAAATACTTACTTAATAAAAAATAAAATAATGTTGGTAACTCGGGTTCCCATTTCTGGACACTAGGTTTTGCAAATATAGTTTACCAACAATTTTCTGCGAAATTAACCAATAAAGTGAATTGGTTATGTAGAATTAAAACTAAGAAGATAATTTCCAAATTACAGAGTTCTGTGTCGCCTGAGAGCTGGCCGATAATGAGACTGAAAACGAAGATAGTTTGGATCCAAAATTTCCGCAGCTTTTGCCCTTCTAAGAAACGACGTATAAGTGTCTACAAATGGGCCTAGAACATAAAGCAATACGAATCGCGGGAATTTGCACATTTGTCACCGAACTACTTCAGGTGTACAGCCGTAAGTGGAAAAATGTGTTATAGTTTTACGTTTTTGTCGAAATTCTTATTAAAGTTAAAAATGATTTATTTTTCTCAAAGAGGAACGTTTTACTTTTAATGGATATAAGCAACTGTTTTAAATGATTTATCGGACGTTTTTTGAAAAGTTGCCTCTCAGGCGAGGATTAGTGTCTAAAGACAAAAACAAAAAAAGATAAGTATTCTAGGGTTAGCATGACAGCTGAATGAAAAAATTTACAAACGTCTTGTATTGTATTGAAGTGCGAAAAGACGTCTGAGCTTTCAGATCTAAAACAAAATTTCGATTCTGTCACCAGTGATCTGAGTGCGGTTAAGAACTCGCTAAACTCGCAGGAAAATCGTTTGGTGGCTAGCGATGCCATACTATTCGGAATCCCATACGCTAACAACGGAAACCTCACGGCAATCTTCAACACGCTTTGTGCATCTGCGAACATAAGGCCACCAGTTCTTAAAAGCATCTTTCGCACTCAACCGAAAAACAATTCAATGGACACTGGAATCCTAATTAAATTCATGACACCGTACGAACGTAACACTGTTCTGAGGTCCATTTCACTTTCTGCAAGGAAGGTAAACAAAAACTTTGTCTACAACATGTTGGCGTTAATTCTACCAGTGCTATTCACCTCCGAGAATGCCTAACAAAACACAATCAACAGATATTACATGCTGCACTGAAATTAAAAAAAAATGTAAACAAATCGCTTCAGTGTACACATCTCGTGGGGTTGAGTATGTCAAATCGCAACTGGACAAAACAGCTGTAGTGGTCAACTGCATCGATAACTTGGACAGCGTTGCCAGATCTACCGATGGAATTTAGTTTATTTTTATTTATTTTTTTTTCTCTCTTTTGTTTTTTCTCTTATGTTTTTCTTTTTGTTTTCATTTTTATTTTGCATTTAAACTCTTGTTTTTTCTTTTTTAACTTTTCATTTTTCCTCCATAATCAAATTGTTATATATCTACACATCCCCTGAATTATATTCCCTTTTATTTACTGAAGTATTGCTGTGTTTTCTCTTCTACGTAGTGTTACTTTTTCAATTTATTTTGTCGTATTAAATTATTCTGCGTCATGGATGAGAACTTAAAATCAATGATTAAAGTATTAAGAGGACAAAAAACTGGCGTTCATATATGTCATATAAATGCACAGAGTCTGCTGCCAAAAATTGATGAGTTCCGGGATCTATTTGAAGAGTCTAGAGTCGATGTGGTTTGCGTATCCGAAACATGGCTTAGAGATAATCTTATCAATGAGATATGTGATCTAAGTAATGACAAAGTCTTTCCCTCTGATAGGAATGGCCGTATTGGTGGAGGTGTCGCAATATATGTAAGGGACGGTATTAGGTACAAATTTCGATGTCGTTCTCCTGATGATAACGAAGTCGATTACGTTTTTGTTGAACTGATTAATGACGAGGCCAAACTTCTTGTTGGTACAGCTTATCGTCCAAATAGGAACATTAATCTAGGTCCTCTAACTGCAAAATTGGAGGAAATTTCTCCGACTTGCCCCAATATCATCCTATGTGGAGACCTCAACAGCAACCTTTTATGTGAAACCCAACTATCTGAACAAATGAGCATGTTTAACCTATTCCCCGTCAACACCACAACTCCGACCCATTTTTTTAACCACCCTGCGACGCTACTGGACTTGATCTTAGTCGGCGATATTAATAAGGTCCTTCTCTATGACCAGCTTTCAGCACCCGCATTCTCTAAGCATGATCTTATTTACCTTGCTTTTGATTTCATCATTATGACTGAAGCAAATAGTTTCGAATACAGCGACTTCAAGGGAATTAACTATCGTCTCTTAGAAGAACATGTAAGGACAATCAATTGGGATTTCATCTACTGCTTACCATCTCCGAACGATCAAGTAAAATTCCTTAACTCAAATATTTCATATCTCTTTAACCCACATGTTCCAATTAAAATTAAAACCGTTACATCCGGGGGTACACCTTGGTTTACTAACCAAATTCGTCATTTGATAACGCAGGCGAGACTAAGCATATAACCGCTGGAAGCGTTTCCGGCTAGAAGAACAACGACGCACATACTGCTCACTTCGCAACAAGGTCGTGATGGAAATTAGAACCGCAAAAACAAGCTTCTTTTCCAGTCGACTCAGCGCTTCTATGGGTGGAAAGCTTTTGTGGAAAAATTTGCGTAATGTAGGAATAGGCAAAACGAAAAGCCAGCTTATCGAGGGGATTGATCTCAATCAACTCAACTCAAAATTTGTATCTTCGCAGACATCTACTCCGTCTACCTCACAGAACTCTCATCTAATTGGTGCTGCATCATCTAGCGCAAACTGCTCTAGTTTTAGCTTTACAGCACTAAGTTGCGCTGATGTAGTAGAGAGTATGCTGTCCATTAAATCCAATGCTGTCGGCCTTGATGAGATACATCCATCGTTTTTAAAGATTATCCTTCCTATCTTGTTGCCCTACATTACGCACATTTTTAACGCAGTGATGACAACAGGAATTTTTCCCGATGAATGGAAAGTGGCAAAGGTACTTCCCGTCCCCAAAACACCTAGTGCGGGTGAATTTAGACCAATCTCCATTCTTCCATTTATCTCGAAAATTTTTTAAAAGTCTATGCAAAAGCAAATAAGCCAGCATCTCTCCGCCCATAACATCTTAACGCCTTAGCAATCTGGTTTTCGTCAGAAGCACAGTTGTATAACAGCCATACTAGGCATCTCAGATGACATACGGCATGCTCTAGATGAAGGAAAGATCTCGTTCTTAGTGCTTCTTGATTTTTCTAAAGCATTTGACACGGTTGATCATGCAATTTTGTGCCAAAAACTATCCAGGCTTTATAACTTTGAGCATAGCGCCGTTAAGGTGATCTCATCATACTTGAAAGGCAGACTGCAGGCAGTGGAAATGAATAAGGTTCTGTCAGACTTTCTCCCTACAACCAGCGGGGTCCCACAAGGATCTATCTTAGGACCCTTATTATTTTCGCTGTTTGTAAATGATGTTCCTTCCGTTGTTAAACACAGCTCATTTCATTTGTACGCTGACGATGCTCAGCTCGTCCTAAGTTGTCCTTTGGGCCTAATTGAGGATGCTGTGAGCCGTATTAATGAGGATCTCACAAATATTGTGCTATGGTCGGGAGGAAATGGGCTAATGCTTAACGCAAAAAAATCGAAATGCATAGTTATCTCCAAGAAGTCTGTGGATCTATCATACTTTCCTGCTATCACGCTGAACAATACCACGATAGATTATGTGGACAAAGTAAAAAACCTAGGTATGATTTTAAGCCGTGACTTAACTTGGGATAGCCACATAAACGCAGCTGTAGGAAATACTTTTGGAGTGCCTCGAACTTTGTGGGCTACACGAACTTTCACTCCTCTCGAAACGCGGATTCTGCTGGCGAAAACCCTAGTTGTACCGGTATTAACCTATGGGTGCGAAATCTTCTATAATTGCTGCTACACATCCAAAAGAAAACTTAATGTTGCCTTCAATAGCATAATTAGATACATCTTTGGCCTGCGCCGGTACGATCGAATATCCAACTTCTCCACGCGACTTTACAACATGACTTTCGAAAACCTTCTACAATATCGTGCACTATGCCTTTTGACTGATATCCTGGATACTCATCAGCTCACATACCTCTACGAAAAAATCAGATTCGCCTCTTCAAATAGATCCAGTCAACTGATTCTTCCTCGTTTCTCATCTTTGACATCCGAACGTACATTTTTCATTAATTCTACTCGCATGTGGAATACTTTGCCACGACGTCTTAGAAGAATAGTATCTTTTCTTTTTTTCTCTATGTCCTTTTTATTGTTTTTACTTATGAATTCATTCTTGTATATTAAATTCGAGCAGACTCATGTAGCTATCATAAAAACCATTAATTTAAGCTTGTCACTATTTAAGAAGATATTGTATCTTACAGTGTATAAGCATATCAATAATATGAAATAAATGAAATGAAATGAGAGAGCTGATGCGGGTTCATATCTTAACAATAAAAAAAAAAAACAATCAAAGATTTTTCGTAACACGTATGATATAATATAAAAGACATCCAAAAGGATAATTTATCATGAAATAATTATAGTTTATAAAACATAAAAACAATCTTTTTAATGTATGTATGTATCTTCTTCGATCCCGGCTGAAAAATAATTTAAAAAATATGTTTTTTTTTGTTCATTTATGGTTATATTTGGGCTAAGTAATTATTAAAAAAAAAAAGTTTAGAAAAATAATTGTTACTAATTGTATTTAAGGGTACACATATGTATGTAGACTGCGGCCGATTATTGGGTGTTTGGTTTTAATAAAAACAATATTTTCTCTTTCGTTACCAATTATATTGTAATCAAAAACGTGTATGTATAAATAAAAAAAAGAGAGAAAACTCAAGTCCACATACGTGGACCTTTAACATCGCAGAGAGTATATTTGGCACGACAGCTCATAGAAAGCCAAAACCTAGTTTCTCACAACCATTCATGCTATGCATGTTATATTCTTCGCACGAATGGATATGAAAATAATTGTAAGATTTAAGACGAAAAACGTGGCGCAAGATAATACTGAGAAAAGATACAACAATTTACGTCATTTGCAGCGCAATAAAATTGTTAGCGACTTGTGTGCAAAATAATAGCAGTGCTGCTATAGAGGAAATATAAACTTAGTTTAGCAATAGTATTAAGTCGTTTATGTCAAAGTTTTGCAGCTGATCGTGACCGTTCATTAATGCTCTAAATACTTTATGATGTTTCAGCTGAACCCTTCCTTGAATTTTATATTACCGTTATACAATTTGAAAAATTGCTAAAATTTTTTAAGTACAAGATACGTTTTAATTCTTTATTGTAATTAGTAAGCGAACTGAGTTATAAGCATTCAAAATTATTCACTTTCTACAATTTTGTTCGTCAAAAGGGGTCAAGGAAAACACTGTAGCCGGGAAAAACGGTAGTTGGTAAAAAAAATGCATTAAAGAGGGTAAAATCTATAAATTTATTTAAGAAGCACTTTCTCGCTCTGCTAAAATGATAGTAGATGATAAAAAATGTAATCAAAGAGCAGAAAAACGTAGGCAAACATAAAAAATTCAAGAACATGAGATGAAAAAGATCGTTCTCTTAGCTCAAACACATCCTTTCGCGACGTCTACCAAAATTAAACAAGACTTTAATCTTCAAGTTGACCCTTCTACAATAAGAAGAAGACTGCTACAGGCGAAATCGTTTATAAAGAGTCCAAGAAAAACAGTTTGCTAAGGACCTTTACAATTGACCGATAACCAAATGGCAACACATCTTGTGGTCAGATGAGTCTTTAGCGGTCTTCTTTGGCTCCAGTGGATGAAGACAATATATAGGGAGACAAAAGAATACCGAATACAATCCTCGGTTTGCGACGCGGACTGTAAAACACGGAGGTGCAAAACCTAATGTGTGGGGTTGCTTTACTTATTACGGTGTAGGATCTTTATACTGGATAAAAGGAACAGTAGATGCAAAATTGTATGTTGAAATCATGCAGTCGGTCATGCTTCCCTACGCAGAATGGAACATGCCACTTTTACGGATCTATCAGCAAGATAATGACCCCAAACACACTTGTGTATTAGCCAAATCCTGGTTTTCAAGCAATGGGGTTAAAGTTATATGGTGGCCGGCTTTATCTCCAGGCCTTTATACTATTGAAAACCTCTAGCCCGATGTTAAGGAAGGTGTTTTCAATACAAAACCTAAAGCCGTTGGGGCATCACGGTCAACAGTGCAAGCTGCGTGGGCGGCCATTCCGCAAGAAAGGTGCAGGCGTCTGGTTGAATCCATGTCACGTCGATGTGCTGCTGTACTCGTAAACAAAGGTCAATCAACAAAATATTAAACTATTTTAGGACTTTCAATACTTTTTTCGCGAAAAAAATGAATTTTTAAGAAGAAATTCAACTCAAATACACAAAACTGCTATTATTATGCACACTTACTTTTTTGAATTTTTTATGTTTGATGCATTTTTTTTATTAAATTGATCTATAATTTTTTTAAAATTTTTTTTTCGATTCGTCATTTTATGTCGAAGTTATAAAATAAAAAATAAACTACATATGTACCATCAATACCATTTTAATTTTATTACGAAAAGTTTACCATGTAGCACTGCTATTATTTTGCACACAGTTGTACATACCTATGTAGGTGCGCCACGTTTTTCGTTTTAAATCTGTAGTAAGGAAAAAGCGGGTGAAATAAAGCAGTGTTGTCCGTTCAACAGTTGGCTTAAAACTCTATATCTTTATTTCGGGATGACAAGTTTATACTAGGGTAAGTGCACTAGTACCCGGCCACTCTCTAGTAACCGGCCACTTTTGTCTTTTTTTGCCTAAAATAAGAAAACCACTTTACATAATCTAACGGTTTTAAAGGCACTATGATTGTTCATATGTCCCAGATAGTATCCCCAAAAAGTGTATCTATCAACCAAAAATTGTGAACACACCATACACTTTAGTTTGTCTTCGTCAGTAAAGAGGCCAAATATGGTTCGAATTTTATTTTTTTATTAGTGGTGGGCGCAAACTGAAACGCAAGTTTTTATGCGTTTTTCTTACAAAAAATGGTAAATGCTTAGTTCTACTCTTCTCAGAATAAGAGCTAGTAACAACTTAAAGAAAAATCATTGCGAAGATTGAAATATTTTTCTTAAATTTTGGGTGGCCGGTTTCTAGTACTCGGATTTCAGTAAAATCTCAGAACCCGGCCAGGGGGGGCCGATTACTAAATATCTTTTTTTTTACATGTTTTTAGAATCCGGCCGGGATATAAAATCATCGTCAGGGCAATCTTTTTATCTGGTCGCAAAGGCAATTTGGGGTTTTTTTCGTGTATACTTACGCGTTGATTCCAGAAAGTCAAAACTTTGGAAGCGGGAACCTATGAAGAAGAGGCATCACATTCAAAAAGAACCAGTCAAACGTTTCAAGTTACCAAGGTTGATCACATGGCAAATGATTTATGTGAGATTCAACATAATGATGAAAGCATTCAAAAGGCTGCATTAAAGTATGTCAATGCCTGGTCTACTCTTGAAGGTCTCGACCGTGCAAACGTAGAGTGACGGAAGGTGTTTTTAAAAGGGAGTCGGCTCATTATCATAGCATAGCAAATTAAACAGTTGATTTGCTCAACACCGTAGGACAAAAATTTGTGAAATACACCAAGGAAAAGACTCTATTCAAATATTCTAGACCACCCAAAACTTGGTTGATATTCATCTTCGAAAGAAACCCCGAGTTGGCCAATAGGGAAGCAGGAACCTATTTATGTTGGCAACCGTCAGCTCATTTATTCTCAGTACACCTCAGAACCATCTTTCTTATCCAAAACCGATAGCATCTGTTAGCAAAAGAACTGCAAGTTGTTCTTGTCGAGTTCAAAGTACTCTAAATGAAACTCATTCATCTGTATGGAATGAATACAATACCACCGTTCCGCAGTTATTATTTTTTTTAAACTCATAATTATCTACTTTTTTGAGTTTTTTATGTTTATTTTGTTATCTCTTTGTTTTCCGATAATAAAAGAATTTAGGAAAAACCTAGCAAACTAAATTTGATACATAAAACTTGCATGGCCGGGTACTAAAATTTCAGTTGCCGAATACTGAAATTCAGAAAATTTTAGTGGCCGGTAACTAACTCAGAGTGACTTTTCTCAAATAAATGATAATAACTATTAGCAACAGCAATTTAAGCATGTTTTATTTTAATTAATCGATTCGTATTATCTTCACCTATTGATAATGATACATAGTCTTTCGAAACTCCATATAGCTTAAGAACTAAGCTATGTAGAAGTCAAAAAAATAAATTAAGTGGCCGACTACTAGTGCCCTTACCCTATACGTTACAGTTGCATCATACGATTATAAATACATTTAAACAAGTTAATACAACGAATAGTATGTGAATACATAAGAGAATACATAAAGAAATACATGAGTAATGATAATTGAGTGGAATTTGCGACTACAAATCTTACAATTATTTTCATAGCTATTGAAACAATTCACAAAAAACAATTTTCCGGACTATCTGTATGGAGTTAGGAATCAGAATTTGTATGGGGCTAGGAAAAATTATTTTTTACTTTTAAGTCCGCCTTAAAAACGTTGTATATTAAAAATTTATTTTTATTTAAATAATTATTTTCTGTTTTTTAGTCTTGCATACTATAAGACGGCCCCCCTGGAACGTGTTTCAGGACAGCGGGAGTAATGCCAGTTTTGTTATTGGGCGGACAAATGAGCCCCAACTCGTCTTTATGGTAGCCACGCGAACATGTCCGTCGGAGCCTGGTGTTACCGTTTCAACCTTGCCAAGAAGCCACTTTGCTGGAGGAAGATTTGGTTCCTTCAATACAACTACGTCGCCTGGCCGTAAACTGGAGCCAGTCTGCTGCCACTTCGACCGTGTCTGAAGTGTGGTGAGGTACTCATTCTGCCATCTCTTCCAAAATCCTTGGACCATACTTTGGAGGTGGTTCCAGTGCTGCAACCGGTTTGTAGGTGTGTTCAATCTGCTTGGTTCTGGAACAGCCGTATAAGGTTCACCTATGAGAAAATGAGCAGGTGTTAACGGATTTAACTCATCATCAGACACATAACACAAAGGACGAGAATTCAAGACGGACTTAATTTGAGTTAGTACTGTGTACAGCTCTTCAAATGTCAGAATCGATGACCCAACAACTCGGCGTAGATGTAACTTGACCGATTTGACTCCCGCCTCCCATAATCCACCAAAGTGCGGAGCAGAAGGGGGAATGAAATGCCAAGCGATGTTATCCTTGGCCAGCGATGCAGCAATAGAGTCGTTGTGGGCCTCTGACATCACCAACTTATGCATATCGGTCAAGCACCGACGAGCACCTTGGAAGTTGGATCCATTATCGCTGTAGATATTGGAGCACAGACCCCGACGTGATACAAATCTACGCAAGGCAGCGAGAAACGCATCAGAAGTGAGGTCACTCACTAGCTCAAGGTGAATAGCCTTGGTAGATAAGCATACAAAAAGCGCTATGTATGCTTTTGACGTTTTAGGGTTACGACCCCGGGAGAGCTTGATCGCCAAAGGTCCAGCGTAGTCGCACCCCGTGTTGGTAAATGGGCGACTTGGGTGAATTCGCTGGGCTGGTAAATCACCCATCAGTTGTTGGCTTGTCAGCTTCCTCTGCATAAAGCACACCTTGCAATTGTGGACAATCCTTCGGATCAGATTTCGGCTTCCCAAAATCCAATATCGCTGCCGAACTATGGCGAAGCTTTCCGATACTCCTGTATGTAAGTAGTTGTTATGGATGTCGGCTATAATAAGAGAAGAAATGGCGTTAGTCTTGGGAAGAAGGATGGGATGTTTTAATGAGAAGGGAACTGTTGCGTGTTTGATTCTTCCTCCCACACGAAGCAGTCCCATGTTGTCGATGAAGGGCGAGTATTTGAGGAGTTTTGATTTTGATGTTAATTGGTGGCTGTGTATTAAAGACCGAATATCCGCACTGAATGAATTTAGTTGCACTGATTTTAGGATGCAGATTTTTGCATTTTGTATCTCATTTGCATAAAGACCAGAGGTACGACGATTGGGGATAGTTGAGCGACAATTGAAGGAAAACCGAAGGCAATACGCGATTGTTCTTTGAATACGGTACCACGAGGAGATATTTTTGACGAGAGTTTGTATAATATCGGGTTCCTCTGAAGTAACCAGTACTTGACGAGATGACTGTCTTTCTTCAATGTCTTCGAATGTGGATGGTTCGGAAGTGAGTTTTGAGTTTGGCCACTGTTCTTCACCTAGAGATAATCAAGATGGACCGGTCCACCACAGGTTGTGGGTCGCAAGATTGGATGGGGTTACACCCCTCGAAGCACAGTCTGCTGGATTTGAATCCGATGCGATATGACGCCATGAGTGTCGTGGAATGGTCTCGAGGATGGCAGCTGTGCGGTTAGCCACAAAGGTTGTCCAGCGTCGAGGTGGTGAAGAAAGCCAATGTAGCACGATTTCCGAATCGCACCACGCAAAGCTCCTGGAAATGTTTGTTGTTACCGACGATTTGATAAGGTTGAACAACCGGGCCAACAGTAACGCACCACAAAGTTCCAATCGCGGGATCGACACTGGTTTTAGTGGAGCTACCTTGGTTTTTGCTGCGATTATGGTGACCTTAAAAGACCCATCTTCCAGTCTGCATCGACTGTAAACCACGGCAGAGTAGGCCAACGACGACGAGTCTGAGAATCCGTGTAACTCGATTTCCGCACAGGTAAAAAAATTTCTAGGAACCCGTAATTGTTCGAAGTAGTGGAGCTCCTGCCTGTAAGAGTTCCATCGCTGCGCGAGAACCGTTGGTAGTGGGTCGTCCCAGCCGAGGTTAAGTTCAGACGACCAGAGTTCCTGAAAGAGCATTTTAAATAATACGACCGAAGGAGCTAGCAATCCTAGTGGATCGAAAATTCGCGAAACTTCCGAAAGCAAGGTTCGTTTTGTCGATGAAGAAGATGAGGGAATTTTTGACATTTGGTACGAAAATTCGTCATCAATGGGATTCCAGTACATACCTAGCACCTTTATAAGAGAACTCGAGCGATTAGTATCAAACGGGGAGAATTCACAGTCTTCTCTAGGCATACCAGCGAGCAAAGGCCAACAATTTGAACTCCATTTTCGAAGCTCCAGTTTAGCCAAGGATAGAAGTGTGACCAGCTCAGACTTCAGCGCGATTAGATCGCCGATAGAGTTTGATCCCGTCATGACATCATCAACATATACGTCATTCAAAAGGATACGAGCCGCATTTGGGAATTGTACCTTGTAGTCAACTGCTAACTGCTTCAGGACCCGAACAGATAGGAAGGGAGCGGACGCGGTACCGTACGTAACGGTGCATAACCGATAGTGTTGGACTTCTTCTGTAGGGTTTTCGCGCCAAACGATACGCTGAAAATCGGTGTGTATGTCTTCCACCCAGATTTGGCGAAACATCTTAACAACATCAGCGGTAAAGACATACCGATGCTGTCGAAAACGCAAACATACGCCTATCAAATCCCGTTGGATTGGAGGACCTACCATCAACGTACTGTTTAGGGACTGCCCGTTTGAATCCTTCGCAGAACCATCGAAGACGACCCGCAGTTTCGTCGACGAACTGTCGGGTTTCAAAACTGCGTGATGTGGTAAATAGAACTGTTTACCGGGTGATGAATCTATCTCATCCGAAGGAATCCGCTTCATGTGACCAAGTTCCAGGTATTCCTTCATGAAATCCGAATACAGACGATGTAATTGAGGATTATAACGAAACCTACGTTCCATTGAATGTAAACGATTTACTGCTGATGGCAATGTGGTTCCGAACAGGGGTTGTGGCGATTTAAAGGGTAATGAAACAACATATTTACCATCTGACGATCGACTGAACGTTTGACGAAAGTGTTGCTCAGCCGGGTCGTTGATGAATGATTCAAGTTTCGAAGGTGCGACTTCATCTAAATCCCAAAATCGCTGAAGTAAAACGTCTACATCAAGTGTTGAATGAAGTGAGGACAAGGTGGTTTCAGGCGTTGTTTTATCGACGAGTTCCCCAGTAATTACCCAACCAAACGATGTACCTTGGGCAAGAGGAACACCGTCAGGACCACTGATTTGCTCTCCCTTTAAAATACTCCAGAGTTTATCGGCACCTAGTAGGACATCAACTGGAGCAGACACATTAAAGTGTGGGTCAGCCAAATCTAACCCCCTTATGTGCGACCACAGAGAAGCGTCGAAAGATTGGGTTGGTAAGTCCGAAGTTAGCTTACTCAAAACGAAGGCATCGATGCATAAAGAAGTTGAGTTAAACCGTGAGCAGAGTTGGAGAGAAATACACCCCTTTGTGTAGCCGGCTTCCATAGATGACAGACCAGAGACGGGAATTCGAGCATGCGTACGGGGATAACCGAGTCTTTGCGCAAAGGATTCAATAATGAAAGACGATTGGGACCCAGAATCCAACAGTACTCGACAAGCGATGAATGTTCCTTGGATGTCTTTAACGGTAGCCAATATAGTTGGTAGAATGGTTTGTCGGCGAAGGTTCGATTTAAGCGAATGATTGTTCACAAGCGACGAAGTGGAAGGGAGCGAGGGAAGGCACGACGATGAAGATTGAGGTTGTTTGGCAAACGAAGGCGAAGGTTCAGCAGCTAGAGATGAAATCGAAGACGACGATTGATTTTTGTTGAAGTCTTCAGGATGGACCAACGAATGGTGACGTGATTTGCAGACCCGGCACCGAAAGGTGGATCGACATTTGTTTGAAGAATGTCCAGCCCGACGACAGTTGAAACAAAGCGAATTTGTCTTCACGAAATTACGACGAGAGTTATTGTCTAATGCCACGAATTTTGCGCATTGGAACAATGCATGTTCATTTTTGCACTTAGGACACAAAGATTTAGCTTCGGAAGCCTCAACAACATGTGACCGTATTGGAGTGAGTGGTTTGGTACGCGACGAAAGAGTTCTATTGACCGACTGACACGACTCGAGCGCATCACACCTTGATTGCAAAAATTGTAAAAGTTCGTTTATAGTGCAATCGTCCCGAGAACCGACCTTTTCTGCCCAAGCTTGGTTGGTGTCCGAATCTAGCTTGTTAAGCAGCAGGTAAATGAGCCATGGATCACGACCTGTTTTCTGTAACGCGTTAAGGCCACGCACGACCTCGTCTGCCCCGTCAGTTATTTTCCTAAGCGTATGGACGTTGTTCGCACTGATTGCAGGCAACGATAAAAACGACTGTATAAATGATTTCACAATCAAATGCACCCTATCGTACCGCGCTTCTAACCGATCCCATGCCTCGAGGAAATTTGCACCGGAAATGGGTATATGTTTAATAAGGTTGGCCGCCTCATCTCGAAGGAATGATTTTAGGTAGTGAAACTTTTGCGTGGGTGTAAGGTTATTCGTGCTATCGACAGACCCCACGAAAAGATCACGAAAAGCCGGCCAATCCTTATAATTTCCCGAAAATGGCGGTATAACTATCGGTGGAAGATTAATTGAAGCACAATTTTGATTCGAGGATAAATTTAATCTTTCGAGGAAGGTAGATTGCTGATTTACAAGCCGCTCTATACCTGAACCGTCGGAATCCCTTTTGGCAGACCCTTGTCTATCGCGAATACCTTTAACGAATTTAGAATGCGTCAGAAAATATTTGTCCTCATAGACGGCAAATTCACTTTCAACTTCAACATGATCAATCCCTTTTACGTGCGACATGTAATCATTATGCACGGATGAAAACTCCAACCACGCTTCCTCTAATTTATTTAACCGAACCTCTAACAATTCTAGAGATGTGGATTCGTTAATTGTATCCGCGAACGAAGACGCGCGATCTAATCGACCTTGTGCATTGTCTCGTTGGTGTTTCAATTTAAGCGCACTCATCTTGAAGCGAAACTACTGACAAAAAAAAAAAAAACAATATGCACAAATCGAAATTCACGGTGAAATGTATCTTGTGCGAATTATTGCTCCCTGTAGAACAGATACAGAACACTATATAAATTAAAGGGAATGGGCAATGTGAGAGTTTAATAGCGAATGCACCAATTCACACGTGGATTTCCAACAAAAAAATGTGTTTTTTTTTTTTTTTTTAATTATTCTATTTGTCTATACGCGATTCACTTTTTTAATTCGGCTTAGAAGGACCTTAACTGTTTTGGATTAGAAAAAAAACAAAGAAAAGGGTACGGCAGATATGTTAACAAGTGATATAGTTTATTTGTTCTTGATTTCAACCAATCTTACACTCCTGTACTTCAACGAGATGGGGCCTGGTGTGTCCGAAATCCAAGTGGACGAGCTATTTGGTGGTCAACCATCAGCAACCATCGGCAGCAGCGGGAGTACACACACAAACACCTTGTCGCCAACAATGTGTGTGAATATCGCAGGTGTAGTGCGTAATGATTACCACGCACTGAGTCCACAGTAGTGCGTGGGTGAAAGCGCATACAAAGGTGCGTGCTAATGCGAGTGGCCGAGTGTGTGTGTAGGTGTAGATGTATGTAGATGGTGCGTGTTGGTTGGGGCGAAATGAACGTACAGTGACTCACAGCTAATTCGTACAATTACAAAATATATGCTTACAAAATAACTTTAACAATAGAGTTAACAAAAAAAAAACAATTCGCAACAATAAATATATAAACATTTTCAAACAGCACACATTATCTTGAATATATAGGCTTTTAAAAAATTTACATGCCATATATATACATATGTTTGATTGTAATAAAAATATGCAGAAACCATTTAAATGTTACATTTTTAGTGCACAATTGAGATTAAAATACGATACAATTAATTATTAATAAAACGAAATATGTAGCAGCGTTAATTCTAGCCTTTGAACATCAATTAGACAGCTTTTTAAAACGAATCTAGGAGCAGTTTAGCTTCTTCCAAAAGCTCTTTAGAGATTTTCTCAGTTAGTTTTCTCATATTTGATATGAATGGATCAGACGTAAATAATAATGTATGAAAAACGTCTTCGTTTGTAGATACTCTCGAGCATTTTCTGGAATGGGTTAGCCTTATTTTTTTTCTAGTCTTTATTGCGTGACTCCTGTGCATCTTCGGATAACTGACCTATTGGCAATACCGCGAAGTGTTTAATGATATTTTCCCCATGGATCAATATTTTATGGATCGAAGAGGGCATATAATACCAATTATATTTTTCCACATACAATTTTGCAGTGTTAAGGCTATAGTTGCCAAACTTCCTTGGATTGATAGACATGCCTGATGAAAATGTTTGTAAGATAACGTAGAATCTTCTTATTAATTCTTCATCAACTGTTATATTTGCCGAACAGTGGTAATTTTGAAAAAATCTACGAGCCGTGTTACCATCATTGCTGTTCCCACTACCTTGTCGTGGTTTGTCTATATGTAAACTCAGTTCAGTCCGGAAACGATTTTGCACGTATTTTTTTTTTCCTCTTTGCTCTTCTTGTTCTCAGGTGTAGTTGCAGACCATTTCCCAAAATATAAATTGTATGATATGTGTAAAATAAGTTCCATGCATCTAATCCAAGCATGCAAAGTTGAAAGGCCATACTGATATGAATTTTTATTTTCAAGTTTAGATCTCACTTTGTTTAAGTCATTCATTTCTCCTGGTTTTGCTCCACAAATAGTACACACAGCACTAGAACTGGTATCAGTAAGGACTTGAGCTACATTTCCATCGATCATTGTTAAGAATAGCTCGTGTTTGATTTCAATCACTTCACCATCTTTATTTACGAGAGTAGCTTGTAACTCATTTATCTGTGCCCGTATATCATTGACAACAGCTCTTGTTTTGTCAGGAGTTTCTTTTGCAAACTCTATGAAAATCGGACGACAATATCGTACCGAAGAACAAGTGCGATTTTGCCAAAGAACCTCGTTTGTATCCATATTAACAAGCTTTATCGGCACAAGTGAAGCAATAAATAAGTGGGAGTCAGAAATTAATTTGTCTTCTCCTAACAATATCTGTTTGTATTCACTCTGTCCCGAAGAGCCATCACATCCCCATTTGGTAAAGAGCCTGAGATTTTTCGACCTAGGCTTATAAGTGGAGTCAATATTCAAAATGCGTTTAACTGTATGGTCTAAGAGATCTTGCAGCTTGACTTTAGCACCAATAACAGTTACCTTAATGCTCGATTCTGGTGGATAGCACATTTTTTTAGCTTGTGCTATCATCTGATAAGACGGAAAAATTGAAGAATTTCTTTCAGCCAAATAAGACCTTAAATACAAATACTGATATTTCGACATATCTAAATCAATGTTAATACTCAAAAAATATTTGTTCCATAATTAATTAAAAAGTTGCACAAGTCCCGTTTACAAATCACGAATACACTCATTTTGCGAAAATGGATTAAATATATTCAAACGGTATTGTTAGAAAGAAAATTAATATAATATTACACCCGATATGTTTATTGTTTACTTGTCAACTAACCAGAAATAAGTAGGTCACCTAACCACTGTTTGCATATGTACCAAGTGCATCGTTCATCAATGCACCGTAACGAAAAAATATATAAATTGGTCGCATGTTGACTTTATCAACCTACGACTAAATGACACATTACTAGGTCTAGAACAAAGAGGGGCAGATTGGGGCACTTTTTCTTCCAATAAATACTGATGAACTAAGGAATAAAACGCAATAAATATTTAAACAGCGGCAAAAAGCGCTAACAGTCAAATCCCTCTTCTAACATTAGACAACGGAAAATTTTCAAGGATTTAGGAAACAATTTTTATTTCTGAATGGGTTAAATGGAAATGTCTTATTTGCTGTTATTTAGAAAGTAGAAAATATAAGCTTTTCAAAAATATATAACACTTACATATATAGTTATATGTACGGTTCCAAAGAATGAAGATGTTAAAAAGCTACCTAGCATAATTAGTTGGGCGACATGATTTGTCATAAAAACCTTAGGCATATGTTTTTGGTATAACGGTTGATTGCAAATGTTAAAATTTTATTGAAACAAATAATTAAGACATCCCTCTAAGTGTTTCCATGAAAAGAAACATTGAAATCTCACTTTTGAAAATAACATTTTTGAGACGATAAGAGCTGGTTGGTCCCATAGTGCGTCGTCTCGATCGCCATACCACAAAATAATAACCATTATAAAATTTGCATTGCCAACTCAAAAAAACTACACAAACCACTAGAAAAATAAAGAAATGTGCTTAGTCTGCGAATCCTATTCCATTCGCCGATCCCTCATCTTACACATGAAGTGGTTGCTGCGGCAACAAAAATTATTTCGGTAAAAGAGGCGATAAACACACAATCCGAAAAAGGGGAAAAAACAACCCTTAAGCGATAAATCTTAATATGCGTCAGAGTTGCCAATGGACATGTGAAAATGGTCATTATTTTGTGAAAATTTCAAGTCTCTAGTGCCTGAAACAGATGTGCAGCGAAGATGCATGCAGCAACGCATGTGAAACAGACGTGCAGTAAATTGTTGACATTTCTTTGAATAGTTTGCTGTCATCATCAAATGTGACAATTGAATTCCGAAAACAAATTTTTTGCAATGGATATGGAAAGACGTGATAAATAAAATAAAATAATTATTTTATTATTAGTTGTCAAAACTTATTTGAAATTTGAGCATTTTCTTTCGTATTTCTTCCTCAGTCCAATTCAAATTGTAAAATGTCTCTTACATGAAACGTCAAAACACAAAAATTGTACTAAATTGTACTATTTTGCTGTTCTTCTACTGTAGGTTTGCATTAATAGAGACAGAAATAGAGACAACTTGCGTTGATGCATGGCCGTGCATCAAGCATATACATATGTCCTCTTCCATATAAAGCCATGTTCTCTAATTTTGCTGCACGCATTTTGCTGCACATCTGTTTCAGGCATAACGCATAACTCATCGGGAAGTTAGTTAAAAATCAATTGCAAGATTTTTACCGAACAGACAGACACTAAAGCGAACTAATAAAAACGTTTTAAAAATGGAAGGCTACTCTTCACATTCTTTAAATTTTGACCAAAAATGCATAACCCACGAACCGGGAAAGATTGATTTTTATTCCAGTTGGGTTGGACCATAAATGCCAAATTCGTTCGCCATTGTAAATCGATTAAGTGTCAAATCGGATCATAAATACCAAATTCGTCTACCATCTTTGTCACAATTTTCAGATTGATCGGATCAATGGAAGTGGGTAAAAATCAATTTTCAAGATTTGTTAACAAAGGTTGTCAATTCGCCGTCCAGGATCGGGAAGAGGAACACGCATAACATGATCAGCTGTTCAAAATGAAATATGTATGTACATATGAAAATGCGGTAACTATCAATTGTGTTTGTGAATGATGCACAACCCGAGTTTCCAAATGATGAAACCACATGTCATACAGCTCGTGCAATCATGCGGTAAAGCACGCTAACAACTCGACAAAGATTCAACAATTCACAAAGAACTTGAACAAATCGCAATGGCTACTGATTCAAATACAATAGAAAAAGTTGAAAAATGAGTACGGGCTTTACAGCAAAATGAACAAATAAGTAAACTAAATTACAGATAGTGCTTCATTTGAAAGTGGTTCTAATACACAATGTAGCAAAAAAAAAAGGTGAAGAAGAAAAAAAAAAAAAACATGTACATATGTACATAAGAGTTCTCTCAAAATGACACACTTCTATTTGTTTTATTCGTTCTTTGGAGCATGCCTTTTTCCCTGAAGTGCTAAATTAAATCGCAGTCATTAATTCAGCAGGTTCTCGTATTTTCAAAATCTGATGAACATGCATTCACGTAATTTGGTTTTTCCTGTAGGTAGAATTGAAGATAGATATTGAAACCCTTTTTTCCTTTTCATTAATCTCTTACAGATGGAAATTCACATGGCTAAATAAGCACTGAACACAGATTCACTGAACTTGATAAAACAAAAACATTCGTAAGCCGATTTTCAATTGACTACTAAGTGAAATTTAAATTTTTTTTTAGAAAACTAGGATGTTAAATATTCACATGGGAATTCCTTTCGCTAATACGCAAATTGAAAAGCCTATAAGCGAGGAAAGGGAAGTATACATATCTAAAGGGTGGTTAAATTTTAAGGGCCGATGTTGATTTTGAATAAAACACAAATTATTTAGGAAATTATTGTCATTTCTTTTTATTATGATACATACATATATATTTACACATTTGTATGAGATGTAAAACTACCATAAGGTGCATCCCATGTGGCTGAAAGTTCTGAGTTGATCCATCTTAGACTGCAGACAGTAGATACAGATAAAAGTATTGAGGCATAAAGTTCCAGCTAGAAGTGTATAAAGAGAGGCCATTTAGAAACAATTTTGTAATAAAGCAAAATTGCTGATTTTATTTTATATTTCACTCGCACTCAAGAAGTTATGAATAAATACCCTTCCTGATGCCATTATTATTATGTACCTACTCAGTACGATCAGCTCTTTAAGCCATATGACCACCCAAATGCCAGTTTTATGCCCATGCAGTAAAGTTGACATATCTTATTTTGCAGTTGATCGATTTCCATGATATTGGGGAACTCGAAAATGTTGCGATTTTTTAAAGAGAAGAAGTATTACAGTGTACAATTTAAAATTTTAATAACAAATTATATTAAGTGGCGAAATGTGTCATGTTCCTTCATGTTTAAATATATACTTCTGTAATTCTATAGTTTAAAGTGTTTGATTGAAGTCTGTGACACATATGAACACATGTATATGTAGGAATTTATTATTATATGAATTTAATTTTCATTAATTATTTTGCAATGAACACAACGAAATATATATACTTTTGAAATTAATATCTTAATTTAATACAGAACAAACGATTTGATAGTCTTCACTATTCGACAGCTTGGTTGCGTCTGCGTATTTCGCTTTGTTTGTCATGTTCTAGTTTTTCGTCCCTTTTGTTTCGTTCTTTCGTCCGTTCGTCTATGCTTAATGGCAAGGGTGCGTTCGTATAGTCCTGTGGTCTGTCTACATCCTACGTATATATAAGTAATCTAGTCATAAAGTGTTACCTAGCCAGACCTTTCCGTAATTTGAGTAGGAATTTTTAATAGCCTTCTTCAATTTAAACTTTTTCTATGGCAGTGGTTAACAGATTTTCAAATTTTTACTAAAGCCTTTAGCGCTCTAGCTATTTTGGTAGCTGAGGCAGCTGCCTCAAGAACACTTCTTTATTTTAAGAGTCTATAATTGGATGACGTTATTTCTGCGATATTATTCTAAAGCTCATGTGTATTCACCTACATATCATTTTATTTGTTAACTTTTTCTTTTAAGAAAAGCATATTCTTATAATGTCCTTTAGCATACTAGCGCATTCTTCTTTATCTCGAGGGAACCATAAACGCTTGTAACGCGATTATGATACTCTCATCATTGTTTTTCTATAATAGACACACGGCCCTGCTGAACTATTGAACTTCAACTCATTGGCATTACTTATGACTAGACCATATATTAGTCGGTACGTACATACATATGTACAGTCGAACCTAGTTAAGTGGAATCCCTTGGGCCTTTCATTTGAGTCTTACTTATAGAGGAATTCCACTTATACAGTTTTTCACTTCTCCAGGTACTGCAGGGAATTGTTTCACTAAAGGAGGATTTATACGTAGATTTAAACTTAAATCAAAAACGTGAACTGGAATTGAATGATACATATTTGATATTCATATGTACACAAGATATCTAGACAGAAGTTAAAAATATGTATAAAAAGTTAACTGTTTTTGCGAACTCAGGACTGCAAAAGTAATGTGCTAAACCAAACACATGGAAAAAATTTTATCGAAAAAATGTTAATTTTTCTTACAAATCTGTAGGGTTCAAATAAATAATTCTACTTACAGAGGTATTTTTATAAAATATAAGTTTGACTTATGGAGGTGGAAAGTTTCACTTATAGAGTTTTGTTTTGTAAAAAACTACTGTGCGTCACAATTTGGCTCACTAATAGAGGTATTCCATTTAACCAGGTTCCACTGTGTATATACGAAATACAAATTTAACGTGGTTTCAAGAACTTACTAACTACAAATCCTTCATAAAGGCAGCATACAAACACACTCGTAGGAGTTAATGCGTTAAAGCTTTAACAAAATCTGACAAACTGTTGTGGGTTAAGTTGGATACATCGAAGTTAAAGAGATGTTACATGAGTATATAAGGAATTTGTCGGATTACTATTGCTCACGTACATACATATATTATCTCTACCAAAGAAACAAGTGCAAAACAAACAATCCCACAAAACAAACTTGGAAACACATCTGCCATATATGCAACACCGACTCTTTATACACACAACAATGTGCCATTGAATAGATCTTTAAGCATTCCTCAAACACAATAAGTGTTCACCCAAAATAATCCATCACAAAGTGGCTTCACCTAAGAGTAGATAGGAACCCGTAATAACAAAAATTCCAATCTACCTGTTGGTCAAAAGCTACACAAGCAATCTACTACCATTCCATCGACAATATGAAGCTCTTAATCTTTTATCGAATTTAATTACTTTTGCCTGAATTTTACTTCCCAAAACAAAACACTCAGGGGAAAGCTTCCCAAATTGGTTATCCAATCAACTTCAATCGTCCTGAATGGCATTTCCGCTGGTATTTCCAGCCTCGGGCAACTCTGATTTTCTAAGATTAAAAAGTTAAAAGTTCCAGTCAAGCAAGTGACAACAAAGGGAATTTAAGACCCCATGCACTCGCACAATTGATATAGTAAGTATTGTGCAATTACGAAAGTGTAATTAAGCAAGTGCCAATCAAACCAAATCCCTATAAACACTGTCTGCTATCAAACATACAGGATAAATAAACAACCAAATATTTAGATAGTCGTTGACTTCGGAAGGATGAAATTTGGTTAAGCAGGAACAGATTTTAAGAAATATTTCCTTATGTGCTTATCTGCTTCAAGATAAATTGAAGTTGATCTTAATTTATTTGCAAATCAATATGTAGGATACAAATGTATGTATGTACTTTTGCATATCCTTTTATATATTGTATAGTTCAATTTCTATTCCTTCATGTAGTAACAATGATTAAAGATTCAAAAATACCGACATATGTATGTATATAGATTTAGTGTTAACTGTGTTTTCTGTAATATGAACCTGTGTATAAATATGATAATTATGTATTTTTATGTCACTTTCAGGACTTTGTTTCTATTGTGTTCTCTTTGTCGTCGATATCCGGCAGATCGTACACTACAAAAGCAAAAAAAAAGAGTTCAAATTCTTATCAAAAATTTAAATATAGTTAAACTGTTGAAAATAACACAACTAGATTGCTAAAAGTGGACTAACGCATCATATTCCTGCAACTGTTTCATCCAGCGATAAAATATTTTAATTGTTTATATCCCAATTTATTCTCAAGAGTCAAACTTGTCAATCGGTAAAAGATGCGATGGAATTGAGACAAATTTAATCAATACAATACAATACTACTACAATCTTATTATACATTTGGCCGACTTGATTACATGTCTGACTTGAACAAAAGGGAAGGAATATTTCATATAAGTATAAGATCATAACAAACGAAATGCGCTCAGTCGAAATTTGTGTACGCTTGCGTACCGTCACTACTTTGTTCAAACAAAGGCTTAAGTTATTAATAATATTTCGATCAAAATCATCTCCTCTTGTTTACTCGACTCGTTTTTGTAAAACGGTGCTAACTGGTGTTTTTTGTATCTGGTCTAATCGTGAATACTGAGTTCTCATTTGAAATATTAAAAGGTGACAAATAGTAGAGTAATAGAGTAAGTGTCTTAACTTTTTTGTTAATAAAACAGCCAGCGTTACATAAATTCTCTTTGATTTCTTTTTTAATATTTAAAGAAATTATTTTATTATAAGTCTTGATAAACATAAAACATAAAAAATAGCTTAACAAAAAACAAATTAAATAAATAAATAAAAAACTTAAGAAACTTCTTTTAACACTTTTAAATAAAGTGCTGCTAATATGGACCACCTTGCGTTAAATATGGCCTAGGGTGGTATAGTTTTAGGGACTACAAAAAATTTGAATGTTTTCAAAAAACCTATAATTTTTCTCTTTGCTTCTTTCATGGCATCTTTGTTCCAAGTCTCTCGTTGTTTTAGGGATTGTTTAAACCCCGAAGCCATTATTTTCCACGAAGTAAAAACGCAATAACGTTTGTGTCCAAGTATAATCATGTGTCAAATATGGACCACTGCATACCGTGGTCCATATTACCCGCATTAAGCTTTTTGACTTTTTTTTTAAGTTTAAGCACACTAAACAAAATGTTTTCGGATTGTTAACTTAACATTAAGAAATCGAAGTTTATGTACTACACAATCGAGAAACTGCTGATAATACTTATTTGAGTCTATTAGAGATCTTACCAGTGGGTTGGAGTATGAACTGGGTTGTTCTCTTTGTTTTTTTAAGAGGTTTTATTTGATAGTTCATAAGATCCGAAAAATTATTCGGAACTCGAAAGTTAACTGCGAAAGACACTGCTTCGGCTAAAAATTTCTGAAAGAACTGAACTCGTCTTCGAGAGTTGTTAAATGTAATTTATGTGGAAGAATAGCCAGAAGCCAATAAAAAATCTGCGTACAGTTTGCAAAAGACCATTTGGGAAAGAGGCCAAAAATGGAAAAATGTGTTATAGACCCAGGAGACAAAAATTATTCTGTTTGGATACGATGGCAGACAAACTGTTAGAAGGTCACCTCTTAAAGAACTCAATGCGCAGTGCAGGAGCAATTCTGTAAAATATGAAAGCGGAAATATGTATTTTAAAGGCTGTTCTTCTTGAAATGGTGTAGGACCTTTGCATTAAATTGAAGGTAAAATGAATAAGCGAATCATTGTATATGCTGAAGAAAATACATATGTCTGTTAAGGTGCTGTGATATTGTGCCAAATTGGCCAGGTGTCACTTTGCGAAAGCGACATTATGCCAAATGTTAATATTCGGCCTAATGTCACTTTCAAAAGCTTGACACAATGTCACGGCACCGCTTCTTAAATGGGTGTTACAACAAGGCAAGTCTGCAACAAGAAGGTAGCAGAACGACCATCCCAATCGTCGGATTTAAATCCCATATAAGGTTTTTTGAAGAAGTCGATTAGTAAAAGATATAACAAGAAATAAAGCTGCAAAATATCATCTATAGTTCAGAAAGAGTGATATAAAATTGCCAAACATGTGCTTGAGATTATCAAAAGTAAAGGTCGAGCAACAAGTTTTTGAAATAATTTTGTTTATATTTGTTAAGTGTCTCTATTTGAATGTTTAATGAAATGTATTTTGTTTTTAGCTTCTCGCTTTAAATTAAAAGGAAATATTTTATTTTATTGAATTAAAATTTGTATAATGTACATAAAGAAATAAAATAAAGTCAATTCGATATAGTATTGAACTAACTATATTTGAATGTGTGCCGCTTGCACAATTATTGTATTGTACAACATACTCTCTCAATAAACAGTCATAAACCAAATCTCATCTTGACATGACAGGTATCAATATCCTTTTTGATTTGAAGCAATTTAATTCTTTAGAACAATTTCATAGTGTCCCTATTTTAATGGCCATGTGTGTATGTTCATAGGTTATGTAGATAGAAGGGTACATATGCAAAAAGTGGCCTTTTTGGTTGCGTTTATGTTGAGATACACTACATAGGTTTTGAGTTCCAGGAAAGTCTTTATGGAAGAAATCTCGATTTGTCACAATTCTTTACGAATAAAAGGATATTCCATATTTTCTTATACCTATGCTTAACGCATTTAATATCGAAATGTGTATACAAGCTGATGCTGGTGTTTAAACGTCACGGGAAAGCACACAATAATTAGTACAACGTATGTTTAAGAAATTATACTTACATGTAGCTACACGCAGCCACCATAAGACTTTATTCCCTATTGATTGTGAATTGGCTGGGCTAAGTTTTAAAATTGTACAACCTTCTCATAACCTGACCTATTTATCCCATACCTTATTATTCAAAGATACTAAATAAAATATTGAGCACAAATTTTATACAAAACTAGTAGATGCAAAAATAAGACTTATCGTAACTTTCATTGCAGATCAAACGTATAAAATTAATTTCAGTAACCACTAAGCACCGTGAACAGATACCTAAAGGGTCTTCCAATAGGGACTTCCGAACTTTGACAGTTGATAGCGGCCATAATGTTGAAGCTACGTCTGTCAAATTGGCTGTCATTTATTCAGTCTGTTTTGCCAAATCACGATGGACGGATAAAGCGCTCAACAACACTGGCAAATAATAAAATTGTTTTATCACAATGGGTGTTCTGTTCGGGCAACGTTCCGTTCGAAAAATCATCTTCAGCGATGAGGCCCATTTCTAGATGAATGGGTACGTCAACAAACAAAATTGGCGAATTTGGGACGATACCAATCCACATGAGATCCAAGAGCATCCAATGCATTCCAAAAAAGTTACTGTTTGGTGTGGATTTTGGGCTAGAAAATTGAACATTTCGGATGCGCGCCACCCAGAGAAGCCGCGGTGGACATTTGAACGATGTTATATTTCATACATTATGGCATCGATGATATCTCACACGCACTTTGTTTTATTAATATTAAAAGATAGGACCGCTTAATGAAAGACTTTTTATAATCCTACTAATCCTACTAATATTATAAATGTGAAAGTTTGGATGTTTAGATGTTTGTTCCTTCGTAACGGCTGAACAGATTTGGATGAAACTTCGTGAGTAGATAGTTTATGTCCAGGAGTAGCGCATAGCGTAATTTTTATTTCGTAATTTTTATTTTGAAAAATTCATATTTCCTTATGAAACATCCATTTAGTGACCTACGCAGCACTGTCAGTGGCACATCGTAGGGATCGTAAATCATGATCGTGTGTGCGACAAGGGTGGTTTTTCCTTTGTTCCTTTTTTTTTGTTGCTTCCTTTTATTTGTGGTGGGTATGTGTATCTTTGCTTCTAAATGATCAGAACTCGCTCGCTTTTCACAGGGAAATGGGTTTTTATGGTTGTGTAGTTGTTGTGTTGGTGTGGCAGATATTCAGTTTTCGAGTAGGTAAAAAAAAGTATCCCACTGCAGCAATAAAAAATGACGAAAGGTATGTAAAAAAAAGAAGCAAATTACTCATGTTGTATGACTATGTTAGGTATTGGAATGGATCTCATAGTGTTCCCCACTGTAGAAGGAATTCGAAAGGACATGAGAATAATGAAAGTGTGATGAGGTGAGGTGAATTGAGGTGGGTAAGTTTCAGCTTGGTTTTGTTTAAGACCCATTGAAACACCCAAGTTTAGGATCTTAGCTGAATATTGGCGTAGGAGTAGGAAGTACGAGTATTATCCGAGGGTCATCCTTCTCTTTTTGCTGAAGATTGGGCAATCAGAGAGAAAACTGGGACGAACAAATCGTCACAGCCTGTTCTGCAAAAGTTTGCTATTCTTAGTCAGCTAATGTAAAGTGACGATAAATATGCAATGCGATCGCTGTGGCTCAGCGGTTAGTACGTTGGGTTGATGAGCAAGGATCACTGGGTAACCTGTGTATCAATGCCTAGATGGCAATGAAATACAGCCTATCTGAAACATGCTCTAAGAAAAAAGTCATACTTGATACGGTTTCGCTGCGATTTTACAATTGAGGCTAGGTATTATATTTGTTTTTTGCTTCAAGTAGGTATGTACATCTGACAACGCCTCGAGAATATGAAGCAGATCATGTCCGCAAACGACACTACTACTACTTAGCAGGGTTTTTAAACTTCTTAGAGTTATCCGGAGTGCCGTCTCATAAACTGGTGCTAAAAGTTGGTCTTTCGGTTTTGATAACCTTGATGCTCCAAGATTATGAAATAGTACCAGACTGTGCATCACAAAGTTGGAGAGAAATGTGATCAGGGCTACAATTCTTACCGGAGCGACCAAAGGAGAGAGAGCATTAATTCCTCGCATCCCTATAATATCTAACAAGTTGCTCTTCCAATTTAAAAGACGACCGTTGTCTCTAAAAACAGCATTTTAAATTACGGTAATGTAGTATAGTAAAGTACAGTGTCAGGCAAGGAAAATAGAGTCGCAATTTTGTGATAAAGTCCTATCAAGATACAATTTGCGCGGGTGCGCTGTTTTGGTACCACAACTCACGTGACTTTGATGTTGGTGGGAGTGGTAGGGGCACGCAGAAGACGTAGGGCATGTGTGCTTATAGTGAACACGGTTCTATACCCAACGGATATTGATAAAGTGGAGTGCAGTGTGCGTTTTCGCCAAAAGCACGTACGTAGAGCTGAGACGCCTGGAAAGGAAAAGAAGATGAACCCGAGATAGGCAATGGCAAGCAGATAATGCCAACCTTTGTATATAAAAAGGATCGACAAAGAACACATACAGCTTAAATGTATTTACACTCCCAATCGAACACGCTGGCACACGCATGCACCCATGTACGGTATTCTTAGGCGCACATTTGTTCTTTGCACACATTTTCAAACCCGGACGTGTAGAGAGACAGAGAGAGGGTAGTACCGTGGGGGATAGGTGTTGGAGGCGAAGGTGGTTTTAGTTCGGGATGAAATCCCACACTAAGGCTTTCGATGCTTTCCACCTATCTAAAAAACAAAACCCTCTTCACATCACAAAATCTGTGAGCTATGCCACATGAACGTATTCGCGGGTCAAGCTTAACGGACATTTTATTTTATGTCAACGCGGACGAAGTCGCGGGTACAGCTAGTCAGTCATAAATCCTTATTTGTTAATACGACCTTAAGTTTGACATCAACGATTTAATCGATTTATGGGACTCGTTGTATAGGCACTTTCATTGAAATTTAGATTTATTTACATGCCTTTTCATCTGGTGAGTTATATGAATTAATAAGTTAATGTTTATGTTAATATTTAAAACAGTGTTTAGGAAAGAACAGCGATCACAACTTCTTGATTACAAATCCATAAAACCTCTTTTGGGAATAACTAGTCATCAACTATATCGTTGGCAAAAGCGGCTTCCTTTTTCGAGTGTAATGTTCGATACCGCCACAAAAAGTATCAAATTTACGAACTCGAATGCCATGTTGTCTACAAATATCGTTGTTGGTATCCATAATCTCCATTGGGCAATTACTTTGTATATCTCGGATATGTTAGAGCAACGATTTTCTACTTTATTGAGGAAAAAAAAAACTTTAATCCCATCTCTGGAACGATTTCAGCAATTTACTTTGTTTTGTCGCTCTTTGGGGTGATAGCTTTAAGTGATTGTATATAGCAAATAGTCCTGTTGCAAAAGATTCGATTTGTAACTTCACTTCGCGAAATATAGTTTTATTAGTGCTAATTTGATGATTTTCAATCTTTTCTCTAATCGTAATTTAAAAAGATGTTCTAAAAATGGGGTATAATTTTTCTTTGTCCGTAAGATTTTTTTATAACTTAAACGGCCATGTAAATTAAGCCTTCTATCGATTAACCCCATAAAAGTAAAATAAAATTGTATTTTGTGATCGTCACCGTTTAACTCTTTCGTCACGGCTGGTACATTTAAGTACCACAAAGTGAATAAACATCCCTAGTGACATAAAATCTTAATCCTTTTGATTTAAAAATGAACCACACCGTAGTTTGGCTGTAGATCGTGTAAAAGGCAGTCGCTTTTGTGATATTTGCTGGTTATTTCATCTGAGGGCCACTAAAGTAAGCTTAATACTCCAAAACAAAGTTGTAGGAATCGATTACAAATTATAAAGTACATCTATGTTATATGTATATGTCAGGTACCGCTCTGCAAAAAATGTTTTACTCCCTATCATTTGTAAAACTGCTTTCACAACTTTTTTTTTTTCAAAATTCATTTCTTTCTTATGTCTAACAATATGTTTTATTATTGCGTTTTTTTTTTTTTTTTCTGCAATGTTTCTCAGTTTCCCATTCGTGATGGGAAATTATGATTGTTTCTGTTGCGGTATTGTGTTAACTTTTGCTGTATGCTGCAGCTGATATTAAGGTCAGTCCCTGTTCAACCGTCTGCGTGCATGCACTCTCACCAAATAATTTTCTTTTCGTTTGTACAGTTGAATTTTTTTTTGAATAGTATTTTTTCTGTCGTCATTATAGCGCGAACAGTTTCTCAGTTTTTATGTTGTTGAAGTGTGATTTTGTTTGAAAAAATAGTAGAAATGTCAAAAAGGCGTGGAGTAATGAAGATACCATTACTGTATCCACTTAAGCTGTCGATTTTGAGATCTTGTAATATCCTGAATTTTCTCTCCTTTTAAAAATATTAATTTGCCAATGTTTTCTATTTTTTTATTTTTTTGGTCACTATTTTGTTCATGATAATAAAGCACGACGCTTTTAATCCGACCTGTTTTAAATCCATATTCAAGTATTAATACCTAGTTATGGATAAAATAGAAACATTTCCGAAAAGTTTCAAAATCGTTGCATCGACGTCCGCACCAAAAGCATTATTTCAGAAACGTTTCTGAAATATTTCTGAAGCAAATTGGAAACAATTAGGAAACATTTCAGAAACGTTTTGCAATGTTTCTGCAATGTTGTCTTCGGTCTGGACGCACCTTCACATGTACAATATGAATGGTTACAAGAAGCTAGGCCTTGGTTCTCGGGCAGCAAATTTGTATATATTTGTTTTTGTAAATGGATGTTTTGTTGGTAATCCCATTTTTCCCGCTCTTGTCTAAATATTCGCTAACAGTTGCACAATTCTTTTAAGTATGATGTTGCAGAAGTCGTATGACAGCGCATCACCTTGTCTAAATCCTTCTTTGACATCAAAGGTTTCAGTGAGATCGTAACCCACCTTGATGGAACAGCGAGCTTTCTCCATCGACATCGTGCACAAACGGACGAGTGCGCTGCAACCCCATTTAATGAAACTAAAACAATGCTTTTTTGTTGAACGATATTGCATTTTGGTTTCTGAGTTTTAGTTTTTGTCCTAGATTTAAAGTAAATAAATTAATAATTGTTATTGTAATGCCTTCGGGTGGACAATATTATATTTTTTGTTCGGTCTTCAGGTGCGTTTGCAAATAAATTATTCAGACAGAAACACATTTTTATATAATATATATCTTATCACTACGAAGGATTTGAATTTCATTCTGAAACTCCCGAATTTAATTTACTTTAAATTGTTTGGGGGAAAAAATCGATTTTTCCCCAGAAAGCTAAAAATTATCGATTTTCTTTATATTATGTTGTAAAATACCTTAAAGAAATGACCGCTACCTTGTTCACACATTTTCACTTTTTAATCATTTCCAATTATTATTCGGCGCGAATCTTAAATTATAAACGAAAATTTCGTTTCCACGGGGAGCTCACATACTAACATTTTAATCCTCTTGCAATATACTGGTCCCTTTTAAGAATTTCACAAGATAAAAGTAGATTGAAAGCAGCGGTTTTAAGATTTTTGTTTGTTTGTTTGCAACACTCCCCTTGGATTAAAAAATTGTATTCCTTGCCACAGGCAATACTTTGTTACTCTAAATATGCAAATGCAGATAAGTGGTTGTTGTCATTCAAAATTAAGATATCGCCATTTTACTTTAGAATAAGGCGCTTTGCGAGACACATTAAATCAGATTTCAAGAAATTGTGAAACATGCCTTTAGGCGCGTCGTGTAACTTATTATCCCAAGATAACTGGATATACTAAGGAAAGTAAAGGAAGAAATGGGTGGAACGGTGACCACTGTAGAAAAAAAAAAAAAAAAACAAATTTGACTAATAAGGAAGCGTAAGAAATCTCTTTAAGAACTTTAATGATATGAATTTATAAAAAAAAAAAAGTTGCCTTTACAAGCATTTAGAACTTATTTTGCATAACATTTTCAATTTGTCCTTTGTTCTTCGTCTTACACCGATTTTTAACTCAATTTAAATAATCAAACCAGGTTTTGAGGTCCTTCATCTTCATTTTTTGGGCAAATACCGTAAATGCCCATAAAAAACTGTGTTACTTTAGCAGCTCCAGAACGTGGCAAGAATTTGTCGTTAAAAAAAAAAAGAAAAAACTTTAAGATTCGTTTTATTACATTATTGTAAATCGGATAAGGTTATGGCCGTGTCCTATGAGGTGATCATTTCTGTCATATAACAAAATAACTTCAACGCATAAATAGCTTTTTTCTGTGGGTATAAACCTGTAGCCCCTTCTGTTTTCAGTTGTCCAGCCCAAGCGCTATGGCATCCGCAATTATTCCGGATTGTACCTTCTCCTCAATTTGCTCCGTTCGCATACGGGACTTAATATAGGACAAAACTCAATATCTGCTCTGCTTTCCTGTTTATCGTCCAGCATATAGCAGAACTAAAAGTCTTCATCGAATCTTCACTAAAGCGTCATTCATGGAGTCTATGTTAACTCCGCGTACAGTACCAAGAACAGTGACGTTTTATGCTAGGAGGCGGACAAATGCTTCTTTGTTCGTGGACAATATGTACTTCTTCGATTTCCGTAAAAGCCACTGTGATGGCACGCTGAAAACGACCAATGATGTCGATGTCGTTTCAACCGAAAATAAAGAAATCACATGACAGCGCATCTCCTAGCCGACACCCGGCGCATATTTGAAGAACGACTTTGGAATTGATGGAAATGTATAAAGTATCGACTTGAACTTCGTTGGACTTTTTCAAGATTTGCTTTCGTGTGAACTTTTGGACTATCGTCGATGTACCGGACCAGGAGCAACACTGTAACGTACCGATGAGATGGTTACAGAAAAGCTTCAGACGTTCACACAGTACGTTTAATAGGATATTATACGCCAAGATAGTTGGCGATATGATCACCTTCTTCATAAATAGGACATATGGAGCTAATATCCCAGTCATCGGTATTTTCTTCCATCCATGCTTGACGATTTGGTGCATGCACTGCTCTGCTGGTAAGCCGACTTGAAGTCCTTGTTGTTCTTTAGCTTTTTGAAAGCTTCTCATCTATACTGAGACGGTTGAATTCTTCTTCGTTGACTAGAGGTCGGCGCTCTTCTAGCCCATTAAACTCATATAGATCAAAGTTTCAATAAGCATGCAAAATAAAAAAGTTATGTATCGTTTAACACTTACATTTTTCAAAACTTATGGGCATATACATATGTAAAAGTTTGTATTGGTATATACAGGCACTTCTATCCCAATTGAATAAAAATACAAATAACGGCAACACAATTCGTACAAATAGTGCATGCATCTTTACTTTGACCTTACGGTGTTTAAATCATCTGCTTGAATAGCAGAAAAATGCAACAATCTATTCACTTGGGTAGCTGCATAATAGCTGATACATTACAAAATTACTATGAACTTTCTTGCAAGAAACGTTAATGTGTACACAGTACATATATACTTGCGATGGAGAGTATTGTAGTAATATACTCGCAGTTCTGAATAATTCATGACAATAAAACGACCCATTTCTAAGTTGCAGTTGTAGGAGCTTTTAACTTCCATACGATGAAGAATGCTCCTTGTACGAGTATTATTTTTTTTTATTTCCTAAGGGCTATTAATATGTATATCCAGTAGTAACGGCGTAATGTTATAATTTCAAGGAAATTTCACTAAATGAAAATGCAAAAGGTGTACGTATGTATATTATACGTATGCATACATATACGTTTTAAGAAATGTTTTCTTTAATGTAAAAAAGTTACAAAAAAGGAACAATTCAATGAAAAAACAAAACCAATCCAAATGACTACTATAAAAGCAAAATTCAAAAAATTGTATAAGAAACACCAACACCAACAGAAATGAAAATAACATCAACAAATACCATTACAACCTCTTTGTTTTGATGCAGGTTTTGGCTAGGCGATGGACTCGTTCCAATTTGTTAACTGTGGTAGTTTCGTTAGTATTTGTCCACCAGACCACGCTTGCGTAGGTGATTAACATCGGTCTGACGATCAGTTTAAACAGCTAGAGTATCATCTTGGGTTATACTCCCCAGTTTTCCCGCAGATTCGGCGACAGGTCCATTATGATATGGTAGCTCTGCTGATTATTTTTCGATCTGTGGGTTCCAGGACATTTTAATTTCCAGGATGATCCCCAGATACTTGGTTTCTTGAGAGAATGGGATAGTTTCGCAGAATAATGAAGGACGAGTGAGAAGGTTGAGGTTTCTTCTTGTTGAAAAAGGAACAATTACTATCTTTTTAGACTTGACAGAGAGGCCTTCGCTAATGCACCATTTCTGTACTTCGGATAGTGCGTATTGTAGTTCTTCCGAAACAGTGCTTTCGAACTTTCCTCCGATAATGATCGCTTTATCATCAGCGTAGCTAACAGCCTTTATGCCTTCAGTTTTCAGGGACTGAAGGAGGGTTGTCGAAAAAATAGACCAGACAGACGTGAGACCAGAGAAGACGGGAGAGGATTCCCCCTTGTGGGCATCCTCTTGTTGTAACCGCCGAAATTCCCACCTCATCAAGTTTTTATTATTCTCGCGTTTAACATAGAAATAATCTATCTGCAAACTTTTTTTTCCATTGTAATACCACTGTAAGTTTTTTTTTTTTTTTTAGTAGTACTAGTAATATTTATTTCACTATTTAACAAAATTTTTTCAATACAATTCATTCATATTATACATAGATATAGGTACTTCAGTCTTAATCCTGATAAGCTTAGCAAAATATATAATGTGTATAATTACAATATGAAAAAGAGAGATCAAGAAAGAATATCATTATTCTTGTTAAATTGAAAAATAAAATATACATTCTGTAGTTTATATAAAACTAGTGACGAATGCATCAAATACAAATAATAATAAAAATACATTTCTAAAAAAAGGTGGTAAGATGGTGGAAAAAATTAAAAAAGACAACCAAAAGAAAACAAAAATCATGTTCATCAATTATATAACAAGCAAAGCATAATCGTTACATACTTATTTATATTATTCGAGTAATTAAATTGTTAATGTCAATAAGATCATAGTTAAGAAGCCATATTTTAATTTGTTTATTGTAGAAGTTGAAGTTTCTTGTTTGTCTAAGCTCAAGCGGCAATAAATTATATAATCTAGGTGCAACAGAGGAGTAGAAATTTAAGAAGTGATTGGTGTGGAATGAAGGAATTGCAGCTAGTAAGCTATTGCAGCTACGTAGTCCCTGAAGGGTCGGGTTTCTGCTGATTGAATACCCACTTCTTAAAAAAAATATCTATAAAACTTTATAAAAGTAAAGGTGCTTTAGAGGAAGGATTTTAGATTTGACAAAAAGCAAAAAACTACTCACAAGGCGTCCTTTTCTCCAGATGATCCTAATTATCTGTTTTTGGGCAATAAGTAATGGTTGTACTTTATTGGTGTGGGTACCACCCCAGCAAACTAAACCATACTGTAACTTTGATTGCACTAATCCATAGTAGACTGATTCTAAGAGTTTCTTAGAACAAAATTGCCTCAAATGATACATAATCCTTGTTGTTTTTAATAAGTATGATTTAAGGGTTGCTGTATGATTACTCCAGTTCATTTTGCTGTCTATTTTTAGACCCAGATATTTAAAGACGTCAGTTCTTTCTATGTAAAAACATTGAGATGAGCATTTTTAATCACGGTGGTATGAGCAAGAAGAAGATGTTGTTGAGCATGTATCAGGGCTAAGCAAAAAATGCTGGCAACTAGCACTATGAAAGATCATTGAGGGAAACTCGACTATGTTTGAAGACAAATTAAAAAACAAGATCTTAGTTTTGTCGCTTATTACCAGTTTATGCATGTAGAACCAATGTCTAAGCTGTTCCAAATCATAGCGTATGTCAGCAATTAGGTCTAAGGCAGAGCTATTAGAATAAGAACAGGCAATATCATCAGCAAAACCAGTTCTTATTCCTTTAAAATTCAAACTGAAGATAGAATTGATGTACGATAAAAAAAGAATAGGGCCAAGAACTGAGCCTTGTGGTACACCAATTTTAATATCTAAACTACGGCTAAAACTGTTTGATAACTTGACAACTTGTTTACGGTTATTGAGGTAGGAGAGAAACCATCTGAGCATAAAGTCTCTAAATCCCGCTTTTTCTAGTTTTGATGATAGAATAACATGGTCTACTGTATCAAAAGCCTTTGTGATATCGATAAAGAGAGCAGCAGTGAATTTCTTATTATTTAAGCTCTCGTAGTTAAAACAGCAAAACTTGAGGAGTGCATCTTCAGCGGACTTCCCTGCTCGAAAACCAAATTGATTGTCACTAAAGAAAGAAGATTTTTCCAGAAATGTCATTATTCTAGTTTTTACTACTTTCTCAAAGATTTTGGAAAAGACCGGAAGAAGAGAAATTGGTCTGTAATGATTCAAATCTTTCTTATCACCTTTCTTAAAAACTTCTGCCGTCTTTAAAGCATCTGGAAAAATACCACTATAAATACTTTTGTTGAAAATGTGAGCTAAAACATCAACAACGTTTAGTGAAATTTTTTTGATTATATTATTTGACCAACAATCTTTTGTAGATGAGTTAGAGTGTTTAAGCAAGTTAATAGTGCGAAATAATTCAAAAGAAGATATAGGATTATAAAAAAAGCTACTGGCTTGCCTCCTCTCACTTCTAAAACATTCTTCCTTACAATAGGAATTCGTGAGACCCGCTATAGAAAGTGTATGAGAAGCAATACTAGTAAAAAACTTGTTAAACACATTGGATAATTCACACGGATTCATTATATTAACATCCTGGAAAGATATACAGGCTAAAGTTTTAGAGGAAGGTGTGTTTTTATTAACAAGTTCATTAACAATTGCCCATTCCTTCCTTAAATTGTTCCTAGCAAGCTGTAGTTTGTTGGCATAATAATTTTCTTTATAAATCGGGACTTCTGCAGCAATTTCTTTGGACAATTTATTATAAAGAAGTCGAAGGTTAACATTATTAGGTTTTTTTTTACATTTCATCCTTAGTTTATTCTTCCTTTCTATTTTTTTTAATAAAGACATAGACATCCATGGCTTCAGTTTTTGAACTTTAATACGTCTTTGCATATTAATCAAACATGAATTAACATGATCTTTTAGGATTTGAGCAAAATAGTCAAAAGCAATAGATGGATTACTCTCCCGATAAACTTCTGTCCAACATTCAGTAAGTAGAACAGCATTAAGACGTACAAAGTTTAGTGTTGTAAATGTATCAAATTTGTTTGGCTTTTCAGTTTGATTAGCATTGACACCTTGAAAAACTAAACCAGTTAAACAGTGATCGGAAATATTATGTATGTACTTGATATCTTCAAAATTTCAGTTCTTCACCTGATATGCCAGATAATGGATACGATTTCAAATTTAGAAGCGGAATAATTTTCAAAAAGAAAAAAACTTTAACACGAATTTTGAAGCAAACCACTGAAACGCTTTAGCCGTTCTTTAATTTCCATTCATCGGACGAATCAACCTGTTTCTGCATCCAGCTGATAATGATAGACTCAGATTTATTAAGCTACCATACACCGGATTGTCCAAATAATCACTTCAGTTTATTCAATAATAGAATAATGGAAATTTGTAGCTTGACTACGTATTCCCTTGGCTATATTCATAAATCAATGGACACCATGGAATTTGCTGCAATCATGCCATTTACAAACAAATCCGTGGGTACGGGTAGAAGGGATATACAACTAGCAAATATAAATTGAATATATCTACCAAAGTCATTGATTTTCGAAATGCAGATGTAATTAACAATTGAATTTAACGCTGATTATGAGTGATTCGAGAGATGGAGACCCTTCGACGACTGCATTATTTGAGTCTCGTTAACAAAGCTGCCACAGTGACCAATCATCACATTTCCCTCAATTACAAAGTTTATGGCTACAGTTTGACTATACATACTGTACAGTATTTAAAAAGGTGTACTGCTTGAACTTAAAAATGAATGATGCATTAAAGTGTAAACTACACTAAATATAAAATGCGTACAGTAAGAGCCTTATAAAATAAAAAAAAATTTTTGAACGATAAAAAAAAAACATGTGAGGAAAATTATATTGTGCTCTTATATTTTGCCAAAAATAGGTGAATAAAAGTACTGCTATATTAAACTGAACGCTGAAGCAATCCTTGTAAGTGATGAAAGTTACTTGCGAACAAGTCTTTTCACTTCATTATGTTTATGTGTCCAGTATTACTCGAAGTTATCAAATTTGTTATCCGCAATTTTCCTTCGAAATATGCAAATCCACGCAGAGCCATAAAAGTATGTCCCTCTTCTTCAACGAGTATATTTAAGATCGCCTAAAGATTTATCAAGGCATACATTTAACAAGCGAAAGCAAAGCAAATTACATGGAAATAAATTTCGTAGGGTTTATTTTGCTTTGTTTTGCGTTCCAATTGTGATACCATTTGGGGTGAAAACCACTCGGAATTCTATTGCAAATCGTGCGTGAGCATTGTTAGCGAAGATATTCTGAATCTAGTGCAAATAAGGACACAAATAAAAATTTAGCCTCCGGCAGTGATTGATTTCCTCTGTGTTCGTAGTCATATCTCCTAGGGTTCTTTAGATGTGCTATGTCAGAATCTAACAGGAACAACAATAGGCATATTTCAATGAAACACCTTTGGTTGATCGAAGGAAATACATATCCCCTATAGAAAGATAAATGAATTACACAAGCACTGTTGGAAATTTTTACAAATTTGGCTGTTTTGTATCTTATTTACCGGGATGTTACAGCTTTGTTACATGGTCAAAATTGGTATTTACATCACGTCTCGCAAAAATTGGATTGACATGTCAGGTACAGGACTCAAAGATTACTTAATTTTTCCATAAGGAGTATTTCGGCATAGCAATTATTGAGGCAAATAAGAGGACGTTTACCATTTGTATGAATGTTCTTGAATTCATTTGTACGTCTAAGTTTTGGAAACATTTTTTTTTTTAATTCACTAGCGCTTAAGGTGTTATGACGCTATTCATACAGTGTTAGTGTTGGTGTAGTGATTTTGAAACTCAGGTGGTATTAAGTTTTAGTATTTTGCTCCGAGGATGATGTCCACAATTACTGGGGAGAATTATTGGTAGCGTTCCCATTGCTTACAATTCACAGTATTTTTTCCGATGTCATTATCACTACTCTTTTAGAAAAGAGCATGCTTAAACCATTTTTAAACAATGTCTTCGTAATGATTCAAAACAAAAATAAATGGTTTTCAACTGCAAAAGAATCGTAGAATGTAGTTAATATATGTTATGTACGTACGGTATGCACCTATGTAAATAAAAACATATTTAACCCAATAGCTCGTAGATGACGAGGATCTACCTTCTCGAAAACGGCGCAGGGTCAAAAGTCCTTTTTTGGACTTATGACCCTGCGCCGAGTGGGTTGTAATGCTACAAACTAATTTTAAACTTAAAACTCACCTTAGTGGGCCAAAAGTCTACAACATTTCGAGTCATAATTCCACTATGTTAAAAATGAAGTGTGCAATAAGTGCACAATTCTGTCGCGAGTTCGTTGAAACACTCTAAAACATTGGGAATCTATATTGCACCGCTTCGCTGCTACGGTCGTTTTATGTCAAAAATCGGTGAGAAGCAACAGGATTTTGTTATATTCAATTGCTGTTATGAACTTATAATTATTATGGACTTATTACCGACCCCAGTGAGCCATAAGACCACAATCGGCGACCCTGCGCCCTCGCAACCATGTTGTGTGTGTTATACTTGCACTTATAAAAGGGACCTGGAGTTTCTTTTTCTGACTCCGAAAACGGAAGTCTTTCATGACAAATGATAATTTCGAAGGTTTGTCATTGCCCTACGAGCAGTGCAGTCGCGCCCTAAAAAATTATTCTGAAATATTCTGTCTATCATAATGATAAACAAGATTTTCCATAGATAGCAAAGGTACTAACACCCAATCGTCAATCTTACGTAAGAAAGAAAGTTCATTGTGACTTCTCGACTCACATCTAGACGAATAAAATTGATCTTCGTTTTGAAATACATTTTAAAAGTCAATTCCAGAGATGGAGCCAATTTATTTAAATTTTTTTTCAGGTTGATCTGTTAACCCTTCTCCGGGCAACATGTGTCTAATGGACACATTGCTTATGTTTTTTCGTGATATTTCGAAAAGGAGATCATATTAAGCCTTGTAGATTTAGGACTTTCTAAATGCCTAAACTGTACGTTTTTTTTTTTTTTAATCTACCTAACAAGAAACAAACTACATAAACTCTAATAAAAATTAAAAAAAAGTGTATCATTTGTATTTAATTCGATATTTTCAGCAATGTGTCTTCGGACACATAGGTCCGTTTTTGCAAGTAATTTTTTTGACCGGAAAAGGGTTAATATCTTCGTCGAACTTTTTTAACGAGAAGATGCTTTGAGGAATATGAATCTTGACAACTGTGGTGATTAGCCTGCGTTCGAGACTGGTTTTGAATCTGTGGATCAACTATTGCAAAAACTCTGTTCTGACAACTTCCTTCGTTTATAGCTACTAGATTTTTTCTTTTCTTTTACATCACTATTAAAGGGGAAACCCTCATTGAATATTTTGGGGAATGAATGCTCATTGATTGTAATAGCCTTACCAGAACTTTAAAGCATATGATGCCCGTTTTTGTTATAGACTTTCGGCGATCCCCAAACTGTCTTACCTAATGGCAGTAGCTTGTGTATTGGTATTCCGCCCCAAAACTAAACTTTATTATTTCTCGCGCTCAAGAGGTTATTAATACATACACTTACGATGTTATTCACACAACGCTTGTGTGAGGGTAGCGTTCGTTTTTCAAACTCAGGTAGTATTACGTCGTTTGTCCGAGTGTGGTGTCCAGAATAACTTAGAAGACTTTGTTGGCTTTGTTGTCATTGCATGAAATGCACACTCCTGGTGTCATTGTTATTCTCAGTACGATCAATGGTGGCGTGAAATAAGGCAAAATGAAGTAAGGCAAAATACCAAAATCTTGCCTTTTTTCGCCTTGTGAAATTGACTTAATGCCAAATTGTTTTTTATTTTTATTTTTGAAAAGCTGAAAAACACCAAATATCTTGAAGAATAAGCCAAAACAATATTACTACACTGCTTGAGTGTTCTACCACCCTACTTTGCTGCTCTGATCTTTTTATGTCAAAAATCGGTGATGAGCCGAAAAGGTCTACTAGAAGTCCCTTAAATGGAACTCGGCACGTTGTGGCACGAAAAAGATCTCGGATTTCCGGCACCGTAAGAAACTTAAACTTTGGTGCACAGGTAGGTCGTACCTCGCATATACCCAAACAATTGCGACTTCTTTAAATATCCCTCCCTAACCTCCCTAAAAAGGGTTATAATCGGGGGAAAATTGTTTCTCTGCTCAATAAAATGTTACCAATTTACAGTTATATATTTAGAATTTTCAGTAATATGCCTTCAGTTATATTTCAAGGTCCCCTTATGTACCGAAGTTTCTAGGTCCACTCGAAGTCCCCACAACTAGGCACTTCGTAGCACGAGAAAGATTTGTTGATTTTGTTATGTATATTTTTTTTTAAATGCCAGTACAGCTAATAATAAGCATAATAATAATAATAATAATAATAAGAATACCAAATAATTCAATCCCAATCGCGAATACACTAAAACAATGTACAACGCTACGTACTGTAAAAATATTCGGTGTTCTCAAATACGTTTTCACGAAATTCACCGGCTCCAAGGAGCCGGTTAAGAGTATGGCATTCTAACGTAAGCTAGAACAATTTAAATTTGAATTCAATTTAGTACATGAGAAATGTAATTGTGTTGTCTGGCCGGCCTGGGAACTGAATTGGAGCAGTGTCTGGCAGCGTGACAATAAAAGAGCTTTTCTCTTTCATTTTTTAATGAATTAATAATTTAATCATTATTTTAGAAATTAATTCATTAGAACGGTACTCAGGCGGATAATCATGTGGAATCCGATCAAAAGGATTTTGAGAAAAGTTGAGATACTTGTGTGATGGAGGTGTTCATTGGCAGAGTTCACAAATTCAGAAAGATTCGGTCGGATTAACGTCAGAGGTTTTCAAAACTGGTGGCGATGTTTTAGTTTTTTTTTGTTTTATAAAAAGGAAATTTCCAAATCCTAGGAGCACTCAGACTCGTTTTCGGTCCATTGTACTCTCAAGCAGAAACCCCTTTTTGGTGCAGTGGTTGGAGAAACTTAGATTTTGTTCGTTTCTCTTCTTTCTTTTCGGTGGCTGTTGCTGTTCCCCGTCCGGGCCTGAACATGCACAGGTCGGGTCACAAGCGAACATGCTATCCACTGCACCACCGCCACCTCACCTGTTAGAAGTAAGAAGTTTTAGTTAGAAGCAGGCACCAGATCACCTACAAAGTTTGGGAGGACGAAAACATGCCCGATAACTGGAATATCAGCTCCATTGGCCCCATCTTCAAGAAAGGCGATCCTATGTCTTGAAAGAACTACAAGATGCTATCCAGAGTTCTGTGTGAACGACTTAAGCCGTTTTTACTGTCTAACAGCATTCTGCTTTAATCCAACCTCTTTGTTATGTGAGGATTTGACTTCTTATTTTATGTTGAAAGAGATGTTTTTTTTATAGTACATCCTTCAACACTTTATCAAATTCATATAGTCAAAATGATCGTATCACAAGTAAATATATAAGAGCTTTAAATGGGCAAAACTTGCTTTTATTGAATACATACAAAGATCTTCTATAAAGATATAAAAAATTAATAATTAAATTATGTATTCAGGAAAAGTGAATGAGCAGGTAAGCATAATTGTCTCTTAATTTTTAGAGTTTATGTATATTAACAAGAAAAAAAAGACATTTAAATTCGCAACTGTATGTATGTAGGTAGGTATGCATGTTCTGCCGTTTGTTTAACAAACCTTTAACCTCCTAATTTGATTACGGTCCGTATACTTGAAGCTGGCTATTTATAATACAGTTTCATCTAATTCACATCTAGTAGACTACAATCTACACATGTATCTATTTTTTTTTATATTCAAGCAGATATGGTAATAAAACACTTATATATGCATATAGGTACACACTTCTTGTTATGTAGTTCAATACACATATTGCAAAACCATGACAAATGGGAATACAATGTCGTTTTTTAGATTAATGTGATATTCTGAACACATGTGGCCCGGATTTATTCCATAATAGGATTTTAAATCGTTCAGGAAAGCTTCAACATGCTGTTCAGAGAAAAGAAATCACACAAGGAAACCCTTTATCCATATTTTCAATCTTGCCTCTCTTCTCCAATTTACTAAATCCTTCGTCCGAACTGAAGGGTGGTTCGTAAATTTCACTTCGAAGTTTTGCACTTCGTAAGATACATATCTATGTAGGTGAAGAACACATTTGCCAAAACAGAAAATGAAATGTTATTTCATCTTACAAAGTTGATGCACTTAAAAGAAGTCAAAATATAATTCGAGCAACTTTATACAGGAAGATGTACGTGTGTATGTATGATTAAAACTTAAATTGCTTAACTTTCTGTTCGTATTCTGTAAATCACATACCGTATTAGACTGTCCGACGTTGTAGGGAGTTTTAATCCCCAATTAATAAAGGATTTGTCGTATGCCCACAGGAAATCATGGCTGGAGTAAGATGAATGTCTATAACTACAGTTATATGTACAATATATTCGACGTACATAAGAGCATTTAGCCAGTTGGATACGAAAGAAAATTGTTTTGATTTTTTTTAACTCGTGTTTTTAAAAAAGTGTCGTACATAATGTTCCTATGTTATATTCGAAGATTGTATTGACTAATTGGATTTTTTAAATGTTTAGACCTATCTCATGAATGTGGGAGTGTATATGTAACAGACATTTTCATTACAATCGTCATTTTTTTTTTTTTAGTTTTATGTTCTGTATCACTTGAAGAGACTATATCCTTTAAGTTTTAAAGGGATAGTTGGAGAGGGAAGAGGAGATAGGGCAGATAGATCCTGTCATTTTGATCTGAAGAATTCAAAACACACTGAAAGCAAAGTAAATTTACAGATGCAACGAAGATGTGTTGGCCATAAACGCTCGTTAGTTTTGAATCTTTGCAAATTATAGCACCTAAGTACTGTCAAACTAACCTTTTCCTGAGGACTGAAAGACTTCGACCTATCTCGTATTATTCAAATATATTTTTGAGTGATTTTGTAGAAATATATAGACACAATAATTATTCCACATTATTTAGAAGTAGGTACATTTGGGAAATTTGCCAAATACTATGTGCGTCGATCACGAATTTGCAAAGATAGTGGTCCAGCAGGATGATCAGTGGTATAACTATGAGATGGCTGAGCCCTTCAGTCCAGGAGCCCCACCCCCAGGTGCTGATCATCACCCGATAAAAGTATTTAATAAATCTATATATATAAAAATCAATTGCTGTGCGTTAGTCTCGCCAAATCTCGAGAACGGCTCAACCGTTTTGGATGATTCTTTTTTTGTTTTGTTCGTCTAAATGCAGGGGTGGTTTAAGGGGTGGTTTAGAAAACACACAAAAGAAAAGCCTAAAAATCGAAAAAAAACAAATTTTCTATGGGAATTCACTTAACACCCCCACTTTCAATAGAAGGCGTTGGTGGCGGACCTATCGTCTGACAGCTTCTACTAGATTTAAAAAAGTTTCGTTAAAGCGAATTTGATTATATTTTGCGAACAATCATTTCTATTAAGGTAAATTGACTGTAGGCTCAGACATAATCAAAAATGTATTCAAATGTTTTTTTTAGCAAGACACGATTAGACACGTCAGACTTTTCCTGTTATTCCACGTTCAACTGCAGCTGACGAACTAAACGCGTGCTTGAAATCATCAAATTTGTGGCGGCATGTGAAGACTCTCCGATTTACAACTAACATGCACGTGTTTTTACAACAAGATCGAACTACAGATGTGTTTTCGAAACAATTGCTAGAAATTGGTAATGGGAAAATCGCAGTTGACATCTCGACCAGGTTCATCATATTGCCCGCTGATTTCTGCCAGTTGACCGAATCAAAGGAAGAGCTCATTCGACGTGTTTTTCCGTACATAGTGCAAAACTCCAAAACCATAATTGGCTAAGCGAACGTGCCATATTGGCGGCGGAAAACAAAGATGTCGATGATCTCAACGTGAGCATTCAACATTTCATTCCGGGACAGTTGTTTTCCTTCAAATCGGTTGACACAGTTTTCAACCAGGATGAAGTAATCAACTATCCCACAGAATTCTTAAATTCACTGGAGTTGTCCTTATTACCACCTCACAATTTACAATTAAAAGTAGGCTCAGTCATCATCATTTAGCGTAACATAAATCAACCTCGACTGTGCAATGGAACGAGACTGGCCCTGAAAAAGCTCATGAACAACGTCATCGAAGCGACAATTATTAAGGCAAACTACAAAGGGGAGGATGTTTTGATTCCGCGCATCGCGATGATTCCACTGGACTTGCCATTCGAGTTTAAACGGCTGCAATTCCCTGTGCGTCTGGCCTTCACGATGATCATCAACAAATCACAAGGCCAGTCATTGGAAGTTTGTGGGATTAACTTAGCCTTTCCGTGTTTCGCGCATCGACAACTGTATGCCGCGTGTTCACGTGTCGGCAAGCCATCATCTTTGTTTGTTTACGCGCCAGAAAACAGAACGAAAAACTTAGTTTACTACAAAGCCTTGCATTGAATAGTTACTTCATGTGGTGGTCGCCGTTGCTTAGTGGATATTGCGTTGGACTGCTAAGCGAAGGTACACAGACTCGATTCTCAAAAATCACCAAACGTTTTTTTTTCGGCCCCACCTCTTCACAGGCCTGATAAACCTGCAAGAGTATAATCTGTCATGAAAAAGCTTCTCAAACCGCCGTTCGGAGTCGGAAAAAAAACTGTAGGTCCCTTTCATTCGTTGCGAAAAATATGATATAATACGCACAACATTTTTGTTGCCAACGCCAAATATTTGTATTTGTTTTTTGTTTTTTTGTTACCCTTATGTCTTTTCCATGCAAGTAAATTGAATTCACTTGAATTACGAACGAGTTTCATTTAATTGCCAAACGAAACTCAAATCGATCTCAATGAATTGGAGTTAGAAGGTTTATTGGGATTCATAATCGCTTATGAAGACTTAAAATCAAATCAATTTAAGGTGGTACGAAGTTCACGGGGTCATCTAGTAAATAAATAAATAAATAAAGTATTTATATCCACCGAAATCAGCTTTGTTTTCATTAGCCTTTTTTTATTTCTTTTTTCAGACAAGACAACGTTCAAATATTTATTAACTTACTAATCATTTAAAAAAAAGGTCATATTATTTTGATAAATGCTTGCTTGCTTACTTTGTTGGACAATATGACTTTATAACTTAATTTAAATTAAATAACATTTCCCTTAAGATGTTTACAGAACTTTTAGTATACCAATAAATAATTATAGTTCTTCTTCTTGTTGGTTGAGGCCCAGGTTCTCCCCGAACTGTAGCGCCACCTAAGTTAGTTCCTCAAATTTTTAATCAAAATAGTACAATTTCCAAAGTGACCCCTGGACACTGTCCAGTGGACAGCTACCCGTCCCAATAAATAAAATCGATCTTTACAATTGTAAAGGCTATAGTTAGAAGGTAAGAAAAGTGTTTATTTTTATTAGATGTACTCGTACATATGTAACATAAAATTGCATGCAATAACAATTACAAATCCCCAAAAGCTTCAGTGCCAGCCATAGAAACAAGATTCATATTATGTTTTATATTTTCATTATGTACTATCCCGCGTTCTCATTGTACGCTTGCCCTATAAGTGGAGTAGGAGTCACATTATAACTATGTTACATTTTCTAACTGATTTTTTCTTTTGTTCCTTTTTTACGCAGGAAGGTGGAAATCTTCAAAAGGTACCAACAGATTCGTACGCACAGCGGATGGGTATTTTGCCTATAAACCCTTTTTTTTACAATCCCATTCTTTTCCCATGGCTTGCTGTCGAGTATACTTATTACTTATAGTCGGCAGTATCTGGCACGCTATTAGATTATCATCGTTAGCTGTTATGATTCTTTCAACTCCAAGCTCCTTTCATTGCCGAAGTTCTTTTAGGAAATTCACTACTCTTTGCTTGATGTTTTTTATGGTAAATGCTTCATTAAGTGATTCTTCATGGTTTCTGACAAAGGAAAAATGTACGCACGTGTTTACATATGTACATATGTTTCACATCTTTCCGACATTTTTTTAGATCCGAACGGCCCTTCCCAATTGATAAAGGTAAAAATCGATTTCTCCGTGACGCCTAGATAATTGCTCATTTAGATATACGAGTATGCACCCTGTATTACTTGAAATGTCCATCTTCGTTTTATGGACAGGTTTCATCTCTGGTTTCATTCGTTCATACTTTGGGCACGATCACGATAACTTTGGCGCCAAAAATTGATAACGGTTTTTTGTAGAGGGGTCAAAAACAAGCATTTTTTACTACGGGAGGGAGGGGTCTATCTCGCCCCGTTTAGGAGGTAGGGGCAATTTTAGAAAAAAATTACTTAAAATTAAAAGTAAATTATTAAAAAACAACGGCAACACTTACAATGAAGTTTTATACCGGTTTTAAAAGCCAGAAACCTGTTCTTTAATACTAAATTTAAATTTAATTATTAATGCCAATAGTTTTTGAAAAATTCGCATGCAAACTCAAAATTTTGATAAAAAAAATGAAAGAAAAGTTAAGACCAATTTTTTTCCAAAATTGTGAAATGAAATGCTAGATTGACTTTTTGTGGTCAATGCTTATATCAATTCTGAATCGAACACAAAAAACCCGAATGTTTTTTGTCTTCTAGTATTTGAGAAAATTGAAAATTACTATTTTTGTTTTGTTTTTTGGCATTTACGTGGTCTTCCTATATAATAGATTAAACGCCTGGCAGGCGCCTATATCAACAGTTTTCTTAATGAACAGTACCCGGGTGGCCCGCTTCGCGGGACTAAGGGATTTAAACTCCCCTTTCGCATGCGGCAGGTCCTGCTCACGCAACTTCGTTGCTCCGCTCGGGGTAGGTGCTTTTCGTCAGGCAGGCGCCTATATCAACAGTTTTCTTAATTAAAAGTACCCGGGTGGCCCGCATCGCGGGATTAAGGGATTTAAACTCTCTTTTCGCATGCGTCAGGTCCATTTCACAATTTTGAAAAAAATTGGTTTAAACTTTTTTTCATTTTTTTATCAAAATTTTGAGTTTGCATGCGAATTTTTCAAAAACTGTTGGCATGAATAATTTAATTTAAATTTAGTATTAAAGAACAGGTTTCTAGCTTTTAAAGCCGGTATAGAACTTCACTGTAAGTGTTGCCGTTGTTTTTCAATAATTTACTTTTAATTTTAGGTAATTTGTTTCTAAAATTGCCCCTACCTTCTAAACGGGGCGAGATAGACCCCCCTTCTATAGTAAAAAATGCTTGTTTTTGACCCCTCTACAAAAAACCGTTATCAATTTTTGGCGCCAAAGTTATCGTACTCTCCCCATACTTTGGGTTCGTATTGGTGATGCTCTGCCATTCACCGCAAGAATATATAAATACATATACAGTGAACTCTATCATAAGCGGACATTGACGGTACCAAGAAATTTGTCCGCTAATGAGAGGTGTCCGCTTATGAGGAAAAAACCAAAATTGACAAGCTTAAAAAAATACATTTGTGTCTATGGAATTCAAGCTTAAAATTACACATGCACTAACATTAGTGCATATTCCTATTCAAAAAATGCAACGGGAATTCATGATCGGATAGTCGACGGCCGCCGCAGCCTACTCTGTTCAGATACCTGAATGTTTTTTTTTTTCAATTTTTCACCGAAAAGGCACACTCGCCAATTGCAATTTTTTTGTTTCTTGTCAAATCGCAAAGAAAAAAGAAAAAAAAATCAACATAACGGAGAATGTAAAACTTAAAAAAGTGCTCGAGTTGTATTTCGTCCGTTTAGGAGAGAGCGAAATTCTATTGCGGTTATGAAAATTGGTGTCCGCGTAGGGTTGCCAGTTCTCCCGATATTCCGGGAGTCTCCCGGTTTTTTTAATAATGTCCCGGTCTCCCGGAAATTCTATGAAGTCTCCCGATTTTCCAATTTTTTAATTTTTATTTTCCCAAAAAATCACGAACAGTTCAGAAAAAGTTTTATTACGAAGAAGTGTAATCAGCGCCTAAGGATACAAAATAATTTTTCATTACTCTTTCTTGTTTTTGAACTGCCATAATACATTGACTTTGACATTTCCAAAAACAAGTTGGCGCAAAATTAATCATCCAATTTTTTTTTGAATTACTTTTTTACTACATAAAAAAAAAAAGATTTTGAGTGATGGAAATCTTTATTTGGACCTTTACAATTTTTTTCTGTTAAGTGGAAAATATGATATCCGTCAAGTGGCTGCCGCCAGTGTTGATACACATTTGTGGCCGTTTATCGCATTTTCCATGACTTTCCGCAAGATTTCCGGTGATAACTGTTTGCATTCCTGTCGAATATTTTCCTTAAGGGTTGCGATTGTCTGACGCTTGTTGGCATAAACCCGCGACTTCAAGTAGCCCCAAAGAAAGAAGTCTGGGATGGTTAAATCGGGCGATCTTGCTAGCCATGCCAAATCACCAAAACGGGAGATTAAGCGACCAGGAAACGCTTCCGACACAATTATTCCACGCTCTTGCGGAGTATAGCGCTCCATTGCATGTCTGTTTGTATACTGCAGCTGTCTAGTTCACAAATATCAAATATAATTGACGTACGACGCCATTTGCAAAAATTATAACATCTTCCGATAGGGTGATTAATTTTGCGCCAAATTGTATATTTGCTTGCTAGAAGGAGAATGGTGGCTTAAAATTTCTATGGAGTAATGAGTTTTTATTTATTCTCCCGATTTTTTTCTCAATCTCCCGATAATTTCCTGAATTCTCCCTATTTGCAAAGAAATATTTCCGGTTATAAGAGAGTCCGCTTATGAGGGAATTATTAGTATGAAAAAACATGTTTTTTTATTTCTGTTCTTTGAAATATGTCCGGTTATAGGAGGTGTCCCCTTATAAGAGGTGTGCGTAAGTCGAGAGTACACTGTATGCATATACACTGTATGCATATACAGTCGAACCCGCCTATTTGAAACTCGTTTAATTGAAAAACCCGCTTATATGAAAGAATTCATCTGTCCCTGTGTACTTTTTCACAAATTTCATACAATCTACTCCGCTTAATTGAAACCCGCTTAAGTAAAAAACTCGGTTAACTGAAAAAAAATCCTTTAAAAAGGTATAACACTTCATAGAAAAAGCTCCGCTTAAATGAAAAAATAAAAATGTATCACAGAAAAAATAAAAAAAGGGAGGATTTTATAAATTTTGTTATGTTTTGTTTATTTTTATTTCATAAATAAATGGATTAATTTTCATTCGTTAACTGGTTTCAATTGTTCGTGTTTATTGACAAGATATTCCAGGTTTGCACAAATGAAATATTTTTCTGTTATCCAAAGTCCGTTTAAATGAAATTTTTTCAATTATCCGAAGTCCGCTTAAATGAAAAACCCGGTTAATTGAAATTTAAACTTGGATTTTTCCTCATTTCATTTAAGCGGGTTCGACTGTATATAGTATAAGCAGTCGCGTAAATGGGTTGAATAAATGTAGGGTTGTTCCTATCTACATATGTACATATATAGTAGCTGTCTGGTATCTTTCAAGGCTGTTTAGTCTTGATTTCTTTAAATTTATAGAAAGAAAACACCTTTATGTATATACATAATGTGTATGTGCTATGTGGGAAGGTGTTCACTTTTAATAGCATGATCCTTACTACGCTGTTCTCTCTTCTGTGCATCCAACCAAAAAGACAACACTTAATTGAAAATAATCGTAAGTTAATTTTTTTTTAAAAAAGATTACCCACCAAATAGTGCTCTTGTTAACGATTCTTACCTGCAACGCCGAATATTATATATTCACTCCTAACTTTAAATCAATTTAAAAAATTGTAAGAACTAAATTTTTCCTTTAAAGTCAATATTTTCCAAGGTTCACATTATTGTACACTAGAAATCATTTCCACCCATTTTCGAAATGATGTCTGTGTGTGTGATAATTTTTTTCTCCTCCGATAACTGGAGAACGGATCATCGTACGATCATGCTGTTTTTTTTTTGTCAGCATGAAACTTAAACCTGATTAGATTTTGGGCAAAATTGGTCCAAGGGACGCTGAGATATTTCAAGAAATGCTTTTAAAAAATGTGTGCTGGACAACGCAAGCACGTTGTGGTGTATATTGGAAACAATGTTCGCTTTGACATAACGCAATACCAGGTGGGAAGTACAGGACTGGTTCCTCATTCAAATTTTTTTTTAGTATTCTGTCAAAAAAAAATATTACAAAACCCTTATTAGACTCTTATAACTAAACAATACTTAAACCTAACTAACAAAATTTAAAAATACATTAACATTGATCGCAATGGACATTAGAAATTAATGTAGGAGTTGCAAAATAAGTTCATTGTCGGAAAAGGAACATTTGTTTCTAAAATTAGACTGAAGATTTTCTACTAGGGATGAGATAAGTTTGACCTTAGTCCTGTTGTGTAACTGGGCAGTTGAGTAATGCCATGGTAAGTTTAGCATCATTTTTAAAATTTTGTTTTGGCGATTTTGAAGTTTTTGCTTATGAATATTAGCGCAGTCATACCAAACTGGTGCACCATTTGTAAGTATCGCTTGGAAGATTGTTTTGAAAATTATAAGTTTATTATCAGTACTGATTTCAGAGCGCCTATTTATAAATGGATTCAAGGTTTTTATGGTTAAATTAACTTTATGAATTGTGCCAGATACGTGTTTTTCGAATGTTAGTTTCTTGTCCAGAGTTAAACCTAGGTATCTACATTCGTTGCTCCAATCCATATCTACAGAATTTATTTTTAACTTTGTTGTAGGATAAAAAGATAAATTTTTACGTCGAGTAAAAAATACCGCTTTTATTTTCCATTTGTGAAAAAAGGCTTCTACTACGTTCAGAGCATTTTGCAACGACTGTGTCATGTCACAAGCCAGTACATGAGATGTATACATGGCAGTATCATCTGCGAACAATGCAAGCTGTGTATTAAGATCTTGTTTAGGAATGTCACAAGTAAAGATGTTAAATAGAATCGGCCCAAGTACAGAGCCTTGGGGTACACCAAAGGGAATGTCCTTTAGAGAAGACTTTACATTTCCAATATACACAGCGAAAAATCTATTTTGTAAGAAACGGCAATAGGGAACCTAGATTTGAAAAGCTTGTGGATTAATGCATTATGCCAAATGGTGTCAAATGCTTTCTCAATATCTAAAAGAATCAATCCAGTAGATTGTCTAGCTTTGAAACCATTTCTGATATAATTTTTTATGCGAAGCACTTGATGGCATGTGGAATGGCCACTTCTGAAACCAAATTGCCCGTTTGGGTAGAGGTAGATGGAATGTGATTCGATATGGAGTAAAAGTTTCGATTTGATTATTTTTTCTAAAATTTGTCCAACACAACTAAATAAACTGATAGGCCTGTAATTAGGAGGGTTTTCTTTTGACTTCCCTGGCTTAGATATCGCTATGACTTTTGCAAGTTTCCAGGCACTTGGAAAGTAGTTAAGTTTAAGGCATGCATTAAATATACAGTCATCCCCGCTAAATTGAACCTCGCCTAATTGATTTTCCCGTTTAGTTGAACGAAAAAAGTGAGCTCGAATATTTCCTATATAAGCTATACACATAATTGCACGGTTAATTGAGTCCCGTATAATTGATTTACCCGCTTAATTGATCTTAAAAATGTATACCAAACAAACTAAATGCATCCAAATTGTTCGGTTAATTGATCGGCGACAAAAAACAGATGAGCAAATTGTTGTAATTCCGGAGCGCTGTTTTCACATTGAAGTTGACAGCACTGCACATCAGATGGCACCGAGCTGTAGTTTGTCATATTCCATTTGGCAACAAAGCTTATTGGGCGCGTTTCGATTTCTAGATATCTGAAATTTCAGATAGAATATGGAACGCTGAAACTTGACTGAATAACAAGACAACGTCAGATATGACATCCAAGTCAAAAGAACATTTTTAACTTTCTGTTCACGCATTGGAGTTGCTTTGTAACTTGTAAACCTGCGCACAATAATAAAACACGAATTGCTTTGAAGATAACATTTTATGAAAGTCCGCGCTTTGCCAAAAGCACGGACAAACTTTCATCACCGTTTTCGAATATAACATCGTTTAATTGACTTACTGGATCAATTACGCAAATCACGTTTAATTGCACTAAAGAAGCATTTAAGCGGGTTTTCTTTAATTGAACATTCGGATAATTGATCGAAAAATCGGACAAAATGGTCGGTTCAATTAAGCGGGGAAAACTGTATATGTAAGGTATTGGAGACCTTTTTTAGGCAAGGCTTTCAGTAACCTGTTAGATACTTTATCAAGACCTACCAATTTTCTCCTGCGTGTGGAGTCTATTAGGTATTGAATTGAATCAAAGTCTGTTAAGTAGCTGGCATCCATTGAAGTTGTCGATCCACTTTATTCAAGAATGGAATTATCAACCTCTCGTACTATTTCGGAGTTGCTAAGGTTTTCAGATATGAGATGATTATCCCTGAAAGTTTTTGCCAAGAGATTTGTTTTTCTCCTTCAGTGTAAGATACAAAATATCATCGTGTTTGAGCGGTGGAATGATAGAGCTGTTTTTCTTAATTATTTTTGTTATTTTCCAAAAAGGTTTTGAACATTTAGAGAAGCTTGACAATAAAGAATTCCATTTTCTGTTTCGAAATGTATTTATTTCATATTTGATTTGAATATTAAGCAGCTTGAATTCCTCTTTGTAAGCATCATGTCTGTATTTAATCCATTTTCTTCTTGCACAGTTACGAAATCGTATAAGACGTTGGATGTAGTGGGGAAGAGAAGGTGTTTGCCCAGGAGGAGCAACTGTTTTTGGAATGGATGCATTAGCCGCATTAAGAACAATTTCTATAAAAGTTTCGATGTGAGACTCGATTTGGATTGAGTGTATGGTGTCAAGTGGTAAAAAGTTTTCAGAATTTATATTTCGTGATACAATGGACCTGTTCCAATTGGCTGCCGAATATTTATATTTTCCCACAAAATTGTTGCATGATGCATTAATAGTCATAGTGGTGTGTACTGGAAGGTGATCTGAGCTGAGAGAGTTTGATGTTATAGGTTGGGAAAATGAAGTATAGGAGTTCAAAATAAATAAGTCTAGTGTAGAAGGATTGGCAGAAGCTCTACTAGGTATGAAAGTTGGCTCGGTTGGATATAGAAGCCCAAGCAAATTGTGAGTTGCTAAAATATCATTTAAGATATTTCCCCAACAATTTGCTCTAAGGCAACCCCAGGATTGATGCCTTGAATTAAAATCGCCGCCGATAAAAAACTTTATATTTTGCCTGCACAATTTTAAAATATCTCTCCGAAATTTGCTTTTCCTTTCAATGATACTCCTTCCACCGGGGAAGTAGGCAGAGTAAATTGCAAATTTTGAACAATCTTCCAAGCTTACTTCAACCCCAACCACTTCGATTATATCAAGTTTAGGAGTTTTCAAAACGGAGTGCTTAATTGCTTATCAATGACAACTGCAACACCACCACCGCGCAAGAATTTTCTATCAAATCTATAACATGCATAATCGGTGTATGCAAATTAAACTTTTTCTTTTAAACCAGTTTCACTTACGACGGATGTCAATATTATTATTTTAGGTGGATTTTTTTAAAAAGTCGAAGAATTCTAACTTTTTATTGCGGATGCATCTGGCATTCCAATTTAAAATTTTTGAGTTATTATATACCATTATTTTGGTTATAAACATACTTTATTGCTAAAGTGGTAATTACTGTGAATTGTTCGCTTTTATAAGGACAAGATTTCATTATGGGTAAATAAATTATTGTTACCATCAGTGTTGATTGGAGTAAATGTTGTACCAGTTTCAGTATTATTTCGAACGTCCAGTAGTTTGGTATGGTGGTGAGTGGAGTAGTTGTAGCAGAAGCAGCAGCATGGGCAGCAAACGATCGGTTTAGGTTTGACCCGTTAGCATGGTTGGCATCAGCATCAGTCTTATTTGAGTGGGATAAGTTCACACCAACGGCATGATTACCAGTGGCAGTTGATCTCACATGATGGTAATTTTGCTGTGGAATAGAGAAAGCTTTTGGTTTGCTAATACGTCTCTGAGAAAGATTTTGTCGAATATTGAGGTACTGGATTCGGCTAATACATGTAAGATCGGTAGACTTGTGTGAACTATTGCAGTTAGCACACTTGACATTACCAGTAAAGGTACAGGTTTTATGTGCTCCGGAACAATTGGCACAAAAAGTTTTGATGTTGCAGTGCATCGCGCCATGGCCAAACATTTGACAATTGTGACATTGAGTTACCTTGTTGGGAAGTTGTTTTTTGTAGTTCCATTGTACGATTGGTTTAAAGAGAGTTTTGTGTTCACTTCTTAAGTTGTTAAGAGTTATCGAACCACGTTGGATATATACAACATGGATGCAGTGGACAAAGTTTGACTTGCTTTTAATAGTTATTGGTTTTACGTCAATGCATTTAACACCACAGGATACTAGTTCATTTTTTAGCACTTCAGAGCCATATAAGTCTTATCCGGTAAGTAGAGCTTTAAAAGGCTGATAACTTTTCATTTGATGAGTGTAAAACTCGCAGGAGTTTCTTTTTAATTCGGTCACAAGCTTATTGTAGGAAGACAAACTACCAAATTGCATTTTTTGACCCAGAGATATGTTTTTGAGCGTAAAGTCATCAATCTCAAGTTCACTTAATGACTTTCGAATGGATTCGTTCGTACAATTAAGAACGATGATCGGAGGAACTATATCCGTAGTTTTTTCAGCTACTGCTTCTTCATCACTTGACATTTGGTCGATATCATCGTTACACAATGATTGTAATGGCGCGAAATAGTTCGCAGATGAATTTTTGTTCATATTACGGGATTTAGTTAAATTATTATTTTTAGGTCTAGGCCCTTTATTAGTAGGCATTTTTTTGGGGAGAGAGTAGATCTCATCTCCCAGATCGCCAATGCTACGTTTTCTAGATATGATTGTAGTTTGACTGCCCGAACATAATAAGGCCGCTGTGGTGTCGTAGTAGTAGTAGTATTCGCTGTCAAAAAGTAGAAATGTATACAATCTCACTAGTGTGCCCACAATGCGGCCGCTGTAGTGTAGCTGTAGCAGCCGCGTAGTACAAAGTTGGTCAACTTTTAACTTTTGCAGCGCGGCAAGTGACATGCAGAGAAGAAAACAAACATGCATAAATTTTGTATGTGTATGTTGTTCTATACATGTAGAACAACATATGTATGGCAAATCGCTAAAAACAAACGAAATGGAAGCTACCTGCGAGACAATAGAAATTAGAGCCTACGATTTTGAACGTGTACTTGAAAAACACTGATACCCGGACTCCGTGTAATTAGAATATGCCAAATAAAAATCCGTGTTCTTAAAAACGTGTAATTCTACTTTATTATCCGTGTACACGGATTTCAAATACACGGATTCTAAGTAGGTACACGGATTCTAAATACACGGATTTTTATTTTTGTCATTTGCGTAGTTTGTGTGTGTGAGGGTATGTGTGTGTAGCTTGTTTGGAAAATCGTGGCGATTTTTTACACATTTTGGAAATTAGTGCATTTGCCATTAATGACTTTTTGTTTTATGAGAAATGTAAATGACATTTTTTCAAACCAAAGTGTTGAATAAATGTGCATATTTTTTTTTTTAACTAATTGTTTTGTTGCGTTAACACCCTTTTTTAGCCTTAATTCCATCCTTGTGCAGAAAACAATTAGCCATAACTGCATACCAAGGCAATTAATTAACTTTATTACATGCTTCCGTGAGAAATTAAAAATAATTTTTCGATGAACCTTATGACAAGTGTCAATAACCAAAAAAATTTTTTTACAATATGAAAAGAAATTTGTCTTTTGCCTAAAAACGTTAACATTTTAGTTTTTTGTATCGAAATAGGCAACTAATTGAATTAAACGCTTTTACAACAATTTATTAATAACTTATTTTGTTCTTCACGTATTTATTTTTATTAATGAACTAAAACACATTTATTTTAATTACCCGGACAATTAAATACACGGATAATTAAATAAGTACACGGATACCCGTGTATTTAACTATCCGTGTAGTAAAAAATACACGTGTATTTATAATTACACGGATCGAAATCCGGATAAATTAAAAACACGGATATCCGTGTACTTAGTTATCCGTGTAATCGAGAGCTCTATTAGAAATGGATGATAATTACAAAACAAATAAATGGAAGGCGAGGACATTGAAAAATTTGTTGAATGCGTAAGAAAAAGGGAAAAGGGAAAAAATTCCAAGTAACTGAGTTTCAAATGCGCTACACCATTGTGGGCGAATTTTGTGAGCTCAGCGCCACAGCGTTACTACAGCGGTACTACTGCTACTGCTACACCACAGCGGCCGTGCATTGTGTTTGGGCAGTGAACTGTTACAATTAATTACAAAGAAAAACAAACAAAAGAAAATAATAAAAAACACTTGTTTCTGTCAAGCTGAAAATAGGTCTGAGCAACACTACGGGAATATTCTCACTGCAGAAAAACACGACTGTGCTCGGCGGTTGCCAGGAGAAAACTGTTCGTAGCTTTAGCGTTTTTATATTTTCGCTCCTTAAGTAAATCAAAATAATTTCTTAAACGTTATAAATTTGTATTTTTGTCTTCGATGACTTTCGACTTAAGACTATCTTAATATTTCATTGGAACACAATTCCTTCGTTCCTTCTTGCAGGACTTATATACTTACATATGCAAAAAATGAACAGAGAGAGAGTTTTAATTACAGCGAAGTTTCGCTTAGCAACATCGATGGTTTGTTTTTTGGGTACAGCTTGTTGATGACCGTTTGCGGTTCCTGTCCTCTAGATCTTGCCGACGCCTTATGTGAGAGTGATAAGATAAGCCCTTGTGGCTTAGTGCTAGATGATGTGTTCTTGGTATGCAGTTGAAAGCCAATTTGCAGATTATGTATATGATGGTGTTACTATGCACGTAACTCAAGGATATGCGGACTGTCTCAAAACGGTGTTCAGACGATATGCGAGAAAAAATCGCATATACTGACGCTAAAATTACGTCAGAAGCGATTTTGCGACTTTGCATAGCGTCTGCTCGTAGCTTTACAAATCAAGTGTACATTTTTTATTCGTTTATAAAGTAGCATTTTTGAAATGACATTCTTGCTGGAATGATGTAAAAATGAAAGTGTGTAGCTTGGAATGAAAAATTATGAGTAGAATGACGGCGAGAATGATGAGGGTTGAAATTTTTCGTCGATTTTGCTGGAATGATGCATGGGAAATGACAATGTGTAGGTAAATTACATTATTCGGCACTTTTCACTAGCCTAGTGTGCATTAGACACTCTAGCAGATGTATGGAAGTTACCGGTTGAATTATAGTCCGTTTCAAATCAAAAGCGACAAGGAAAGTTGCGCAGAGAGAGCATCGAAAATTGTGCTCTCTTTTATTGACTGGAAAATTACATGTACGAATCGGCTCAACTTTCTCGATTTCCTTTCAGATTTTATCCAATCGATTTTTACTTACACGTACACTTACCTGTTTAACTTGGAAAAAATCAAACTTCGATGAACAAACCACTTTATTGGTGCACACCCTTTTTTGTGACAACATTTAAGTACTTCTTGCAATAATTGTATGTGTAATCAAAAAGGGTTCAATAAATAAATGTATAACATAGACTCCTTACTTTTCAATAAATTTCACAACACATCGGCCAATCCCATTCAAGGATCTCATCAGTAGGCGTTGACGATCGTCGATTTTTCTCCGTTTTGTGTGTACACAAGAGAGGACGACTGGAAAATGACTGGAAAAGAGAAATCCTGCGCGAGTTTTGTCGCTTTTGATTTGAAACGGACTATACTTAACAAGTTCAGTAAACTGAGTTCTTGATCCTGTTTATTTACGAAAGAGTGCGATTGACTTGAATACGAAGTTCTTATTATACGGAGAATTACATAAGAAACGCTTGAGTCGGTTTTCGGGCGAGTGTGATAAATGTCCTTTTATATTTATCGAGTGACATAAATGACTGAAGATTACATGAAGTGTTTCATCAGCTGTGTTTGGTACTCCGAATAAAAATGCGTCGCAAGCCACTAATCGGTTTTCTTTGGTTATGTTTTGCAGTTTGTTTATTTAGATTAGGTTATTGGTGGTGGATTCTAATTAACTTTTTAATTGGGTTATTGCAGAGTAAAAACTGGTTTGTGACGACTCCAAATTCAAAACACTGGTGTTGATGTCCACCAATATTGCTCTTGATTTCGCGGATTTCATGATACATTTTTTCTGTGATGTTTGCTTCCATTTTCAACATTTTAGTGGCCAGTGACGAGATTATAAACTCACTTTGTTTGCATAGTCGTTCGTCCATCTGGTCCCATATATTTTTGTTGTTGTCGTTGTCTTCGTCAAGGTGTTTTAGTGCGGATTTTGGAAGCGGAGAATACGGAGGGCCCACATCCGAGAATTTTCCCATTTGGATCTTTTACGTACCTAAATCATATTCACATCTACTCTTAGCTGATAGATATGCACCACCTAATCATTTTTGTTGAATGCAACACAACACAATAGGACTATGCTTGACTTACGTTTTATTTCAGTGACAAAGTTGCAGTTACTACTGGCGATGGAGATGTAGAGAAAGCTGACTTCCATTAAGTTTGTAAAAGTTCCATTTGAGGCACATTTTCTAGGATGCAGCGATGATGACGAGTAACTCGCAATTGAATGCTCTAGGTTAGAGAAGGTCTTCAGTCAAAGTTGTACTAAGAAAAACCTATGCATTGGATAGTCTTTCAAGAAGCTATAGGACGCATGCTGTTTACTAGGTTTTTTAAAGCTACTATTGCTCTCTGTCATGGCTTTTCAACAGCGCGGCGTACTGCACCAAAGCTGGTACATCCATAGATAAGGTAATTCTATTTTGACAATACTGGTTTTGAATCTATCACAAACGCTATAAAATGTAGAGATATTGTCAATTCAATAAAAATGTATCAAATTTTGGGCTTTGGTCGTGTTAAGCGATGCCTGAATTGGAGCTCCTTTGCTCTTCCATGTTATATAGAGTCACTTAAGCTGTTCCGGAGAGTCCTTTTTGATTCAATTGCCTACATAGTCTAAAGAAACAACAAAATATTGGTTAAGAAACTCCTTGACAACATCGAAGTTATAGCTGTCCATCGTCATACATTGCCGGAGCCGTCTAAAGTTAATGCTCTAGTGCTGCTCCGAGAGGCGCTAGTGTCACACAGATAAAATACAACAATTGAATCTGAACTTTCGAAATGAAAAGTATGTGCCGCCTTCTACGCTCGCAAAAAATATTATGGTAAAAGGTAGTGACTCCAACCTGTGGTAGTTTTTTGGACGTTCACTATCGTAGTTCATCCTATTCTCACCTATAGGTCGGTCGTACTGTGGTCCGCCTTAAGTAAAGCCTACAATAACACTAAATTAAGTAGGAGCAGAACGACATTTGCCCTGCGGTTAAGTCCGGCTGAAGAATTCCTCTACATGGGCCCTGAATATCAAATACGTCGCTCCTTATTCCTGAAACCATTTGATCAAAGCAAGGCGGTTTATGCCGAGCGCTATGATCTTAAAGAAGTTTTCGGCATATACTTACTGAGGAAACTTGTTAGCTCATACCAAAATATTAACTGAACGCATGAAATATGTAGTTACATTTTATTTTTCAAAACTTAAATGTTCTATTGTGTAATATGTCAAAAGTTTGACTTGTTTTGTGGTGACGTGTTAATTAACTAGAAATGTGTATCATCAAACAGTTTATTTTCAATAGGCATTTTTTTTAAATTGTTACTTACCTTGAATACCTAGGAGTGAACAAAAAAGGAGTGAGAGCAAAAAGCTGTATTTCAAAAAAACCATTTTCTAAGTATGTAAGTGACTGCGAGTGATGCGGGCGGTCAACGGAACTATTACTTTAATCACAATTTAAAAAAATTTCACAATAAAACGCAACCTTTGGTATTTCTGTGCCGCTACTTCTAATACAAACACCAGCAGGGCAAGACACATCAAGAGTGCATACAATTGAAAGGCTCCCATCATTTCTCGCATTCCCAGTGCACATGGCCCCTTCTCCACGAAATTTTTTGAAGTTTTCACATTAACAAAGTCTTCATGGAATTTTTTGACCAAACCGGCGGCATTAAGTTGCGGCAGCCTTTCGTTTATTTTTAACAAAAGATCCGAAAACTTTGGCAAGTAAACGCATGCCAAATTCTGGAAAACTTTCTCATTTATTAGCACATACTGACGCAGTCGATCCCAATTTATCCCAATGTATTCCTCAAGAACAAAAAATCCAATCTTTCCAGGGAATATTTCTAGGATTTCTGAAAATGAAGTCTCCGTGGTATTGGCGACTATCAAGGTTGACTTGATCTGCTCTGGAACATCCAAATACGAGTAACTCTCTGCATCGTTTAGAAACTTGTAACCAAGGCCGATGGCTTCATCCATAGTTTTGGGTATGGGCTTACTACGCCCGCTGCTTAGAAAATTTAACACCGAACCTTCGTAAGCACTGTGGACCATAAATAAGCTGAATTGATAGATGATCGTAAACATTCGAGTGTGGTAGTCATCTGCAGGCAGAATTCTGTTGGCATACTTTTTATATACGAGCCTACACAGGTGTCGCCCGAAAAAGAGAACGGCGATGATGATCCAGGTGTACAAGTCGAATGGAATAAGTAGTAATTCCAAGGGAGTGCACATACAGGGCGGTCTTAGGAAAATACGCATACTAGACATGTAGTAGGAATCGGATTGAGATGTCTCATTCAGAAGTTTGAAGGAACATCTAAGGTTTCCGATGGACATATCGGCCTTATACTCCCGGAGCTGAAAGATAGGGCGTTAACATAAAATAATATTTAAAAGACATGATAATACTCACAGTTTCGGACATGTTGACTATGTGTGTCCTCCGGCTCGGCAACGAGATAATATCTAGTGTAAAGTTGAACGTCCTTCCTAGAAGCTTCAAAACCTCTCCATCCAATCCAGAAATATGCTCGACATGACCCTTTTTGGTGTGATTGAGCATGATAAATGGAACTTTATCCGAGACGATAACTCGAAGTGGACATTTCCATAAATTATTCATTTTCCTATGAAGTAGAATTTTTCCGAATTTCACCGGTTTCGTATCAAATTTCCTCATGACAGGACGGGTACTACCGCAACCTTCCGTATTATAAGGGGAGGTAGGTATACAGGTTTACATTGTCATTCAAATCCTCGACAAAGAAGTTTACAAAGACGAGGTGATACTTCCAACAGAAGGCTGCCATTTTACTAACTTCTGACAGTGGGTCCTTAATCTTTGGCGGTAGGATGACAAAGTGGAATGGGTATGTGGGTGAAGCTTTAAATGCTAGTCGCTCGGCATCAACAAGTCTCCTACAAATGCATGAGAACAGGATATCATATCATCATCAATACATATAATAAAACAGTAGAACCCGGTTTGTCTGTACATTGAAGAAAAAGTAATAAAAATGATAGGAGGTGACAAAATTTAAAGATTTTTGGAATTTACTTTTGTACGTTAGAAAAGTTAGAAGTTAAGGGTTGAAGGGCTATAGACGTCACGAACGATTGTTTTAAAGAATAAAAAGACTATGCTGCTCCTTGGAGCCGGTGAATTCCGTGAAAACGTATTTGCGAAGACCGAATACTTTACAGTACGTAGCGTTGTATATTGCTTTAGTTTATTCGCGATTGGGATTGAATTATTTGGCATTTATATTAGTTGGAGACCATGGATTGTCAAGGACGATTATTGGCTGTACTGGCATTTAAAAAAAAATTATACGTAACAAAATCAACAAATCTTTTTCGCGCCATGAAATGTTCAGTTCCTTTTGAGGGACTTCTAGTGGACCCAGGAACTTGAATTTCGGTACATGAGGGGACCTTGAAATATAACAAAAGGCAACTTACTGGAAATTCCAAACTTATAACTGTAAAGTGGTAAAAGTGCCATTTTATTGAAAAAGAAACAATTTTGCTCCGATTATAACCCTTTTTGTGGGGGTTGGAGGGGAATATTTGAAGAGGTGAGGTACGACCTACCCGTGTACCAAATTTCAAGTTTCTAACGGTACCGGAAGTCAGAGATCTTTTTCTTGCCACGACGTGCTTAGTCCCATTTGAGGGACTCCTCGTAGACCTAGAAACTTGAAACTCGGTACATAAGTAGGCCTGAAAAAATAACCAAAGGTGAATTACTGAAAATTCCAAATTAATAACTGTAAATTGATCAAATTGCCATTTAATCGGATTAAAAATCTATTTTTCCCTCGATTATAGCCCTTTTTTAAGAGGTTGGAGGGGGACATTTGAAGAAGACGCAATTTTCTGGCTATATGTGAGGTACGACCTACCTGTGTACCAAATTTCAAGTTTCTAACGGTACCGGAAGTCCGAGATCTTTTTCGTGCCTCGACGTGCCTATTTCTATTTGAGGGACTTCCAGTAGACGTAGGAAGATGAAACTTGGTACATAGGTAGGCCTTCAAATATAACTAAGAACAAATTACTAAAAGTTTCAAATTTATAACTGTAAATGGGTGAAATTGCCATTTAATCGGATTTAAAAGCTTCCAAATGCGATAAAATGGCAATTTGATGAAGTGAGAAGTACATATGTATAAACCAATATAGGTGGCACTGAACACTCACGCTGCTTAATTATGACGATACGTTTTATTTTGTTGGGCAGTCTGTAGTTCTTGCACAATCTCTATCCACGCTGGGTATGTAGATATATGTGGAATTTAAATCGGTTCAATAGTTTTAAATTCACAGCTGGTGTGTTTGTGAGGAGAGGAGGTAGCACTATGTGCTAGCAGGGCTTTAGTTCACATTCAAGGTTTCTTTGTTATAACTTTCAGCAAGTCCCAAGCCGCTGATCGTAACACTTGACCTGTAAGCTAGTAATGTAATTTACCAGCAGGTTCAAATTGAATATAATTTAACGCATGCGGAGCTGCGGGTACAGCTAGTTACAAATAAAATAGCATGTTGGGCTTACCTTAGATTTTGGACTGAATCGACAAAGTAAAGTCTTAAGAAATCGTGGTAGTGTACGTTAACGCCGGAGTACAGATCAATCTGGGCTCGTTTGTTTCGTGAGAGCATGGTGTTGATGATATCAGAAAAGACTTGCTCAGTTGATTGATCTGAGGCACGCATGGTAACACGCACTGGCCACTGTAGTGGATAATGCTGGAAGATGAGCTCATCTAACACTTCATTTATTTTATGTTGTTTGGTGATTGATTTGCCTAGATGTTCCCAAAGAGCAGCTTCACCAAGACCCACGGTATGCAGGATAAGAAGCAGAATGCTGTAGACCTTCGTAGACTGCATTGTGATGCAAACTGGCTGTCAGTTGTATTGCAATGCATTCGATAAGTGAAAGGAAATTTGTGAGGACATTATTTAAAATTAGTGGTTAGAGATGTTTGGATTTCAATTACGTTTAAATTGTTATCGGCTGGTTTCCATGGCATGTCCCTGGAGACATTACATTATTAGGCAAACACTAATTTTGTGATACCCTCATAAATTATACACCGTTGCACAGTGGTTCACTAGTAGGCCAAAATTCAATAACAGTAATGTAATCAGAAAAAAAATATTATTGCATATTTACATTTTCCAAAAAACAAACTACGCCGAAACACAAGTTTTTGCTCGATTTGTTTACATTACGTTGCGTTAAGTGCAACGAATGTGAGCACATGTAACAAGTGGAGTAATCGTTTGCCGTAAAGCGTGCGTGAGACTTTTGATTTTTTAGTCCGTTATCCGAGATTTGGTGGTCTGTTGGGGCTTCTTCTGCAATGAATATACAAGAACTAGGTATGTTTATCATTTCGTTATATGGCTTTAAAAAAATTACTCCATATTCCTGAAAATGTTTCCTCACAAAGTCACACCATTTTGTATATACTTTTTTCCTCTGAATATTAGTTTACGTAAGCTTTTAATGACCTTGCCATCATTTGCAATATATATGACTTATAGGACTATATTACTCAAACTTCGAAGTTTCTTAGGCACAACAAATCGTTTGCTTCTAGCTGCTTCCTCTCTTCTAATATGGTATGGATTGTATTAACGTAAAACCGTTTTCCTGGGGGCATTCTATGGCACAAAAAAGATTTCAGACTTCCAATACAGGTAGAAACTTGAAATTCGGTGTGCAGGTAGGTTGTACCTCACATATACCCAAAAAATTACGACTTCTTCAATTATCACTCACTAACCCCCCTAAAAATTATAATCAGGAGAAAATTGTTTCTTTATTCAATAAAATTGCATTTTTCCAATTTACAGCTAAAAATTTGGAATTGTCAGTAATTTGCCTTTAGTTATACTCCAAGGCCCGCTTACGTACCGAGTTTCAAGTTTCTGGGTCCACTAGAAGTCCCTCAAAAGGAAGTGGGCACTTCGTGACACGAAAAAGATTTGTTGATTTTGCTATGCATAATTTTTTTTTTATGCCAGTACAGCCATTAATAAGCGTCGTCCTTGACAATCCATGGTTCCTCCAACTAATAAAAATAACAAATTATTCAATCGCAATCGCGAATAAACTAAAGCAAGCACTATACAACGCTACGTACTGTAAAGCTTCTTCTCAATACGTTTTCACGGAATTCACCGGCTCCAAGGAGCAGCATAGTCCTTTTGTTACAGGTGCATTGTGCAAGTGTACATTCTTGAGGATGCATATCTTTGACATTTGGCAATCCAAGAGTGGAAATAATACGGAAAAGACATGTAAAGTATTAGAAATGTTAATTGAAGCTGTTCCTTATGTGAAAAATATAGACATTAAGAATTTAGAAAATCGCGTAAATTACTTATGTAAAAGTATTGCTAATTACTGGAAAATTTAAAAAGGGCTAAATCCAAACTTCTGGAAAAGTATTTTCTTTGGTTAGCAGCTGTAGAAGAAATTGAATTACCCAGAAATAATGTGCAATGCACTCAGAAAGAAAGCCGTGGCCGCCCAAGAAAGGATTACGCGATGTGTAGCAAACGTATAAAACGCGTCATAAAATGAGTCAACTATTAGCTCAAACTTTTCTCAAATATACACAGACGAAATTGTGTAACTTTTCATTCGAACAATTTGTCCCGTACAATTTGTAAAAAAAAACATTTATGGACCCAAATATAAAATAAGTATTTTTTTCCATTTTTATTTTTTGGATTTACTTGAAATTTAGTGTGATTATTACAAATAACACTCCTAAATAGTTCTCCAAATTTCATTAAATTCTATAAAGGGGTTCAGATTTTATAGATCTATGACCGCCTCTCACTACTACTTGAACCACTGTGCGTTGGAAAGATCTTTCTTTGCAGATGTGCAACAATGTTAAGTCGAGTAAATAGCAAATTTACAAGGTAAAAAGCAAAGGTACAATCACTGTGTAAAGGTGATTCAATGCATATGCATTCATGCAAACATGGTATACAAAAAGCACACGTAAAGTACAAAGCCACCACTTTGCAGTGTTGCCAGATTGTTCAGTCAAAATTCTCAATTTTTTTAGGAAAAAAATAAGTTGTTTTCCCCATTTATTTCCTCTTACTCAAATTGTTAGTTTTCTACATGTATTTTGTTATTGCAATGTTATGTCTATTTTGTTGCATTAGATAAGTGGGCCTGTTTTAGCTCTATAACTCGCATAGTGAGACATTTACATTATGTTTTGTTATGAGTGAAAATTGCAGTTACAAATAAAATAGCATGTTGGGCTTACCTTAGATTTTGGACTGAATCGACAAAGTAAAGTCTTAAGAAATCGTGGTAGTGTACGTTAACGCCGGAGTACAGATCAATCTGGGCTCGTTTGTTTCGTGAGAGCATGGTGGTGATGATATCAGAAAAGACTTGCTCAGTTGATTGATCTGAGGCACGCATGGTAACACGCACTGGCCACTGTAGTGGATAATGCTGGAAGATGAGCTCATCTAACACTTCATTTATTTTATGTTGTTTAGTGATTGATTTGCCTAGATGTTCCCAAAGAGCAGCTTCACCAAGACCCACGGTATGCAGGATAAGAAGCAGAATGCTGTAGACCTTCGTAGACTGCATTGTGATGCAAACTGGCTGTCAGTTGTATTGCAATGCATTCGATAAGTGAAAGGAAATTTGTGAGGACATTATTTAAAATTAGTGGTTAGAGATGTTTGGATTTCAATTACGTTTAAATTGTTATCGGCTGGTTTCCATGGCATGTCCCTGGAGACATTACATTAATAGGCAAACACTAATTTTGTGATACCCTCATAAATTATACACCGTTGCACAGTGGTTCACTAGTAGGCCAAAATTCAATAACAGTAATGTAATCAGAAAAAAAATATTATTGCATATTTACATTTTCCAAAAAACAAACTACTCCGAAACACAAGTTTTTGCTCGATTTGTTTACATTACGTTGCGTTAAGTGCAACGAATGTGAGCACATGTAACAAGTGGAGTAATCGTTTGCCGTAAAGCGTGCGTGAGACTTTTGATTTTTTAGTCCGTTATCCGAGATTTGGTGGTCTGTTGGGGCTTCTTCTGCAATGAATATACAAGAACTAGGTATGTTTATCATTTCGTTATATGGCTTTAAAAAAATTACTCCATATTCCTGAAAATGTTTCCTCACAAAGTCACACCATTTTGTATATACTTTTTTCCTCTGAATATTAGTTTACGTAAGCTTTTAATGACCTTGCCATCATTTGCAATATATATGACTTATAGGACTATATTACTCAAACTTCGAAGTTTCTTAGGCACAACAAATCGTTTGCTTCTAGCTGCTTCCTCTCTTCTAATATGGTATGGATTGTATTAACGTAAAACCGTTTTCCTGGGGGCATTCTATGGCACAAAAAAGATTTCAGACTTCCAATACAGGTAGAAACTTGAAATTCGGTGTGCAGGTAGGTTGTACCTCACATATACCCAAAAAATTACGACTTCTTCAATTATCACTCACTAACCCCCCCTAAAAATTATAATCAGGAGAAAATTGTTTCTTTATTCAATAAAATTGCATTTTTCCAATTTACAGCTAAAAATTTGGAATTTTCAGTAATTTGCCTTTAGTTATACTCCAAGGTCCGCTTACGTACCGAGTTTCAAGTTTCTGGGTCCACTAGAAGTCCCTCAAAAGGAAGTGGGCACTTCGTGACACGAAAAAGATTTGTTGATTTTGCTATGCATAATTTTTTTTTTATGCCAGTACAGCCATTAATAAGCGTCGTCCTTGACAATCCATGGTTCCTCCAACTAATAAAAATAACAAATTATTCAATCGCAATCGCGAATAAACTAAAGCAAGCACTATACAACGCTACGTACTGTAAAGCTTCTTCTCAATACGTTTTCACGGAATTCACCGGCTCCAAGGAGTAGCATTGTCCTTTTGTTACAGGTGCATTGTGCAAGTGTACATTCTTGAGGATGCATATCTTTGACATTTGGCAATCCAAGAGTGGAAATAATACGGAAAAGACATGTAAAGTATTAGAAATGTTAATTGAAGCTGTTCCTTATGTGAAAAATATAGACATTAAGAATTTAGAAAATCGCGTAAATTACTTATGTAAAAGTATTGCTAATTACTGGAAAATTTAAAAAGGGCTAAATCCAAACTTCTGGAAAAGTATTTTCTTTGGTTAGCAGCTGTAGAAGAAATTGAATTACCCAGAAATAATGTGCAATGCACTCAGAAAGAAAGCCGTGGCCGCCCAAGAAAGGATTACGCGATGTGTAGCAAACGTATAAAACGCGTCATAAAATGAGTCAACTATTAGCTCAAACTTTTCTCAAATATACACAGACGAAATTGTGTAACTTTTCATTCGAACAATTTGTCCCGTACAATTTGTAAAAAAAAACATTTATGGACCCAAATATAAAATAAGTATTTTTTTCCATTTTTATTTTTTGGATTTACTTGAAATTTAGTGTGATTATTACAAATAACACTCCTAAATAGTTCTCCAAATTTCATTAAATTCTATAAAGGGGTTCAGATTTTATAGATCTATGACCGCCTCTCACTACTACTTGAACCACTGTGCGTTGGAAAGATCTTTCTTTGCAGATGTGCAACAATGTTAAGTCGAGTAAATAGCAAATTTACAAGGTAAAAAGCAAAGGTACAATCACTGTGTAAAGGTGATTCAATGCATATGCATTCATGCAAACATGGTATACAAAAAGCACACGTAAAGTACAAAGCCACCACTTTGCAGTGTTGCCAGATTGTTCAGTCAAAATTCTCAATTTTTTTAGGAAAAAAATAAGTTGTTTTCCCCATTTATTTCCTCTTACTCAAATTGTTAGTTTTCTACATGTATTTTGTTATTGCAATGTTATGTCTATTTTGTTGCATTAGATAAGTGGGCCTGTTTTAGCTCTATAACTCGCATAGTGAGACATTTACATTATGTTTTGTTATGAGTGAAAATTGCAGTTTTTCCCCATTTCAAGTACTTATACGAAAGGAAGACCTTGATATATGCTTGATCTCAGAAACCCATCTGAAGAAGCCATCGGATGCAAAAATAAGAAGCTACAGAGATTACCACGCTTGTCACCCATCATATTTGGATATAAACGACTCTATTGGACCTAAAAATAGAGCTTGAAGCTATGCACGTAAGCACGGTACGCGTAAAAAGAAGACAACATTATTTTAATATCTCATCTTTCTATTGTCAACCGCAATGCGCGCTTGAAAAAGTGAAAACCGATATTTTGGCCAGCTGACCATACGAAAATACCCGACCTTATCGATTTCTTCATTATAAAATGAATACCCGCCGGTTTCGCAAAAGTTGTCGAAAGCTTAGACCTTTCATCTGACCATTCTTGAGTCATTCTGACGATGAGCAAAATCTCTATATACATATATAAAACTCTTCCCTGTCTGACTGACAGATCAACGCCCAGCCCAAACCGTTAGAGCTAGAAACATGAAATTTGGACAGTAGTTTCCTTTAGTGGCGTAGACACCCACTACGAAATTCGAAATTCGGCTCCAAAAGGGAGGATACAGGGTGTTCAAGTTTGTATGGAAACAAAAATTTAAATTGGAATTAAGAATTGAAATTTGGTAGGTAAATTCTACATTAAAAATAACGAAACATGTGTTTCACCGTTTTTTAAAATTATATCCACGGGCCAAGATACAGGGTGTTAAAGTTTGCAAATTTATAGTATGCGCAACCATAGCCATCAGCACATTCGGTTCGTGATCGCGTGTTGTTTTTGTTTTGCCGAGTTGCGCAAGGGTAGTTTTTTCGTTTATTTTTGTTTGATCGTGTTCTTGCTTCTATGGATACACTGCGTAGTTTATTTACAATGCATTCGCAGTTCGGCGTAATTCGACAGGGAACGGGTGTGTACGATGAGACTACTGAACTGATTTCAAAAATTCAATATTGAAATGGTGACATTTTTTGTTTCCTTTTATCTTTGAAAGCTCCATTGGGACAGATGATTTCTAGCGATTTAGTATACACCTTAGTATGTATTTAACGCATGCGAAGCAGCGGGTGAACTGCTAGTCTTAAATAAAAAACAAGAACTAGCGGGAATGACTCTCAGAAATACCAGCTGGGAAGGCTTCAAGAAAGAAATCGAAGAGAACAATGAACTAAGAGTACCCATCAAGACGCCCTATGAACTTGAAATCGTGCACTAAGAAAGTCGTGCTCCACAGTATAAAGCCCACTTAAATCCCTTTAATTGAAATTAAAGAAAGCTGTATAAGGCACCAAAAGACCAAAAATCCCTACACCGCCAATCAAGAAAAGTGATGACGAATGGGTGAAGGGAGACAAAGAAAAAGCGGACATTTTCGCCTCCCATCTGGAAGAAGGTAAGGTTAGGTAGGAGTGGCAGGTTGCAGATGCAACCGCACTTAGACCAGATTAGGTCCTTTGTGTTACCACCAGGATCTGTATTTCACCATAAATACTACCCGCAGAACCAACCGGAGCTTACTATGTTGATGTCAGCCAGTACACTTATGTGGTTGAAGAAGCTGGCTCCTAAGTATGCTCTTCTTCAAGCTGAAAGGGCCGGGCATGTACAGAGAAGGTGGAGAATCGTCTCCATCTCTTCCTCATCCATGCAACTTCTGCAAAAGTCGTTATAAAGGAGGCCCAGCCTATAAGCATGCTAGCCGATGGTGCAGTGTCCCGTAATGACACCCACTAAGGTGCTTATTACCCGTCTATTCCGTCTGATGATACAGCGGGAACGTTTGAGATCCAGCTTTGGCCAAATCTGCTTGGTGATGAGGCAGGTGCTGCCTTCTGTCCATCTTTGTTTAGCGATATTGATCGCGTTTCTATTGAGTAGCAATTTGCAGGTGGCGAGAGGCACACTTAAATTCCCCTTATCCGGAAGAATTGGTAGAGTTGTGCCCTATCTGGCGAGTTCATCCGCCTTGCAGTTGCCTGGAATGTCTCTGTGCCCCGGCACCCATATGAGGTGAATTTTGAATTGCTCAGTCATCTCGTTAAGAGATAAGCGACAATTTAGGGCTGGTTTAGAGTTAAAGGCGGCAGATTCCAGGGATTTTATCGCGGCCCGGCTATCAGTAAAAATTGTGATATCCCGAGAAGATAGAACATTATACTTCAGCCACGATAGGGCTTCCTTGATTGCCATTATCTCGGCTTAGAAGACACTGCAATGGTCAGGCAAACGGAAAGTGATGTTTACGTTCACATCCTTAGAGGATACATCCCCGCCCACTCCCGATTCGGTTTTAGAGCCATCTGTGTAAAAGCAGATGGATCCTTTTCGTTGGAGCTCAAAATCATCCTCCCAGTCAAGTCTGGAAGGGATAGTGGTAACGAAGTTTTTATCAAATATGAGTCGTTGAAGGGTGTAGTCGGTGTTTTGCGGAATGAATTCGAAATCGTTCAGAATAGTGGAATGTCCAATCCGCAGGCTGGACCAATGGTGAAGTTCTTTGATACGTATGGCTGCGCTGGCTGCCACTTGTTTACTGTAAATATCAAGAGGAAGCAGATGGAACAGAGTGTCTAGAGCCGCTATGGGGGTGGTTCTGAGTGCTTCACTGATACCTATGCAGGCCGATCTTTGGCCTTTACAAAGATGATTACGATTGGTGGCCTTGTCCGAGGCTTTCTAACCAGACAATTACAGCATATGTTAGGATTGGTCTGATAACAGATACGTAAAGCCAGTGAGTTGTACGCGGTTGTAGGCCCCACCTACTTCCCTTTGCTTTTTTGCAGCAGTACAAAGCTTTGTTGGCTTTCTTAACTCGCTCAAGGATGTTAGGCTTCCAGCTGAGCTTTTTGTCAAGAATGAGACCCAGATATCTGGCTTTGTCTGAGAGTACAAGACTTGTACCGCACAGTTAAGGAGGGTCGAACGGAGGAATTTTGTATTTCCTAGTGAAGTGGACTAATTCCGTTTTATGGGGGTTGACTTCGAGGCCACATTCTTTAGTCCTTTTAGTTAGCGCAGAGAGAGTATTCGTAAGAGGTCTCTGAGCGTGTTGAGGTGTTTACCTGAGACAGCTATAGCAACGTCATCCACATAGGCAATTACACTGCACCCTTCCTCTTCCAGTAATAATAGTAGCCCATTGACCACAAGGTTCCAAAGAAGAGAAAAGAGCACCCCCCTTGAGGTGTGCTCCTGCTCACAAGCCTCCGAATTGTAGCATCGCCCAGCTTAGAGGTTATAGTCCTTTTTGTGAGTAACTGACCTATAAAAGCGCCGAGGCCTCGAGGCTTCAATGCCAAGAATTGAGAGTGCATTAGTAATTGCCCCTGGTTCAACGTTGTTAAGAGCTCCTTCTATAGCCGTATTTAATTATCGCCGATGATCCATATAGATCATTGGTTTGTACGCATTAAAACAACAATACGAGATCCTGTTGTTGTTGTAATGCACACAAACCAATGATCTATATGGATCATCGGGCGATAATAAAATACGGCTTATATCAAGGAAGAACACTAGAGAATATTCTTTATAATCTAAGGATTTTTCAATGGTGCGCACAAGTGAATGCAGGGCCATTTCAACCGATTTCCCTTCGTTGTACGAATGTTGAGAAGCCGACTGCCTGTTTGGATCAATGCTGTGGCGAATTCATATGTCTAGAAGTTTCTCCAGATTTTTTAGTAGAAACGATAAAAGACTTATAGCAAAGAATATATAATTACCAAAAAGTATTATCTGCCTCAAAAAATGAAAACGATTTTAAAAAGCTCTTTTCCAAATAATAAAAAAATAAACGAAACAAAAAATATTTGAGAGAAAAGCTCTTTCTCACACATCTTGATTCTCGACGCATTGCACATATACCATGACAATATCCAATTTATATTTTTGATGATCGCATAGTTCTACTTCGTTTGCTACTGTGTGCGTGTGTGCCTGCGAGAATAAATAAAACTTCTCTCGAAAACTCAAAAGCTCTGAGAGCGGGTCGTGATATTAGAATTTAGAACCCGCCATACAAAAAATTTCAATGCAAAAATTTGTATGAGATGCGTCTTCTTGGTAATTATATATTCTTTGCTTATAGCACAGATAATGAATCTATACAGATGTCTAATTCATATGGGAAGAAATGATATATGAAAACGAAATCCACTTAAAAAAAAGCTTTCTGAAAAGCTTAACTTCTTACAAAAATTATTCCTGTTTTACTTTAACTCGCTGGTGCGTGTGTGGAGTGCGGTACTGCCGGTGCCAGCCCGTTGTCCTGTTCAATGGTGTATTGAGGATCGTTGCCGTTGACCCTCGCATACATGTGCAGTGCAAATTTTTGTTTTTGGGTATTTTCATTCTGATCGTCAACGGCTTTCTAATTTGAAACTGGGATTTTAGTTTATGAGGACAAATTTTAGACAACTGTGCACAGGCAGCGGATCCCTTCATTTGGGCGCATTTAACATCACCACCCACCTTTCACTTGTCATTACTTTCTCTATGTTCTGTACATTTTTGTAGTTTGTAGTATGTACCTACCTATCAAAAATAATAAATAGCATTCCAATCCACTTTTAGATATTCCGAATCGTATTCTTCGCAGTTAGAACATTTAGAATTAAAAAAGAATTTTAACGATAAGACTTCGGCTAGCAAGGAGCCAAATTCGGTCACACTTTTATTTATATTCCACACTTTTATTTTACCAAATACGTTTTCTAATGGATCCTGATTGAATTTAGGTACATAAATGTAATATAAATCATTATGCTCCATAAATAATGTTCCTCTTATTCTTAAAATGCTTTCAATTGTTAAGGGCAATTTCTTCTTTTATTTATTTGTTATTTGTATTTCTATTATTTGATTGTATTATGAATGTATAAGAATAAATATTATCTATCTATGTATCTATCAAACCTTTGAAGCAGAATGATCTATTTTTTGCGTTAATTGGCAGAATGTTAAGTACATAAACATAAGCCGTGTTTTTTTGATAGCTGTGTACCCAGCCCAGTAAGATTTTACACAGAAAGCAATAACAACACACCAAGTGGGGATGAATTTCCCAGTAGCTGCAAGTGAGGATAGAACTACATGAGTTGACCAACAGAGCACGAAAAATCTCATAAATTAGCCTTTAGCCGATCGTATTTGTTGCTTTTCCTCGGTTTTGACATTTGCAAACTGTCAAACGAAGAAAAAGAAATCGAGCCGCAAACCAGTTGGTTGGTGCGGCTGCTACTGTGGATGAAGTGAGTATAGATCGTTTTTTTGACTGAAGTGAGTATAATTATCAAAAAAACACGGCTATAGTTTCATTTCTTGTATAAAATCCAATTTTTTATCGTTCCGTATAAGTGCTGGTTTTCCATTTAGCAGATCAAAACGCCGATTTATTTTTTTGAGAAATTCTGCTGTTGATTTCCAAAACTGGGCTATATGGTCTGGAAATTTATTCAGATTGATTAAGGCTTCAATTCCACAAGCTACCGATCTGCTTAAGACTTGTGTAGCCAACTTCACATTCATTTTTTGGAACTCAGTAGGGTCTATGTACTTGTGCAGCCGATTTCACATTCATTTTTTGGAGCTCAGTAGGGTCTGTGTGTGCTGATGTAAGTTTCGGACATATTTTGATAGTACTATTTTTCTCTGTGTTATACAGGTATTCCATTGCCTTCCAACTTACAAATCCATCAGAAGTGGTCAAATTGTATTTGAGCAAGTTGTTCCGAATACTTTTAATAAGGTGAGGAATGTCATACATTCCATATACGAATTTATCTTTGTAAATGAAGTTACAGTTTTCTTCGTTTAGATTGAGTTTACGATATAAACAACGATTTGTAGGTCCTTCATCACAGGAAATAGCTCTTACGTTTAGTTTCAACTTTGTGCATATATCAAGACAGTTATATACCTCAATCTCAAGTTGTTTCATAGGAATATTGTTTGGACAAACGACATGATATAAGACTTGCTTAAAACAAACCCGTAATACCGCATAAAACGCCTGGAGTCAGCGCGAATTCCTCTAATGAGTCTGTCACGGACGGCTCTTGAACAGCCAAGGAGGCGGTGCCAGTATCTTGCAGACACCTTAATATTTACTAATCCTTCAGTCTCCCTAATCACTATAGCGTCTAACGAGCCGCACTCACGACTATAAATCCGGCCGGCGCCGCATGAAGATTGACCCAGTATTGGGATTTATATCGATAGTTAAACTGTAATCCGAGCTCTTATATCCAACACATATAAATCTAATATCATAATGGACCTACTTTTGGTAGGTCTTCTTGTTCTTCTCAGAACACTACTTTAAACTAACTAACTTATTGAGGCGGTTATTATAGTGTACTTCGCACAACCCGAAAGAGCATACCAACCTTAACCGTGTAACCTATGGGCGGTGCTCTGCCTCCCACTATACGAAGAGCAAATATCACCTCCAACCCCAATAAATACAAATCTACCATCGTACCTAAACGTATTTTGACGCATCATCAACCCGCACCGGCAGCATGCATATTTACCGGATTTGAAGAATAAGCCTATGGTTGTACCTCAAAAAAAAAAAAATTAACAAAAATCCCTTATTATACCTCATTTGAAAAAAGAAGCAAACCTTCCCACATATCCCTCCTTTCTAAGAGTTGAAAGTAAAAAAAAATTAAATAAACTAAAAAATTAAATTCCTCTTCCGCATACACTCAATTGAGACAAAAAATAACTCGCTATCTTATGAAAAAAATTACAAACTAAAAAAGCGACGTTAAAAGATTTCGCACTTAGCGATATAATATGTGCGTTTTTTTGCAAGCGTATATACGCTTAAATTATAAGTGCACAAAAAAATGATCATCGGCGCTTAATAATTCATCTTAAAAAACTTGGCAGCACAGATGACATTTATGACATTTGTGACAGTCAGCTGTTAAAAAATTTAAAATAATTGGAATTGAACATAATTTGGATAAAATACAAATAAGAATGGGAAATACAGAGAATACGCACACCTAATAAGTGTGTATTTTTGTTTTTCTTGAACCTATGTGTATATGTATGTTCATACAAAAATTAAAATTTTCCATTTTTTGTTCTCAGCCGTTTAATTTTTTGCCAGGCTCATATAAAAGTTTTGACAATTATCAATTTGTTGTTTTTTTGTTGTTTCAATTGTCAAATAAAATGAATTTATGGATGAATTTTATGACGTTTCTTAGCAAATCATCGATAACACATAGAAAATAAGGGTTGGAAGCATTGTTTTTATCCGCGCCTATTTCACAAGCGGCGATAATTATCCCCGTCTAATTAGACGGATATAGGTTTTGTTGTTAGTGTATTTTACATGCAAATTGAAAATTAAGCGTGTATACGCTTGCAAAAAAACGCACCTTTTGTTTGGTGACGTACCCGTTCATCTAGAAATGGGCCTCATCGCTGATGATTTTTCGAACGGAACGTTGCCCGAACAGAACACCCATTTTGATAAAACAATTTTATTATTTGCCCGTGTTGTTGAACGCTATATCCGTCCATGGTGATTTGGCAAAACAGACTGAATAAATGACAGCTTATTTGACGGAAGTAGCTTTAACAATATGGCCACTATCAACTGTCAGATGCGGAAGTCCCTTTTGGAAGACCCTTTATAATGTTTTTGTTTAACGTCTTGACTCGAAATCGTTTGCTCTTGCAAAGGTTTGAGGACTAAGATTTCTAATAAGTTTTATTGTTGTGCCGATTTTCAAATTTAATTGGTACGGTCGCGGAAGACCCGCTGGGTTGAAAGAAATAATAAATTCTTGAAGGTAGTTAACACTATCATTATCATTTACTACACTGGCAAGTGCTTTGTATTGATGTGCCTCTGTTTTTAAGCGGCGACGAAAAAAACATACTTCTCTCTTTAATCCTAGAAAGCTTACCTACGAAAATGTTATTCCCATGGTGAACAAAAAAAGATCTTTTCGGGCAGAGCAAAGGGCTATGAATGACCTTTCGTAAGTGCTTGCGTAATCTATTTACGCATCAGTCTAGTAAAATGGTTTGCTTAAAGTGATGTATTCAAGTGATTTTTCAATTCTAGGAAGCAAAATTTACAAACGTGAACCAACCCGAAAGTCAAAACTTAGCAGGCGAAAGAAAATATTGCGCATTTTGTAATTATAAAAAAGCGAAATACAACCACATTATACCCGGCCCGTAAATTTACTTTAAATCCATTAATTTGAATATCTTTTGTTAATAAAATCTAACTTCGTTTCAACAAAGAACGTAAACATAACCATTTCTCTTGTAATTGCCAAGGAGTAAATTTTACTCCTAGATAGCTTTAACGGAGTACAAAATAATGTTAGTTTTCTAGGGCTTACTGATTGGTTTTTGAGTGAGATTATCAAGCTTTAACGCAAAAACCAAGCAGTTAAAAAGAAAAAAAATCGACTGGGGAGCCAGTCCTGTACTTCCCACCTTATATTGCGTTATATCACAGCGAACATCATTTCCAATATACACCGCAACGTGCTTGCGTCGTTCAGCAAACCTTTCTTTAAAGCATTTCTTTTTATATCTCAGCATCTGCTGGACCAATTCTACCCAAAATTGATCAGATCTAAGTTTCATGCTGACAAATAAAGTAAAAAAATCGCATGATCGTACGTTGTTCCGTTCTCCAGTTATCGAAGGAGAAAAAAATTGTCACATACACACGCACACACACAAACATCACTGCGAGAACAGGTGCAAATGATTTCTAGTGTATCGTAATGTGAAGCTTTGTCAAAATCGCTGATTGCAATACTTCCCCTATGGAGCTGGGAAATAAAAAGATGATCCACATTCATGATCATACAAAGAATGAATAAGAATGGGAGGGAGAGAGCGTGCGAGAAACCCGGAACGATGATGAAATGGAACAAAGCAGCAACCTCGTCGTCGTGATTGAATCGATATCAGCGATGACAACAACTAAAAATAATGGATGTATTGAAAATACTTATTAATTTATTTCTCAGCAAGTAGGTATAATTAAGAAAAGATGAAGGGCTTAAAATTTGCGAGGCATATTGACTTTATAGAAAAAAAATTGTTTTTACAATTTTTAAATTGATTTAAGGTAAGGAGTGAATATGTTGGTCAACCTCTTTAAAATTAGTATGAAAAAAATAGAAATGTTAAATTTTCCTGTAAACAAAAAACATTTAAATAAAAAAAAGTAGCCTTACTGGATTTCGTAAGAACAAAGAATATTATAAATTTTATTTCACGTTGATCGGTTCAGTAGTTGCTGAGATTACCGGGGCCAAAGTTTTTTAATGTTTCCTCTTTATATAATAGTAGCCGTGTTTTTTTGAGAGCTGTATACCCAGCCCAGTAAAATTTTACACACAAAGCAATAACAACACACCAAGTGGCGATAAATTTCCCAGTAGCAGCAAGTGAGGATAGAACTACATAAGTTGACCACCAGAGCGCGAAAAATCTCATAAATTAGCTCTTAGCCAATCGTATTTGTTGCTCTCCTCGGTTTTGACATTTGCAAACTGTCAAATGAAGAAAAAGAAATTGAGCCGCAAACCAATTGGTTGGTGTGGCTGCTACTGTGGATGAAGTGAGTATAGATCGTTTTTTTGACTAAAGTGAGTATAATTATCAAAAAAACACGGCTAGTAATGATAGCAGTTCACCCGCTGCTTCGCACGCGTTAAATACACACTACGGTGTATACTACGTCGCTAGAAATCATCTGTCCCTATGAAGCTTTCAAAGATGAAAGTATAATCGGTTCAGTAGTTTCATCGTACACACCCGTTCCCCGTCAAATTACACCGAACCGCGAATGCATTGTAAATAAACTACGTAGTGTATCCATAGAAGCAAGAATACGATCAAAGAAAAATAAACAAAAATCTACCCTTGCGCAATTCGGCAAAACAAAAATAACACACGATCACGAACCGAATGTGTCCATGGCTACGGTTGCGCATACTATAAATTTGCAAACTTTAACACCCTGTATCTTGGCCCGTGTTTATAATTTAAAAAACGGTGAAACACGTATTTCTTTATTTTTATTGTAGAATTTACCTACCAAATTTCAATTCTTAATTCCAATTTAAATTGTTGACTTCATACTAACTTGAACACCCTGTATCTCACCTTTTGGAGCTGAATTTTGAAAAATCCTTTCTTAGTGGGTGTCTACGCCACTAAAGGAAACTACTGTCAAAATTTCATGTTTCTAGCTCTAACGGTTTGGGCTGGGCGTTGATCTGTCAGTCAATTAGGGAAGAGTTTTATATATATGTATAGAGATTATTATATATTATTATTATTATATTATTATTATTACTATTACTATTACTATTATATAAAGACGAAACATTAAAAAACGTTGGCCCCGGTAATCTCAGCAAATACTAAACCGATCAACGTGAAATAAAATTTATAATATTCCTTATTTTTACGAAATCCAGTTAGGCTATTTCTTTTTATCTAAATGTTTTTTGTTTACAGGAAAATTTAACATTTATTATTTTTTTATACTATTTTTTAAGAAATTGGCCAACATATTCACTCCTAACTTTAAACCAATTTAAAAAATTGCAAAAACAAATTTTTTTGCATAAAGTCAATATGTTTACGCACTTTTTAAGCCCTTAATCTTTTCTTAATTATACTTACTTGCTGAGAAATAAATAAATAACTATTTTCAATACATCTATTGATTTTATTTGTTTACATCGTTGACGTCGATTCAATCACGATGACTAGGTTGGTGCTTTGTTCCATTTCATCATCGTTCCGTGTTTCTCGCACGCTCCCTTCCTTCCATTCCTCTTCATACTTTGTATGATCATGATTCATGAAGTATATGTATGAGGTAATGTGGATCATATATTTTCGTTTTCCACCTTCATAGGGGAAGTATTGCAATCGGCCAAAAGAAAGGGTTCGAGATTCTGATAAAGCTTCATATGACGATACCCTTGAAATCATTTCCACCCATTTTTAAAGTGATGATTGTGTGTGAGTATGTGTGTTTGACAATTTTTTTCTCCTTCGATATCTGGAGAACGGAACAACGTACGGTCATGTACGGTCAATGAAACTTAGAGCTGATTAGATTTTGAGCAAAATCGGTATATTTGAAGAAATGCTTTTAAAAAAGGTGTGCTGGACAACAATTATTATTATTGGAAATAATTTTCGCTTTTACGTAACGCAATACCAGGTGGGAAGTACAGGACTGGCCCCCCAGTCAAATGTGTTTTGATTATATTTGGCAACATGATACTTAGTAGATCTGGTTAGATTTTGGGTAAAATTGGTCTAGCAGATGCTGAGAACGCAAGCATGTTGTGGTGTGTGTCGGAAAAAATGTTCGCTGTGATACAACACAATATGAGGTGGGAAGTACAGGACTGGCTCTCCAGAAAATATAAATTAAAAGCTGAAAAAGATTGTGGATTTGATTTTAAATATGCTCATTTTAATTTTTTTTTTTTTGAATTGAAAAATGGTAAAAGGCCTTTCATATTGGTATTGTATAACAAAGGACATGATTTTAATTATTTTTTATATAGTTTTCGATGCAATCGGAGTAGCTTCATAAAAATCTCCTCGACTTTAATATAAAAAAAATATATTTTTGAATTATGTACAAAATACAAGAAAAAGACAACGGTAAGAAAATGTTTTTTAACTTACTTTATTTGTAGGTTAATTTTCCTACTTTTTGTTTATTATAAAGACCATACAGCAAATAGTCCAGATTTGCTTGCGTTCTTTTTTATCATAAAGATAACATAATGATCAGAAGAAAGACAAATTTGTCAGAGAAATCCCGTAACGCCAAAAAGAAATCTTTACAACATTCAAATGAAGAGCCTTCACAGAGACAGGAGAGATTAAATGGTCAACTAGATTATTGGAGAAGAATTCATGGAAATGGGGACCAAAATTCAGCAACAGCAAGTACTAACACATCAAATGTGAATCAGTTTTTGGGCAATAGGGCAGCATTTAATTACAAACCACTGTTTCCCTTCATAAATAACAAAACAACAAAAATAGGTAAAATGGATAACGTTTGTACATTTTGTAAAGCAAAAAAATGGGATGAGGAATTAAGTAGCATGTGCTGCTCTAAAAGTAAAATAAAGCTTCCACCTACAGCCGAACTATCGGAGCCTTTACGAAGTATGCTAATTGGATCTCACCCCCGCTCCAAATATTTCCTTAATAATGTGAGGTCATACAATACATTTTTCCAACTGACATCTTTTGATTGAAACCACATAAAGGAAGGAAACTTCATGGCGACTTTTAAAGTGCAAGGGCAAATATACCACCACATCGGAAGCTTGCTCTCCCAAACAAGCAATCCAAGCTTCCTTCAAATATACTTCATCTCAGAAGCGGATCAGATCTCTTTGCGGCAAATCATGATTCCTAATCCCAAACGGGAGATCATAGAAAAACTTCAAGGTTTCCTAAATAGGGAAAATGAGTATATATCCATTTTCAAAACCACATTCGAACATTCCCCTCCAAATTTGTCAGACTTCAAAGTTATTATTAAGGCTGACCATAAGCCTGCAAATAAACATCGTGGCCGCTTTAATTTTACAACAGCAAACGAAATTGCCGTGTTATTGTTGGAAGAAAATAAAAGTCCCCGAGATATTAGTTTACATAGAAGAGGTGGACACTTACACATATGACCCACTCCATTACTCCAATACCCATAAATGTCATCGCGGTGAGGACGGTTATGGCATAGGGATTCCGAAAATTTTACCCGCAACCGGCCAAATAAATAAAGGGAATTTCACGCCTATAGATTGATGATAAGGGACAATGAGACAAACTTTTTGCTCCTTTTCCGTAAGCTTTTGAGTCAATTTGTGATGGATATGGCAGCTAAAATGATAACAGAAAGGCTTATTTTCAAAGAACTCATCGGCAGACTCTGAAAGCTGATAATTACATTGATCTCAGAGACGCTGTAAGCAATTATGTTAATGTCAATCCTCGGAATATAGGGCAACTTATAATGTTGCCATCTACGTTCACTGCATCACTAAGTTATCTTCACGGAAAACTTAAGACGCAATGAAATATGTCGAAAAACATGGTCGGTAAGATCTCTTCATAACTATGAGAGGCAATCCAAAGTGGCCGGAATTTAAAGCTGAGCTTCTTTCGGGGCATGTTTAATATTTTTTTGTTTTAATATTATGCCAGAAAAAGTTTTTCTATAAATTTCGCGAAGCAACGCGAGCACGGGTCTGCTAGTGTATATATATATATAGAGATTAAGTCTATGCTCATTCCCCAAAGTCTGAATATACATTCATACATGCAGGGGGTAGCGGTGGTGTAGTGGTTAGAAATATCGCTTGGCACGCTGAAGCTTCCAGGTTCAATTCTTACTGCATAGGCATAGTTAGGTTACGTCGAAATACATAAAATAAGTATTAAGTTTAGCTTAGAGTGCCCGTGTAGGGCCAGTAAGTTAGAATAACATAGTTAAGTTAATTAAGCTAGCTTTAAGCGTTTTTCGTCTAGCATATAAGAATCAATGAATAAAATACAATAAAAATGCATTAAAATGAAAACAAGGCATAGCACTAGTGGTCACATGGCTTGAAGTGTTCATCGTTCTGAGTAGTGGTAGTGACATCAGGAAGTTAGAAAGAAATACTGTGAATTAAAAGCGATGGCAGCAGTTCCAATAATTCTCCTCAGTTATTCTAGAAACCGTCATCGTTAATTAGAGATAACTCTTCTAGATATAAATTGTGTTAAATGTATGTTAATCGGACTACAGGGTGACCAGAGCAGTAGTATATTAATAAAACAAGCATTTTGTCGATAACAGCACTTTAAAAAGCTTAATCGAAGAGGAGCACCTTAAATCGAGAATATTTATCAATAATATTGATGACGATTGATGTGTGGATTAACACACATAATATTTTAATCGACTTGAATCCATTGTTTTAACCGAACAATAAAAATAGAAATAATTTCTTTTTAATCTTATTATATAATTATAATGCAGCTTTAAAAAAAAATCGTTGGCAACGCTATCAACATTTAAAAGACTTTTAACTTTAGAGCAATAACTTTTTTGCAGCTCCTTCCGGGATCTGACGTGCCTTAAAGATGATCTAGGCCATCATATTTGAAAAGATCTGCGGCGAGGGAATGCACTCTCCAAGCCGATTTGCGTGTAAAACTGCTTTCGTTGTATTCTCTTTTTTTCTTTTCCTGGTGGTCCTTGGTGTATTTCAAACTTAAGTTAAGACGTCCTTAGTTGAAATATTTCATGTAGCGCCTTCCTCTTGATGTAATTGATGAATCGTCGTCTTCGTTTACATCATCAACTTCGAAAGAAAGTGCTTTTTTCAGTTCTTTTGCAAAAATACATGCTTTGTTCCATGAAAGAAGCTCCATTATAATTTTAAATAAGACCATAACTTTTTAAGCTTGCTTTCAATTACCTCCGTAATATTTATTTCACAATTATTGCATTCTCCTTTGACAACCGCTACAAAATTTCAGGTATGTACTTGAAACACCGACAAAGTCTTCTGTATGAAATATTCATTTTGCAGTTAATTTTATTCACGCTCTGCACTGTTAGTTCAGCACAGTGCGAGTTCAGAATGAGTCTGGACAGATGGGAACAACGGAACTTCATATCCTACTGGAACAATACTCAGGGACTCAGACAGGCTAAAAGAGCCATCCGATCCCTGAACAAAACTACTAAAAATATCCTCAACCATAAAAGGGACGATATCAGAAGACTTGCCGACTTCCTCACCGGTCACTGTAGCCTCAGATGTCACCTACATGAACTAAATATAGTTCAGGAATCTGAATGCAGACTCTACTTAGAGAAAGACGAATTAGCCGAACACGTACGATGTGAGTGCGTGGCTGTCTACAAGGTCAGGAAACGCTATCTCCACAAAGAATTCCTAACACCGGAGGACATTCGTAATGCCTCGACTGGAGGTATCCTCAACTTCATTAGGAAGATTTAGGATCTCCTTGTCTAACTGGCTCCAAGCACAATAGATCTTTTAGGTCGCAGTGCCATATGCGTCTGACGCAGAGCTTTACTAATAATAATAATAATAATAACGAATTTATTCATTTGCGGATGATTGCGGTAAATCACATAAATCGATGAATCCTCTTACAACAAGGTATTAATACACTGATTGTGATCGACGGATAAGTGTTAATTATAATCGAACAAATGAGTTCCTTAGACTACGGAATGCGTAGTGTGTTATAACCAGACATTCCCGCTATAGTCGACGAAGCCGATGCACTCGAAATAAATTCGATATCTAAGAAGGATATCGCTATTTATTGGAATTCAAACCATTCCCTGAAGACTGTTCAAGGTATTTCCTTCGTCCATAGAACAGCCTTGGGTTCCAAATGAATAGCGAATACGAATAGTTGGAGGTAGAGACGTTCTAGTACAAAAGCTATACGTAAACAATTGAAATTTCAAAAAGCTTACTTAGGGAGGACTGTTCGTATGTTATAGAAGGATGTAAATTCGTATGACCTGCCTTTGATACTTAAAGACACAGATCTATCCTCAAACTAAGAAGAGAACTGCTAAGTTTTGCAATAGGAATTCTGTTACGGCGTTACAGCCTGTAAAAACGTGCAAAAAGGACAGGGACTACAGGTTAGACATTTCAATTACATCTATATTTTTGAAGACATAACTCACATTATTATCTGCATACCAAGGAAAAACTGGCACTGGAACTAAACATATTAGATAATTTCACAAAGCCCTTCATAACTTAACCTAACCTTAAAATAAAACTCTTTTATGCATAGTACTTCATGAAATCCGTAAGCAAATCTTGCATAAATTTAGTAAAATAACAGTTTTTTTTTTGTTTGATATTACAGAAACCTTTGTTTGTTATGATTGTTTACAACAATTGAGTTTAAACAAAAAATTAATAAACAAATAATGAATTGAAATAATACTGTAATTACAAGTTGTTCCCAAATTTTTACTCCCTTTCTGCAATATATTGTACAAATTTTCGAAGGCTCTACAGCCTTTCCTTATTACTTAAAATTTTTTATTTTTTATTTTATTCTTATTGAGACCGAAAACAACAAATTTAAACCAAAAAATATTTTTTCAACACCGAAATACAGAAATTGGCAGCAAAGGGTTAAGAATGTAGATGTTTTTCGTGCGTCCCTTGTGGATTATCGCCTCCCAAAATGAGCCTCATTACTCATGCATACTGTTTTTCTTAAAATCCCTGGCCACATCTAGTCACTGTAATTCCGACATCACCGTTCACTGGTAGCAGGTTAACTGGATCTTATTTGATGGCGTCAAAATTCAGATTTTTTTTTTGTAAAATTGTGTGTAGCTATAACCGAATATTTTTGTGGATGGTAGATATCTTATGGAAGCCTTATATTCGCACTTTAACAAATGAACACACTCGTCAAAATTTCATTTTATTTTTTCTAATAGTATTGAAGAGTAATCTGTAGTGTTTGTATCTATCTTATAAATGTAAAACAATAAATCTGTTTCCACTCATGTAAAACTGTTTCCAAATTAGCATTTTCTTTCACAAAACTCCTTTTATGACGCCTTTTTTATAAGATTTACATAAAACTTATATTTTAATTAAAGGAAATAGCCTTTTTGGATAAGCTTTAGAATATTTTTATTAAGTGTTAGAGCTACATAAGTAAATAAACTTAATTGAGAGAACAAGGAAAGACTTTTCATACAATTTTCAATCTTGAAACGTGCAGAAGCTGTTTAACCTTCATCCAGTTGGTTACAACCTTATGTTCGTTTGATGTCGTACCTGCCGCTGGCGCTGACAATATTAATTGCTGGTTGCATGTTAAATTGGCTGCCTAGGGGTATAAAAAGTAAATGAGATACGTGGTTGACTAATAGCATAGGGTTGACTCTTATCCTTATTAGAAGGTGGCGTGGGTGTATTTCAGTTTTATCTGTGTATTATATTTGTATTTATGATGTGCGTATATATGTTATGAGTTATTTCATTTGCTTAGATTTTGCTTCTTCTCTTATAAGTCCATAAAATAATAATGAACATATTTTTTTACGTTAGTATTTGCTTAAACATAAACTTTACTGTATTACTTCATTTAGGTATTGACTTACTTGCGCAAACGCAACGGAGTAGATCCAAGACATTCTTCGAATATATTTCTATTAGCGTCTGTCATGTACCCTATTTTATCTTATTTATGTCTACTGCATTCATGTAACTATCTACATAAGTAAAAGTATAAAATATTGAAAACACTTTTTTTTGTTACAAATTTTTTTTAAAATAACTTCAATTTATAATTCTTTATTATTATTATTTTGTTTGTTCATGCATGAATGTCTAAACATCTAAATGCAATCATTGTATTATTTTTAAAAGTTTTGACATATGTACATACACGCATTGGTAATTAATAGTAGGGAACGAAGACTTCCATGCGAATTAGATAATGATCCCGAAAACTATTGTGGCGAGGAAAAATAATTTTTCACCAACCATGTATGTGCTTATGTATGTATGCATGAGCATTAGGCTCAAAAAGCAAGTATCTAACCAGCTTACTAGAAAAAAACATAGAATAAAAAATGCCAGTGATCAGCCGTGTAGTCTGCATGGAACGCCTCCGTAACAGGCTGCCAGAGGAGTCATATCAGTATGTATTATATATATATATTTTTATATTCACACTAAAATAACTGCCTATTATTGCAAACTTCTATAAAAATGTGTTGGAGCAGTCGCGCAATACAACTTCATAACGACTCTTGAGTGACATCAAGAGTGAATCGAGCATCTGGGGGAAGATGTTAAAATAGCACTTCCTTTGGATTTGTAAAATAGCTTAGACACTTTGCAGAGCAATGTCGAAGCTAGGTGGAAAGCTATGCAGGTAGAACGCTGCTGGTTGCTCATTCAATCTTTGCAGCATAGATATCAAAAAGGGATTAAACACAAAGTTTATGGCATAAGATACCAACACAAAATGCCTCACAGCTGCTTAACATAAGAATTAAAACACCTCTTGTATCATGTTTGTAATTAATTGCCGATGCGAATTCAGATACGTTTTTATCTTGAAGCGTTTTTTCTTAAATCGGTGGTTTGAGTTAATAATCAATATCAATATCAATCAATATACATACATACATATCATAAAACAGTAGAACCCGGTAGAAGAAAGGGGGTGACTAAAGAAGAGTTATATAACACAAATAAGCGATTTTTAGAATTCTTTTCTGTCTGTCTGTCCATTTGTTTGTTCGCGCACATCTCCGAAACTACTAAATGGATTTTCATGTAGTTTTCACAGGTGGACAGAGAATAATTGGAGCAGCGTATAGGGTTTGTTTTATTTAAATCAGATGTCGGAAGAAAAAGTTATCGTTTTTTAAAGATTTTTGGAATTTACTTTTGTATGTTAGAAAAGTTCGAAGATAAGGGTTGAAACCCTATGGACAGAAAACTTTGGGTAGAATTATAGAGGGTATAACATTTAGTACATAAAAAAATCAATAGGTGGCGCTGTTCATTATTAGAATGCGCTATAGCCATTTTTGCAGTAATCCACCTAAAAGGCATTATTCGAAAATTGGAATTAAGAATTTGGTAGGTAAATTCTACAACAAAAATAAGGAAACATGTGTTTTTCAAAATTGTTACTACGGGCCAAGATACAGGGTGTTAAAGTTTGCAGATTTATAGTATACGCAACGGTAGTCATCGGTACATCGGTTCGTGATCGTTGTGTTGTTTTTGCTTTGCCGAGTTGAATTTGAAAGTTCGATAGGGACAGACGGTTTCTAGCAACGTAGTGAAAGCCTAAGTATGTATTTAACGCGTGCGAAGCTGCGGGCGGACTGCTAGTAATAAAAATGAAGTTCTTTCCGGAGGGGCTTTGAAGGCTTTTAGCTTCATTGTGCCAGCTTTTGCACTGCCTGCATCTTAACGTCTTGTCTTGTTCTAGTTACCATTTTGTTTTCTTTTACCACAGTTTCTTGAAACCACAGTTCTTTGCAGTTGCGTTATTAATGCCAATGAAAACTATGTATGTATATAAGAATAATCCATAACTGGTTAGTGTTAAAAAAAAAATAAATATTGTATATACAATTAAGAACTTTGATTTGTATTTCATTGATAGAAAGAAATAAATAAATTTGAAAAAAACTTTTTAAAAACAATGGTTTTAAATGAAATTGCAAATTTTAATAAGATTTGGACAAAGACTAGCTTATCTTCGAGTTGTGAAGAAGCCCGATGGTTTTCTTTTTACAAAACTATTCTGATCAGCTTATAATCACTGAAAAGGGAAATTATTTTCTACTTTTTAGTGCAATTTGGTTTAAAAAGAAAACCATTGTTTTCAAAAAGTTTTTTTTTCTTAATTTACTTATTTGTTTCCACCAGAGATCCGATGGAGGGGTAAGGTTCTTATGCAACGTTGTCTGCGCTGTGCTCCGAAGTTGGTACGTTAGCGGCATATCATGTTTTTTTCTACTCTCATGATCCATTCAGTCCTCGGCACATACTCACCTTGACATGGGTAGTTGCACTTTTAGCCACCCTCATGCCATTAAACACTTTGACATCGGGTTGAAGAATTGTTTATTATTTCTTGGTGAATTATCGTTTCATATCGTATTCTGCTCATCAAACCCTTTGATTTAAAATCCAGATCAAGGGGGTTGTGAAGAAAAAGCTAAGCCCTCATTTTGGAGTTAGAAGGATATTATATCGTCACCTGAGTCTAAGAACTAGATAACTCGACTTTTTATACTTTCGGGAAATCGGCAAAAAAAATTTTGACTTGTAATTTACTAGACTTTTTTCATAAGCTATTTTCGGCATAACCACACGATCCTGTGCCAGTAGTTGTCGTTAAGAATAAAAAGGCAATGTCGATTTATTGTTATACAATGTAGTGACCGTTATCTCAAGATGTCTACTTCTTGCACTGAGTGTTAATTCATTGTTTTGTTTTTAGCTTTTGTACTTCCAATAGATGGCAGCAATTAAGGAAAATGAGTTGTTCAGTCATTGAAACCTATTCTTATCGAATCCAGGTAGCGAAAACCCCGGTTATCTCAAAAACTAATAAAATCAAGTTATCTAGTTCTAACCAAAGCTGTGTGCAGAATTTCAGCTAAATTGGATAACGGAAATGGGGTCATATTTCAATCATTACATTTGACACATTTCATATGTAACATAAGAAAATCATTGAAAGATGCATCAAACTTCGGTATTATTGACAAGCATTTTTAAATGAACCACCAAATTTTTCAATAGCTTCACATAAGGACAACATATTTGTTTATGTGCCCTTCATACTTTCTAAAACTTCACATTATATAAATGTTTCGAGTCAACTGAAGCGACCTTATTGTCTAAGCTGAGTTATTTATTGCTATGATTCCAAACAAAAACCCTTCACAACTGGCTTGAATGATTTCAAAATCACCCGGATGTTCATATTAATGAAGCTATAAATAAGTCGACTTAAATTAATTTATTGGGATTTATTTTGAAACGTCCCGTTTATCACGATACTCCAAAGTCAGAGTAGGTACCTAAACACACACGAAATAAATATATCTTAATGATTTAGGGATGAAATTCATGCTCCAAATTGAAACTCTTTATAATAGCATCCATTTTTTTAATTCTTATAAAAGAATATATATACAAGAAAGCCAACATTAATTATTTTTATTTTATAAGTAAGTATATACCTACATTTGTACCAGCATATGCATACACATACGTATGTGCATACGCTTGTATTGAAGGAATGGTGGGAAAAGAAAATGCGGTGAACTATGCAAAGAAGGATGCACAAATACCTCAATTCCTCTTACCGGTTTCCTAACACTTGAAGTACCAGGAAATCACCTGCTACTGAAAAAAGACATGCCGTCATTTAAATCTCGTTTGCTGACGATGTTACTATACATACATGCAACTGGCTCAAAATTACAAGATGAAGAAAAGGAGCTCCAAAATAAATTTAATAAGCTCCAAACATTTTGCTCGGATTGGAAGTTGTTAATTAATTATGCAAAATGTGAAACCATACCATAACAATAAGACGCGGCAAATGGGATTTGGGACGTATGTGTGTAATATCATAAGTATCCTACTAATATTATAAATGTGAAAGTTTGGATGTTTGGATGTTTGGATGTTTGTTCCTCCGTAACGCCTAAACGGCTGAACAGATTTGGATGAAACTTCGTGAGTGGATAGTTTATGTCCAGGATTAGCGCATAGGCTAATTTTCATATTTCCTTATGAAACATCCATTTAGTGACCTGCGCAGCTCTCAGCCAGTGGCACATCGTAGGGATCGTAAATCATGATTGTGTGTGCGACAAGGGTGGTTTTCCTTTTTTCCTTTTTTTGTTGCTTCCTTTTATTTGTGGTGGGTATGTGTATCTTTGCTTCTAAATGATCAGAACTCGCTCGCTTTTCACAGGGAAATGGGTTTTTATGGTTGTGTAGTTGTTGTGTTGGTGTGGCAGATATTCAGTTTTCGAGTAGGTAAAAAAAAGTATCCCACTGCAGCAATAAAAAATGACGAAAGGTATGTAAAAAAAGAAGCAAATTACTCATGTTGTATGACTATGTTAGGTATTTGAATGGATCTCATAGTGTTCCCCACTGTAGAAGGAATTCGAAAGGACATGAGAATAATGAAAGTGTGATGATTGAGGTGGGTAATGTGGTGTTAATTAAAACACTGGTCTTTTCGGATGTCGTTTAAAGACTAAACTCTGCTTAAATCGGCGAGAGTCAATGCAGTGTCAACGCCCGGGTCAGGTGAAACATTTGATGGAAACGAATTTTGTCCCACGGTAAATATGCTCCCGTTGCATATTTTACTATCCCACGATAATATGCTCACGTCGCATATTATTTCACCTGTGTTTCACCTGATCCGATAGATAACACCACATTTCCTCCCCCCTTTTTAAAAGAGTTGCTTTATTTAATAAGAATATACAATTTTTTTTTTTACATTACACATGTCTTAGAAATACCTTAACTTAATTCTACCTATATATGTACTTATTCAAGTAGAATCCAGAACCAAATATGACTTATGTATTATTTATTTTGTTTTTATCTTTAATTAAGAATAATCTTACATTTTCGATTATGTATTGTAATTTATTTATTTATTTATATTTATTTTTACAATTTTCCTTTTTTTTATATTTTTTATTTTCTTGTTGTTTATTTTACAACACTTATGCCCAGTTTCACAGTGTGAGTTTAAACTTGAGTTTTACTAAACTAACTACTGAGTTTACACTTTGAGTTTAAATCGTTCGGTTTCACACTGTATTTTTAAACTCAGTTTGTCTAAACGAAGTTTATCACACTATTGTGAATTACACTGATGTATTTGAATCACAGTATTTGAATTAAATGTCAAACTGAAAATAATTTTGAATTTTTCCTATAACGGTGTTTGATTTCGAGTAAAAGTCACTAAGAATAGACAAAAGAGAGACAATGGAGGAAGCAAAAATATAATAATATTAATCAAAAGAAAAGGAGTACTCATTTTTCTAATGGCGAAAAGGAAAATTTAATGAATTTAGTGGTCAAATTCAAAGACACAATTGAAAATAAAAAAACTGATAGGATTAATTGGACCGAGAAAAATGCAGCATGGGATGCTTTCGAAAAGCAGTCAATAAAAACTTGATTTTGAGTTGTTCCTTGAAGTAAAACATTTTATTTTCATATAAATCAAATTACATGTACATATGTTTTATTTTCTGAGTTACCAGTTAGTTGGATTTTTAATTTTTGGACGTATTTCCTCCAAAACAGTATACGCTGATCGTTTGGACATGCGAAATCTGTCAAAGAAGATCCCAAAAATAAAAGTGATTTGTCCTGCAGCGAAATTCTCTTTGTCGGCTTACGTTAACCAGGATATTATAATATTCTTCATCACTTCTATCATCCGAATCACTATTTGCACTTGAAGACATGATTTTACACACTATTTATTAATATTTTAGAAGAAAAACACAATTTGACATTTCACAACAATAGCAGTCATAACCACATTTTTAACTTAAACGAACTTTAAACGGTAGAATCAAGTCGTTTAACTTAAACCGAACACAAAACTCAGTTTAGAGTTTAAACGAACACTGTGAAACCAAACATTTGGTTGAACTTTAGTTTAAACCATAAACTGAGTTTAAACTCGCACTGTGAAACTGGGCATTAACAATCTAGACTTACAAAATTATTTTTATTTTTATTTTTATATTTCTTTTCTACACAGTAACACTTATCAATCTAGACTTACAGAATTCGTTTTACTTTTTTTTTAATAATTTTTTTTTCTTTTTCTTTTACAATATATCTTTCTGTTTGTTTGTGCTTTTACATACTTGTCTTAATACTAACTACTAGCTAAGAAAAGAAGAAATGAATCATTAAAAAATAATAGAGCGTTAAACAATATTTACACTTTTGGATTTTAGAGGCATTGCAATTGAAATTTCATCTAGGGAGATATTTGGAAGACTCTGTGTTGGGGAAAAGGATGATGTTGGGAAGTTGGGTACGACATTAGTTTTCTCTTCATCTGAGTCGGAATGAGGTGGTTTATGCCCTGAAATTCTTTTGCAGTTTTGAGGGGTCTGTCTCTTTGACACAACTATTCTATGTAACCGTATGCTAAAGTATAATGCCATAATTATAATAATGATTGTTAATAATGTTCCATACGACCAGGATATGGCTTTATTTTGGTTATACTTATCAAGCGCATCTTGTTCTTGCCTTATATCTTCTAAATCTCTGGTTAACAAAGCGAGTTGGCCAATTGAGTCTGTGGATTTGACTACCTGGGATGCTGATGGATGACTAGGGACTCTTAGTGAACTATGCATTTCAAAATCTAGGTGGTGAGTGCTATTTTTTTGAAGAGCTGATTGAAATGACGATGAAACATTACAGCTGTAGGAGCGGTGTGTAGTCAGTTCTACGGCATTAGTATGTAGTTCACATCCGCTTTTGATTTTGATGATTCCTATATTTTGAATATCGTGATAACTTGAATTTTTATCGCAAATATATCTTATCCGTTGCTTAACCGGAGAGACAAAAATCCAAGAGTTTCTATCGGCTAGTTCAAAGAAGGCAGTATTATTTATCGCCATCACTCTGGGACGACATGATTCCGGAAGTTTTTCTTTGGCTGCCATTAATTCAAATTCGCAGCACTGCTTTGCATAAGCAATTTGAAGTGTGCGAATATCTGAGCAGATGAAGAATTTGTCATTGATGTTTGAACAGTTCCGGAGACCGATTTTGTTCATTAGAACGAAAAAATGTTGGTCACAGCGAACCAGTAATAGTTCTTTTGATGGAATAATGGTCGAAAATAGGTTGTTGCTTTTCATAAGAATTGGGATTGGAGTCATTTGATGAATCGTGTAAGGTTTTCTCCAAACAATTGGAATTTTAATTATGAAGTTTATGCTATGTTTTGTAGTATAAGCAGTGATTGACATTGATTTTAACAGGTAATTAATATTATTCATTGTGAGTGGCATAGGCCACGAAGAGTCGCTCTCAAAATGTTTTTGTATTTCCGACAATTTCTCAAGAAGTTCTGTCGGAGGAATTATGTACGGATGAATAAGACCTTGTCTAGCGGCTTGGAGGGTATCGAATAGGCGGGTGGTAGTTTCCAATAGATGCGATAACTGGTTTGCAAAATACGCATCAGTTAGTACGTGGTAGTCGTGAAGGGTGCAGCTAAGTGCGTTTTTTCTCTAAAAAAAATAGTGGCGCTATTTTCAAAATGGAAATATTTTAAACATTATTTATTGCATTTGCACATCAAATCAGGTTTAATTTTAATTAAATATAAATAATTTCCGTGTTCAATTAAAAAAAATGAAGAAATTGTTAAATTCTATGCGAATTATTTGGTGTCCGGCTACTGGAGCCCTAATTTTATACTGATTTTAGTTTCCGGACAGTATTGAAACTTTAATGCAAATTTTAAATTCATGTTTTAATACTTTTAAACGATACCTATGTTTATTTTGCTTAATTTAAATAAAGAATATTGCATGTTTCTTTAATAATTTCAGTATGCGGACAGTGTTTTTTAACTAAGAAACCGGCTATCTGGGTACTGAAAAATTAGGTTTAGTATTCGCATTACGCATTAAAATATGCAAAACGTTAAAAATGTCATGTTTTTAGATTTAATTACTTAAGAATGGAGGAAAGCACTTTAACAAGGGCTTTAGAAGATATTCGGACAAATAATTCGAGTTTAAAAAAAAAAGTATCTGCCAAATATGATCTGTGTCGATCAACTCTTCATGACCAACTAAAAGGTAAAAGGCGAATTGGTGAAAAGGCAACAAAAAAGGAGCTAGATCCTTACTTAACACCTGTAGAAGAAAGTAAAATTGCTGAGTGGTGCACCGATATGTGCAAATGTGGGTTTACCTTAAAGACTGATGACCTCCTTAATGCGGTGCAAAACATAATTAAGGACTCGAAAAGGGTCTTTTAAAAAGATGATGAATAAATCTCATTTTTTTCGTATTAAACGAAATAAAATATTTCATTAATCAAAAAGAAAACGTTAAAAGTCGATATGAAATTTTGGTGTCCGGCTTCTGAAACTAAAACGTCCGGACACTAAATATTACTGTCCGGATACTAGCGCAAACTGAACTTTTTTTAAGAATTAATAAAACAATTATCCACAATAATAACCATGTTTGAGGAGTTTTACTATCTTTTTGAAAATGATCTACATTAGTTATATATCCAAACCTTTTCACTGAAGCTTTAATACTTAAAAAATAAGAAGAAGCCAAAGTTAAGATTTGTGTTAACTGTCCGGCTACTAGTGCCTTTACCCTATAGTAAAGCACAGTGTCAGGCAAGGAAAATAGAGTCGCAATTTTGTGATAAAGTCCTTTTAAGACACAATTTGCGCGGGTGCGCTGTTTTGATACCACAACTCACGTGACTTTGATGTTGATGGGAGTGGTAGGGGGACACAGAAGACGTAGGGCATGTGTTCTTCCAGTAAACACGGTTCTATACCCAACGGAAGATATTGATAAAGTGGAGTGCAGTGTGCGTTTTCGCCAAAAGCACGTACGTAGAGCTGAGACGCCTGGAAAGGAAAAGAAGATAAACCCGAGATAGGCAACAGAACGAAATGGCAAGCAGATAATGCCAACCTATATAACATGGATCGACAAAGAACACATACAGCACGCTGGCACACGCATGCACCCATGTACGGTTTCCTTACGCGCACATTTGTTCTTTTGCATACATTTTCAAACCTGAACGTGTAGAGAGAGGGGAGTACCGTGGGGAATAGGTGTTGGAGGCGAAGGTGGTTTTAGTTCAGGTTGAAATCCCACACTAAGGCTTTCGATGCTTTCCACCTTTCTAAAAAACAAATCCCTCTTCACATCACAAAATCTGTGAGCTATGCCACATGAACGTATTCGCGGGTCAAGCTTAACGGCAAGACAATTTAGGTCAACGCGGACGAAGTCGCGGGTACAGCTAGTGTATTATATATATGTGCAAAATGGTCATATAATAATTTGTTCTGCATTGTATGCATTGCAAATAAAATTTCAATTGAATGTTTTATATGATTTGCTCGTTCATAGCTCTGTTATATACTCGTCATACAAACATGGAAACCCAAATTATTATTGTTTCTCTGCAGGCCGGTTCCATTACTATCGACATCACTTCAGTGTCTGAAACGGGTGGCATTAATGGTACTTTTTCGCACCCTCAACAAGTTTTAAGTGATTAAAGTAGTTAAGCCCGTATACGGAGAGACAAAACGGAAGCAACATTTCTTTGGATTTGCATATTAAAAACTTTCAGAAAAGTTTTATAATCATAAATCTTCTCTGATAATTTCTTATCCGCACCGAGCAGGTATGTTTGTGGTCAGACAAAATTTTGCAAAGTGTAATTTGGTAATTCTGAAAGCATTGGTTTTAAATAGTTACTCCCTAGTCCCAATATCAAACAAAAATGTCAAATGTCATTATATAAATACTAACAAATTTAAGTGAATATTTATATTAATGTGAATAAATTTATGTAGGTACATACATCCATCAGGTACGAGTACAAGTACACACATTTGTTGATGTGAATTTAAAAATAAAACTTTATGTGTTTGAGAAAATCTTCTGCGGGAGCCCTCAAAAGAAGTGAAGAAGGTTTAAAAGTGAATTTGAAAAACTCTAGATAATTTATCGATAATTTCACTTTCGAGGATTTTAAAACTTAAAATACCCAATCCGTATGTCATTAGTCTAAGTATGAAAGACTCATTGATTGTATGCCGTCACGTACATATCTACTTAGTACAGTTTCAGTAATTTGTTTTGGCTATCAGCTGTTGCCAGTACACGTAGACCAGCGATAGGTCCATGGTGATACCACATGGATCTGGAGAGACTCCAGCCACTTAGTTTTTGAAAAAATAAATTTTCTTAGTTTTTCAGTAGTTAAGTCCTTAGGTTAGGTTACGTCAAAAGACATAGAATGAGTATTAAGTTAAGCTTGGAGTGCTCGTATACGGTCAGCAATTTAGGTTCACATAGCTAAGATAGTTAAGTTATAAGTAAATTAAGTTAGGTTACGTCAAAAGACATAGAATGAGTATTAAGTTAAGCTTGGAGTGCTCGTATACGGTAAGCAATTTAGGTTCACATAGCTAAGATAGTTAAGCTAGTTTTAAGCGTTTTTTGTCTAGCAAATAAGAAATAATCAATTTAAATAATAAAAATGCGTTTAAAATGAATTAAAATGGATCTGTAGAGATCTCTTTAACTACTCGTTGAACTTCTGATGAAGCGAACGAGGTTTCTGACATCTGTGTTTATCAGCCTTCTTTTGCGGGAGAGAGCTGGGCAGCTCTTTGTCCATGGAGCTTCTACAAAAATCTTTCGAATCAGTAAGCCTCTATTATATGAACTTGTGAAAAATGCTCTCGAAACCAAAACCATTGTTTGTTAAAAGGTATTATTGTGTAATGTGCTTCAAAAACTTAAAAAATTGCAAAGAGCCGCTAGGTTAGGTTAGGTTGTAGGGGTGGCTGCACTTACGTACAGCCTCACTCGGATCTCAACGGATCCATTGTGTTCCCCGGTGTGGTGTGGGGTACCTAAAATAAATGAATGAATTTGTATATTTCAATTTCAATTTCAGATGAGTATGCTAGTTTTCAATTGGCCTCCCTAAACCATCCCGAGTTCCGAAGGAAGTTAAGGTGCCGGTAACGTTGACGGATATAAATGTACAAGGTGGGGTAACGTCATTTTGTTAGAAATGAAAAAAATTGGGCCTTGTTTTCATTGGCCGCGTTCTTCGGGTGTGTATCGCTCCATTGCTTGTTGTCAACTATTGCTCTATCTGTCTACAACATAAATGTCAAAGCACAATGACATTTGACGCAAAAATTATGGCACATTCACATTATGACATTACTGTTGCCCCACCTTGTATAACACGTCGCATGTTTTTAGTTGAAATTGTGAGTGAAGACAGTGAGGCCATATTTACCCTTATGTCCTGATGCATGCCACCTAGAGCCTTTGTATTTGATTTGGGTAGGAAAAAACTGTTTCAATATTAAATTTGAACGTTTATGTGACAGACTCTTAACTGTCCATACAATGCAATGGAGTACAAAAAGTGGGAGTATGCACTGTTTTGGTTTATACAAATTAGATTTTATAACTGCGAAAAATGTAGAAGGTGTCTATAAGAATTGGAGTAATTTAACAAGAAAATGTATGTTACTCTTTGTTATACATTTGTGGTTTGGTGCCATTGGGTATGAACTAGTTCTTATACAACTCTCGAGAAAAAAAGTTACTGGTGCTGTCCTTATGTATGTATGCTTTCAAACTAGTCTAAATAATTCATAACAAGTATTTAAAGTAAGAAGAAAAACTAAGTTTATTTTTTCCTCGAATAATAGGCGACAAGAGGAAAATGCATTTGAACAAACTAAAGCTGATAAAGTGAGTGAACCTTGAATTTCTACTCTACTTTTTGTATTTGAATACTGGTATGTACTCCTGGATGATTCCTTTTCCTACAGCTTCAATGTTTTTCCATGCTAATGCAGGGGTTTTGTGATAATAATTTATCTAATGCCATTCAGCTTAATCAAATAAAACGGCTTCTGAGCCAATTGATGCTATTAACAAAATTCCACACAATAAAAAAAAAAAACAAGCAATAAATGAAGTTGTATTGTAGGTAGAATCTTTTTTGAATAGCCAATTGTGAAACAACCCTTTCGAAATTCAAATGACTTGGGATGTGACAATCGGAAAGAAAAATGACTGTGTGCATTTGAAATCATTATTTTCCGTGACGTAATCGTACTCCTCTTAGCTGTACGAACGAAAATGCAAATAAGATTTCCTGGAGACTAGCGGAAACCTAAGGGTATTCATTTTTCAACGCAATGATTTATGCCTTCGATGGGAAATACTTTGAAAAAATCTCTTTTTAGTTCCAATCTAGAATGAGGTGGTGATCAATATAATATAAGTAACGTATTTCATTGTGGATGAATAAACTGTGGTCTAGGTATAGGTACATCTCTACAGTGATTTTTATTGATTCATTTTGAAGTTTTTAATTTACTTATATGATATTTTTAAACTTTTGCTTATGAATTAAGAATAGAATGTTAAGTCAATGACCTTGATTAACCGAAATAACTTTCCCACACTATCAAGCTCGAATTTCGACTGAAAGGCATTAAAACTATTAGGAAGCTCTCTTAAAGGTCGTACTCAACCCGTAAAACTCCGTTCTAAAGTGCTAACATTGGGTCCATTATTGTTTATGAAACTTAATAATAACATCCCTTTTATGTTCAAATGTTGTAAGACACAGATTTATGCCGATTATCTGCGCTGCAACTGAACTTAAGCTTTCCAAAAGGGTTTTCTTTTTGTAGCTATTTTTTTTATAAAAAGGTAATTTCCAAATCCCAGGAGCACTCAGACTCATTTCGGTCCATTGTATTCCCCGGCAGAAACCACTATTTGGTGTAGTGGTTTGAGGGAAACTCAGATTTTGTTCGTTTCTCTCTTTATTTCGGTGACTATTGCTGTTCTCCGACCAGAGTCGCCACCACTTCCATAAGGATTAGTGGAGGGTGCAACTGAACGAATGAATGAAAACCTCAATGCGAGCTTCGCACCAAGATTTTTTTTTTAGTGAACAAGGCAAATTAGAGGAGATCCTGTCTATCATTTTCATTAAGCAGTAAATCGATGCTGGTCAAGTCGCTCCTTTTGCCCATAGTTTCCTATGCACACTCGGTGTTTTATGGCCTAGCGCAAGTTCGGTCTAAGGTTTGGTCAGTACTATACTTGAAGGGGCACAGTTCCTCCAGAAGACATTGCAGGAAATTCCTAGTCTATGTCTGTTTCAGTGGCGTACTGAAATTGGTGTGTCTAAATATAATTTGTCTCCCTTTGCGCTTTTTAGGTCTCGCGGTTTCAAGAAGCTTTGCATGTTGTTTTACTGTTCAGCAAGTTCGTTAAGGGATACACAAGATAAGTGTACAGCTCTAGATTTCATCATTACTTTAGTGGGTACAATGTGAGTATCGTTTTGAAAACCGTAATACGATAGTAAAATATTGGAAGTGACATTAGGTGTGTTTTTTTTTGTTATCTATATAGGCTTAAAAAATATTTTCCATGTTAATTACAACAACAACTAAGCCTGTATAGAGTTACGAAATCTGGATAACTATCCAGCGTTATTTCCTAAGCTGCGATAAAAACTGTGCTACCAAACTGTTTTTCCTCGATTGTTATCGAAAATATCAAAAGTGACATATGTACATAAAAGACTTTTGTAGAAAAAAAAAATGCTAAGGAAGGAACACAACAAATGAAAATAGAAGTCATTAAGAGAAAATTTGCCATAAAAAAATCATCTAAAATTAATAATTAGCCAAAAAACATACTTTTGAGTTTTTTTCACCCAAAATTTTTTTTACAATCCGCAATTTTTTTTTTTAAATCAGCAAGAAAAAAAACAGCTGATACGTGTCATTTCACATAGTGCTGCCAAACTGCTATGATGGCATTCGTAAAGTAATGAGGATTTTAAACTTTTTTCCATATACACATATTATGTACATGTATACTTACAGTTTGCATCTACGCATTCATTTGTGTGTACATAAATTTCTTTTGCACATTGTATTTGTATATAACAAACGATTTCTTGAAATATAAAACTTTAGATCCAAGTAATCTTGACATAGTTATACTAGTAGGAATGAACTCGAGAAGAAGGGTTTTGTTGAAATCATGTATGACCGTAATGAAAACAACTTCACAACTGTCAAACTCTTGTCACTTTTGATTTTGGTTGTTCTTTTAAATCTTTATTTTATTTTTCACGCATTTTTATTAAGTGTAATCCATTAAATCTTATATGCTAGACAAAAAACGCTTAAAACTAGCTTAATTAACTTAACTATGTTACTCTAACTTACTGGCCCTATACGGGCACTCTAAGCTAAACTTAATACTTATTCTATGTCTTTCGACGAACTTACTTACTTAAGGTGGCGCTACAGTCCGGGGTGAACCTGGGCCTCAACCAACAAGCGTCTTCAGCCAGCTCGATTTTAGCCAGCTGCCTCCAGTTTCGCACGGTAAGGTGGTTGAGGTTCCTTTCAACTTGCGTGCGCCACATGAGTCGCGGTCCTACTCTGCTGCGCTGTCCCTCGGGGACGGATTCGAAGATTTTTCGGACCGGAGCATTGGTGTCCATCCGCTCTACATGACCCAGCCACCCCAGTCGTTGGACCTTCACTCTTCTGGCTTAGTCGATAGTTCGTCGTTGTATCTCCTCCTCCACTCACCGTCTATGCAGACGGGACCGAAAATCACCCAAAGAATTTTCCTCTCGAAGCAGTCAAGAGCACCCTCATCCATTTGTGATAAAGTCCATGCCTCTGCGCCGTAGCGCAGGACTGGGATAATTAAGGTCACTTTTGTTGTTCGAGAGAGGGCTTTGCTAGAAAATTGCCTTCTTAGCCCAAAGAAACAGCGATTGGCAAGGGTTATATCGCCTGATCTCAGCGCTGGTGTCGTTGTCTGAATTGATAGCGGATCCTAGGTAGACAAAGTCCTTAACTACCTTAAAGTTATATCTGTCGAGGGAGACGTCGGTGTTGAGTGTCCTTTCTTGTTGACAGCATATACTTGGTCTTGCCCTCATTTACCGTTAAACCCATCTTTGCCGCTTCCGTCTCAATACTCGCGAAAGCGCCACTGACATCACGCTGCTTTCTTCCGATTATGTCAATATCATCGGTGTATGCGAGTAATTGGACGGACTTTTGAAAGATTGTGCCTCTTGTGTTGGCGCGCGAGTTTTGCACTATTCTTTCAAGAATGATATTAAAAAAGTCGCATGACAGCGCATCGCCTTGTCTAAATCCTTTTTTGACATCAAAGGTGTCGGTGAGTTCTTTCCCGACCTTTATGGAGCAGCGTGCATTCTCCATCGTCATTCTGCACAAACGGACGAGTTTGGCAGGGATGCCAAAACTAGACATAGCTCTGTATAGCTCGTCTCTATAGATGCTGTCATACGCGGCCTTAAAATCGATGAATAGATGGTGTGTATCGATTTGGAGCTCCTTTGTTTTTTCCAAGATCTGCCGTGAATATTTGGTCGATGGTGGACTTTCCTGGCCTAAAGCCACACTGATATGGACCAATGAGGTTGCTGACGAACGGCTTCAGACGTTCACCCAATACGGCAGATAAGATCTTGTAGGCGATGTTAATTAGACTAATACCTCTACAGTTGGCCAAGTTTAGAGGGTCTCCTTTCTTGAGGATCGGACAAATAATGCGGTTCCATTTATCGGGCATACTTTCGACGTAACCTTACTTAATTTACTCAAACAATCTAAGGACTTAACTACTTAAAAAACTAAGAAAATAATCTTTATTTTATTTCACAACAAAAGTGTACTCTTGTGTAATTTTACTTTGTTGAATAAATTGTTCCCAACAGATTTTATACATACGTTAAAAATAAAAGTGTTCCTCTCACTTACGGTTATAGATAAGTTTCAGAAAATCCATAAATGTATTTTCTGCTGCTAGCTATTTGTCATTAATGTCAATAATTGACTAAATCACCCCTAACTCATAGAGCCATTCGATTGGTTTTTATGTCCTACTTCAAGCTACTACCTCGAGCTATCACCCTTATACATATTTGCTACAATATATGTTTCATATGAACAATGATGTTTATATCTCTAAATCCCTATATGCTTATGCGTGTATATATTAATGTGTATGTACACACAATACATATATACTTTTTGCATATTATGGTTTAAACATAGACTTATGTATTTAACAATTTTTCAAGTGTATTTTCCTTTTTCAATTTTGTTGTGATTGATTTCCTCTTTTTTACCATTCTGTATGGGCTTCATATATACTCATATACCAAGTATATATAAGAAAGATAACTCCTATTTATGTCGCACCTTTAACTATACCTTTCCACAGCTGCAATAAATGTTTTGTGTTTACAGATACCTTCATTGGAAATGTTAAGTTGGTTTTCTCTCTGGATTTCCAATAACATTTTATTGCTGAAATTCACCTCAAGGTTCTATCCTTTTCAATTACAAATGGTACAATTCCCGAATAACGAACATTATCGACTGTGTATTGCTTTGTCGATTTCGGTTTCAATTGACTTCTATTTTCCCTTTGGCTGCTCCGAAAACTAATAAGAGCAGTCAAAGTGCTTGCGTTGGAGTCCGCCTTAGGCGTATTTCCACAATGGCAGTAGTATAAGGCGTTACCCCGACCCACCCATAAACCCACAAAATACTTGTTTCACATTTCTTAATAAAAACTCTAAGGATTTTTGTTTACTAACAAATACCGTTCCAAACTTCGACAAATAGTAGGTGTATTGAGGAGGGTATATATGTTTCTTATTTCAACTGTATGGGTAAGCATGTAAGATAAAAGTTGAATGTACTGTACATACATATAGGCGCTTGTTTAATACAGTTTTGAACTAGGATTATAAAATAAAAGCAAATGAAACGTATATTCACATGCACATAATTGCATTTTAGACAGTTTTGTACAAAGCAATCAAATTGGTTGTTAAGATGGTCAACCTAAGGTGCTGTCAAGGAAGTCGATTAACTTTTCTTAAGGTAAAGCAAATACAAATGAGCAGGTATGTACAGTTGCGGCGGACGTATAAAAAAATGGCAAGAATTGAAAACAATTTCATTGTAATAATTGTAAAGCGCAAAAGTGGACAGAACGATTATTAGATACAGCACTGAAATATTTAAGCATGGATGTGATAGTACAAAATGTACAGTTGTTCTTTGGGAATACTGGAAGACGTAATGATGCTAATGACTTTTAAACATATTGCATACAATAACACTTAACATACAACCATATCGGATAAAACATTATTTCAATAGAATTCCGCAGACGATATTAAATGGCTATGATGTGATTCAATAGAAAATCACTAATTTCAAATTTAGTAGGAAATCAATGAGAACTCTATTTGTACTATGTATAAGTAAATTGTATAAAAACAAAGACAGCTTGGAGTAACAAACCATGTAAAATCGCGCTTCAAATCGATATTCACTACCTATTTATCGACTTTAAGGTGGCGATGATTTCACCAACAGCTTCAATGTCAAAAAAGATTTTAGGCGAGGCGACGTTCTGCAATTTGATTTAAAAAAATAAGAGAGGAGTTGGACACAAATATATATGTACTTGAATATCCATTCCATTTACTTAAAAAATAGATGCATGTTTTTTTACATTGAAATATTATAACATATTTATCATTTGAAAAAAAAAAAAAAATAAAAATAGCAGATAAAACTGGAAAGGTGTAGCTATTTACAAATATAGAATACTAGCTGTACCCGCGACTTCGTCCGCGTAGATCTAAAAAGTTCACTACTAAGTTCACGTGTTTTTTTTTTTAGTATAAAAAAGGTGGAAAGCATTGAAAGCCTTAAAAACGCCACTTCTGTCACCAACCCCTATTCCCAGGTTACTACTCTCTCTCTCTCTCTTCAAATCTGGGTATGCGTATGCGTGCAAAAATTCGAATGTGTGCCGAAGAATACCGTACATTCGTGTATGTGTGTCCCAGCGCATTCACATTTGAGCGTAAATGCATTTTAGTTATATGTGTTCTTTGTAGATCTGCCAGGTTGGCGTTATCTGCTCGTCATTTCGTTCTGTTCCCTATCTTAGGTTTCTCTTCTTTTCCCTTTCCAGGCGTATCAGCTCTATGTACATGCTTTTGGCGAAAATGCACACTGCATTCAGTATCTCCCGTTGAGTGTGGAACCGTGGTCACTGGAAGAACACATACCCCACATCTTCGCAGCACGGGAAAATTGACGAGTCATCGTAATTGAACCGATAAATTTGAACGGAAATAACAATGTCCTGTTAAGACTTGTGTAACGTAGAAGTCGAATTCTCCATGCTTGTGCCTTGTCCAAGTTTCAGTAATAAGTATAAGACGATATATCCATCGGCCTTTGGTTGACATGTTCCAACTCTGCTGCCATTCTCTCATGCTCCTTGTTGTTTCGTCGTGCGCTGCTTCATATTCCCCTTCACTCCTCTGTAAAGAGGATGAAATCTACTGTCCAAGGTCTATTACAAAATTACGACTTTATTTCCATCGTTTGACACTTTGTACTTTACTATAGTACATCCCGATACACTACATTATGTTAAGATGAGCAAAATCATGCAAATTGCAGGCATTTAATACTTGCGAGCAGGCAATGTACAGTTGTCGGTGAGAAAAGTATGGAATGTTTACCCGTGTAACTTATTAATCGTAAATTAAAATGTAGATTTGAGCGAAACATGTCGTCTTTTAAATTGAAAGGGCAAATTTTGGGTATTATAGGGATGTGAGGAATAAGTGCGCCCTCTCCTGCGGGTGCTCCAGTAATAATTGTGGCCTTGATCACATTTCGTTTCAACTCAGATATGCACAGTTTTGTACTTCTGCATAGTCTTGGAACATAAAGGTTACGCATCAGCAGAACTGGCATACCAACATTTAGCTCCATTATTGTAATCTAGGCATTGATAAAAATCTTTACCAGTGATCTTAACTCATCAAACCAATGCATATCGCATAGCATATTTATCATTACTTTATCTTAGCCCACTAAGTATAGCAGACTTTTGCAGAGGAAGCTGCAGCGATTTGGACGAATATGGCCAGTTTTCTCTCTGATTGCCCAAGCCTCAGCAAAGGAGAAATATGACCCTCAGATAATATTCGTACTTCCTACTACTATACGAATATTTATCTAAGATCCTAAACTTGGGGTGATTCAAAAGGTCTTAAACAAAACCAAGCTAAAACTTATTCACCTGACTCATCACACTTTCACAGCAAGAAACACTACCCAGCAAAAAATATAAGTCTTATATAAGCCTGTTTATGATGCAATATAAGCCTTTTCGTATAATGAATGATGTTCAAAAGGAATATTGCGTCACATACAAGATACCTGATTTTATGCCTTATTTTTACATGGGCGTGTCATTGGCGCTAAGGAATGCGCTCTTTATTTTTTGTACATTATTTTATCACTTATAAGGCTTAAAATAAGCTAAAGTTACCTTATTTACACCTTATTATTAGGCTTAAAATAAGGTTTCAGCACCTTATGTACACCTTATTATAAGGCTTATGTGCTGCTTACTATAAGGCATAAAAAGCCTATAAATGCCTTATGTATTTCTGATTATAAGGCTTATTATATGCCTTTAGATACGTTATGTACCCCCAATTATAGGCCTTTTATCAATGAAACGGAATATAAACAGTTTATTTTATTTCAAAATTTATTTTATTTTTAAACTTATTAGACATAATATTAGAAACAGCACTTTTACATTCGTTAATATTATTAGTTTCACTATCCCTTGTGTCAATGATGCCATAGAAATGAACGTCAGCTGCCTCCAATTTTCTATTTTTTCCGTCGGGATACTCGACATCTTTAATAACCGCTTATAGTGCCGTTTCGAAAACCCTGCAGTTGCAGCTATTATATGTATAACTTAACTTTCACTTGAATTTACACTATTTTTTATTCGACCACTCAGATTAAAAAGTTGTCACTCAACTACGATCTAAGATCAATGAAATGGGAAAAGAAATATAATTTCAAAGAAAAACAATTTTGTTTGCGACATGCAAAAACTTGTTATTGCGAATATCTTTCAATTCTACTCTCTTAAATGACGAAGCGCTTATTTACATTTAAAAATAAGGCAAAAGATAAGGTACAATTTCAAAGAGAAACAACTCTGTTCTCAAAAACTCTCAATTCTCAATTCTCTTAATTCTCAACCCTTTCTTGTCCCTTCTTATAAGACATACATAGATACAGACTTATTGTACGACTTAAGTAAGGAAACCTTATTTATACCTTGAAATAAGCCTTATTTAAGACTTTTTATAGTTTGAAAATAAGCGTTCTCTTTTTTCCATCCCTTATTTTTTCACTTAGCCTTATAAATCTGATTCAAGTTTTTGCTGGGTATGGATCCATTAAAAAATCCAAAAAGGATTAGTAATTAGCTTTTTTTTCACACACCCTACGTCATTTTTGATCCCTGCAGTAGGATACTTTTTTTTCTTCCTGCTCCAAAAGCTGAATATCTGCCACACCAACAACTAAACCACCATAAAAACCCTTTTCCCTGTGAATTGCAAGCGAGTTCCGATCATTTAGAGGCATAGATATTCATACCCATCGCAAATGAAAGCAAACAATAAAAAAAAAGGGAAAAAAGGAAAAATGACCCTTGTCGCACACACGATCATGATTTACGATCCCTACGATGTGCCACTGGCTGAGTGCTGCGCAGGTCACTGGATGTTTCATAAGGAAATATGAATTTTTCAAAATAAAAATTGCGAAATAAAAATTAGCCTATGCGCTAATCCTGGACATAGACTATCTACTCACGAAGTTTCATCCAAATCCGTTCAGCCGTTTAGGCGTTATGAAGTCCCAAACCTCCAAACATACAAACATCCAAACATCCAAACTTTCACATTTATAATATTAGTAGGATAGGATAATAGAGGCTATGCATGGGAACTCATTCAATAAATTTGTAATTTAAGGAATATTTGGTGCTTTCAACGGCCGTCCAAGCGCATTGGTCTTTCTCGAGGTTATAAACCCGTGGGTTGCTCCATACATAATTCAAAGTAAGATTTGGTAGTAAGCTTTTTGGGTATTTGCATATATGTATCTGTACCCTTTAAAACAATTCTGCTATTTAACGTTAACTTCACAATGCTAACGTCAAAACGCAATTGAAATCCACAAATACCGATGAGCATAATATTTTTTTATTGAAAGTGTCGATGTAAATAAAGAGCAATGTAAACATTCTGATGAGAGTACAGTTTGATATTTTTTATTTTCTAAATCTTCAGCAAACTGGAGTTATCTTCAGCTTAATTTGAATACGTCGAACAATTTATTGAAGCAGATACACTGATTCATGTGTTAAACAGATTGAAAAAGTACCTTTCTCTACTTGAAATGGTGGTTCAGTAAGTTCATTATTAAAGAATGAATACAACAAGCAAGAACAGTATTCAGGTTCCTTGAATTGCAAACAAATTCAACGAAATGGTTTCCTGATTATATTCTCGCTGGTTGCATGAACAACTTTTCTTGGTTACGTGAACAGAAATGCTTGGGAGTTTGCACTAACCCAATTGCTAACCGGAGTGGAAAATTTAATGGAAGCGAATTCATGACCCGAAAATAATGTGGAAGGCGGTATTCAAGAATGAAGTGTAATTCTTTAGGAAAGATTCTGATGGAGTGAATGTTTTCTTTTTGCTTAAAAAGAGATAAACCCAAGGGGTAACAGTATGCGTTCGTGTGTGTGCATATCTTAAAATTTAACTTAAATTGAGAATCTAAGAAAGTCTGTTAGTCAAACAGTGTTGCTGATAAAGTTTCAGTTAGATAATTGAGCGTAGAATATCCAGAAACGAAATAACAGTTTGTGAATTTTGGCAGAGTTTTGATTTGAAGAATAAGCAAATGTGTATCACTGGCGAAACAAACAAGAATAGATGTAAAAAAAGAAAAAATAAGAAGAGAGCGATAGCGGTAGAGCAGCGGTCCAGTACAGCAGCAGTAGAGCGGGAAGAGAGTAGCAGCGGAGTCACGCGTGCGGGCAGTCGCAGTCGCATTCGTTTAGTTGAGTTTATTTTTGCCAAAGTGTCAATTGCTATTGAAATAAATAAAGTACGTTATATATTAAGGAAGATAAAGCGTTTTTATATGTCCCACCCGGCCTGTTACAACTTCAGAAGTGGGAAAGACTCATTTGTTTTTTTGCCTGTTACAAAACCCATTTATACTCTGTTGCATGATCAAATGCACGCTCTGTGGCCTATTTCACCAACTTACAAATTTGTATTTACAAGCATTTTTAACAAAATTTGCAATATTTTGTTCTAAAAAGTCACAAATTTTGTTAAAAAATGCTTGTAAATACATTCGATTTTGAGAAAAATCGGTCAAGCGCATGCTTAGATATTTGAAGATATGCTTTAAAAAAAGATGTGCTGGACAACGCAGCACTTTGTGGTGTTATTGAAAACAATGCTCGTTGTTGTGATATAAAGCAATACGAGGTGGGAAGTACAGGACGGGCTCACCAGTCAAATTTTTTTTCCAGCTTTCATTACAACATATATAGCGTGATATGTGCTAAGTTCGATGGTACATATAGCCATTTGTGCTTTGAAACTGCAAATAAATAAATTTGTTTTTATTACTTTCGTTAATTTATCTAACGCTTTAGTATTGTAATACATTTTATTATGCGAGTACATATTGCCTATAAAAATTGTGAATGAAATATATAATTCTTTGTCTATGACTATGTTTACATATAAATGAGCTATTTAAAACTTAAATACAATAAATTACCTACAAACACTTTCTTCACTATAAATAGTTTATCATACTATAATAAATTAAATTATTAATTGAATAGCAATATACAATATGATAATTATACAATATTATATGTACACACCTCACTCTTGCCTTAAATACAGCTTCTGACCCTAAAGAAGCTAAATAGAGCAGAAAATATTAATGAACGCAACGTTAGAGAGCAAAGTGGGTTATTAACATCAAAGGGTAACTTCATTCAACCGTGTCGCATTCATTCGTCACATTGAAGCATAATCGAGATTCATGCATTTGTCAATTAAAACAACATTTCAAAGCGCATGTAGTTAATTGTGCGGTTACAAATTAGTATGTCTGTAATGAATATGCATGAATTATGCGATATTTATTTTGTACAGCTTTGTTTAAAAGATTTGAATACTTAGTCTTTTGCCACTAAATAAAAGTGTTCAATTGCAAAAAGTTAACTTTTAATTATACCCACAAATACCGACTAAACAGTGTAGATATAATGGACTTTAAAAAAAAAGTTAAACGAGAAATTAGAGTAAGAGGTATCACAATTGACCTTTATTCTGGTCTACGCTTGCTGTTTAACCGTAACGGGTATGGTACAACACGTGGTTTTTTTTTCATGCATATTGTTATTTCGCTGCGATCATTTCACAAGTCACGTCGAATCGACGTACTCGATTTTGATTGATTTTCATAAAATGAGAATAACTTATTTTTATTAATTGAATATCTTTCGTAATAGAAGTATGAATAAACTTAAAAATGTTTTATTACTTCATAACACAATGACAGGCATGTTGACAAATTATCACTTATTACAAATACAAACCACAAACAAACCATCGACGTATGGTTATCTTAATTGTAATTTTTAATAAGGTTATCTTTCTAGGGTTAAACAACTCGCATTCAGATAAACAATATTCAATACAGTAAAAGCCCTTTAATTCGGAATTCTGTAATTAGAAAAACTCGGAAAATTTTTTTTCCGAATAAAAGAGGTTTTTCCGAATAAATGAGAGTCGGTTTTCAATTTTTTTTAATAAAAATTAAATTAAATTAGCAAAAATTAAATAACGCAATAATTGAACACGTATAGGTAATAAATAGAACTCAAATATGTAGAAGTCGGAACAAATCATCAAAATGTCTATTGGGAGAGTCGCGGCAATTCACATTTAGAAGTCGGAAAAAGCCATAAAAAAAATTGTATTGGGGGAATCCCGGTAATCCACATTTAGATGTTGTTTGGGAAAACACCAGTACAGTTTAAGTTGGCGATAAATGTTAATCGTAGTCCTTAAGCACAAAGTTGATACATATTTCTGCATAAATAAAAATTAATTATAATTCAGGTGAAAATGTCAGTCAAACAATGTTTTTAATTACAAAAATTAATTATAATAAATTTTATGTATTATTTGCAATCTTTTGTGTTAATAAAATAATTTTTCGTTTAAAGTTCTTCCATTTTTTCATCAACAGGAACGCGTTTTAGTGCATAAAAAACAAGCTCTCGTTAATTCGGAAAATTCGTTTATTCGGACTGGCCTTCCCCCCAACCATTCCGAATTAACGAGCCTTCACGGTATAGGGAACATAACATAACATAAAATCAAACTCAAAAACAAGGGAAAATGTAAGTCGCAAAATAAACTTTTCAAAGTATTGTATTCATTATTACATACTTCAAGAAAAAATAGTCCAGCATATGTTAAAACAAAAAAATAGGTGTCGTTAACCTTCCTATACCCACGTAAAAAAAATAACACGTATATCCGTGCACGGTCTCTGGGACCGAAACTCAAGAGTCCGTAGTTTCTCTTCTAAGTACTTCGAATATTTTTATGAAATTTGCTTTAATCAGTAGAGTGATATATTGTTAACGAAATAAAACAAGTTTATATTAGTTATTGTAAGCTACCATAAAGTACACTGCGCTAAATTGCACCGTTACTAAAATATTTGCAAAAAAGTAAAATATGACGGTCTCACAGACCAATGCGCGGGTATACGATTTGTGGCTCAGTCATCACGTCCGTCACCTTTATTCTCTCATGCTTAATTAGTTGTAGTAGGGCTGTTTTCGAAGGAAGATTGAGACACGAATTGTGTCTTGAATTATTTTGCCACTTTTTTCCACACATCTTTTAGAGCTCTTTTTTATTTTTGATAAAACTTCTGCTATGGGCTTCTTTAACCCTTTCAGACCTAACGGGACACATATGTCCCACGAGCTGCATTCAAGTGTGGGATATATATGTCCCAACAGTAACAGATCGTGGGACAAATAGGTCCGTATCATATGAATCAACACTTAATTTTGGCTTATTTAGTTACTGGTGGGTGTCCCAGTAGTGATTACTGTTGGGATACACGCTGTCCCAGGACATTTTCTCTGCAAAAGGATATTCCATCACCAAACTTGCAATTTTCCAAATTATTGATTTCATAACGATAACAAATCAATAACTAAAAAATTAAATCCGGTGACTGCATGCATAATCAATGAAAGTGAAAATGCGACAAGAAATTCGAGTTAATCTAAGAGCGAGATGAATGCAAAACGAAATGACAATTTGCCACATTACTTCTGCAAAATTGAGGAAATATATTTAGACAGTCGCGAAAGATTAGTTTGATAAAAAAGCACCAAATAGACGGTCACCAGTGGAACAAGCAACATTTTTCCACGACAAGTTAAACATTTAAAATTTAAAATTAATTATTCTACAATTTTCTTTTGAATAAACTTCACGTAAAAAAACACAAACATGCAAACTAATCCACATCAAATACACAGCTCTCTAATTCATACAGAAGGGAATTTGATGTCGAATTTCGAAAGACAAACTGTATAGATTATATTCTTGTAGGTTTGTCATGCCTCTGAAAAGGATTGAGGATCGAACCTGTGTCCTCTCGCTTAGCAATCCAACGCACTTACCACTAAGCCACGGCGACTACAGTGATATCAAAATAAGCGAACGAAGTGATGCATCCCCAATTTGAATAACTGAATGCCCCTTTTTTGTGTTTGATAAGGCGAAACCCCAAAAATTTTAACATTCATTTTATAAACTTCCATTACATTCCTTTATTTAGTACAAATAATAATAGAATAGAGGTTTTATATTTAAACACAAACAAAATGCACCTTAAAAGAGAAAGATCCCGTTCACTGAACATAAAGATATTATATGATACCAACTCAGAAAATCGTTTGAGTTAATATTTATAAAGATAGATATTGAAAAAAATGGCGGATTTATTATCGCACTAAAATTTCAATTTCCCCAATTTAAAATTTAGTTTTTTTTATAATGAAATAAAATTCGATTCATAAAACTTGCACATTGATTTGTATTTCATATGGGATTAAATTGATTTTGTGCAAACCGTGTAGTAACGATATCTAAAACAAATCTATGCAATTACTATTTGTTGCAAATTATTGGATTTATACGATGTATTCAGGCAACTGGGGATGAGGATGAATAAAACTAATTGAAATATGATTTCAAAATGTACGTATCCGCAGATTTTAAATCAATTTGGAGTTGAACCTTGATTAATTTTTATAACTACGAATATGTGCATGTATATTTTTGGTATTAAAATATATGCATGGCTGGAACAATAGTATAATTGTGTAAATTTTGTGAACCTTAATGCTCTTTTAATTGATTTTGAAATTTCATGCAAATAACAGTATTGTTTTCAGCTTGTTTCCCGAATAGTAAGCAATGAGAATTTTAGAATCCTTTTTAATAGCGAGAGTTACGAGCATGTGCACAATGTATAGGTATGTACATAGTAAAAAGAAAAGATGGGTTGAAAAGCTTCTAACAACAAATTATACTATCGGAGGTTTGCTGTTGCATGCAAGGTTAGGTTAAGTTAGGTGGAGTGGCTGTCGTCGCCGAACAGGGACACACTTAGGCCAAAACAAGGCCCATTGTGATACCAAGTAGAGAAACCGAATAACCAGCATCAGAGACCTCACATGTGAAATTTCCTTAGAGGAAGAGGGAGCAAAAGCTCTGGGTAACCGTAACGGTCTTAACCCAAGCTGTAATCTTAATATTAGAAGTTGAAGAGTAATAAATCAAACATGAAATATTTAAGTAACCCGTGTAATTGCAGTAGTTTTCTATTGCTGATCAATCACTTGAGCCGTTGCATTATAAAATAATTCATAGACATGCATTTAAATACAAAAGTTATGGCATATTCTTTTCCAATAGGTACAAATTGCAGTTTAGCTTTGCCAACAAGCATGTTCATGTGTAGGTAGACACAAAATCAGTCGAATCCAGACTAGTCTGCATTCTCGAACTGTATTTGACTTACACTTAGCTAGAATAGTACTTGGTTATCGCTACGGGAGCAATAACTTCGTCTTCTCCACCTATTTTTTTGCAATATACTTCGAAATCATAAGTATTGTTTCTCCGTTTGAAGGGCGGACGCTTGACGCTTTCCACAAAATTTCAGCATGTATACTTTACTTTCGTTAGAGTCTATCGATAACTTATCTTCTGCAGTCTTAATTAAGGAGCAATTGTTCTTACGAAAGGTCCTTATAACTGCAGGGCATATTATACAGCAAAAAGAAAATGAATCTCCTCATCCTATTCTTAATCCTTAATAAAGGGTCTTCCAATGTGGACTTCCGAATTTTGACAGTTGCTAGCGGCCATATTGTTGAAGCTACGTCTGTCAAATTGGCTGCCATTTTTTTCTGTCATTTTTTCAAATCACCATGGACGGATATAGCGTTCAACAACACTTGCAAACAATAAAATTGTTTTATCAAAATGGGTGTTCTGTTCGGGCAACGTTTCATCGAAAAATCATCTTCAGCGATGAGGCCCATTTCTGGATGAATGGGTACGTCAACACACAAAATTATCGAATTTGGGACGATCCCAATCCACATGAGATCTAAGAGCGTCCAAGTCACTGTGTGGTGTGGATTTTGGGCTGGCGGCGTCGTCGGTCCATATTTCTTTGAGAACGACGTTGGCCAGGCCTGTAGGTCGATGATTACCAACTTTTTTTGGGCTGAATTGGATGATATGGACACCAACGACATGTGGTTTTAACAGGACGGCGCTACGTGCCACACAGCTCACGCCACATAAGAAATTCTGCACTGGCGGTTCGAGGGCATGGTCATCTCACGTGGAGGTGGCTACCGAGATCGTGCGAATTGACCCCGTTAGACTTTTTCTTGTGGGGTTTTCTGAAGTCGCATGTCTATGCGAATAAGCACAAACCACAGCGGCCCTCAAAGCCAACATAACCCATGCCATTGGTCAAATTCTGCCTGATTTATGCGCCAGAGTAATGAAAAATTTGACATTTCTGATGCGCGCCACCCAGAGAACCCGCGGCGGACATTTGAACGATGTTATATTCCATACATAATGGCATCGATAGGCCTTTCAAACGAAATGTCGATGATATCTCACACACGCTTAATGAAAGACCCTTTATAATGTATCTGTGCTAATGCGGATTTATAAAGTGCATATATTTAATTTCAAATGCCCCAATATATAAATAATTCCAGTGCAACTGAAGAATCCCTGATGGTAATACTATCTGCTTTTTTCAACGCCCGCTTTACGCCGAAGACAGTGATGAGAGCAAGTTCCTTCTGATGAAGAACTTATTCTAGCCATTACCAATTTGTCTGAGGAAGTGGCAAAATCCCATCTAAGCCAGGAGATCTGCACTGTACCGTTAGATATTTACTTTGTTCACTTACTGATAAATATATATTCACCTATGTATATATGTCGTCTTTAGACTGTTTTGCGACTTCATGCCACAATTCTAGTCATTTATGTTTCTTCTGAAAGAATTCAACCAGTGTTAGTTAATTTTTATTTTATTATATACTAGATTTACCGTAAGACTTCACATGTTATAGAGAAGCTTCACATGAATATAATAAAGAAACTAAACTTAAATTTTTTTCAATGCGATTTCTTTGATTTCATAAATAATTTAATCTATCTTCGCTTGTCATTTACTTCGTTGTATAACTAAAAAGCAACTACATGAAAAATCAATTAATAAGAATGTTCACAATATCAGTTCTATGCAAAGTAGAAATGCAAAAACATTTAGACATTGTAAAGCCCTTTTTTTTGTTTTTCTTTTATTCTTTCACAAGAACAAAATGGGAAACTTACAGCAACCATTATCAAATCTTCCTTTTATCTTGCAGCATAAATGAAGAGGTAATCCCCGCAGGCAAAGAAATTGTCTTGTCTAGCCGTTGGATGGATGTCTCCGGGAGATTTGCTTTCAGGGATAACATTAATCTATGGCAATCTAAACAATAAAGTCTTGGAAAGAGACATAGCCTTAAGTATTGTGAGGCTACTCAAGATACGTCGTGTTGCCATTATTTTCTCCAAGCTTTCCTCCGGTGGCGTGATATGAAAAATCCAACGATGGTTAGTAGTCTTTAAGTTTTATTACAAACAACTCGTAGATGTAAAGTAATATTGCGTACTTTAAGGACATTATACGAGTTTTCTGGTTTTTCTTTACGCCCAAGGAAATTGGAACGTGGTTTTTCTATGTTGCTGTGTTATGAGTTTTGAATTCCTGCCAAGTAGTGTGAGGGAAATTTGCATGGAAATGGAAACCATATAGCCATGCAAAAGTGTTTTAGTGAAATTTACTTCGATTAAGTTAGGTTAGTAACAATGTAAAATAGGACTGTCTTGGTTTTTGTTTTGTCTTAAGTTTTTCTTGTGTTGTAGTTTTAACTGTCGTTTCTAAAAGCTTGTATGAAAATTAACTTAAAAACGTCATGGGCAGCTATTATATTTAAATAATTTCGAATAGATTGATTTTATTGAAGCATGCGTTTTTGTGGTGTTTCAAATGTGATTGCAAAGCTACAATTTCAGCAATGCTTTAAAATTACTATAGCTATTGTCGTTCTCTATTTTCTTTTGAAAGAAATCAATTTCCCTTTGCATTAGCGAAATTAGATATTAACAGAAACGTTTTATACGCTAGTGACATACATAAATATGTACATCCTCCCCTATCTATACCAAAACACTTAACACCCTTGCGATGCCTTGGTAAATTTCGCGTACAAGCTGTAATGTAATAATTCAATCGTAAAACCACATCCCCCACTTTAAAAGGACGGTGTTTTAGCTGCAGAGTTGTGCAATGGGGTGGAACGTTGTCCTAACGTAGTTCATGGGTAGCTGGTTTGTTTGCCTACCGCGGCTCAGGTGAAAATCTTATGCGTGACGCTAATGACTTTGGTATGAAAACTAATTTTGATTGAGTGAATCCCATCGCCCTATTACCACATGTTCACACACTCTTGTGCTGGCGGTAATTACCGTGGCGGTAATTTTTGGGCATAGGCACCACATGGCGACGTGTCTCTCTCCCTTTTAATTTGGTTTTAATTCAATTAATGCATAATTTGGTGTAATGACGCAGATGCTGAGCAGGCAATATCTTAAATTTAAAATATTCAGATTTTTTTTACCCTCATCGTATTAGCACAAATAACCAAAGCAAAAAAAAAAACAGGGACCTAGGAACCCACATAAAACACGTGGGCGATTTGCATACATAGATACAAGTGTAGGTACTCTATAAGTGTATTCAAAACACAATATTTTTATAAGTCGTTTCCCTCACTTCGTGTCTATTCTCTATATAAATAATAGACAAACAAATTAATAACAAACGCTAATTCAATAAACAGTGCATTAAGGTGCAAAATTACATATATTCATACGAGTATGTACATAGAACCAATTTTTTTACAATGGAAAATAATTTGTCCTTTTCCCTTCTAAAGCAAGGAAATTTAAAATTCCATTTTCTGATGTGTTTACAAACACTTTAAGGAAAAACAATTTGATTTTTTGTACATGCTCTTTAAATGCCAGGTACAGGGTTCATGAAAATATTCGAATTTAATTACACTTATGCCCAGATTCACAGTGCGAGTTTAAACTTGAGGTTTACTAAACTAACTATTGAGTTTAAACTTTGAGTTTAAATCGTTCGGTTTCACACTGTATTTTTAAACTCAGTTTGTCTAAACGAAGTTTATCACACTATTGTGAATTACACTGATGTATTTAAATCACAGTATTTGAATTAAATGTCAAACTGAAAATAATTTTGAATTTTTCCTATAATGGTGTTTGACAATGGTGAATAGACAAAAAAGGGAGACAATGGAGGAAGCAAAAAATAATAATATTAATCAAAACAAAAGGAGTACTAATTTTTCCAATAGCGAAAAGGAAAATTTAATGAATTTAGTGGTCAAATTCAAAGACACAATTGAAAATAAAAATATTTCTTCGAAATCCACCTAAAACTGATAGGATTCATTGGACGGAGACAAATGCAGCATGGGATGCTATCGAAAAGCAAAGTCAATAAAAACTTGATTTCGGCTGATAATGAATTGTTCCTTGAAGTAAAACATTTTATTTTCATATAAATCAAATTACATGTACATATGTTTTATTTTCTGAGTTACCAGTTAGTTGGATTTTTAATTTTTGGACGTATTTCCTCCAAAACAGTATACGCTGATCGTTTGGACATGCGAAATCTGTTAAAGAAGATCCCAAAAATAAAAGTGATTTGTCCTGCAGCGAAATTCTCTTTGTCGGCTTACGTTAACCAGGATATTATAATATTCTTCATCACTTCTATCATCCGAATCACTATTTGCACTTGAAGACATTATTTTACACACTATTTATTAATATTTTAGAAGAAAAACACAATTTGACATTTCACAACAATAGCAGTCATAACCACATTTTTAACTTAAACGAACGTTAAATGGTAGAATCGAGTCGTTTAACTTAAACCGAACACAAAACTCAGTTTAAAGTTTAAACGAACACTGTGAAAACAAACATTTGGTTGAACTTTAGTTTAAACCGTTAACTGAGTTTAAACTCGCACTGTAAAACTGCGCATTACTGCTTTAAGTATGACCGTATTTAAAGCTTCATATAATGTACTATTTCTACCAGAATTTGGCCGGATGTGAGGATATAAGACTTTTCCGGGTGAAACTTTGTGTTGCAGCTTTTGGACAAGTGTTCTTTCATGGCAACCTATGTATGTATCGTTATCATTTTCCTCCTAATTAAGAACTATATAATTTTTGAGATATGTGTATGTACATACATACGAATATTTTTTACGAGTTTCGAAAAAACATATACCAAAAAGAGGAAACAAGTTTTTTACACAGGACTGCGGTCCAGTTAAGATCTTGGCCACACCTTCATTCTGAACAATTTCATAATCTCCCCCCTGAAAACATCGAATTCACCATAACCAAACTAAATTTGAACAAAGACTTCGTAGTTACCATTCTCTCCAAGTCATTCTGAGAAGAAGATGTATTTCTAGAATATAAGTCGATCAACTTTTACATCGACGACGGATCATACTTCAATGGTGGGGTAGATGGAGGTGTTTTCTATGATAAGCCTAATCCTAGCTCTTTTTCCGATCTTCCAAATTATTGTTGAGTGTTTCAGACGGGAACATTGGCGGTTAAAGAAGTCTTATCATCACTAAAGAACAACGTGATATCCGAAATATATTTCAGACAATCAAGCAGCAATCAAATCTTTGGAATCAATTTCTCCAAATTCAATAATAGTTTTAAATTGCCGCTTGTCTCTCACACAGATGGTGGATCAGTTCAATATTCACTTTTGTTGGAAGCCGGGGTATAGAGATATTCCGAAGGGCTGGCTATAAGGCTGACCAACTTGCCGGATATGGAACAACTATTCCCATTCTACTAGAAAAAGGTACCTAGGTATACCAATCGTAACATATAAACTTAAATTTAAGCTGGATACTATCGAAGGTACAAATTTTAGGTGGACAAATGGTACATCTTGTATTCCGACAAAACAGGTTTGGCAAAACTGGATCTGAAACTCTGTAAGAATTTAATTTCTCTCAACAGATTTCATACCAGCATCATAATAAGTGACGTCACTGGCTACTGGCTAACAGAGACTCAAATTATTCTTTTAGAAGCTGTATGAACGAAGAAAAGGAGGAAAAGCTCTTCTTCACCTTCCTTGTAGCTGCCCACCTCTCTGCTGCAAACGGAAACTTTACTTAAGACCCTTTTTCTAGAACAACACAGACAATCTGATAAGCACAGATGTCAGAAACCTCCTACGCTTTATCCAAAGCTTCAATTGGTTTAATGAGTAGGTAAGGAGAATTTCTCCCATTTCCATGTGGTATCCCAGATCACAATGGATCTATTATTGGTCTAAGTGTACTGGCATATTCTGGCAGCCACTTCAATCTAACCTAAGCTTTGTATAAACTTCAGACGGAAGCAAATTATTTTTTTTACTCAAATCATATTTTATAACTTCTGTTTATTAACTGTTTCTGTGATTAATAAGTACATACATATACTTATCATAATCGTTTAGAAATATGCAACAAATTCTGAATACTGAATAGCAGAAGTTGCATATGCTATATTTTGAATTCAATACTAACAACATACACTGTATTATTTTTCTTAGCTAGAAATCTAATTTTCTTTTATGTCATTAAACTTAATCTGATACAAACTGACGTAAAAAAATGTTCACATGCGTCGTATGTACTTACTTCCATTTTTACATGTATTTCTTTCAAAATGGAATTTTAGATTATATACATTACGTAATGCTTAACCACGCCATTTTAATAATTATCATGTATTCATACATTCATACATACATATGTACCTTAATTAAGTTGTAAGCATCTTAATAAAGTTTAATCACTTCTTGCGAATAGTTATTATTTTTTATCTTAACGTTTAAAACTGAAATCTACACGATAGATAGATGTAAGCGAGTACGTGCGACCTATTCGTGAACATTAGTAAACATATGGGGAAGATTTTTAGCACGAAGAAGTTGTTTCGACAAATAAGAAGGTGACGAAACATAAGAAAATACAAATTGAGTTTCTAATAGCAGACGGAAAACCTATGTCATGTAGTAATGGATGCTTAACACGCGATTTAAATTTTTAATTGCATGCACATTGAAGTATCTTATCGTTTTTATAGTCATTGAACTTTTCGAAGTCGAAGCAATTCTGCTGTTGAAGCATACATAGCAAAAAGTGAGATATTAACGTCTGGGTATTGAACTCAAGGTTTATCAACATTCGCAAGTGACGTAAAAAATTAAAATCTATCGTCGGCACTCTGTGACATTTAAGAGTAATTGTAGCTAGGCTAAGCACATTTAGGTTAGCAATTCTTCGCATAATTTAAAATCGTATTTGCCAAAAGTATATTTTTAGCGGGTCGTTAATTACACAAAACCATTTACACAAAAAAAAGTTATTCGAAGTTATAAAAACATTCGTTCCTCCGTAAATCTAGTGAAGAACTTCAACGTCCATAGTTTTAAACACTATAGCTGTTCTTTATAAGTTTGAAGGTATTTCTTTCCTAATCACAAATCACTGAAATGTCTTTTAACTTAAGTGATTTATGATGTACCTACTATGTAGCTACTTTAAAGTTTGTGCAAACAAGGAAGTAAAACTTAAATCATTATTCGCATCAACAAACGATTAGAATGATGCATAATGTTTGTATGTATGCATTACCATTCTATGTATATGAATGGTATAAACTCCTTAATTTCGACGATTCAGGTTGCTTACTATTCACTTGTGTTGGCGTGCTTTTTTCCGCTGCCTTTTGTATCAATTATATCTATGTTGTTTGGGAGAAATATGTAACTCCAAAAGTTGTTTAGTGCAGAATATAAAACAATTGACTTTGGACCAAATGACTACATCCATTCCATTGTCAAATGAATGAAAATATAGCCCAAACAGTAGTGTTAGCAGATAAATTACTTTTTTGGAGTTATCATATTTCTCCCAAACACCACATAGATTAAAAACGTTGTTCAGTAATTACATAACAGTTTTGTATTTGAATAAAACACAGAATAATTGAAATATTGGGCTGATATTTTTTCCGTATGTAGTATATATGTTAGATTTAAGTATGGAATTCGATATCGTCCATATGAATACCGCGGAGCACGTTTGCAGCGATCTATTCTTTGGAGCCAATTTTCCACTACTCTTCCACACATATCGGTCGGAACGTTGGCAATTTCGCGTTCGCTATTGTAAATGCGCTCCTCTAACGTTGTTGGCTTGTTGTCATAAACCAACGACTTAACGTAACGTCATAAGAATAAATCCAACGGTGTTAAATCGCAAGAGCAAGTACCTATTAGACCGGACCATTTCTGGAGATTACACGATTAACGAATTTCCCTTTCAATAGATTAATTGTTTGACCAACTGTTTGGCATGCGGCATCATCTTGTTGGAACCACACATCGCTGATGGCCAAAAAAAATGTTCCAAGATGGCATGATAGCGAACTCCATTGACGAAAAGTGGCATGTCATGAATTCGCGTCAAGCCACTTTTGGAACGACGCCATTTAAGTAGCCTGGCATTTGCGATGCCATTGCAATGGCAGTGCAAGTGGCGTCACAAAAGTGGCAATCAGACGGGGCACCATTGATATTACAGCTTTGTGACGCAATTTTGACGTCGCACTGCCATTGTAATGGCAGAGAACAATGGCAGTGTAATGGTAGCTTTAGTTTTATATTGTAAGGGTGAAAGCCAAAATTATTACGCAAAATTCGCTACAATGTGGACTGAGAGATTCCTAATTCCTGTGAACGGAGTGGAATCGACTGATTTGGCTCATTTCCAACTGAAGCACTTACGGCTGCGATATTTTCTGTACTTTGCCCGGTGCGTTGCACAGGCACAGGAACATTCAACAGCGAATAGGTTGACTCGAATTTAACCACTACTGCACACACAGTCTGTATGGTGGGACGATTATAACGACCGAAAACTGGAGTTAATGCTCTTTATGTTGCGAAAACTGACTCAAAATTTCGGTAGTAACTTTTAATAATTTTCAAACGTTGCTCGTTCGTGAATTTCACCATGATAAAGAAGTAAACCTTGACCGACGTTTTGAGATTGACAGATCATAAAAACAATTTAAGAGTGCGTTAATATTAAAATACAAAATTGTTATTGTTCTGTTGAAAATCCCCCTATAATATAAACAAGAATCCTGTTAAGAACCACACTCTTAAGTGCAAAGAAGCATTAGAATTGAAAAAAATGAGAGATAATAAACTTAATTTAGAAAATATTGTGTTCTAGTATTCTGGTAAAACGATGACGTTTTTTCATTGGCTGTCAATTTCTGATTGTTGCTTGTCGTTCTGTATTTGTTATAAACATGCACGCAGAAGTCGTAGAGCAACTAAGCAGATTTTCATAGGTGCACATCCCGGCTATGTACCTCACGACATTGGACAATTGTGTTTATGCATTTAGCCGGTTTATACTGTATGCCAATTTGCTCTTTTGATTGCAAATGAGTTATTGTTTTTTTTGTACTTTCGTTTCGTTCAGTGATAAGAGCTAAGGAGTATGATCTGACGATAAGTGTTTTTGGCTTTCGACTTTTAGGTGATTTCTTTTTATACCTTTTGTTATGAAAAGGTCAATAAGGTGTGATATTTTATTTAAATCAGATGGCCAATATGTTGGCGATCCAGATGAAAATATTTCGCAGTTGTGGTCCTGCTTGGAAGAGTCTCTTAACTTTTTTTAAGATCGCAGTTTGACCACAAAAATACATGAAAAACAGAATGAAGTATGTAGTATTATTATTATCTTAGATTTTTTTTTTAATTTAGAGTTGGAACCAAAAAACAGTAACTACTTTATTTGATTTAGCTGCACTTTATTTTGCCTTATTTAATCAATATTTTTTTAATTGCCATTTTCAGTTCTTGGGTGCTCAATGTTGACTCTGAATGTACATAAAAAAAAAAAAAAATCATTAAAAAGGTCATGTTGCCTGATGTGCACAAAACTTAATCCTTTTTCCAAATTTCTATACAGCGTTAAACGTACACGCGTATGTAGATATGTTTATGCATGCTTGCATGCACATATGTACATATATTTGTGAATGCGAAAGGATTTGCACATCGAACTGCTTTCCAAATTCCTAAGAATTTCTGTGTTAGAGGTATGAGCGATTTGTGAACATCATTTCCATGTTTTATTGGTTTTCAGGGTCGGGTGCACCTAACGCCCTTTTCCATATATTCTCCTATTTGGAACTTTCTCATATTGCAATTTGTCATGGTGTAATCAAGAACAGCTTGAAATTCCTTTTCCTTACGCGTATAAATTCTGAAATGTTTAGTGTAGCAGAAACTTCGTTTACTGTGCATGAAGTTAGGACTGCAGGGAAAGAACCAATTCATTAGTGTTGTACATAAGAAAGGAAATCACTGGTCCATGGCGTTGCTTTTCAATCAAGGGTTCACATCAGGGAATTCTTGCTTTTTATAGCGATGCGAATTCATACATGGCTGCCTTCGTTGCAAATGGAAATTACACAGTGAAGCACGTATTGCGTTTTTTATTGCGTTTTTGTAGAAAATTCGTTTGTATAAAGTAATTAAAAGAGTTTAACTTTAAGAAGTTAACACATCCGTACATATATGTATTTCCATTGACAATGGAAATTGAATTATCTATTTTAATAAAAATGAAAAAAAATGAAGAAACAAGTTTTATTATTGAAAACGTATTTACAAAATTTAGAAAATTTTAAAATGCAAATTAAAATATGTCCTTGTGGCAGCCGCTAATACACAAAAGTGAAAAGTTTTTGAGTTGAACTGCGGTCAATATTCAATAACACGAAACTCTTCTGGAATATTGTCTAAATTTTTTTTTAATTCTGGCCCTACCCCGTTTGAATAATTCGAATTCTTATGCTGGCAAACATGTTCGAGTTAAATCTATGTACAGCTGACAGCATCATTGAAATTATGGTCGAACATAAAACATATTTTATTTGCACCAAATCTGAAAAAAAAACGATTTGATTCCTTAAAAATCTTCCAAGACCACAAAAGCACTCGCAAGAAAATAAAACGATACGCAATACTTATTAAATCCCACAGACATATCCATGAGTTCAGTTCTTTTCCTAAGTTTTCTAGTAGTTTTCGGCAACTTCAAAAGACATAGCCTATCGTTTCATTGGGGAAAATAATGCTGGGTGTGTTAAGCAACAATTTAAAATTTTTTTAAGTAGAATGCCAGTCTCTAAGATATTTGATAAAAAATACGGGGTTAGGCTTAATAAGTTATTAAAAATCGTTTGTATCGCTGGAAACCATGACGAATTATTTAATCTTAACATTATGATAAATTAAAATTTTTTTTTAAATTCTGAAAACAAAATTAAAAAACTTTAAAAATATGTAGGTATACGTTTAAAAAAAACGCAAAACGCATTACCATAGAATCCGCCACAAATTCTTCATTAACTCTGATTATTGTCCATAACGCAATCGAATTTCATAACCAAATGCAAATCTGGATCAAAACAAGACGAAATAAAAAGTTTTCTCCTTTTTCTAAGAATTTACATTCTAATGAGGGAGAATCTGCCAACTTAACTCAGTTACTTTTCTTTCACCCAACCATTCACTTGTTTTCTATGCTGTAAATTTTTTGTTGTATCCCTTACATTACGTTCGGGCAAAAAAACGAGATGGTGTTAGGTAAACAATCCTTTTTCATTCAAAATAATTTAATGACTTAATGAGAAAAAACGGGAAACTGAATAAAAAAAGGGAAAAGTTGATCAAGATAAAGAAGTGTGGAACGGCTTGCTTTAAGGTCCAGCTTCAATTTCACCCTTTGGCAAATAGATTTAGGCTAATGAATTCAGTATCTGCATACCTTATTAGAATTTTGTGCCTTAAAGAATTAGCCATAATTTTTAACGATATTAAGGGAGACAATATTTCTTAAATTCTTTATATTTCCATGAATGTTTTTTTCCATTACATTAGGCAAATTGTAATACAAATAAGGTAGGTGAAATTATCATTTTGCGGATAACATCAACATTTTATATTTGTATTGACTTTCATTTGATGGGCTAATAACTTTTGTCGAAAATTAAATAGAATTTATTTGCTAAATACGTATGTTCCGTTTAACTCTACGTTAATATTTGCGTTTTCAGTATATTTAGAGCCTATCTGTGGCATATATTCTGCTCACGTGTGTACATTATGTAAGCATATACCCACTTATGCGCCATATACACGATATACATACTCCTCACTTCAATAATATAAAGGCATATAACAAAAACCATGTTTGCAATCATTGTTCTAGAATTAAAAACGAACAAACTCATATTTGAACAGTATTCAAACAAGAGTTAAGCAAAGGAGAGCAAAAATAATCGTATTTGCTTTCGATAAGGCCAACCCAATGGAAAGATACGTTTTACGTGATGCAGAATATAAACATTTGCTTAACTAACCATGTGTATAATGATCCCTTTCTTTATTTATTATAGTTTATTAAATTTTTGTTTATTTACGATGAGCCATTGTTCTTCGTTTAGATTCGGACTTACCTATGCATGGGTAAATACAAATACATGAAGTTAGTTTTAATTGTGTTTACATATATTTCAGCGATTTATTTTGTTCGTAGTACCTGTGAGTAAAGAGATAACTACTTTTTGGTATAGATCTTAGGACTAAACATAGATGACTCGTATTCTTGATCCAGAATGCGGAAGCATTACACATTTGGTCAAGCCCGTGCAACGCGTGTAGTAAAATTACAAATACGAGTATCTGGACTGTTTCTTTTTTTTTTATTGCACCAAAACATTTTTTCTTCACAAATCAATTAGTAAATTTATAAATTGTCTTACTTTTTCAATTCACATTCATGTTATACCAATATCAGAAAATACACTGAAACTTCAAATTTAGGTTCAAGTGAATATTTAGCGAAGCGTTACATATTCAACAGTTACTTTTGGTTTTGTTTTTAATGATTCTGTGAAAGGTAAGGGCACAAAACGTCTATCTGTTTACTAGCAGTATACTTATTGTGAACAATCCCTTGTGTTAACAACTCAAAACCCTTATAGCACCATCCATCCTCCTCAATATTTCCTTTTTACAAACTTGAATATGTTTACCAGCGAATAAGTAAAAGAAGATTTTAAACGAATAAATAATCATTTTAAAAGCATTTTTGTTGATTTAATTCATTAATTCTTACGAGCTGGACAAAAACGCTTAAAACTAAACTTGACTATGTTATGCTAACTTACTGGCCCTACACGGGCATTCTAAGCTGAACTTAATACTTAATGTTCAGGAAGCAGTTATCCGGGTTTTACTGTACCACCTAAGAATCCAACTTTTGAAACTAAGAAAATTATTTTTGTGGAAAAGAACTGAGTGTCCAAACTTAAATTTTTTGTTTTTTTTTTAAACTTAAGCTTAACTTAAAACTTACCTAATTACGTTATTATGTATCTACTTTTTTTCATTTTCATTGTTTTTTTTTTCTTTTTTTGCTGCGTTTTTTTTTTCTTACTTGTATTTTTCAATAATTATTTATTTATTTTTTTTTTAATTTTAGAAATCCGAGATCGGTTTGTTGACTGAGTTCATTGCTTTTGCAATGTGCCCTTGAGTAAGCTTCAATTGGAAATTGTCCACTCTGATTGAAATAGAATTTTCTGTACCCAGACACTGGTATTCTGTATAAACGATGGCAAGGCCTAACGTAAACCCCTTTCACACATCCGAATTCTTTCCACCAAGCTTTTCCCTACGTTGAACCACAGGGGACAACCATATGTGAGCATTGGCCGGATTAGGGCATGATTTCTTCCAGGCAATATGCCTCTGTCTTTTCCAAAACAATGGAAGGAAGCATGTTTACTCACATGCGAAAATGCACACTTTGAGTGCATTCACTAAATAAATACCATTTCGCTTATCAAGCGGAAGAGTTAACCATCACGGACATGGCGCAGAGATTTTTGACATAACGTGGTGTTTTGAAATAATAAAGCTATCAATTAATTCTTTTTGGAACACATACATACGCATATAAAGATTGAACGACTCTATAAAGATATACTAAAACTACTTGGAAGATTTTTAAACTTTTGCTAAGTTTTGTGTACGTAATAATTTTCAAACTAATGCTTATTATTGTAAAAGTGTAAAAAAGGAAATTCCTATGAAAAAATAATAAAATCACATTACTTACTTACTACATAAATATCTTATTTCCATCTTTACTAACTTTCAGTTAGCCATTACATCACGAAAACAATGCTGCTTGCTCTTCTACTACTGACATTAAACCACATGTTAGCAATTAAAAAACAAGAGTCACTATAATTGTCACTTAAGAATTTTCACAATTTCTTCCTATATGGCGCACTAGCGAATTGAAGAATAAAACTATAAAGTTCACACATGTTACGCAAGAAACACGAAGTTAATTTCCGCTTCTTACCGCAAAATGCTTTAGAAGTTTTACATTCTGAAAGTTCTAATTACCTGTAAAAGTTATGCAAGATGCGTTTATAAAACTTTCCAAGGAATCGTAATAAAGGCGCTTATGCATACGTTTGTATGGCATATTTTTATAAGAACGTGTATACAGTTATACACCTATGTATAATATGTACATAACAAAAAAAATTGTTAAAACTTCTGTCTTCATCTGACATGATTGAGCATCGCATCCGAATTTGTATATCCTTATCCATCGACATGCTTTATATACAAATAAATGAGAAGACTTTGGTTGAGGCTCAATAGAACTTTTACCTATGTACGCAAAGAGATACGGAGATTTTAAAGGTGAATTGAAATCCATGTTTTTTGGTTTTTTTAATTAGCTAAAACTACTCAACATCGCTTACATGATTTTATCTGCTAAATTGTCGGAGCGAATAAAACCTTTTGTTACCAACGTGACTGGTTTCCATCAGTGTGCCTTTAGGCCAGGGCAGTCCACCGTCGCGCTGGCCGAATATTTACAACTACTGCAGATCTAGGAATAAACTAAGGAATTTCGAATGCCGCTAACAATATAAAAGACACCAAACAACGACATCTCGAATAGAACGTCACCGTAGGCAGATGTAACTATGAAGTAGCTAGGAACTTTGTCTTCCTAGGCTCCGCTATTAACATAGACTGTGAAACCATCAGTGAGATCAAATGCAGAATAATCACCCCAATTCATCAACTCGGATACGACAGTCGGATGCGACCATAGTCGCATTTAGTTATTACGAAGTCGTATTTTACGAACACACTCGTATGTAAATTTTGACAGAAGTCGTATGCACCGCAACGCATACGACTCTCGAATTTTTCGCTATTACGGTGTATTCAATTGGTCGTTTATTGGTCGTATTTGTCTCGTATTTCACTCGCATACAAAGTTGGCTACGACTCAGATTGAAAGTGAAGGAAAATGGAAGAAAAAAATATGTAAATACATGTATTTTTGCTAAAAATATATACATTTTTATTTTTGTGTGCTTTAATCGTAGGAAAATAACGAATCGTAGTCAATTTGAAAGGCTGGTTTCCGCTAGAAAACAAAACATCGATGTCTATTGAAGATGAAAGAATGAAATTTCTAAATGAGCAAACAAAAATACAGTCACTACTTTTGAAAGAACAGCAAGAAATAAATATATATTTAATTAATTTTTGATTAATTTTATTCACCAAAAACTTCACTCTGCTTCAAAAATCACTCCCGAACTTAATGTTTATTTTTCCGTTTTATTGGTTTGACATTTGCATAACTGCGATGATACACGTTGGTTTTTTTAAGACGTCGTATGCATCGCATACGAGTCGAAGAATAGGAATTTAATTTCGATACGACTCTTAATACGAAAGAAAATACAACTTGGCATTCGAGTTGAAGAATAGGGGTGAATTCTTGTCAATCACTGTTTCTTTGGTCTTAAAAGCCAATTGAAGGCGTTTTTCTTTTTTGTCAAAAAAAAAATCGGTTCCTTTTTTAGCTCAGACACATCAGAGCTCTGAATTCGTTTTTCTTTTTTCGTTCAGAGCGTGCTCAGAGCGCACTCTATGAGCTCAGAATAATTTGACTGAGCATTCAGAGTAAAAAGCTGAGCACAGCCATTTTTCGCATTTGACAGAAGGGAAAACAAAGGAAAATATTCAAATGGCAGCTAAGTGCTCAAGTGTGTTTCATAAACAAATCAGAGCGCTCTGAACATGCTCAGTTCAGAGCACGCTCGATGTGTTCGAGCTCTGTTCAGAGCTCTGCTCTGAACTAAAAAAGAAAAACGCCATGAGTAGCAAAATACTCTCTCGAACAACTTAAGTATTCCTTGCAACACACTGATCATCCCAATCTTGGAAAGCTGAAAAATGCGTGTGAAAAAATCCTTAGGGCGGTCTTTGGTTCAGACTTAGTCTGCATAGACAGCGAGTGTACTCAACGATGAATTGTATGAGCTATTCAGCGACATAGACCTCGTCAAAAGAGTTCAGATACACCGACACCGGTGCAAATCAAACAAAGCATCTTTATTTTGATACAGGTAAGATTTGCGTTTTAACGCCGAACTCTTCTTCTAATAAGCCCCAGTTACTTTTGGCCATTATAAAGCAGTGTACCAATGATCCGACTTGTGAAGGTTCGAGCACGGGTGGGGAACAGCAACACCCACCAAAAATAAATAGAGAAACGAACAAAATCTGAGTTTCTCCAACCATTATACCAAAAAGAAGTTTTTGTCTGGACTGAAAACTTGATTTTGAAATTTCCTTCAAAAAATAAAAAATAAATAATAATAATAAAAATACCAATGTGTGAAAATAATAATCAATATTAATAGATATTGATACCATACGGATTTCGTTGCTATGGTTTTCGTGCATTTATTTAATGGTATTGTGAAACTTTAGGTGTAAGAGCCAATGCAATATATGAAAGGGAAGGAAGAAACGATGTACAAGAAAAATAAGGGCCCGACAAATTAAAGACTTTATGATATCAGACATAAGTATTGCGCGATTTTTGAATGTCTGTTTAACGTTAAATAATTTGCACCAAATGCAAAATTTAGTCGTCAATGTGATTTCCTTCATTAGACAACAGTTCTGTCCTCCTCTAAGGTAACTTTTCAACGCCGTCACTAAAAGCATTGTTTGGCTTTAACGAAAAAAACACCCCAAGAGCCTCTTGGATATCATCTGGAGATCTCAAATTTATTCCATCAAGGAAGTTTTGCTGACTTCGGAACAAGTGGAAATCTGAAGGTGCTAAATCGGTGCATTTTCTCCCAACCGAACTCCTGTAACTGTGTGCAGGTGGTTGTAGCTGTATGGAATAGAAAACCCCTTTGATTAACCAGACCTGACCGATTTTGCTGTAGTGCCGTTTTTAATCTGCACAGCTATTGACAATAGACTTCTGCGGTGATAGTCTGGTTATGAAGCAATAGCTCAAAATGGAACATTCCCTTATCATCCCGCCATACACTCAGTTACACCTTGAGTGGGTGAAGTCCATCTCTGGGATGTTGTGCTGATCGGTCTTCTAGTCTAGTCCATTGGTGGTGACGTTTAATGTTATTGTAAAGAACCGGCTCTAAATTGTGGCGCGACAGAAGCGCAGTGCAAGTTCAATTCTTTGCTGAAGATTATTTTGCGAAAGGTGTTGTAGTACCAATTTTCCTAGCTCTATGACTTTTCCCATTTTTGTTAGGTGTCGGTGGATGGTCATATGACTTACGTTACCATAACAGTGGGATTTCTTTCGACGGTGGACTTCAGGAGCTCATCGTCTAGCTCTTCTGGCCTACCCGAACGAGGTTCATCCTTTAGGTCAAAATTGCCATTCCTAAACTTTGCAAACCAACGTCGACGCATGGACTAGCTGAAAACACCCTCTCCATACACAATTTGGATTCACTTCCATTCTGGTTTTTCCGCAACAAAAACAATAAAATATGCCGAATATGCTCTTCCGATAAATCCTGTTCAAAACTCAGTTAAAATCGTTTACAATGCTGTTAACACCATGAAACTTGCAGACTGAATGAGCAATATATTCCAAATACTAATTTCAATAACGGTTTCAGCATTAAATTGGTTGTTTGTTGTTTGTTTTTAATGCATTTTTATTTATTAATTCAGTACTCTTACTTGCTAGGAAAAAAAAACGCTTAAAACTAGCTTAACTAACTTAACTATGTCATTCTAACTTACTGGCCCTACACGGGCACTCTAAGCTAAACTTAATTCTTAATCTATGTCTTTCGACCTAACCTAACTTAATTTACTTAAACAATCTAAGGACTAAACTATTGAAAAAACTAAGAAAATTGTTTTCAAAAAAACTTAGTGACAGGACTTTGTATATGTTTCCTTAAATCTAAATTAAATTGAAACTTAAAACTACCTTAAAATAAACCTGAACTTAACTTAACACTTAACATGCTACGTAATTAAATACGTTCTTTTTTTTGTATTTTTTGTTTTTTTTGTTGTATTTTTTGTATTTTTTTTATTTTATTTTTTGTATTTTTTTTGTATTTTTTGTATTTTTTTGTATTTTTTTTTCTTAAATCTACCTTAAAATAACCTACCTAACTATGTAAGCCGGCCATGGCCAGCCTTGTCCATCTCTGGACTAGCCCGGATCGATAGGGTTCGACGAGGGAGTTCCCTCGCTTTCTGACAGCCACCAGAAAGTCTGGTGCTGCCGCCCAACATCCCTAATGTCGCGCTCCGAAACCGACCTACTGAACCGGAGGCGCTCCTCAGGGCTCTCAACGACGTCTCGACCGTAGTTGAGTTGCCTTTCCACAGTTGTCCGGGCCACATGGAAGATTAGCGGCACCGCCGATCTATCCTGGATCAGACCTTCCTCGTCAAAATGCAGAAAAGCTTCTGGGGGGACGAAGCCGTTAAGGCGCACCCTCTCGTGATACATAGTATTGGGGTAGTAGGCCCCAGAGATCAGGTTATTAACCGAGTTCATTGCTCTTGCAATGTGCCCTCGAGTAAGCTTCACTAGGAAATTGTCCACTCTGATTAGATCCGCCTTGTTGTATAGGACCTCATTGGAATAGAATTTTCTGTATTCAGACTCTGGTGTTCTGTATAGGCGAAGGCAAGGCCTAAGGCAAGCCCTCTCAAACACCCGAATCCTTTCCATCAAGCTTGCCCGCACGTTGAACCACACGGGACAACCATATGTAAGCATTGGCCGGATTAGGGCCGTATAGCAGATTACCTTTACCCTCGCATCGAGTTGGCTGCTGTAAAACAGTCTCTTTGTAAGGGCAAAAGCAACTCGGGCTCTGGCCAGAGCAGCATCCACATGCTTGTTAAAATACAGATATTGGTCTAGCCAGATCCCGAGGTATCTGACTACACTTCGACTCTCTTATGGTCGCCCGTGCTGTCCCACGATTGCGAACTTTCGCCAATTCTTTCTGGTATCCCTAGAGGCCCCAGACAACGGCTTCCTAAACAGAATGGTTTCCGACTTCTGAAAGTTGATTTTCAACTTCCAGTCGTCGCAATATAGCTGAATCTTATCGAAGTCACGCTGCAAGAGAGTGACAATGACCTCGATCTTTGGACCTGATCTGTACGCAACCAAGTCGTCTGCATACGCAATAGCATGATGAAGAGAACCTACGAGATCGCTCGTGTAAATGTTGAAGAGGATCGGCGAATTTACTGCACCCTGTTGCAGACCATTTTTAACTTCGAATGTATCAGCAGAAGTCACATTGCCGTTTTTCACAATGAACCGTCTACTGGTCAGCATGTTACAAAGCATGTACAGCAGTGGTTTGCTTATACCCAACCTGCTCAACTTGTAAAAGAGCCCCTCTAACCATACGGTGTCGAAGGCCTTCTCCAAATCAACCAGGCAGGCACCCGTGCATTGGTTCTTGCATTTGTTCCATTGAATATCAGATACCAGTTTAGACGCGGCATGTATTGTATCATGACCTGCCTTAAAACCGAATTGATTATCCGGAACTATATTATTGTCCTCAACCCACTTAGCCAGGGCTCTATGGACCACCTTTTCGAATACTTTGCTGATGTTCGGCAAGAGACTTATTGACCGGAGATTCCCCGGATTGGAGCTATCTTTATCCCTTTTGGGAATAGCGTGTACCACCGCTGTTTTCCAGTGCGCTGGATAATGTGCATTATTCAGCGCATTGTTAAACAGGGTGGTATAAATGTCCGCCACTACTAGGGGGAGATGTCGGAGCACAATGTTCGATATTCCATCGATTCCCTCTGATTTCTTCCTTCTAAGCATTAAATTGGTTTTGTGTATTTTATGGCAATTGGAAAATAACTCCCGAAAAAAACGCTCAATACTTATGTTACAACCTGATACTTTCATTAACTACTGTTGTAAAATTGTGTATGGTTATGCATTTTTGAAATTGATGTCAATTCTGTCCGTCTCCATTTTCCACAATACCGTATTAGCACGGCACACAGACAGAATTGAAGTTTAAAACAAAATATGGTAATAAATTTTAACTGTTGAGCTGACAGCCAGACGTAAACAACAATGTACAGAAGAGTTTCGTGTAAAGATTGCACAGAATGAACGAACTTAAGTCTGAAACATGACTTTGTAAATATAAAGATGTATGTAAAAGTACATACATTACTCCCAAAATACAAAGGACAAGCAGAAAATGTATGTAAATGCGTATTTCCGTGGAGACTGATGAAAACTTTGCAAAATAGAGATATCTTCACCTGCAACGGATGGAATATGAACGTATTCGTATGCAAATGTAGAAACCTCCACGCTATCCTTGAAATTATATGTACAACGAGTGTAACGAGTGTTTTCAAACTCCTTTGCAAAAGGTTGGTATTGCAAGTAGAAGATGATGGGCGACAACGACGAGCTTTCCTCGAGATGACATAATTTTCGCAGTCATAACCATGTGAATAGTTTGTATTTCAAAAGTACATTAAAATTGAATTAGTCTGGTTAGAACTGTACACCTGCATGTTCATAAAAACGTATGTAGATGTATGTATGTGGTATGAATATGTAATGAATGAGGCAATGAATGACTGTGCTAGCTACAATTAAGAGAAATTTTTTTGTACGATCTTTTAAAATTTCCTATGGTATGAATTCTACTAGTATACATACATGCGTATATATTTTACATCGATTTATTGGATTATCTCTGTTTAAAATTAAGGTCTACATTATTTTTGATTCCATTTTTACAGCCAAAGCTTGTGATAAGTAAATTATGTGGCGCCCTAATCAAACAATTGAAGTTTTCTGTTTCGATATTTCTCAAAGCAACAATCATATTGTTATCTTTCAGCTGATGAATTTAATTGCTCAATTAAATTTGCCGAAAAACCCGTCCCGCAGCGGTTAAATTTTCTACTAAAAAACACAGGATAAGTAAGACTTGAACTCTTGAGCATATTTCACTAGCCAAAGTCAAACAAACAAATAGAAATAATTTGAGCGAAAGTCAAAAGTATCACCACCCCATGGTGCTATTTTCAGTTGTCCTAACTCCTAACTTATAAATTAATAGTAATGAAGATATAATTATATGGATAGATTTCCTAAAATGTACACCTTGATATTTAGGATTGTTAGAATTCTTAGCAACATGCTGTACTTTTATCAAAATAACGAGAGAGGAAAAAAAAAACATAAGAAGTACAAAAGATTTTTAGAATTAATCAAAGGACATTCATTTAAATTACCTAAACTATCTAAAAACTAATTTAAATTTGCCTTTATTACGTATCAGTGGCCAAGTGTTTCAAAAGATCGATTTTAAATTTGTTTGTGTTTGTGACTCTCCTAAGTGTTGTGGGTAATGAGTTCCATAGGCGAGTGGTGTGGACGACAACAGTACGTTCAGATTGTAGGCAATTAAATCTGGGCTGAATTCGGACAGCTATTCTTTGTGCGCTGGCAAAATTTAGTCTGCTGTAAAGAAATAAAGAAAAGAAAAATCAAACGTTTTTAAAAACATGACTCTTGAACTATTTACATGCGGAACGTAGTTTTACAATGGAAACAGAAAAACCTCAAACAAAAATCTACATATGCATGTACCTACATATTTCTTAAAAAAAGCAGGACATTTGATGAGCTTTATTTTATGGACAACTAAACTAAATTAAAAACCGACAGATCAAATAGACCAAATTTTCACAATAGGTTAGGTTAGGTTGGAGTGGCAGGCCTGCAATTGCAGCCCCATTTAGACCAAAGAGGTCCATTGTGTTACCACCAGGATCTGTATTCCACCAGAAATACTACCCGCAGAACCAGCCGGAGCTTACTATGAAGCGCTGAAGACTGCCTATATTGATGTTGGCTACACTGAACCAAAAACGTGTATAATATCAATGAAAAAATTCTTCATCTAAATGAAAAAAATTATTTAAAGTGAGCTAAACATCACTTTCTTGAAATTAATGTATCCCTATTCTTAAAATTATGAATCCATTCATACACTTATGAATTGTTCATACAAAGTAAGAACCTGTGCATAAAATTAATGAATGAAATTCGTAATTTTTTTTAAGTATTTAGTTATTGGATGTATGAAAACGTTCTTAAATTCAATGAATCGATTCATTGCTTATATAATTTAGAGTATTTCTTTTGAACATCCCGGATGTCTCACAGTAAGACCCAACATCCACTTTCAAACCATATAGCACCCTAAAACTCCAGTGTAATGAGCCTAATACAGTAGAGCTCACGTCAGCTTTATTCGCAGTTGATCGATTTTTTTTTTTTGACATCGGAAGTTGAACCTGGAACCTTCAGCGTGACAAGCGATGATTCAACCACTACACCATGGCCATCCTTCAATATATACTTTCTTATTGGAGTGTACAAAGTGTTCCTACTTTGTCTGAGATTTTTTATGAATAAATACATTGAAACAAAGTATGGATTCATAAAAATAAACACCAATGCATTAAGTGTATGAATATTTACATTCGAACTCTTTGATTATGTATCTATACACACTATTTATGAACAAATCCATACACCTTATGAAACGGTACATGAATCTGTGGTCGATGAAAGGTTTTCTTTAATTGAATGAGTATTTTCGTAAATTCAATGTATTAATTATAAAAATCGTAATCGGCAGTTGTATGAATAGTTCATAAGTTTATGAAAAAAATCATTAAAATAAGAATCAGCGTTCATAAACAAAATCTCCCCTACAAATATTTTAATGAATGCGAATTCATAGGATTATTGATCGGTCATAAAATCAGTATTTTTTTTAAAGAATTTGAACATAAAATCAATGAACTTGTCCAAAAAATCAATGAACTTTGCTGTATGAATGGCGTTCATTAATATAATGTACAATAAATTTTTCAGTGTAGTTCGCTTAGGTGGTTGAAGAAGCTAGCCCTCAAATGTGCTCTTCTTCGAGCTGAAAGGGCCGGACATGTATAAAGAAGATGGAGAATTGTCTCCTCTTCCTCATCCATGCAGCTTCTGCAAAAGTCGCTATAGAGGAGGCCGAGCCTATAGGCATGCTTGCCGATGGTGCAGTGTCCGGTGATGACACCCACTAAGGTGCTTATTATCATTCTATTACGTCTGATGAGACAATAGGAACGTTTGAGATCCAGCTTCGGCCAGATCTGCCTAGTGATGAGACAGGTGCTGCCACTTGTCTATCTACGATTGGCGATATTGATCGCGTTTCTATTGAGTAGCAATTTGCAGGTAGCGAGAGGCATGCTTAAATTCCCCTTATCCGCCATGCAGTTGCCTGGAATGTCTCTGTGCCCCGGCACCCATATAAGGTGAATTTTGAATTGCTCAGCCATCTCGTTAAGAGATAGGCGACAATTTAGGGCTGTTTTTGAGTTAAAGGCGACAGATTCCAGGGATTTTATCGCGGCCTGGCTATCAGTAAAAATTGTGATATCCAGAGAGGATAGTACATTATACTTCAACCACGATAGGGCTTCCTTGATAGCCATTATCTCGGCTTGGAAGACACTGCAATGGTCAGGCAAACGGAAAGAGATTTTTACGTTCATATCCTTAGAGAATACACCCCCGTCTACTCCCGATTCTGTTTTAGAGCCATCTGTATAGAAGTTGATGGATCTCTTTCGTTGGAGCTCAAAATCATCCTTCCAGTCAGATCTAGAAGGGATAGTGGTCACGAAGTTTTTATCAAAGAGTAGTCGTTGAAGGGTGTAGTCGGTGCTTTGTGGAAGGAATTCTAAATCATTCAGAATGGTGGAGTGTCCAACCCGCAGGCTGGACCAATGGTGAAGTTCTTTGATACGTATGGCTGCGCTGGCTGCCACTTGTTTACTGTAAATATCTAGAGGAAGCAGATGGAACAGAGTGTCTAGAGCCGCCGTGGGGGTGGTTCTTAGTGCTCCACTGATACCTATACAGGCCGATCTTTGCACTTTACAAAGATGGTTACGATTGTCCAAGGCTTTCTAACAGATAATTACGCCATATGTTAGGATTGGTCTGATGACAGATACATAAAGCCAATGAGTGATGCGTGGTTGTAGGCCCCATTTACTTCCTATTGCTTTTATGCAGCAGTACAGAGCTGTGGTAGCTTTCTTTACTCGTTCGAGAATGCTGGGCTTCCAGCTGAGCTTTTTGTCAAGAGTGAGACCCAGATATTTAGCTTTGTCTGAGAGTACCAGGGAATTTCGTATTTCCTAGTTAAGAGGACCAGTTCCGTTTTATGGGGGTTGACCCCGAGGCCACATTCTTTAGTCCATTTAGTTAACTTAGAGAGAGCAATCTGCAGGAGGTCTCTGAGCGTGTTGAGGTGTTTACTTGAGACAGCTATAGCAACGTCATCCGCATAGGCAATTACACTGCAGCATTCCTCTTCCAGTATTAATAGTAACTCATTTCACAATAAGGCATAAGAAAAAAAAAATTAGTTCGAACTTATGTATGTCAAATCGAGACCGTTACTCGCTTTATTTACCGGGTAGATTCTAATCGATTCAATACTTCTACGGTAAAAGTCCGAAGACAACAACTAATAACAGAAAGCTTAGCGATCCACTATCCGCAAATAAAAAGCTGTGTGTTTAAAGTCTCTGTTCCAACTGACACTCCCAAGATGATGTGACAATGATGCATGCCTTATAAATAATATTAATCGTACAAATCCTTATTTTCTATTTAAAAAATGTTGTAATGTGCAAAAATAACTTTCAAAGTGCAATTATAATATATTTGAACTACTAATCTACTCGTCTAACAAATGTGAAAAGTGAATTGTTGCGCGCGTCTAACCACACTTCAAATTATTGTTTTTAGGGTTCCATATACCAAAAATGGAAAGGGACCCTTATAGCATCGCTCGTTTGCCCTTCTGTATGCTGGTTACCGCTGTTTATCTTCGGAACAATAAAAGCTAGAAAGGTGAAATTTGGCATTTAGATACATTTACGTTTCGTACTTGAAGATATGATTTAATTTTAATTTTTTACTTTTTCACTTTTTTAGTAACGACCTGTAGTAGACTTTTTCGTCTGGTTACATAAAGATAAGTATGTATAAATCTTTTGCCGTCGGCACCAACGATATTTTTTTTTCGAGCTTCAGGAGTTCGAGTTTGATGTGTTTCGAGGCGGAAAAGTGTATACACCAGTGGCGTGGCGTGGAAAATTTTAAATGTTAAGTCGGAAAAAATATGCATCTGCAAACGCTTTCTGAAATTATATTGTGTATTGCAAATCGCATATAAGTAAAGCAATCCAAGCCAATTTTTTACAACTCCCAGTCAACCAAGTGTATTTTTGGTATATGGATGCATTGAAATGTGAAACAAAACCATCCTTGCGCTTATAATCTCCATAGAAGGAGTAGAGTGTCCAATCTCTATAACTTTTTTTTTTAAGAAAATTCAACTTACACAAATCATTTTCTTCCTCCATTTTCTAATAATTATTTGAAATTAGCTGAGTCTAACTAAAAATATCACAATTCAAACTTTTCACTGTTTTTAATTTCTTTAATTTATTTTTTATTGCACCGCAATTATTACACTCAAAATTACTTTAAGTTACGCATTGCACATCACATTTAAGAAACGTTTTTGAAATGTTTCTGAAGCAAATTGGAAACAATTGGGAAACATTTCAGAAACATTTTTTTTGCAATGTTTCTGCAATGTTTCCTTCGATCTGGACGCAACCTTTAGAGATGCATACAAAATTCACCAAATAAGTCGAAGAAAAGCGGGTTATTTTGTTGCATAAGAAAGCGTGTATTAGACAGAGAGGAGTCAAACACAGTGAACGATAAAGGGAAAACAAGGAAAGAAAACCAATTTGTTCTAACCAGCCAGATATTTTATAACTCGACATTTTTCGGGTTACTATGCTTTGTTGCTATCGCTTTGTGGTTGTTTTTATGGGCTATGGAGTATGTTGTTGGAGAATATAGGCATGCAATGATGTGTGCATGTGTGTGCGTACAGCAGTAGAACGAGGAAAGCGGTTGTGGACTTGTGGATTTTGGTAGAATTTGTCGCTTGCGTGTGCAGGTGTAGGAAACACAAATAATTTTGTTAATATGCACATATTAAGATTCATGTTGCTTGTTATATTGATACATTGTTGAAAAGTAGAATTTTAAAAGGTAACTCGGTATAGTCCGTTTCAAATCAAAAGCAACAAGGAAAGTTGCGCAGAGAGAGCATCGAAAATTGTGCTCTCTTTTATTGACTGGAAAATTAAATGTACGAATCGGCTGAACTTTCTCGATTTCCTTTCAGATTTTATCCTATCGATTTTTACTTACACGAAAAAATGGGATTGAATGGGATTGGCCGATGTGTTGTGAAATTTATTGAAAGAGTAAGGAGTCTATGCTGCCAAATGCGAAAACTGAGTGAAGAGAAAATGTGTGAAGTATGGATTATTATTTTTTTCAGTGAACATGGTAATGACACGTTTTTTGAAACTGTTTACTTCTCACTTATGGCGTTGAAAAGAAAGAAGAATGTTTTGCTGATTTGAGTTTGACTCGAAAAAATGAATTTGAAACTTTGAAAAAATTAAAGCAACATGTTTCTTTTTGTGGAAATGTGTACCTATATATTTATTTATTGAACCCTTTTTAATTACACATACAATTATTGCAAAAAGTACTTAAATGTTGTCACAAAAAGATGTGTGCACCAATAAAGTGGTTTGTTCATCGGAGTTCGATTTTTTCCAAGTTAAACAGGTAAAAATCGGTAGGATAAATTCTGAAAGGAAATCGAGAAAGTTCAGCCGATTCGTACATGTAATTTTCCAGTCAATAAAAGAGAGCACAATTTTCGATGCTCTCTCTGCGCAACTTTCCTTGTCGCTTTTGATTTGAAACGGACTATAGGAATCGAGTTATTGGACGCCACGCCACTGGTATACACGCAACCAACTTTCACCATAAAGTATTTTAGACTAAAAACGTTACCATCAATGTATTACTGTTTGTCGATGAATATATTATTCCAATTCCAAAGCGTAAATAACCTAAGCGCCCCCTTAAATATCAGTGCCACTAAGTCACTTAGTTTTCTCAAGTTTAGCACCGACTCTGGAACCACTTTGTATCATTAATCTACACGCGTACCCGATGAAAGGTTGTTTTACTTTTTTGAAATTAAAACCTTCGGTATTTTTTATTTTTTTTCAGTAACCTTCTTTTAACTTCTTTTGCTTGGTGCATTTTAACGTAATGTTCTCATAATGTTTAACACTTTATATATACATGCATACGTACATATATACACATGTGTGTTAGTACATATCCACTTATATGATGTACATGAACTAGAATAAGTCATTATGGGTGAACATATTTTACTGCCTGGCCTAGAGTCTTATTTTCTCTTAATGGCGGTGAACTGAAACTTATATTGAGTGGTAAGGCCCTGAATTGCTTTCATTGCATAAAATATTGTAGTTGTAATGAATTCTAAAATGAATGCCTGGTAAAAGAGCACCTTGCCGCAAATGAGTTCTTTTGTGTACTACGCTTGGCTGCTCAGGGTATTTCCATTTCAAGAACTTCGAATTGAGATGGCTGCGGCAAACACAACATTCATGAAAACCAACCACAACACCATACATTACAAACTCCTTCACAATGTTGAAGGACCAGCATCTTGGATTTTCTTCTTTCATTTCCTGCATCATATTTATGTTTGTTGCGTTACTATTGAGTTTTGTGGTTGTGTTTCGTTACTTGATCCTTTACAAAATGAATTCGACGAGAAAAAAAGAATTCTTTGATGAAACTTTCAACTTAACAACATTGAAAATTGTCATTTTTCATTTCGCTTTAGTTCCGGAAAACCAACAGAGAAATTAATTTTTTCTTGGAACAATACTTAAGCTCAAATAACTCTGAACTCAATGATTTGTTGATGAAATGTTCAACAATGTCAAAGACAGTCCATCATTTCCTTATAAAAAGTCGAATATATTTACATAAGCAGTGTACTAAAACTTGAGGACGCTATACATAAGACAATACTTTTATCTGTTAGAGATACACACAAGTACGAACAAGGATACAATTACAAAATAAATAACTGAAAAAGTTAACATTGTTAAGAACATTTTTTTAATAGACAATATTTGAATCTTTATATAACAAATTTTAAGTTGCATTTGTTATATAGGTATGTAGGGGCAGATGCTAAGAAACCCATGTGATCAAACGTTCACGTGATCGAAGCTAGAAGAGTATTCCATAATGTTATAGCATGAACGAAGTCGATGTCAATGTTAAACGGGATTGCAGAAAGGCAATCTTTTCATGAAGTATATTCTTTATGTATTTTAAGCTCAGTGCGAAACATCTGTGTAGATGAGATGGCTTTGATTTGATTGCGGTTTGACTGAGGATAGTTCTCCTGAAGCCCTGGCTAACAGTAAAATGTTCACTTTGAATACAATGCCGTTATTATTATTATTTATTTATTTTTTGTTAAAGAAAATACCGACTTAGTGAAAGCAATTAGAGCAGCCTGTAGCGACCTTGATAGGCAAATACTAGAGATTGAGCCCTTCATGGGTCAATGGCAGCGCTCATATCCCCGAAATGCGTTTTTGATATCGGACTAACTGACCCCTTCGGCCTCATAATAGAAGTTTTTTTACAATGGAATTGGTTTTCAAGGTTGGGTATTGTGCCGTTGGGGAAATCTTTCTTCTCACTTAAAAAATTTCACTGGGGAGCCAGTCTTGTACTTTCCACCTTGTATTGCGTTATATTACGGAAAAAATAGTTTCCAATATACACCACAACGTGCTTACGTTGTTTACCCACACCTTTTTTAAAAACATTTCCTTAAGTATCTCAGCAACCGCTGGACCGATTTTGCTCAAAATCTAATCAGATCTAAGTTTTATCCTGACAAATAAAACAAACAGAAAAAAAACGGCCAACAAATTGTCACATACACACATGCATACCATGTGTGTAAAAGATTCCCAGTGTATCGTAATTTGAAACTCTATTAAAATTGTAATAATCAAGATGACCATGTAAAAGTAGAGTCTATATTTGGAACGCTTGATGTGCAATAGTGCGATGCGTGCTTACCGCGAGAGAACAACCAACTAACAGGTGGAAGCAGGATGATTCAAGAGTTACCATGGTTCGGTTGTCCCTTCTTTTGGTTCTTTTCCCACTATAAACATTTTTGTTCATATGTATATCTATGTATATACAAATGAATTTATTTAATTTCACTTTTTTGGTAACAATTCAGTTCCCTAAAGTTTCAATGAAATTAATTTTTGCCCTTAGCTATTAAGTTTCTTTGCTTCAGACTTTTTTTTAAATTGTTTTGTATGTCAATATGTAGTTATATGTACAAGACATCAATATCACGAAAGCTGATTAGTAGGACCTCGTATTGCCACTGACGCAAATCGATATTTCCTTCCTACGTGTGTGTCATAAAAAGGAGCGAAACATCAATTTTTATTGTATTAGAAGGATAATTGACAATTTGAACTTTAAAGTGCTAACTATCGCAGGAATATGGCTGTTTCTACTGAAAGAAGTTAAACTTTAAGTACAAACACTGTTTTACTACTAATTTTCCCATTACAACAACTCAGCTAAGGATACAGAATAGGACCTGGGAAATCATGAAGCTCATATGGAAACTGTTCGTTTGTGTTTATTTACTTAGTGTCGTTGTCGTCAACACTTGTGAAATGCCCCAGTCATTTTGAACAATTAAAATCTGACAACCAGGCTTTAACTCAACAACATTACCTCACTTCTGTCAACGTTACCTCACTTAGGCTGTTTGTATTGCGAAGCGTAAAATCCCATTAGTATGTTTTAATTAGGTGGTTGACATCACATTGTGGTAGATGCAAAGCATTGGTTAGAACGAATTTTTGTCCTTTTGACTTTGCTTTATTAACTACCTGCCTGTTAGTGTCGAGCACGATTTAGGGATGGACAGGAAGAAGAGTGTTAAAGTTATAATTACGTTTGGTAGATTGTTAACTGGTGGAAGAAAAATTTAACCGATTTGTCGGGTCACACAAAATATTAAAATTATGAAAGTACAAATTCTGGAAAGAAAACTGGTGAGATTACTACGTATGTATTTAAAGGTGCTACAGTGGGAGTGATGTGCAGAAGTTTTACTAGAGGTCCGAGCAGAAACCTGAAGATATAAGATAATAATCTCGTATTAAAGTTACAGTGGGTGGAAGAACAGAGAATAAAGAAGGTATACTCATGTATGTATTACTGCAAACCGACGACTATTAACTTTCCGCTGTTGGGCAGAAAGACCTTTATTTTGTTGTTGTTTTATCAAAAATTTAGATGGATTCCAAAGGAAGTTTCAAAAGTTTTTTAAGGTCCAAAGTCTCGCATAAGGAAAATCTTATCGAAGTCTGCACCCATGCTTAGCTTCATTAAAAAACCAGATGGGAATTGGACTATGTCCAGTGATAGATACCCATTTTCCTGGCAACACGGCTGAAACAGTTTTTCCTGTAAAAGGCCATATGAGAGTCGGAAGGGTGGTGTCTGTGGATATTGTCACCACCCGTAAACTTAATTGGGCGGTGCACAGTTTCCATCCATTCAAATCACCTGGACTTGACGGAATCTATCCAATAGAGCTGCAAGAGGGCTTTGATATCCTGAGCCCCTGGCTTCACTCAATCTTTAGGAGCTGTCTAGCTTTCGGCTACACCCCCAGCTGCTGGAGGAGAGTCAAAGTTGTCTTTATACCGAAAAGCGGTTAGACCTCGCATACAACTCCTAAGGACTTTCGTCCGATCAGCCTATCCTCCTTTCTGCTAAAAACATTAGAAAGGCTGATTGACATTCATATACGTTCTAATCTGGACTATAACCTTATTTCCAATTCCCAACATGCATACTGCAAGGGAAAATCGGTAGAAACTGCTCTACACTCACTGGTAGGTACCATCGAGAGATCTTTTGAGAACAAGGATTTCACGATGGTCTCCTTTTTAGACATAGAGGGAGCCTTCAATATTGTCAGCACGGAGGCTATTTCTGCTGCACTTCTGGACCTGAGGGTTGACGGTTACCTTTGCTATTGGATTGAGCATATGCTCAAAAGCAGGCTTATCCATGCGGAGCTGGGGTGCTGTCAAAAAAGAAGGTCAGTCTGCAGGGGCACTCCGCAGGGTGGAGTACTATCACCATTACTATGGCTCATGGTAGTGAACGAGCTGCTCAACATCCTGAGAGTAGAGGGTTACAGCGCTATAGCCTACGCTGATGACATTGTGATAGTTATATCGGGGAAGTTTCCTAATGTAATTAGAGACCTGATTGAATCGGCTCTCAGCAAACTAGTGTTATGGACTGATAAGGTCGGTCTTTCAGTCAACGCTGCAAAGACAGAATTGGTCCTGTTCACAGAAGGTACAAATTACCACTTATCGTCCCTCCAAGGCTTTAAGGCACAGAACTTAAATTCGTAGGGCATGCCAAGTACTTGGGGGTCACTCTCGACAGTAAACTGAGCTGGAAGCTTAATATCTTGGAACGTGTCAAGAAGGCTTCTGTTGCCCTGTATTCCTGCCGTAGGGCTCTAGGCCCGAAATGGGGTCTTCAGCCTAAAATAGTATACTGGATTTATACAGCCATAGTGAGACCTATCCTTATGTACGGTGTACTAGTCTGGTGGACAGCATTGGACAACAAGAGTAATCTGGATCTTCTTACGAGGATCCAGAGACAATCTTGCATCTGTATAACGGGTGCCGTAAGAACAACACCTACAGCTGCGCTGCAAACAATGCTCCAATTACTTCGTATTGATATCTATGGGAAGCAAATGGCAGCTAAATCAGCCTAAAGGCTGAGGGAATCCTTCCAGTTGGTCAGTGATAATACGGGACACGGGGGGATCCTTCGCAACAGCATAACTATCCCTAGCAACTCGGACTATATTGTCCCCTTCACAGACTTCAACGTCAAATTCAAGACAAGAATTCCTAGCAGAAGTGCTTGGGAATCTGGGGGGGTCTTAGATGAATCTGAGATAGAGATATACACGGATGGATCTAAAACAGCGTACGGCACGGGGGCTGGGGTTTTCTCCAACGCACCTGACTTAAGTATTGCCATGCGACTGCCGGATCACTGTAGGGTATTTTAGGCGGAAATTACGGCAGTCCGAGAAGCTGCAGCTTGGCTTTCGATTAACGCGGTAGATGGTAGCGCTATTGTACTATATATAGATAGTCAGGCAGCGATAAAAGCCTTGGAATCACCGACAGTACGATCCAAGTTGGCCTAACCTGGATCTGAAGAGAACAGGAAGACTTCTGTCCGTAAACAGGAAAGTTTTTAGAATTATAAGAGGAGCCCTTACGGGGCATTGTCTTATTGGCAGGCACGCTACCAGAATGGGAGTCCCCTCCAACGATTTCTGTAGAAGCTGCAGAGACGAGGAGGAAGAGGAAACGCTTACTCACCTTTTTTTCACATGCCCTGCTCTATCAAGGTTGAGGAGGATAACATTAGGAGAGTACTTCTTCAATGACCTCAGCGACCTAGCCAGGCTCGATATCTTTAGAATCAAAAGTTTCGTATGTGGGTCTAACTGGTTCTGCACTTAGTGCGGCACAAGATAGGGTTTATACCGATACGGTTGCCCAGAACTCCACTCTATAGGGAATTCTCGCATGTAAGGTTTTTGAGGCTGGTCTCCGGTTCTCTACACGCGGTATCACAATGGGCCTTCATTCTGGCCTAAGTGGGTCCCTGCTTATTGGGGACCGCCGCCCAACCTAACCTAACCTAACCTAAGGTCCAAAGTCACAAAAATCTGTTTTTCTGTAAATATCTCCTTCCCAGGTAAGAATCTTGGAAATAGATGAATAATGAATGATAGAGGCTGCGACTGATCATGCACTACTATTAAGGAAATGTCTCATCGAGGGAGATTTAAGTCTTACATCTAAGAACCTTTACTTCTACTATGTAATTCAGGGTATCTTTCAAAAATATTAAAATGATGATAGGTAGGTAAATCCCTCCCTCTCCTATAAGTTAAATGTTATTTAGTAAATGTCTCACTAATCAAAAAAAAAAAAAAAAAACTGCGAAATGGCTACCAGCAGTATACCTTTTTTATTTATTTTCTTAAAGCAAATACAATTCTTGTTTAATGAATTAAGTAATGAATGAAGTATGTAGTATTAGAAAATTGTATTATACAAAACGTTTCTGATAAATAATTATATATTTGATCAACAATTCGCAAAAAGCCCAGTACCCCAGTTGAGAAAGAACACCACAGTTAATTTCCATGAAGGACCGAACGTTTTCCTGGTACCTGAGGTTGCCTTTTATTTTTATTTGGATTTACATTAGTTGAAGGAGCTATAGATTGATTATGTATATTCTTGTGAGTGCTTAAAACAATTTTACCCTCTTCGTAGTCATTATTTTTTTTTTTTATAATTCACTAGTGCTAAAGGGGTTATGAATACCCTTATGATGCAAATAGCACAGCGCTAGTGTTGATGTATTGATTTTTGAAACTCAGGTGGTATAAGGTTTCAGTCTTTTTGCTCCGAGAAGGTGTCCAGAATGACTGGGGAGAATTATTGTCACTGTTGTCATTGCTTACAATTCACAGTATTTCTTTCGAACATCCCGATATCATTAGTACGGTCAACACTTTCAAGCCATATAAACACCCTACTGCCAGTGTTATGCCTATGCAGTAGGGTTGACGTCAGTTTTTTTCGCAATTGATCGACTTTTTTTCTGACATCGGGATTCGAACCTGGAACCTTCAGCATGACAAGAGATGATGCAACCACTACTCCACGGCCACCCTCGGTTATATTGTGTAAGACTAACCTGCACACCGAATTTCAAGCTTCTAGCCATATAAAAAGTATGTTAGCTTCTGCAGAAATCGTTGTAAGGTGTTAAATTTGTACTGATTTGATATAAAATACATACATAGTTTTCAATTGTCTTTCAGATACACCACTTCCATCAGACTTCAATGCCTGAAATAGTTGTACACCGGTTTTACATGGATAGGTGCTCGAAAAATACCTTTAGGGTTTCCTACAGTTTATTTTGGACTTTATACTGAAACCTAAGGCGCTATAAATAATAATAAAAAAAAAATGGTTGAATTATTTAAAGTGAATTTACTAATAGAATATAAATATTCAGCACAAGCTAGTACAGTGCTAAAAGTTGCATTAATAGCTGCCTATATTCACAAGCTAGTACTATGCTTAAGGTTACATCCATCATGTTATTATTTGGTTTTAAATTTAGCAATTTTGTTTGTTTGTTCGTAGGCTACGGTGTACGAAACATATTATTCAATAATATTGTCTCCGGATGAAATTTCTCTTGCTTCTCGAAACGCGACCTTCTGAATTCGTCCATAACATTTATTTGATGAATCTACACATCGATTTCTGATTGAATTCGTAAGCTTCATATTGGAATGATTATAATGTTCACTTGTTGAATAAACAAGTGTATATAGCCCTAACGCTTCTGAGTGGTCAAGTGAATAAAGAATTCATACATTTTAAAAAAGAAAACGGAAAACATAAATACATATAAAAATGTACGCAGATACAAATTATTCTTGATTGCTTCACAAACAACAAAATTGATCGCGAAATTAGCGAAATTAAAAGTAGTGTAGGTATTTGAAGTAAATAAAGGAGTTGTGCCCTTGGAATCTTCGGTATCGAATTCTGTGTCTGAATTTAAACTCATAAAAACAGGCATAAACAACACCAAATCTTCCCTTGCTACGAACACTAAGAACCTTACGTATACGAAACTTAAACTTACTGAGAAAACAACCAAAGTCTCCGATGTGAAAAGTGAACTCGAAACTACACCAAACAAGCTGAGTAAAGTTAAACTTTTACTTAACCCCCAAGAGAATAGGCTGATCGCGTGTGATGCATTTTGTTCGGATGAAAATTTAAAATTAGTTTTCCATCTTCCTTGCCACGCTATGAATATTTAACCACCAACTCGTCGAAACATTTACCGCACATGTCCAACATCCAACTCCCTTGACTCAGCTAGATTGATTAACCCTCTAACGGGTAAGGCTGTCCTGAGGCAGCTATTACATAAGCTTCATTAGATTTGAATCATAAAACATTTAGCACTCAATCAATATTTACAGCTTTTCGGGACATATGTAGCTTCACAATTCAATGCAACAAAGATGCATTCTGTGTGACAAGTCAGTGAGTGTAGACAAAAAAAATTATTGATCATTTAGTGTACAATTTAAAATTCAATAAAATATATTTCTAACTATCAGATTTAAGTGAATATTTTTTCAGTAAGTGCTAGGCACATATATTTTAGTATAACACTCTATTTAATGTGAATTGAATATGTAAATGTGATTTAGAAACAAAAATCCGAAGGCAGCCTCAGGGCCGCCTTGCCCGTTTAAGCGTTTGAAAATTCGTGCCTACATGTAATTACTCTTTGTTGTTAAGACAATTTGTTATTAAATTATGTTTCTAAATTTTCTGTAGAAATAGGGAAAAATCATAGTGATACGAAAAAAAAAATTTGGTGAAGAAATAGCGACAGGTGTTGTGCCTTCTAAGGATAAACGTTCAGTTGGTCGGCCTTTAGCACAAGAAAAAGAGTCCAGCAATAGTTCTGACATCGGTCCAGCAATAGTTCTGACATTGTCATAAATTATGCTGACATAAGGCGGTAAAAAAAATGCAAATGAAGAAAACATAGTATGTTTTGAAAAATTTATCTGGTTTGTATGTTAAACAAAACAAAAAAAAAACATAATTGTTATGTGGAAACAGCGATACTAAATTTATTTCAAAAGTAGATTTGACTTGCAAATGAACAAACGAAACCACATGAAAATTGGATCAAAAATTCTCGAGTTATAAGCTTCAAAATAGAAAGAGAGACAAAGAATGCATTTATAAATGTAAAAAAATAGATTAATACAGGGAGTGCATGTAAGAAAACTATAGCATTCTCGCTTAAATACATATTTATTGGTATTTAACAATCAGTTTTTATGTTAAATCCAATAAAGTCCGTCTGGGTAAGGTTTATACAGACAACTTTCAAAGTTAAGTGATAACGATATTCTTCAATCCTGTAAGGCTGCATACTCGCATGTAGGTACCTACACATATCCCAGATGTCTACATCGCACAGAAACTATTAAGAACGATAAACTTCAGAACACCAGTATGTGTAGGTGAGTTCTAAATGCTTCCTGACGATGCCATTTCCACAAATCTTCTTCCCTAAAACAAATTACATACAAACGAGCGTTTGTGCAACATCAGGTGCAACCGTCACTTCCATTAATTAGAAAGCCAACAAGGATGTAAGTTTCCCTTGAGGCTTCAATCCCATCCACTTATTGTCGTACATAACTCCGATCCAGTGTTCTTCTACAAGAAACTTCAACTCCTGCTACTGTACAACACATACTATACATATCCTTCTTGTATGTTCAATATGTCGTTTAAGTAAGTGCACGGTTGAATTTGTTCTAGTTAAATATTCACAAGTATACTACTTGCGACAATATGGTGGGAGACAAAAAGTTACAAGTTACCCGACTACATGCCATGTCAAATTTATTGCATTTTACCACCCTACCCTCGCATCTGATTTGATTTGAGAATTGCGGGGAGACAAACTACTCCGGACGTGGTGGATGGAAAAGTCTGGATTCGGAGTGATTGTGTTGTGGTAAGTCCTTTAGAGCTCCGCCATTGAATGAATGATATTTCAATGATTATTGGTATGGAAGTCAAGAGAACTTCGTATAGTGCTGTGTTACGAATTGTTTCCATGTAGCATTGAAATTATCAAATGTGGCAAATTAATGCACATTCCATTAACGAAATTGAATTCGCTGCAAGGCTTGGTCTCTGAGACGCTATTGAACGTGAACGTGAAAATACATTTTCCTATAGGTAGTAGTATTTCGTTGACTTTATTTGATGGGTATGTAAGGGATTCGAGTATGAAATGAATGCTTTTGTTTGTATGAACAGGACCTTATAAGGTACAACTTTGATTTTGCTTCATTTGGTATGTCTCTTCATTAGGTACTACATATATCATTACTATTATACAAAGACGAAACAATTAAAAAATTTGGCCCCGGTAATCTCAGTAAATACTGAGCCGATCAACGTGAAATAAAATTTATAATATTCTTTATTTTTACGAAATCCAGTTAGGCTATTTTTTTTTTTATTTAAATGTTTTTTGTTTACAGGAAAATTTAACATTTATATTTTTTTCATACTAATTTTAAAGAGTTAGGAAACTTTAAATCGATTTGAAAAATTGCAATAACAAAATTTTGTGCATAAAGTTAATATGCTCACACAAATTCTAAGCCCTTCATCTTTTCTTAATTATACTTACTTGCTGAGAAATAAATTAATACGTATTTTCAATATATCCATTATTTTTATTTGTTCGATTCAATCGATTCAATGCTTTGTTCCATTTCATCATCGTTCCGTGTTTCTCGCACGCTCTCTCCCTCCCATTCTTATTCCTACTTTGTATGATCTACAAGTGTATGTTATGTGGATCATATTTTTACTTCCCACCTCCATAGGAGAAGTATTGCAATCGGCAAAAAAAAAAGGATTCGAGGATTCACATGACGATACACTAGAAGTCATTTGCACCTGTTTTCGCAGTGATGTCTGTGTGTGCGTGTGTGTATGCGCGTGTGTATGTGACAATTTTTTTCACGTTCGATATCTGGAGAACGGAACAACGTACGATCATGTGGTTTTTCTTATTTTATTTGTCAGCATAATACTTAAATCTGATTTTGAGTAAAATTAGTCCAGCGGATGCGGAAGATTTAAAGAAATGCTTTAAAGAAAGGTGTGCTGGACAACGCAAGCACAATTTTTTATTTTTTTTTTTCAAGACTTTATTTCAAACAAAAACTTAAAGCTAAAAATATAAATTAAATTGCAAATTTACAAAAATTAAAAAGAATTACAAAGCTTTCTGTTTTGAGTGAAATAGTACGATACAATCAATTGTCCAAGACAAGTGGCGAATGTACCTAGCATTTTAAATTATAATTATTACAAGAATAAAACTATTGATGGGGAAAATACAAAGATTCAAAAAGTTTAAACACAAAAATATTGTTATGAAAAAAAAAAAAAGAAAAGAAAATTTAGAAGAAAATCCAAACTGAACTCAAATTAGAGAAAATATATAAAGACTATCAATTGCAGAATGGTTAAAAGAGAAGAGCCATTTTTTATGTGGTGTACATATATCGGAAACAATTTTCCCTGTGATATAACGCAGTATGAGTTGGGAAGTACAGGATTGGCTCCCTAGTCGAATTTTTTTTCTTTTAAACTGCTTGGTTTGAGTTAAAGCTAGATAATCTCACTCAAAAAACCAATCAGTTAAAGGGGGAAGTATGTTTTTCCATCGGCCAACTGAACTGAATCGAGCCATATATTTTCTTTTACATTCTTTGTTTGAACTCAATTCAACCAAAAGTTGAGAGAAAGTAAAAAACTCGGTAAGGTTGGAATAAAATTGAGTAAAACTCTGTAGATAGAAAGAGAAAATATAAATTAAAATCTGAAACATATTGTGGATTTGATTTTAAATATGCTCATGTTGATTTTTTTTTAAACGGTAAATGTCCTTTAACATTGGTATTGTATGACAAATGGCATAATTTTATTTATTTTTTACACAGTTTTCGATACAATCGGAGTATCATGAGAATCTCCCGATTTAATAAAGAAAAAAAATAATTTGAATAACGACAGGAAAGATTAAATGATCAACGAGATTATTGAAGAAGAATTCATGGGAATGGGGATCAAAATGCAGCAACAGCAAGTATTAACACTTCAAATGTAAATCAGTAAATCAGCCTTTAATTACAAACCACTATTTCCCTACATAAATAACAAAGCAACAGATATAAGTAAAATGGATAACGTTTGCACATTTTGTAAAGCAAAAAAGTGGGCTGAGGAATTTAGTAGCATGTGCTGCTCTCGCCTACAGCCGAACTATCTGAGCCTTTTCGAAGTATGCTAATTGGATCTCGCAAATTTTACCTGCAACCGGCCACATCAATTCAAATAAAACTGTATCTTGCAGGGAATTTTACGCCTATAGATTGATGGTGAGGGACAATGAGACCCACTTATTGCTTTTATTTCGTAAGCTTTTGAGTCAGTTTGTTGTGGATATGGCAGCTAAAATGATAACAGAGAGGCTTATTTTCATAAGAACTCATCAGCAGACTCTGAAAGCTGATAATTTTAATTATATTGATCTCAGAGACGCTGTAAGCAATGATGTTAATGTTAATTCTCAGAATATAGGGCAATATATAATTTTGCCATCTACGTTCACTGCATTACCAAGGTATTTAAAAAAAAGTTTCTTTAATTATTTCGCGAAGCAACGCGACCACGGGTCTACTAGTGTACTATATGTATATAGCTAGGAAACTTTTTGACGACGGGGTATGTGTGTACCAATGTCAATAAAAAGAGTTAAGCACGATTATGGTAAATGCTATGGGTAAAATGTTTTTTTTTTATGGTCTAGTGCCGGAATATTGGAATTTAATTTAGACCATGTTAACTGCCACAAAAGATATTTTTTCAACGGTCACAAAAATGATTGTCAAAATGGATTCATAAATTTGATTTGCTTAACCAAAAATTTAAATTACGCTGAGGAAAATGTTTCAAAATAAATCCTAAAAACCTCAAAGTCCACAACAACTAAATTACGGAAAACCACGCGCATTTTCCAATTTTGAATCAGCAAATCACCAATTGAGTAATAAAGTATCTACTCTATGAAGAGCAAAACAGAATGCCAACAAGCGTATGCAATTTTACAATTATTTTTCATGTTTCATATTGGAGATTCCAGGGATACAGACGATTTATGGCTTTCGAGTTTACCACAGAATCCCGAATATGTGCAGATCCCTTCCTGACCCCAGCACATGATGTGGTTTTTGTTGTTCTGCATCAAAATGACAACAAAGCCAGAAAATGAGTTATTCTGATGAGTGAAGTGTTGAACCGTTGAATTAGAAGTTTCTTTTTTGCCTTTTTGTATGTTTAAAGTTACAATTACACTAATAGTATTTAATCTGTGGCTTTTGATCTTGTTTCTTTGGTTTGGTTTGTTACAAATACGGATAAGTCACCATTCCACCTAAACGTTCAAGCAGAAGCAGTCTCTAACATAAGTTATAATAAAGAGTTTCAGAGAAGAGATCACTTTATATTGGGCCGAACTATTTGGAACATTTCGATGGTTTTTTTTTTTAAGAATATTGTCAAAAGGACAATCATATGAACGCTTCTTCGTTCGCCTGTCACCGGTATTTATCTTTGAAATTTAAATATATAGCAAGAAATGTGACATTTAACATGTAAACAGAGTTTGACATTTCGCATTTAGTTCGGCAATCGCCGCCTCAAAGATCTCATGTCGCGACCACTTTTGAATATCAAATTACTTTTTTTGTCAAAATATTTGTACAAAGCTTAATTGTACTGATTGAAATTGAGTTACATGGTCCATGTGATCCTTGGATGTTGATTGGGGGCCCTTTCAACCGGGCTGTTACTATAAAAGCTCCATCCATCCGGAAAGACGTTCAGTGTGCTTTTGCAAACAGTTTTGATACCATAGTCTTACTTTCTTTTACTAATTTGGTACCTCAACTTAAAGCTGGTAAGCCCCCTGATAACCCCGAGAGCTATAAGCTTGTTGAACAGTGTGAGCTAAATTTACGAATGAATTCTTCAAGAAAAAATAACAAATATAATTACTGATCGTAGCCTATATCCCAACGTAAAGTTCGGTTTCAGGCCATAGCATAGCACTTCCCTCCAAGTACTTCGCATTTGTAATTTTGTCGAAAAAAAAAAAATCGCCAACAATGTAAATCAACAAGGATGATCCTTTTAAATAATGCAAACCCATTCGATTCTCTTTGACATGATGGTTATATAAAAAGATAAGCTACAATTTGCTCCGTTTTTATGTAAGTTTGTGCAAAGTTTTTGTCAGGTCGTTCTTTTAAAGTCCTTGCCAATAGTGCAGTTTCTGATTTATTTTTTTTCAGTTAGGTGTACCGTAAGGTTCTGTCATTGGTCCGATTTTGAACAAGTTATTTGCGTCCGATTTTTGTATTACTTTCTTCCACGATTTTACTTTCAACGTTGTAAGAAATCTTCGAAATGCGATGGAAGTGTTAAAATACTATTATAAAAGATGGAAAATTAAGCTGAACGGTGACAAAATCCAAGCTATCTTTTTTACTCGGAAAAGAAAGTCCTGCTTTCTTCCAAATAGCTAATTGCAAGTTTGTGGATCGGCAAAAAAGTGGAGCGATTGTTTTACCTACGTATACATCTAGACACTAAGTTAACCTTTAACGAACACATATCTAGAACCTTACAAAAAGTAAATATAGCTTTAAAGATTTTATACCCTATCAACAACAGAAAATCTGCCTTATCAAATCAAAGTAAACTTATCATGCACAAAGTATGGATGTCCGGTATAGGGAAACTGTGCACTGCAGTGTCGCATTAAAAATCTACAACTGTCACAAAATAAACTCCCTAAAATGATGTTTGACCTTTCATGGCACCATTCAACTTTATGTTTTCATAAAAGGGCGAATGTTGAATTGATATCTGCGAGAATTTAAAAACTTGCAAAATTTAAATTTAAAAACAGATGCGTTTTTAATGATAATCGCTTAGTAAACGACTTATTTGGTTAAACTTGTTATGTGTTGATTATTAAAATGTATTTTTTAAATGTGAATATGTTCTTGAATTAATAATTTTTGTCATTTCCTCTTTTGTTTGTAGGTGTATAATTGTATACATATCTATATTCATTGATTTATTTATTTACTTATTTCTTTTCTTTTTATTTATCTATTTATTTATTTTAATTGTTATCTTATTTACACATTTATTTATCCACTATATATTAATTCTTTATTTATTCATTTATTCATTGTTCATAAATTTTCTTTAATACACATAGAGTTACTTGTTTACTTGCTATTTATTTTATGTACCATCTATTTGTAGACCAGCTACATATTTATTGGGTATTTTTTCTCTCTCTTCTTTTTCCTTTTATTGAATATTTTTATCGTACTTTTCTCCAAATTTAAATCAAGTTCAATAATTAAATAAAAATTAATTAATGTTTCAGGAGAAAGATATATCATATCATATATCTGTAATGTAAAATGTATGATAACAATCCTTTGTAGAAGTTAATTTAACGAAATAAAGATCTATTTATCTATCTAAATCCTCCTATTCTGCCACTTATTTATACTACAACAAATGTTTTATTAGAAATTTGAGGAACCATTTGATAAAAGGTACTTATTGCAAAGAAAAAAAATTAATGAATTAACAATACAAAATAAATTTTTTCTGGCCAATCGCTTCAAGTTGCACAAAGTTTGTTTCTTAGTAAATTTGATTCTAGACAATAACATATGGGAGAATGGAAAAAATCTCAATGCATCGCCAATTGACAACGACTTGAGGCTCCTATTTTATACCTTCTCATATTTTACTGTAATCTAAACATTAAACTAAATTAAAAACATAATTCCGCGGGGAACACACACATTTTAATCATACACTACAAAGAAAATATTGTACAACAAAGCATCAGTTAATATTACAACAATTGTTTACCCAGATTTATCGCAGACACCATTACATTAGCTTGGTAAATTATTCATGCAAATGGCTTGAGGGTTGAAAAACAGAAGTCCTGGTCATGTTGTGGGAAAGTTAAATCGTATCCATATAAATGTTCTTCACACTATGATGTTTTTGCACCATTCATTTCCGCACTGGTTTGCTTTTTGTTGTTTTGCAAGTACGGGTAAACATTTAAATAAGGGTATGCGTTCGTGACAAGTCTGTATTTCAATATTTTAAACCATTCTCCATGAGGGATAAGGTTTCTTTTGCGGCATAAAAGTCAATGCGTGCATGCTAATAAAGAAGGTTTTTTTTTATTTAAGATTAAAGATGCACTCAAAAATGTAGGATGTTCTTCAAGACCAAATGATATTTTTGAACTTGTACGCAGTATGGATACAAAGTTGAGCAGTGAAAGTATGTACTTTGAATATGCTTAATTTTTGTTCAACTCCTCACAATTCGCATTTCACTATGGCTTAGCCCTTTATATTACGGATGATAGATTATTATAAATGAAGTCTTTCATGTATCTAGGGAAAGCATTGCCGATATCCTTATTTCAATTCGAGGCATATTCAATGGTATTATATATATAGATAAGAAAAATGAAATCATTCGATTATTCTAAACGGCTTCATTTGGTAATGCCGTGTATTACAAACATCTATTAATAACGAGACATTCAACTTTTCGTAAACTGATTTATTAGAAAATTTTTTCTTTTAATATTTAAACTTAACGGAATCCTTTTATAGAAAAGAAATATGAATTTACATGCCGAAATGCACCTTTCTTAAAAAAAAAAAAACAGGTCCATTTGAGTGCTATTTGTAAATCTTGTGGTGGATTATGGTCTCAGAGATTGCATCCACATCCCCCCTTATAATCTATTTTGCATTGTAGAACTGATGCAGGGCTTAATTTTGTTGATGTAGGAAATTACGTGTTTCTTTTTAGGGTTTTTTTTTTTTTTTAATCTCTTGAACATTAAAGGAAATATTAAAAACAGACCTTTAAAAAAAGCTTTTTAGTAAGCTTGCGAGACACACATATTTACGTACATCTCTTCTTCTTTAAAATACAATTTCTGTGTGGAGCTTATTGACTCTCCATTTGTGTAATTACGTAAACTTCGGAATCCGTGAATAGATTTCGATATGCTTTTCACCTACATTTAGTTCCTTTCGACGAAGACGAAGGCTTTAGGGGCACTTTTTGTACATTTAATACCTTAGTCCGGTTTACAATCAGGGTTTGATTTTATTTTAAAGAAGAAATGCATAAATAGATTGCATACTCATGAATCTCGAGTTCGGGAGTTCGGAATTGCATAACAAAGAGATGCTCACTTATCGAGACACCGAATAGAAATCGAATAACCACAAAAAAAAAAAGCTAGACGGGAAGTAAACGGTGCCTTTACTTTTCAAACCAGCGACTGCTCCTGCATAGGGGAAGGCGCGCCTCGCTGCAGATTGAGTGAAAAATGCGTACCACACTCAACTGCGCTGGGATATCAATGAACGTTCTAGATTTTCCTCAGAACAAATCGTCGACTACTTCGATGATTCTGCAGTGAATTTCGATACATTCAGTAAACTGTTTTTGCACTGTAACTCTGTAACCTGGAAAGACAAATCTAAGGGGATTTCAGTTTGAGCGGTAAAATTAATTTAAATGACATTGCTGATCGACCAGAACCACCTGTCTCGCTCCTTTCAGGAGGTTAACCGTCTTCCGCGACAATTCATTCAGAACCGAGGTGATATAACAGTGCTTCTCAAATTCCATCTTTTGAAGTTAACATAATTACAGACGTTTCATGCCGACGTTCAAAATAAAAGGTCAAGTGTATCATCGTTGTATCGTTTTCGTCCTTGCCTAACGATCAAAAGTTTTTACAGATGTATTATGCAGGCGATCACAGGAATATTTTCGATGCTACAGGATTCCTTATCTCTATTTGAATTTGGTCAATTTACTTCAGAAGATGCTGCACGAGCAGACGACATTTACATCTTAGCCCTTCGCTGATTTTATTTCCACCTGTCTCATCCCCACTTTGTCCCGCCCCGACTAACCACACGGGTACGCAGCTAGTATGTATATGTGTATTTTTAGTCAAACTAAGGGAGAGACCTTGTTTTTCGTTCAATAAATCTTGCCCACGAAGCAAGATGGCACGAAACCTTCATTTTGGTTAATTCTTATTTGAAGCCAAGTGCAAAGGGCCAAAAATATCAGATATCTTTGCTCTATACCACTCACCCTTAATATCTTGAAAGAAATAAGGTCCGTTTAAGCAGCAAAAGCGTAATTCAAACCAAACGGGGAGACTTTCCGGATGCAAAGAAAATTTGCAATCTGTTATAGAAGAATTGCAATAATTTTGCAAAGGTGCTGGACTCCAATTTCTAGGTCATAGTGGATCACGCGACTTTAGTTTTTGAGCCAATTAAATCGAATGAAAACAGAAACTCAGGTGATATTAGGTTTCAGTCTTAAAACCGAGGGTGGTGTCTAGAATAACTGAGGTGTATTTGTTTGTGCTGTTGTTATTACTTAAAATTCACAGTATTTCCTTTCAACTTCCTAGCATCATTATCATTACTCACTATGACCAACAAGGATTCATCAAGCCATGTAACTACTCTCCTGCTGGTGATGTGCATAAATGTCGTACAGTTTTTGCAGTTGATCCGCTTTCTTGACACCAGGGGTTGAACCTAGATTCTTGAGCGTGGCAAGTGATGACGATAACCACTATAGCACGGCCACCCGTACATTTTTTTTTTTTTTTTTTTAGCAAGGGATGAGTGTCGTTGTCCTAACATTCTGTTTCAGGATCATTCTAATATATTCATTTCTAATTTCCGTGCCTAACAACGTTCATACCTGTATCATTTATAGCAGTGTAAAGTTGTTTGAAGGTTTTCTAAAATTCATTCATAATAACTTTTTCGATTTGATTGAGGGAATGTCGAAATCTATTTTACTTAAAATGAGAATAAACGTCCTAAAATGTTCACTAAGAAGTCAAACTTCTAGTGTGAAAATTAATGTAAAAACTTTTCAGATAAAACTTTAACCCCCGACAGCTCAGGTGTGATGTTCCAGCAGATAAATGGGAAGATACCACTTTTTCCCAATGTACATACATAGCAAGGTACATTCTTTTAGTTTTCTTGAAATAAAAATGTATTTAAAAGTTTTCACATAAATTCATTCAACGGGAACATCCCTTGAATGATAGCATAACTTTTCTTCATCTTATTGTATATTTTGTAAATGATATGTTTTTGGTACTAAAGTTTTTATTATATACAATATACATAGTACCTTAATATATACATAAATGTCGAATAGCAAATTATTCCAATTATTGGAATTGTTATTATGTTTTGTAGTGTTACGCCGCTACGCCGTGCTTGCTCTTTACGAGTGAAGAGCGTAGAGCGGAGAGCGGAAATTGAAACAAGTAATAGTATATTTTAAATATATTATTTATGAAATAGAAAGGTCCGCCGTCTTTAGCGTCGCTGCAACCTTCTATTCTAGTTTACAAAATCACACTCTGATGATCTCTTCCATCAATCGACCTTTTATACATTTGAGTTTACCCCTACTCTGCACATCCATCGCACCAGGGTTAACGTTATTAATATTTCCCAAAGTATTCAGGTACTTGGGAGATAACGCACAGGAAGTGTTTAGATGCATATGTTTGCACTATAATCACTTCCTTTATTGGCACACTAAACCCGAGTGGAAAGTATTGCGACTACGGGTAGTGCCGCGACATGGTGTTTGATGTTTATTTAGGTTATTATAAAAATACTATGCATCCTGGATGGTAGACGTGCAAAGCAGGTAGCCTTTTATGATAGGGTGGATGCGTCATGTAGTGCGATCACTACATCCCACCCCCCTTAGAAAAAGAAAATTCTACCTGAAGGGCTAGAATTTTCTGTGAGGTTTGAGTCGATGAAAGAGAGCAGTTACAATAAAATTTGAAAAGTATGTAGATGAATCGTATTAAAAGTATAATTTTTTTTTGATGTAGATTAACAATATAATAGCAAGAGAGCAGTTACAAAATTGAAAAATATAACGATTTTATACAATATTAAATGTTTTTTTTTTTTTTAAATGTTAATTAAGTAAAAGTTAGTTAGTATTTTTATAAAAATGGTTTTTTTTCTTTTAATTCTTATTAATTTAAAGGAACAATTTCTCTATAACATTAAATACATTTAGGTAATGTAACTATTATTTATACTTATTGAATAAACAATTTTTTTTTTCTGATTTGTATAGACTACATATACATTATGCGGTTCGGTTACTTTATTATGTAAGAAAATATTTTATTTTGAAAGAATTCTAGTTTCATAGGACGATTGACGCGGTACCAATGCTTTTCCCAGTATTCCCTTTGGTTTCCGTGCAGGATATTAATTTTATTGAAAAAGGTTGGATTTACGTCGATGTGGTATTGTTGAACGAGAAAAGAAAATAGTTATTGTTTCGCGGAGAAAAGAAATGTTTTAAAATTTTTTTAGTTTTTGAATTATATTTCTTTTTATCTTTTATTAAATTTTCTTTTAATTTTTTATTAAATGTCTGAATGTATGTAGTCTTACTATCTATAGTTGTACCTACAGTCTTACTTTTTGTTTGAGTTTTTAAAAGAGTTTGTTCATCCTCATGCTCATCGTCTGCTGGGATTTCTTCATCCTCAGTCTTAATTTTTGCTGAGTTTTCAACTGCAGGCTTATGATTTGCTGTGAACTGTTGTTCCTCAGTCTTATTATGTATTTTGGGCTCGTTGTCTTCCAAGTCTTCTTTATTTGCTTGATACTTGGGCTTATTGTCTGCCAAGTCTTCTTTATTTATGTTTTCATGCTTGGTTTTATTGTTTGTCAAGTCTTTATTTAATTTTCCATTACGTTTATGTTCAGTCTTATTGTCTGCTGAATCTTTATTCTTGGTCTTACTTTTAGCTACAGTTGCTTTAATATTTTTATTAGTTTCCTTATTATTGTGCTCAGTCTTATCGTTTGCTGAGTCTTTTTGCTTGGTCTTATTATCTGCCAAGTCTTTATTTATTTTATTATTGATTTTCTCTTCGTTCTGTGAAACGTCTGACGGAATGTGATCGCAGTGAGTTTTTTCAACATGTTGGAGTTTATCGGAAGTAGCAGTTAGACTAGCCGTTTGCTCGGAACCCGATTTCTTTTCGGATCCCTTCATAGCAAGGGTGTTTTCTGCCCTTTTCGCGAAGTTATCGCCCGTAGGCACCGCCTCGGAAGGGGTAACTCCTTGGTTGCAATTCTCTACGGTTATCTCGTCAGTCGTAATTTTGAATTCGAGTAATTCATTTTCGTAATTTACTTTACAGTTATACTTGGCAAGTAGGTCGTTGCCTATTATATGTTTTGTTTGGACTAGGGATAAATGCTCGACATCGTCTACCCGAGTCGGACAGTTTTCCATGGGTGAATTGTATTGCCCAGATGTATAATGCCTCACGTTTTGGCGTGGCTGAAATTGAGATGAAGTGGATGGAAGGGAGGTGTGCGAGTCGTCCCGGAAAGGGTTTCTCCGTTGTTGAATTGGGTGAGTTTGGCTATCGGCCAAGCGAGTCCTACACTCCTGGTACGTATGATTGTACCTTTTGCAGTAGCTGCATTGAGCGCGGTTTATGTGCTGTGGTGGAAAATGTGGAAAATTTAGATTTTTATAGCACGATGTTGAGGTGTGCCCAGGTTTATTACAGGTCTGGCAGACGATTCGTTGGTTCTGACCAGACGAAAAGCAACTGGTGGATGTATGTCCGACCTTGTTACAAAGCTGACAAATGGGTCGCGATGTTTGGGGATAATTGGGGGAATAGGAGGCAGGACTACGTTCGAGGCGTGTAAATTTTTCATCAGCATAGGCGATGGCTCTTTTGAGTATTCTTTCGCCATGTGCTTGGACCATGAATTTGAGATTTTGGTTTCTCAAACCGTCCTCGAACGCCTGGATAGCCAACTTGTCATTTTCGACAACCAGATACCTTTGCACAGTTTCCTCGCTGGTACTGGCGAATGTGGCACCATTTAGTGCACCAAGTAGTTGGCTTACGCGTTCGCCAAACTCTTTTATGGTCTCTCGTGCTTTTTGGTTTGCGCTCAGCAACTCATTTTGGGCAGAGGACCGAGACTGCACCTCTTTGTAGTTGCCTTCTAGTTCGGCAACTAGCTCACTCCACTTTTTAAATGACTTGTACTGGACAAGTTCGAACGCTGGTCCCTCCAGTCGGGTTTTAATTACCTGTAAGCAGAGCGCATGATCAGCGTCTGTCTTAATAGTGGTAAATAAAATGTTACCACAGGCGATGAACTTGTTCAGTTCCGCCGGGTTGCCATTAAATGCAGGGACGATGTTATAAATGTCGTTCAAACTTATTTTGTACTCCGACATGGTGTTATCGATTGAAAAAAGAGGGTCAATGTGAAAAGGTAACACTGCAAACAGTTGTACTGTCACAGCTCTACTCCGCGTTAAAATGGTGGAGGTTTTTAGGGGAAAACAGAGGTATCAAAAAAAATCGAAACTTCGCGCCCGAAATAAACAGAAACCGAAACGTATATGTTTATGTTATGTCTAATAATCTGTCTAAATTTATTTTGTTTAAGGATACACAATTAATAAAAAATTTTTTTTTTTTATTCTAACTTAGCTTATTGTACCTTATAATTCTGCTGTTGTTTTCTGCTGTCTGCTGCTGTTGTTTTTGCTGGTGGTGTTTGCTTCCGTTGTTTTGCTATTGGTTGATGTTGATGTTTTTATTGTTTTATGCTGCTGTTGTTGATCTTTGCTGTTTGCCAGGCAGGCTTCGCGCCCTAGAGTTGTTTTTTTTTACTCCTGGTCTTTTTCCACTGCCTACTGTCAGCCAAATACTTGCGCTCTGAGCTAGCAAGGACTTACAGTCGTAGGACTTCTATTTCACTTTATTTTTTTCACTTTATATATATACATATATATATATTTTTTTTTTTTTTACTTTACCTTTTTTTCACTTAACTTTTCTCCACTCTGGTGTATAGCCCCAGTACGCTTTTTCACTTTTCACTTTTCACCTTTTTTTTTGGAAAATATGTATTTTTATTATATTCTTTTTTTTCACGTTTTAAATTTTTTAAACTTTTGTTTCGTTTTGTTTTACTTTTAAACTTTTGTTTCGTTTTATTTTTATATGTATGTAATGTTATGTTTTTTTTTTTTTTATGTTTTTATTTTTTTTACTTTGCTGGTGTATAGCCCCAGCACGCCTCAAGAGTCTAAGTAGCTCTTGTTATTTGGTAGGTCGGGACCTAAATAGATATCCCACCGCTGCCACCAATTTGTTACGCCGCTACGCCGTGCTTGCTCTTTACGAGTGAAGAGCGTAGAGCGGAGAGCGGAAATTGAAACAAGTAATAGTATATTTTAAATATATTATTTATGAAATAGAAAGGTCCGCCGTCTTTAGCGTCGCTGCAACCTTCTATTCTAGTTTACAAAATCACACTCTGATGATCTCTTCCATCAATCGACCTTTTATACATTTGAGTTTACCCCTACTCTGCACATCCATCGCACCAGGGTTAACGTTATTAATATTTCCCAAAGTATTCAGGTACTTGGGAGATAACGCACAGGAAGTGTTTAGATGCATATGTTTGCACTATAATCACTTCCTTTATTGGCACACTAAACCCGAGTGGAAAGTATTGCGACTACGGGTAGTGCCGCGACATGGTGTTTGATGTTTATTTAGGTTATTATAAAAATACTATGCATCCTGGATGGTAGACGTGCAAAGCAGGTAGCCTTTTATGATAGGGTGGATGCGTCATGTAGTGCGATCACTACAGTAGTAAAACTTTAGATCTTTGCATGAAAATGGCTTTGTAATGTGTATGTACATACCTCACAATCATCGTTCAACAACATTGAGTGCCAGATATTCACTTTATTCGTCATTCCTTACAAGCTCCTATGCATTGTTTTCGAAAACACATACTCGTGCAATGTAGTTGTATCTATACATTTTCTGTTGTGAATTTGCCTGCATTGAAGCATTCAACTTGGCCTTTGAAGAAGATATGCCAGATATTAGTTTAAGGAATGTTGACAAATGAACTTGTTTCACATAAGGGCTGTATGGAACCATGCTTTTATCTAAATTGGATATATGCCAATTTAATTGATGCGAATTCCGTATGTATGCACTAAATGACTTCAGTGGATATCTAATGAATTCGACAAAGATCTCCAAAGGTCAACATCCAATTAAATTTGCTTTTCACTAATATTGGAAATTTCTGTAAATTAAATTGTATGCATGCATAATTTTGGAAAGTAGGTATTAATAGGATGTTAAATAGCATATTCATCTGATTGAAGATATTTGAACAAAGCTAAAAGATGACAAACAAAATTTTGATTTAATTAGAAATAGCTCCAAAACATGAATGCGGAAGTAAGTGAAGTAAATGTTTGATTACATTTAGGAATAGAGCCTGTTAACCCTCTACCGCATGAATTAATGTGCGCGGAGGAAAAAAGTAAAAAGCGGTTGAACGGTTCTCCTTGATTATTCTCAATTTTTATTAAAAAAGTAAAAAAAAAAGTTGAGTTTAAAAAATAAAGTGCAATGGTTTAAACTAATTAAACAAGTATTAGCAATAGTTTTTAAACAAAATAAATACATGTATTTTAACCAAAATTTATTTTTAAACTGATTGTTCTTACCAATTGAATACAAATTTTTGCACATACTTAGAACCAAACTTTTTTTTTCACTTTTTTTTCCAATGCACAAACGAGAGGAACTGAAGTAAAAATTAAAAAATCTAGAAAATGCGAAAAGTACCATTTTGTGTTGTTAAGGATACACACGAAGCGATCATGTTGTGTTTTAGTCATTTCGAATGTAATTTAGTAAAGAAAATACGGTTTCAATGCGAAAAGCCATATATGGCTTCTTATGCGGTAGAGGGTTAATAATAATCTGATGTTAATGTAGGTGGGTAAAAGTAATTGCTTCCGTAGATGTTAGTCATTTCATTTATAGTTATGTATTTACATTGTAGAACCTTTACAAATAGTAGTTTAGAATTTTTTTAATTATCACTAGATGACCCCGTGAACTTCGTACCACTTACTCTTCATAAGCAAATATGAGACTCAATAAACCTTCTAACTCCAATTCATTGAGATCGGTTTGAGTTTCGTTTAGTGATTAAATGAAACTCGTTCGTAATTCAAATGAATTCAATGTCTTTTACTTGCATAGAAAAGACATGAGGTTAACAAAAAAAAAAAAAAAAACAAATACAAATATTTTGCGCGACAGCTCATAGATAGCCAAGGCCAAGCTTCCCGCAACCATTCATGTTGTGCGTGTTATATCATATTTTTCTCACGAATGGAAGGGACCTACAGTTTTTTTGCTGACTCCGAACGGTGGTTTGAGAAGCTTTTTCATGAGAGATTATACTCTTGCAGGTTTGTCAGGCCTACGAAGAGGTGGGACCGCAAAAAAACGTTGGCTGGTTTTTGAGAATCGAGTCTGTGTCCTCTTGCTTAGCAGTCCAACGCACTATCCACTAAGCCACGGCGACCACCACATGAAGAAACCATTCAATGCAAAGCTTTGTGGTGAACTAAGTTCTTCGTTTTGTTTTCTGGCGCGTAAACAAACAAAGATGATGGCTTGCCGACACGCGACATACAGTTATCCATGCGCGAAACACGGAAACTCCAAGTTAATCCCGCAAACTTCCAACGACTGGCCTTGTGATTTGTTTGACTCGAATGGCAAGTCCGTTGGAATCATCGGGATGCGCGGAATCAAAACATCCTCCCCTTTGTAGTTTCCCTTAACAATCGTCGCCTCGATGACGTTGTTCATGAGCTTTTTCACAGCCAGTCTCGTTCCATTGCATAGTCGAGGTTGATTTATGTTACGCAACATGATGATGACTGAGCCTACTTTTAATTTTAAATTGTGGGGTGGTAATCCGGACAATTCCAGAAAATTTAAGAATTCTGTGGGATAGTTGACTACTTCATACCTCCGGGAGCATCCACGAAGTAAATGCCACCAGTTCCATTGTTCACAGCTTCCATCAAAGAACCGTACGCAGTTTTTTGTTGATTCAATTGCGGAACATTTGTACGAACTGCTTCGGCTAACACTTCGGTGTCGTATTGTTGTTCTCGTTGCAATTTGAAGTTGAATACATCGTGCATTGGTCGATTAGGTGATATCATGCCCAAATGGGCCATTAATTAACACATGTCTTCTATCATGATCAATGCCTCATTGTGCATTTCTGCTGTCATTTACAATGTCGGATTTAAAGTTTGGCGACGCACACGATGCAAAACATCCTCAGATATGTCGACCTTATATTTGACCCACAAATCGTTCGGATTCGAAGGGGAATATGTGAATATGATAATCGCAAACAATGTGCGAATTTGATGCGGTGATGAAGATATGGCGGAATCTTTGAGCGTATTTTTCCAATGCGAATCGTTCTCGAGCAACTGTTAAAGTTGACATGCCTCACGGTGAGTCGCACACAGATGCCCATTAACGGTTATCAGTTGTTGAAACGACGTCGGACCACGAACATTCACCAACAATAATCGAAGATAGTAACATTCGTCGTTATTTGGATGCACAGTGTGGATGCGACCCAGAGCGTCTGAAGCAATGCGGCGATTTCAATGATGCGTTCCATGAATAGTAGAGTGGCATCTTTTGTGTGATTAGCAGTTCCTTCTTGATTTCGATCCATTGAGGGTTACACGTTAATGTTATGAATTGGTCTGGGCGGCCATATTGTTTAACATACGACATTGCATCTTGCGCGTACTCGTGCATGTGGCGAGGGTTTCCGATGTAAGTAACTGGCAAAATTGTCATTCTTCCTACGTTGTTGGCATTGCCATCAGCATAAATCGCATCGCGGAGATAAATATATTCTTCAGACCGGAGCTGCTTTTGGTTCAAACGAATATATGTCAGTCGTTCAGACTCAATTTTTACATACATGTCAACCGCGAACTGATGGAAAAGACGGTGACACTTCAGAATGTGATTTTCCTCACCTTTACGGATCATAAGTCTGTATGAATAAAAATTCATAGCACTGACTTTTTTATTGGTTTCCGCGCCTGCAATTGCAATCGACTAACGGTTCGATTTTGAAACAAATGAATTATTGAAATTTTTGCATTTATCTTGTAATGTATTAACCATTTTGATGTTGAAATGGTATCCGTCCTCGCCCTGCCAAAAGATCAATGGATATTGTAGTGCATCGTAAGTCCTGTGCGTTTCGGACTCGCGTTTCAATTCATTGTTCCGACGATGAAGCACGATATCTCTAGATTGCAAATTCCGACAATGACAACAGCCACTTCGTCGATTTTTGGCGAATTGAATCTTCTTGCGTGTTCACCCGCCGGCGTTTTGTCAGCCCTGATGACGATGTGACGGCTGTCGGATGGCATCCGATCCAACGCAATTTTGAACAATTTGATCAATTCGTTGTTTTGATGAAGAAAAGTTTGCAATTCTCCGACAATGGCTCGCTTCGTTGTCGGATTGTGAACACAACGCTGATTAACTTCAACATCCGAATTGTCCATGAAATAAATTTGTAAAAATGTATGATCCGCGTCCAGTGGTGGCAACAGCGCTCCTACTGGATGATATATTTGCCCTTGAACCGCAATGGTAATGTAAAATTGACTGTATTGAATGATTTCAATGTGTTTTCTGCAACGGTGAATGAAGCGAAAGAAGATTGTGTTGTAAATACCTTGAAAGTGGGCATGAAATTGTCCCGTACAATATACGTTGCGCCAAACGACGTCATTTGGAAGTAACTGTTGTATTTTTGGATGTTCGCCAGGAAATGCGTAGAATCACTTCCTATTCCAGAGACCAATGAGCGTAATGGTTCTGGGGGCGGGACCAATTGTGGCAATTTAATTTTCCCACCTGCGCAATACAATCCAGGAGTTTCGCCGCTCAATTTCAACGCTTTACAATGTGGACAAACGACTGACATTTGTCCAATCGTTACTGATCTGTCCGCACTGTAATCAATTTCCGAATCGTAATCCAATGCCGTTCGTTCCAGGTTTATAGGAGCACCGCGTCGGCGCAATCGTTCATGGTGATTGTGTTGTGCTCACTGGCGTTGTGCTTCATATGCACGAACTTGTTGCATTCTAAATCTATTCGCTTTCCGTTCATCTTCAGTCGCTCTCGAACGTAATTGGGACATTCCAATATGACTATTTTGATTATCGATCGTGCGCTGGTCATCAAACATCCAATACAAAATAAAGATGAGATACTTGGAAAACTTGGGTCATGCCAATATTTCACGACACTCGATCTGGCCAAAGGTTTTCACCAGATAGAAATCGATGAAAACGATATACACAAAACAGCCTTTAGCGTTGAAAACGGGCATTACGAGTTTCTCCGCATGCCCTTCGGATTAAAAACGGCACCAGCCACCTTTCAACGTCTTATGAACTACATCTTGAAAGATTACATCGGCAAAATCTGCCTAGTTTACCTAGACGACATTATCATTTTCTTTACATCTCTTGAAGAACATCTAGACTCACTAAGAAAGGTTCTGCGAAGAATCGCTGAAGCTCGACTTATGATACAATTTGATAAATGTGAATTCTTGAAGAAGGAAACCTTAGAAGGTATCAGACCTAATCCAAAAAAAAATTGAATGCGTAAAAAATGTTCCTGTCCCAAAAACCCCTAAACAAATTAAGCATTGGACTCACTGGCTATTACAGGAAATTCATAAAGGATTACTCAAGAATCGCGAAACAAATAACTAAATATCTGAAAAAGAATCAGAAAGTTAATATCAACGATCCATGTTATTTACAATGCTTTGAAACACTCAAACGACTTCTAATCAATGAACCAATATTATAGTACCCAGATTTCGAAAAGACTTTTACCCTTTCAACTGATGCAAGTCAATTTGCACTTGGTGCAGTCTTGTCCCAAGACGGACACCCAATTTAGTTTGCAAGCCGAACACTTAATGATCACGAGCAACATTGCAGCACTATTGAAGAGGAACTGTTAGCTGTAGTATGGGCAACGAAATACTTCCGCCCATATATTTTTGGTAGAAGATTCCTGATTGAAACCGATCATAAACCATTACAATGGTTATTTTCGATCAAAAAACCAAATTCAAAACTCGTCAGATGGCGACTAAAGCTCTCCGAATTCGACTACGAAATAAGATATAAGAAAGGAACAAAAAACGGCAACGCAGATGCCCTTTCTAGAATAGAAGCCAATATCATAGAAGAAACCGACGAAAACCAAACTCGAGACACATTCCAGTTCGCGTCTAGTAAATCGCCTCTTAACTCGCTTAAAACACAAATTGCGATATTGAAAACCAATTCTGGATCTGTACGAATAAAACAAACGAAGATTTTCAACAAATCGAGGAAAACAATTTACTTAAAGGCTCTGGACACAGAAACAGCAAAAACTCTCCTAAAATCTCATTTCAACCCTAAGTCACTTAATGCAATCTATGTAGACCCCCAATTCCTTAAGATTCTAGAAACCACATACAGAAATCATTTTGGTAGAAATAACCACTTTAAAATAATCATTGTTAACAGAATTCTAAAAGATATAACAGACGAAGAAGTTTTAGCAAAAATAATTGAGGAAGAACACCTCAGAGACAATCATCGCGGTATAATAGAAGTATGTAAGCAATTACAACTCAAATATTACCACCCTAAACTTAACAACCGAATAACGCAATTCATCAACAATTGCGATATCTGCAATATTGAAAAATACGAAAGAAAACCAATAAATCCTAAATACAAAATAACTGAAACCCCATCCGCCCCAAACCAAATCGTTCATATCGACGTTTTCTACAGCCTAAAAAGGCATCTATTTCTTACATTTATAGACAAATTTAGTAAATTTGCACAAGCAATAAGAATTAATGCCAGAACCTGGACAGAATTTAAAAGAGCCATACTAACCTATATAACTTCAACAGGCCCTATTGAAAAATTAGTACCAGATAACGAACTAGGACTCAAAGCCCTCCCATTGAGACCTTTTCTCGAACACGAGAATATACAAGTTCACTTTACGTCAAACAATAACCATACTTCAAATGCCGATATTGAAAGACTTCACAACACTATTAACGAACACCTAAGACTCTTAAGACACGATGAAAACATAGATCTTGAAACTGTAGAAGAAAATATTTTAAAAACAAAGGTTTCTACAATAACACAATCCATTCAACTACTAATAGAAAACCAATCGATTTTAAGAACGGTAACATCAAAAACGAGGAATACGAAACAATCAAAGAAAGAATCTTAAAAATTAAAGAATCATCTATTAATAGGTTAAATAAAAATAGAAAAGATGTTCAGATAGAATCAGGATTAAACTTAATTAAGGATTCGCGCGGTGGAAAAAACCACGCCAAATTTAGGAAACTTAGCATAGAAAAGATAGATGACGTTCACGTAATTGACAAACGTAACGGCCTTAAATACTATAAATCCCATATAAAACGGAAGAAAAAATTCCAAGACCTGTTGTGAGCCAGGGTAGAGCCACGGAGGCAACTTCGGTGAAGGTGAGGAAGACGGCGGCACGCTTGTCGTTGCTCGGCACAGCTCGTCGGACGGGGGTAGTTCTTGCCAACCCCACCTTACACCACCTGCTCAGCACACAAAATCTCGTGCCTTTCATACTAGCTAAAAGAAGAAGAGGTTCCCTAATACCCTAAATCAGACAACGGACGGACAGAGAAGAAAAGGAAGGATCATTTGTCCAAGGACCTATGCCAATACCCGAGAGAAAGACAGGAAAAGAAACTCGCGAACTAACCTAACTAGCCTAAACTAAACCTAAACTATGCTAACTCTTAAAGCTAAACCTATACTAAACCTATCTAACTTACGACTATCCTTGACTTAACCCTAAACGCTTTTCTTTTCCGATATCTCTCCCAGGTAAGGTTCGTCAAGAACCGAGGCATGCCAGATGGTATTGGCAAAGGATGGCCAGCCCACCCTACGTGTCTTGAGACACAACCTGCGCTATCTCCCATGGCCGATTTTGCAGGAGATAGCCCCTTAAAGACCTTCCGGTCACGACCCTATTCGTCACGTAGTGGAGAGTTCGTTTGTCGTGGCAATTAAACCAAAAAAAATCAAAACTCAAGAAAAGGAAAGAAAATAAAAGGTTACGCGTACTCACGGTTTTCTTGGATCCCTCGGAGTCCTGCGCGCAGCACTGTTGAAAAATCCTGGAAATTAAGGGGGCAAATATGCTTAAAAAACGCGACGCGGACTAGCACTAAAATCCGATTACAATTTTCGAATCTAATCCCTAACCTTAACACTTAAAAAAAAAATAAATCAAGAAAACTAAACTAAACGAAATGCACTTAAATTCACTTATGCCCGTTTTCACAGTGCGAGCTTAAGTGTGGGTTTAGCTAAGTGTAGGATCGAATATAAACTTCACTTAAGAAAATTTCGTTTTCACACTCAATATTTAAGGGTGGTTTAGTTAAGCCATGGATTGAGTGTCATTGTGAACCATTTATGAAAAATAGTTATCGTGATTGAACACGAGATGTCAAATGAAATTAGTTTTTCATCATGTCAAGTGCTTTTATTGGACATTTGTAGTGAAACACCGCAAAATAATTGAAAAAAAAGCACAGACAGAGTGTATGCAAATCGTCCCAGATGTTGCAATGATTTGTTCGAGTGCGAATAACTCTTTCTCTTGAAATATGTTCCACCACTAGTGTGGTAGTTTTCCTTATCACTAATATATTCCTCATCCGAGTCAATCACTTCCATTTAATTTTATTTAATTACTTTCACGAAAAACAAGCATGTACTTCCATTTGTTTTCAATTGAACAGGAAAATTAATTTGACATTTGCCATCAACAGCATTGCCAGACAAAATATTTGGTTGCTGATGTAGGTTTTCTCGAATGTGTTTTTGGGGTGAATTTTATTTTAGCACACTAATGGCAACTATGTTCTCTCTGGATCGACACTTAAGCCACCGCGGTCGGTGGTTTAAGTTAAACCACTATTTAAGTGGAGTTTATCGTTAAACCTCCACTGTGAAAACGAAATTTGTGTTGATCCTGAGTTTATCCTTGGATCGACACTTAAGCTTGCACTGTGAAAACGGGCATTAATGTCTCTATGTATGAGCTTGTATTGCTGTTGTTTCTCTTGTTGCTGTTGTTGTTGTCTGTGTTGAAGGAGTGTTTGGAACACAGGTCCCGCGGAGCACCCTTTTCCAGGCGGCGATCCCGGCAAATGTCCTGACTGTTTTTCGTGTTTCTGCTGTGTTTGTCCTTTTGTCCTGTGGCGTTCTGTGTGTAGTATGTTCTTTGATGTTTGTTGATGGACTTTGGTCCCGTCCTTTGTTCGTTGTCGTTGCTGGTACTTGCGGAACCGTGCCGAACGGTTCTGGTGCACCGCTCCACCGGTATCTTAAACGCTTGGGGTCTGGGTGGCTCAAAACTCCAACCCAGTACCTCTGCTTCTACCGTGTTGGAATTGGGTTCCTAGGACCTCAGGGGGACCGTGGGATTGCGCCTTCTTTAGCTCCTTCTTGACACTCCTATGCCCTTGTGTGGAAAGTCGGTGTGGAGGTATAACTCCTCTATCACTAATTCAATAGTAGTTTTTTTTTTTTTTTTTTTTTCTATCACCAAAATTTTCTGAGAGGCGCCACTGGAACTTAGCACTACCTGTTCTTGTGAGTTTCCTCGAAAATGACGGGCCTGCGGTCATTGTCCCCATTGTCTCGCTTAAACCGCACTCAAAGCCTACCGTAATGAGGGGAAATCTCAGTTTTGTCTTTGTCTTGCTGTCTGTTAGTTTGTTTCCAGTGTATGTGCTCCCACTTTCCTATTCTTAATTTTTCGTGTAGTGAGTGTCATCGATAACGCTACCTTCCACTCTATATTATACCTGTATACACCTGCACTCACCACATGAATAATACCTGACACAGACCAGATCATTAATACATAACATTTAATAAATACATACTTATACATAATTCAACACGAAACATACCAAAACATTAACAATCACGAGTCCCCTCGAAATTCATCGAGTGAACTCGCCCCCTTTTGAACGTGTTCCACATTGACTCCATGAAAGTTGACTGCGCTTCACTTGGCGTGAGTGAGACAGACATATGTCTCCTGACGCAAGTACGCTTATCTCCTCCTTACATGTAACCAATGTGAAACGTCAAAGTTAAATCACAACAACCACCGTGGAGGAAGGAATACACGTGGTAAGTCTTTTAAGTATTTTAATGCCTTAGAAAAATTGTATTTTTGGGGTTTAATCAACCTTTTCTTTTAGAATGGCGGAAAAGCTCTATGCACACGTAAGTAGTATTCACTTCCTACCGGGGGTTGTCCGTTTTGACATCGTTCAAAGGGGATAGCCTCCAGTGCAGGTACTTTGTTTACATTTTACTAATGTACAAATTCTTTTGCAGGTGGAGGCTCCCGTAACAGACCCTAACTCACCAACAATAAAAGCAAGGCTTAAATTAAACGCAACCTCTATTTCAGATGCACCAAACAATAACGCTCATACTTCTAGCGTTTCCTCTAACCCTAACCGGCCAAACATTCGAAGTCCACGAATTAAACAATAAAAACGGATATATAACTATAAAACAGGAAAACGTAGATATCATTAAGAAATTTAAAAAAACAATACATACTAAAGGGTGGTTAAGTTTTAAGGGCCGATGTTGATTTTGAATAAATAAAACCCAAATTATTTAGGAAATTATTGTCATTTATTTTTATTATGATAATATTGGTATGGTTCAATTATGTATGGAACAAAATATCGGCCAAATGGCCGCCGTGACCTCGGCGGCACACCTCCATCCGATGGTCCAAATTTTCGATGACGCTGAGGCATAATTGAGGTTCTATGCCGAATTATCTCATCCTTTAGCTCTTGAATTGTTGCTGGCTTATCGACGTACACCTTTTCTTTCAAATAACCCCAAAGAAAGAAGTCCAACGGTGTCAAATCGCATGATCGTGGCGGCCAATTAACATCGCCACGACGTGAGATAACACGGCCATTGAATTCCTCCCGCAAAAGAGCCATTGTTTCGTTAGCTGTGTGGCAAGTGGCACCGTCCTGTTGAAACCATATATCGTCCACATCCATACCTTTCAATTCGGGCCATAAAAAGTTCGTTATCATCTCACGATAGCGAACACCATTCACAGTAACTGCCTGACCGGCTTCATTTTGGAAAAAATACGGCCCGATGATGCCGCCAGCCCATAAACCGCACCAAACAGTCACTCTTTCTGGGTGCATTGGTTTTTCGACAATCACTCTTGGATTATCATTCGCCCAAATGCGGCAATTCTGCTTATTGACAAATCCACTGAGGTGAAAATGTGCACGATATGCATTTTGATTTGAACGCCCATTTTCATAATAAGCCTGAATAACTTTAATGCGTTGCTCGATTGTGTATCTTTCCATGGTTCAAATTGAGTTAGTCTGGAATTGAGAAATGTCAAATGAAATGCAGAAAAAAACTTGACGTTTAGGTGTGGTTCACATTCAACATCGGCCCTTAAAATTTAACCACCCTTTATAAACATAACAGAATTCGAGAATACAAAAGACCATATCCTCGACAATATACAAACCTTCAAAAAAGAAACCAATATTATCAACCCCATGTTCAACACAATGTTCCACAACTTTAAACTCTTAGAGCAAAAAATATCTAACTTAAAACCCCACGTTAAATCAAGAAGAGGACTAGCAAATTTTTTAGGCATACTATCCAGGAACATTTTGACCGAAAAAGAACTCGAACTCATCAAAACAGCAAAAGGTTTTAGAGATATAAAAACGGTCGTAGCATTCGAATCAGAACAAATTGTTATTATTCTGTTGATCCCCGAATATTCTGACATCTCTTATAGAACCAATACCGAACAAAGAAAACAAAACACTGTCCTTAAACGAAAATATTTTTATAGTAGACGAAACAAATAATGCATTCAAGAACAATGTTAAAGATAATCTTAAAAGAAATTTAATTCATGTAAACGAAAATTGTATAACTACAAAATATAATATAATCGTAAAAGAAATTTAATTCATGTAAACGAAAATTGTAAACTATCCTTACTTAACGAAACTTTCGCTAATTCATTCTTCGAAATTAAAGATAATATTGTACTCCCGCATTTTATGACCAAAATACAAGAAAATAAGACATTTAACTTTGTAAAACTTGAAGGAATTTATATTAACACAATAAAAAGTAACAGGAAACGTATCGAAGAAATTGTAGAAAAAAATCAAAAAAATTCAAATCTTAATTTGTCAATCGATATAATTGTAATCTTTATTGTAATAATTATTATTTAAAAAAATGTTTACTCCAAATATTGCAAAGCTTCGTCGGAGCCTCAGAGTAACAGTGGGGGTGTTACAGTACAAAGCGCACCCTACCCCAACATCGTATAACATAGCGACCATGGCCCAACGACACATCAACCCAATAACACATGGCCTAATAATTCAACAACCCAATAACATATGACAACCCAAAACAACAACTTACGCAACATACCGCAAACGTCAGCACTACAAACAATGAAACCAGCAATTAGCGGAAATAGCCCAACAACCCATTAACTGCAAGTGCAAGCGTCAGCACCACCTGAGGTCAACAGGTGCGAATAGATATCCGCTGACATCAGGTTTTTGAGGCGCCCGCGAAGAAGAAGAAACCTCTTATATAATAAGATGAATAGAAGAGCAGAGCCGAGCAGAGCAGAGTAGAGTAGAGCAGACTGTTACTTTTAAATGTAAAGTGTCAAATAATAAAACGTTTTGTAAACCGAAGAAAAGGACCTATTTATTTTAATCTTCAATGAGAACTTTACGATATTGAAATCCTCGTATATTAAATCTAATCGAATCTTGCTAAAAAAAACATTTGAATAAATTTTTGATTAAGTCTGAGCCTGCAAAGTTAATTTACCTTAATAGAAATGATTTTTTGCAAAATGTCATTCAATTCGCTTTAACGAAACCTTTTCTTGAAATCGTCTACCTTTTTATACGAAAAAAACTTTTCTAATTTTATCAAAAGCTGTCAAACGATAGATCCGCAACAAACGCCTTATATTGAAAGTGGGGGTGCTAAGTGAATTCACGTTTATTTTTTTTTTTGATTTTCCGGCTTTTCTTTCGGATGTATTTAGACGAACAAAACAAAAAAAGAATCATCCAAATCGGTTGAGCCGTTCTCGAGATTTTGCGAGACTAACGCACAGCAATTGATTTTTATATAAATATATACATATATAGATTTATGATCGAAACTGGAGACGTTTTCCAGTTATTTAAAAGTGGTATTGTCGGTAACGGTTACAGTATCTGATTTTAAGGTACCTACATTTTAAATAAATACTACCTATTGCAGAGGTCCTCATGACACGACCCCCTCTCAACCGATTAAAGCGATACCAACTTAGCCGGCATATTCAACATATAAATAAGTGTACAAAGCTTCAATTCAGTTAAGAACTTCGGCCTCTATCGTGCGGTCAAGAATCCGTTATATTACATATATCTAATCTACCTATATATCCACATACATATATGTATGTACATATACATATGTATATACATTCTTGAACAGACCATGTTTTTGATGTTTGGGGTAGACGTCTTGAAAAGTGGTCATGTGGACCTCTGCAATAGGTAGTATTTCTTCGAAATCCACCTAAATAAGAACAATTCCACTAAACAAAGTCAGTATAGAAACCTGTAATTAAGAAGGAGGAAACCTTGATTAGATTGATTAGTAGATTCACAATTGGTGCCCAGCACGTGGGAAATCTATTTCAGTAGACTTTATAAAGGCGATGAAGGGCAACACCCCGCCGTCAGGCAGAACAAACCGTTCAACCCAGACTATGATTGCCAAGACTTTCGTCCATCTGATCAAAATGAAGTGAGTAGGTCAATATTCAAGCAAAAATCCAACAACGGTGGTGGATCTTACGGCTTTGAAGCCGGTAAAGATGACTTTATAGAGAGCATGCACTAACTCAATTTGGTCAGACGAGTGATATATGCCTGATGAACAGAATCTCAGCATCGTTTTCCTGATACACTACGTCCCACTTTCTGTATCACTGCAGAAGTTACTAGTTCCTCACCTAACAGAACTATATAAAATTTCAATTTTAAATCTATGCAGATTATTAAGATTGACAGGATGGCTGCAAAAGCTACAAAGGGTACTCGAAGGTACCCTATTTCAACAACCATTGAACACTCATATGAGCACCACAATATGTCTCATAGACCTGAGTTTTATGAGGAAATAACTTACCCTTAATACAATTAAAATCATACATATGTACATGCTACATAGTATGTACAATCTTTTTAGGTCTTTCTTGCTTTTCCTGTTATATTTACTTTAAATTGCCCTTTTAACCTGCTTAAACATATACGTATACACGAATGTTAAGTCTGACGCATGTATGTATTATATAACCTCTCAAGTGATGTCTAAATAAAACATCTCTCATCTTAATACTTAAACCAATTTATAATATGTAATCCGTAAGTTGAACATCAACGAGTGATTGGATTTTATAAAATTGTTTGTTATGTCAAGCGATAAATTTCATTAAAATTATTCCTATGTTGTCAACCGTGCGTTACAGAGCTGAAGCCCTTTTGGAGATATTTTGAAAAGAAAATTAATTAAAAATTTTAATTCTGCCTTAACGGGGGGATTATATCATATTTTTGACCAGACCTTTCAATTGGCGAGGGTTATCCAAAAAAAAACCAGCGTTATGGTACCGGAAATATTAAAATGTGTTTTCATAAATTTATTCAATTAAAAAGGGAACCCAAGGACTTTTTGCGTTTTGCACAATTTAATTTTTATTTTATTTTTTATTTTTCATTTCAATTTGCATAGACCGAATCCGTTGACGGAGTTAACAAGGTACACGAAAATGTTGTCTCTAATACGTATATTCACTTTGAGTCTCATATTTTTGTGTGCATTTACACCGGCAATTCAGTGTTATCATAGCTTGATTAAATGATTTTAACAATAACAGTGTAATTTTCATAGATAAAGTCCTAACAAACATTGTTTAGATAGAGGCTGCTGTTTGCAAACAATAAAACTAGGATAAACCGGAGAAAATTATTCCAATTCTTTCCTCTTTGAGTTAAAAAAGAAATATAGGCTACCCTTAATACAAATATTTAAATATTGCTTCCTTCAACACAGTTCTGTTATTATTTGGGCTTATTTAAAGCCGTTTTTAACCGTATCTGGGTAATAATTTAATTGTCTGTGCTTATAGGATAGTGTTTCGAAAAATAAGCTAGACGCAAGATTTCTCATTCAGCTTGGACCAGACCCGTTTAGCTACTTGATCGTTCTATTCTCCAATCTATTTGTACCGATAGCGAGCTCATTAAACATACATTTTTCTGCTATGTCTCAATGGTCTGGAACTAAGCAAAGGACAATTTGGTGGAACAGTCGGACATTTTTTTTCTTAATCCAATAAAATGGCAATTTTATCAATTTGCAGTATAAAATTGGAATTTTAATTCATTTCTTGATATTATCCCAAGAAGAATAGAAATAGAAATAGAATTTCAAGTTCCTTAGTCCTCAAATGGAAATAGGCAAGGCGTGTCACGAAAAAGATTTCGGACTTCTAGTTCAGTTAGAAACTTGAAATTCGGTTTCCAGATTGGTCATATCTCACATATAATCCAAAAATAGGATAGTTGAGAATTTCCCCCTTTTACCCCTCAAAGAGAAGTAAAATTAAAATCGTTACCGTGTAAACTAGTGAAACCAGTTATAATCAAGTAACCGTACCTTAGTTGGCTTAAATGAAAGACCGGCATATAAATAAGTATGTATGTAGGTACTTTGTACATATGTACTTCATTATTATTCAAAGAGATCCACTTACAATAAACCTGATGGCAATTAAAAACATTTAATCCGAGTACTTCTCTTAATTGGTTACCTTTTAATATCCCTTAATTTATAGACTGTTATACAAACTGTTTCCATATCTGAAAATGGAGCACTTAGCTACATAGGTATGTAGGTATGTACATGCATAGGTATATTTCCCCAAACTGAGCGCATAGAGTGAGTAATGTATAATGAATTCTCGAAAACTTCAGACTTCAAACTTCAGGCATCCATCATAAATTTTGCACAAATATCCATAACAAATATATTGTTGCCGACTGACCCGTTTTGCTTGGATGACACGTAAAGCTCTTAGGGATTTATAATGCGTAGAGTCCTGCAAACGTGTTTAATCTCCTCAAGCTTTGTTGAACATAACTTTCAGACTTCATGCATGAAATGTCCTGCTTTTGATTCTTCATTATCCAACTGAAATGAATTCATTTTAAAGAGGAAATCCGGTAACTAAGAACTTGCAACAATGCCAAAATTCATATTCTATGCTTGTACATGCGTATGCATTTAAATGGGTTTTAGGAAAATACATTTACATACAAAACGTGATGATGTTTTACAATAGCTCTTTGTATTTAAATAAAATTAAATGCAATTAACAACTTTTAATACGGACAATACGAGTTGATCCATCTGATATCAGCCAATGGTCTCAATAGTTTAGGGAGGCATTATTATGAGCCATTATTGCTCAACTTTCAGGTGGCCGTGGTGTATTGTTTTACATCATTGCCTGACACACTGAAGGTTCTAGGTTCAACTCCTGATGGCACAAAGTCGATCAACAGCTTAAAGCCGATCGACTCTATTGCTACTGAATAATTATAAGCAGATTAAGCAATGTTTTTAATTTTAATAAGTAAATATTTCGAAAATTCTTCCAGTAATATTTGGATAATTCGATAGTACTGCACATGCGACGCTTTGTTTATATAACGAAGGTTCGATTATTCTAGTTGTCCCAAATAACCTTAGTTATATAAACAAAGCGTACTGAGAAGGTACTGAGATCCAAAAACTGTGGTCCTTGTATGTTACGAAGAACCTACTTTTCTCTCAAAACCAAACTGTATCTGCTTTGATTTACATAAGGTTAAGCGGCTGCTCCCGCCACCATGTAGATGTAATACCATGTAGATTTAAAAATTTCCTTGTTTAAAGAAGGAATCTGAGGGGAAACCGTATCGGTGAAGACTCCTTGCCTTACCACATTATCTGCAGAACCAGAAGGGACGCCCAATCTAGTGACGTGTCTGCTTATCAAACAATGCCCTGTGAGGACTCCTACTATAAGTTTTAAGTATATATCGCTCATTTAATTGAAGACTGTCAAAACTCAAAAAATGCGATTTTGCAGAAAACGCGTTTAAAGTTTTCAATTGACAACCATATTGCAGAAAACAGAACGCGGAGAGCATACAAGATATTAATATGAAACTTTTACACAACATGAAGCATGATAAAACTAATAATTCTGCATCATTAACTCAAAAATCTCGTTTTTTGAGTTATGACATTCTTCAAGTAAATGAGCGATATTACCTAGTTATGGACAGATGTCTTTCTGTTCGATTCAGGCGATAGAAAAAGTGCCACTAATACTTGGTCGGAATTTACATCTGGAGAAATTCTCCTTCTTAGTTCTTCGATAACTATTATAATATTTAGCGTGACAGCTCGTAGAGGGCCAAGGCAACCAATCATGTTGTGCGCGTTACATAAGGACCTCAAGTGTTATTATAGACTCCGACTGGACAATTTATACTATCAGAGATTTGTCACTGCCTGTCGAGGAGCGTTGCCGTGAAAAACTTTCGGTTGCTGACTCAATCCCGTGTCAGCTCGCTAGTAGTCCAACGCCCGAAATCTATGCCGCGAAATAAACTAAAGCACATATGATATACATGTGTAGACACAGAAGTATGTATGTATTTTAGTTTCATCAATTTAGAACCATTCAGCAAGCCTTATTAAATAGATCGATAAAACTACTTCCGAAAAGTTCTAAGTAAAAATATAATAGCTTAATTCAAACCATTCAGATTTCTTTGAACTTCCTCCTAAAGTATAATTACTCAAATCTAATGAACGTGATTCGTTCCTTCTCATCCAAAAGGAAATGGGTCTTGATTGGATAGGATTCTGTGAGAAAACTTCACAAGTTATACCAGCACCAATGTCAATTTTAGGGTGGTCGACTCAGAATCCAATTACAACGTGATTTATCGTTTATACCAATTATAATTAACTCAATCTCAATATCAATAGATCCAAATTTGTCAACAGTTACGAAAAAGGCTTAAATTAGTTTTGTTAAATTCTTTTTGAAAAGTACATTTGTATGGTTTAACAAATCTCATTGTAGTTCTAATTATTTCAGAGGTTTGAATTAAAGGAAAATATTTCGTCACTGCAATGATTTGCAGGTGGCCACGAGCGTGACATGCAAAAGAAATAGGGAAGTAAGAGCTCATTGCTGGATTGGTGGATTTTGAAATACAAGTTTTAACGCAGTAAAGTCTTTATAGCTTAAAGAACCTATTAGAAAATATGTAAATATGTAGATTGGAACCTGGTTGAGTGGAATACCTACTTCTTTTAGTAGGCCAAATTGTAACGAACCGTAGTTTTTTTTTTTTCAAAAAAATACTCTATAAGTGAACTTTCCACCTTTATTCTCTACTAGCTGTAACCGCGACTTCGTCCGCCTTGACCTAAAATTTCTTGCCATTAAGCTTGACCCGCGAATACGTTCATGTGGCATAGCTCACAGATTATGTGATGTGAAGATTGTTTTTTGTTTTTTTTTTTTAAAAAGGTGGAAAGCATCGAAAGCCTAATTGTGGGATTTCAACCCGAACTAAGATCGCCTCTGCCTCCAACACCTATTCCCCGTCGTACTACCCTCTTTCCATCACCCTACATGCTGGGTATGAACATATGTGCAATAGAACGCAAGTGTGTCGAAGAATACCGTACATGGGTGTATGCGTGTCCCAGCGTGTTTGATTGGGAGTGTATTTACATTTTAAAGCTGTATCTGTTTTTGTCGATCATTGATAGGTTGGCATTATCTACTTGCCATTTCGTTCTGTTGTCTATCTCGGGTTTCTCTTCTTTCCCTTTTCAAGCGTGTCAGCTCTACGTACATGCTTTTGGCAAAAATGCACACTGCACTCCACTTTATCTACATATATCTCCCGTCACTGGAAGAACACATGCCCCACGTCTTCTACTGTGTCTTCCTACCACTCCCATCAACATCAGGGTCACGTGAGTTATTATATCAAAACAGCGCACCCGCGCTAATTGTGTCTTGATAGGACTTTACCAGGCAATCACTTCTATTTACCTACTTCTACTGTGTCTGCGCAATACGGGTAAATTGTTTCCTTCTACGCTACTTCACTTTCTTGTCCACTCTTCTGTAAAGAGCGTAAAGTCAACTATCCAAGGGCAGGTCTATCACAAAATTGCTATTTTATTTCCCTTGCCTCACACTTTATACTTTACTGTAGTACATCCCCATACACTACTTTATCGTCATTTAAAATGTAGCTTTTAGAGAAAACTGTCGTCTTTTAAATTGAAAGAGCAAATTGTTAGATGTTATAGGGATGCGAGGAATCAGTGTGCTCTCTCCATTTCTCTCCAACTCTATGACGCACAGGTACTATGGTATAGTCTTGGAGCATCAGCAAAACCGAAACACCAACCTTCAACACCAGTTTAAAAGACGGCACTCCGGATAACTCTAAGAAATTATCCGGAAATGCAGGAAATAAAAACCCTGCTAAGTAGTGGTAGTGTCGTTTGCGGACATGATCTGCTTCATATTCTCGAGGCGTTGTCAGATGTACCTACTTGAAGCAAAAAAAAAAATAAATAAATGTAATGTATGTATGTATATTTGGCACGGCAGCTCATGGAGAGCCAAGGCCTAGCTTCTCACAACCATTCATGTTGTGCGTGTTATATTCTTCGCACGAATGGAAGGGACCTACAGTTTAGTGCCGACTCCGAACGGCGAATTGAGAAGCTTTTCATGACAGATTGTACTCTTGCAGGTTTGTCATGCCTGCGAAGAGGTGGTGCCGCGAAAAAACGTTTGGTGGTTTTTGAGAATCGAACCTGTGTCTCTCGCTTATCAGTCCAACGCACTAACCACTAAGCCACGGCGACCAAATAAATGTAATACCTAGCCTCAATTGTAAAATCGCAGCGAAATCGTATCAAGTATGACTTTTTTCTTAGAGCATGTTTCAGATAGGCTGTATTTCATTGTCATCTAGGCATTGATACAAATCTTTACCAGTGATCTTTGTTCATCAATCCAACGCACTAATCTCTAAGAGCCGCAGCGATCGCAAATCATATTTATCATTACTTTACCTTAGCTGACTAAGTATAGCAGACTTTTGCATAGGAGGCTGTGGCAATTTGGACGAACACGGCCAGTTTTCTCTCTGATTGCCCAATCTTCAGCGAAAAGATAATTATGACCCTCGGATAATACTCGCACTTCATACTACTACGCCAATATTCAGCTAAAATCCTTAACTTGGGGTGTTTCAATGGGTCTTGAACAAAACCAAGCTGAAACTTACCCACCTCACTCATCACACTTTCATTATTATCATGTCCTTTCGAATTCCTTCTACAGTGTGGAACACTATGAGATCCATTCAAATACCTAACATAGTCATACAACATGAGTAATTTGCTTTTTTTTACATACCCTACGTAATTTTTTATTGCTGCAGTGGGATACTTTTTTTTACCTACTCGAAAAACTGAATATCTGCCACACCAACAACTACACCACCATAAAAACCCTTTTCCCTGTGAAAAGCGAGCGAGTTCCGATCATTTAGAATCAAAGAACACATACCCACCACCAATAAAAGGAAGCAACAAAAAAAAGCAAAAAAGGAAAAACCACCCTTGTCGCATACACGATAATGATTTTCGATCCCTACGGTGTGCCACTGGCTGAGTGCTGCGCAGGTCACTAAATGCATGTTTCATAAGGAAATATGAATTTTTGCAAAATATCTACTCACGAAGTTTCATCCAAATCCGTTCAGCCGTTTAGGCGTTACGGAGGAACAAACATCCAAAAATCCAAACTTTCACATTTATAATATTAGTAGGATTAGAGCAGCACATGCTACTAAATTCCGTAACCCATTTTTTTGCTTTACAAAATGTGCAAACGTTATCCACTTTACCTATTTCTGTTGATTTGTTATTTATGTAGGGAAACAGTGGTTTGTAATTAAAGGCTATCTTATTGCCCAAAAACTGATTTACATTTGAAGTGTTAATACTTGCTGTTGCTTCCTTTTGATCCCCATTTCCATGAATTCTTTTCCAATAATCTCGTTAATCATTTAATCTTTCCTATCTCTGTGAAGGCTGTTCATTTGAATGTTTTAAAGATCTTTGTTCAATGTTCAGCATACCTTTCTTTAAAGCATTTCTTCTAATATCTCAGCCAGTGTTGCCAGGTTTTTGCAGAGCAAATTCCCTTTTTTGTATGCAAAACAATTTCTTTCCCCTTTCCTATGATTCGTTTTCCCCGCTTTTTTCCCAATTTTTCATTTTCTTACTCTGTCATTTAAAAACGGGCCTAAATAAAGTTCCTCGAGCAGTAAGAAATTGTTAAGGTTGTGCAAATTAATGCCAAAAATATTTCCAAAAGTATCAATGCATTCCTTTTCCATAAAACAGTCAACATTGTTTTTAGAGTTATTTCAATTTCCTGATAAAACACGTAAATCTTTAAATCTTCCGACTGCATGAGTAGATTTAATTTAGTGAAAAATGGTAAGAAGAAATTTAAAAAGTCGAAGTAAGGAATTGTAGTGCGTTTCTCAAGCAGTTTGTGTATTTTTTTACACTGATTTTTGTTGGCACTGTCCTCTTAAAATGTTCCCATAAAATAAATGAGCAAAGCTTAAATTGCTCAACAATTCTTTGCAGTGCTGAATGAAGTGACAACCATCGCGTCCGAGCTGCACGCAGTATCTTATGAGGTTTTAGCACAGATAATGATAATGATGTCTCACCACCATACAAAAAAATGAAACAATTTTTTCTCTTAGCTGACAAGCCTTAGCTGACAAACAGCTTTTAGAATATGAAAGCTGTTTGCCAGCTAAGGCAAAAACAGCTTTCCTATTTCCTCGCACCCATCCTTTTCTAATGATCTCGTGCTACGACTACCTACCAAAGGAATTGGTGCATACATGCGAATGTATGGGTATGTATGCGGGTAATGGGGTAGGTTCAGACGGCGGTGGCCGTGGCAAGGATCTGTAGTTTGTTCTTTTAAGATTTTTTGTATTTGGCTGTTGTCAGTTTACTGAAAATTACTTCAAGAGGAATGAATATATTATATCGCTAAGTACGAAATCTTCCAACGTCGCTTTTTCAGTTTTTAATTTTTTTCATAAAATAGCGAATTATTTTTTGTCTCAATTAAGTGTATGCGGAAGAGGGATTTAATTTTTTTTTTTTACTTTCAACTTTTAGAAAGAGGATATGAGGGTAGGGTTGCTTTTTTTTTCAAATGGGGTATAATAAGGGATTTTTGTTGTTTTTTTGAGGTGCAACCATAGGCTTATTCTTCAGATCTGGTAGATATGCATGCTGTCGGTGCGGGTGGATGATGCGTAAAAGTACGTTTAGGTACGATGTCAGATTTGTATTTATTGGGGTTGGTGCTAATATTTGCTCTTCGTACTAGTGGGAGGCAGAGCACCGCCCATAGGTTACACGGTTAAGGTTGATATGCTCTTTCGGGTTGTGCGAAGTACACTATAATAACCGCCTCAATTAGTTAGTTAGTTTAAAGTAGTGTTCTGAGAAGAGGTACACTTACACCAAAAGTAGGTCCATTATGATATTTGTATGTGTTGGATATAAGAGATCGGATTACAGTTTAGTTATCGATATAAATCACAATACTGGGTCAATCTTCATGCGGCGGCAGCCTGATTTATAGTCGTAAATGCGGCTCGTAAGACGCTATAGTGATTAGGGAGACTGAAGGAGTAGTAAATGTTAAGGTGTCTGCAAAGATACTGGCACCGCCTCCTTTGGCTGTTCTAGAGCCGTCCGTGAAGATCGAGACAGACTCATTAGAGGAATTCGCGCTGACTCCGGGCGTTTTATGCAGTATTGCGGGTTTGTTTTAAGCAAGTCTTATATCATGTCGTTGGTCCAAGCAATATACCTATGAAACAACTTGAGATTGAGGTATGTAACTGTCTTGATATATGCATAGAGTTGAAACTAAACGTAAGAGCTATTTTCTGTGATCAAGGACCTACATACAAATCGTTGTTTATATCGTTAACTCAAGCTAAACGAAGAAAATTGTAACTTAATTTAAAAGATAAATCCATATATGGAATGTATGACATTCCTCACCTTATTAAAAGTATTCGGAACAACTTGCTAAAATACAATTTGACCAGTTTTGTAATTTTGAAGGTAATTGAATACCTGTATAAGACAGAGAAAAATAGTACTACCAAAATATGTCCGAAACGTATGTACATCAGCACACACAGACCCTACTGAGTTCGAAAAAATGAATATGAAATTGGCTGAACAAGTCCTAAGCAGATCGGTAACTTTTGGAATTGAAGCCTTAATCAATCTGAATAAATTTCCAGCCCATATAGCCCAGTTTTCGAAATCAACAGCAGAATTTCTCAAAAAAAATAAGTCGACGTTTTGATCTGTTAAATGGAAAACCAGCACTTATACGGAAAGATTAAAAATTGGATTTTGTACAAGAAATTAAACTATGTATATGTATGTACTTAACATTCAGCCGATTAACGCAAAAAATAGATCATTCTGTTTCAAAGATTTGTCCTTAACAGTTGAAAGCATTTTAAGAATAAGAGGAACATTATTTATGGAGCATAATGATTTATATTACATTTATGTAACTTAATTCAAGCAGGATCCATTAGAAAATTTATTTGGTAAAATAAAAGCGCGGAATATAATTAAAAGTAATCCCAGTGTTTTCGAATTTGGCTCCTTGCTAGCTCAAAAATGTTCTAACTGCGAAGAAGACGATTCGGAATATCTAGAAGTGAATTGGAATGCTATTTATTATTTTTGATAGGTATGTACATACGTACTACAAACTACAAATATGTACAGAACATAGAGAAAGTAATGACAAGTGAAAGGTGGGTGGTGATGTTAAAGGCGCCCAAATGAAGTGATCCGCTGCCTGTGCACAATTGACTTAAATTTTTCCTCATAAACTGAAATCGCAGTTTCAAATTAGAAAGCCGTTTATTAGATGTTGACGATCGGAATGAAAATACCCAAAAACAAAAATTTGCACTGCACATGTACAGCAGAAGATGCACACATGCACGCATGCATGTAAGCGAGGGTCAACGGCAACGATCCTCAATACACCATTCTACAGGACAACGGACTTGCATCGGCAGTAGCGCACTCCACACACGCACCAGCGAGCTAAAGAAAAACAGGAAAAGAATAAAATGTTTCTCCTTTCTTTTTGAGAAGTTTTTTCGTAAGAAATTAAAGCTTTTCAGAAAGCTTTTTTTTTAAGTGGATTTCGTTTTCATACATCATTTCTTCCCACATGAATGAGACATCTGTAAAGATTCATTATCTGTGGTTTTAGGTAACAGACATTTTGAAACTCGCTGAAAACATTCTGATGCTTTGCACTGCAATTCAAATATGAATAAATATCACGACATTGCATTCAGCGCTTCACGAGCTGCAAAATGTGAACGTGACAAGTTTTATTTTTAGTGCATTTAATTTTCCCCGTTTTCGAAGCTGTTGTCCCCTTTTTCCCTTTTTGATTGAAAAATCCCGAAAAACGGGGAAAATCCCTCCACCTGGCATCGCTCGCTGGAACAATTTTACCCAAAATTTATCGGATCCAACTATCATACTGACAAATAAAAATATAAAAAATGCATGATCGTACGTTGTTCTGTTCTCCAGATATCGATGGAGAAAAAATTGTCAGATGCACACGCCCATACACACACACAGGCATCAATTCGAAAATAGGTGCAAATGATTTCTAGTGGATCGTCATGTGAAGCTTTGTCAAAATCTCGAACCCTTTGTTTTTTTTTTGGCCGATTGCAATGCAGGAGGTGGGGAAAAAAAATATATGATCCACATATACTTCATGATCATACAAAGTATGAATAGGAATGGAAGGAAGTGAGCGTTCGAGAACCACGGAACGATGATGAAATGGAACAAAGCAGCAACCTCGTCATCGTTATTGAATCGATAACAGCAATGTAAACAAATAAAAATAATGGATGTATTGAAAATACTTATTAATTTATTTCTCAGGAAGTAGGTATAGTTAAGAAAAGATGAAGGGCTTAAAATTTGCGTAAGCATATTGACTTTATAGAAAAAAATTTGTTTTTACAATTTTTTAAATTGATTTATTGTTAGGAGTGAATATGTTGGTCAACCTTTATAAAATTAGTATGAAAAAAATATAAATGTTAAATTTTCCTGAAAACAAAAACCATTTAAATAAAAAAAAAGGCCTAACTGGATTTCGTAAAAATAAAGAATATTTACTATGAATTTTGTATCACGTTGATCGGTTCAGTATTTGCTGAGATTACCTGGGCCAACGTTTTTTAAGGTTTCGTCTTTATATAATAGTAATGATTAAACAATCTTTAGATTGAAAACTTTTCAAACGACCCTCTTAAATATGCAAATTTGTTTAAAATTCAAGAATATTTGACAATGAACCATTTTATCATTTTTGTGAGTAAGGTTATATTCTTTTCCAAAAAAAGAATTAGGTATAACAAGTGTTAACCTCGATTCGTGCAAAATATTGATTTCAATTGGTCTCAATACCGAAAACCCTAATCTTTTCAATTTCTCCGCCTGCAGATGTGAATATAATTCTGTACCTGAAAATCCCTACGCATACATACTTACATATGTCTATCTATTTTTAATACCCAAACCATAGGGTGTATTCTTTTTTATACACCGTTTGAAACACTGAGAAATTAAATACCCTTAAACATATGTACGTATTTATAGTCAGCATTGCAATTTCTCTCGAAGGGTATCAAAATTACCAAATGAACTGGTGAATGATTGAATTGGATTTCTTCGGTCCATTACTTAATTTAACAATTTCCTCTACGTCAAACGATTACTGCAAAAAACAAAACAAAAAAAAATTCTGCTAAGGACACCCAGTAGAACTCCACTTTTTAATTTAATTTTTTGGTACTATGTACTACGCACGCTATTGATACTTTGTTACTTAGTATTAATGTATTAAATACAAGTTATAGTGTATTATATGATCTGTTTCAAACCGATTTTATTTATCCCGTATGTTTTTTCCTTTTTATGAGAACTCGAATGACTAAACACTTCGCGAAATTAAAAGTATGTTGGTATGTATTTATATATTTGTTGGAACTGCTGCGAATTATTTTCCTCTTCTCTCAAGTGTATGGTTCCTTTCAGCGATGATTGGAGCACAGTATCTTCCTGTGGGTTTTTATTACAATCATTATTTCTTATTTTCTTTTGGAATCTCCTTATTGTGAGGATGTATGTTCATATAAATCAATAATAAATTGGGGCCAACATGCAACTAAAAATCAGATTTAACCTTATGTATGTACAGTCTTCCCCGCTTAATTGAACCGACCATTTTGTCCGATTTTTCGATCAATTATCCGATTGTTCAATTAAAGAAAACCCGCTTAATTGCTTCTTTAGTGCAATTAAACGAGGTTTGCTTAATTGAGCCAGTAAGTCAATAAAACGATGTTATATTAAAAAACTGTGATGAAAATGGGTGCGTTCCGATTTGTAGACCATCTGAAGTTTCAGATAAAGAGAGCATTCTGATTCGACAACAGCCTTAAATTTGACAGATGAGCAAGACAACTTTTTGTGAGTTAGTGGAGTGGATTGTTCGTCTAAAAATTCTGAAATTTTAAAATATCCTGTCAGTTGAAAATTGTCACAAAACAGCTGTTATGCCAAACGTATTTTTGTACGATTGCTGAACTTTGTAAGTATTTTTTTTTTCTAGGTAGTTACACGAATATTGGCTTAAATTAAAAGTTTAGTTTTCACACAGTTTTATTGTATAATTCATCGATTTTGTTGTCTTCAGCAAATTGTTGAGCTCAAACGATTACACTTAACCTGTGTATTACTTTCATAAAATGTTATCTTTAGAATAATTCGTGTTTTATTATTGTGCGCAGATTTTAGGTTACAAAGCAACTCCAATGCGAGAACAGAAAGTAAAAATGTTGTTTTGACTTGGATGTCATATCTGACGTTGTCTTGGTTTTCAGTCAAGTTTATGCGTTCCGTATTCTATTCTATCTGATATCTAGAAATCGGAATAAGTTTTGTTGTCAAATGAATCCCGCTACCAAAATTGAAATATGACAAACTACAGCTCGCTGCCAACTGCTGTGCAGTGTTGTCAACTTCAATGTGAAAACAGAGCTCCGGAATTACAAAAATTTGCCCATCTTTTTGATATGTCGCCGATCAATTAACCGAAAAATTTGGATGCATTTAGTTTGTTTGGTATACATTTTTAAGACCAATTAAGCGGGTAAATCAATTATACGGGACTCAATTAACCGTGCAAATACGTGTATAGCTTATATAGGAAATATTCGAGTCCCCTTTTTTCGTTCAATTAAACGGGAAAATCAATTAAGCGAGGTTCAATTAAGCGGGGATCACTGTATTACTATATGTAATGAACAAAATTGTTTATGATTTTTATTTTGAAGTAGATACATTTTCAATTTTCTCATCAGAGTAAAATGATTCGATTGTGTGGAATTTGCAAAGTTTTCTGTGATTCAAATCACTTTTTAGATAAGTACAATGATGGGGCAGTCCATCGTTACGTGTGAGACAAGCATACTTATCTTCAAAAATTCAAAGGAATGTTGCTAAAAAACCATTTTATTAAATGAAATAATAGTATTTATTTCGTATTTGTATTTATAAAGAGAGCCAATGGCTTTTATTCGATCATTTGGGGGCTTTGAAGTACAACCGTAATTGCTTTAGTTTTGTAAACAATTATTATTCCTTTTTCAGTCACTGCTTAAAGGGGTATACAAAATTCAAGTAAGTACGATTGTATTTTAAAGCCCACCATAATCAAGCATGGATTAGAGTCAACCAACTGACATTGCTGTCGGAATGATTAGGTTTCCCAGCTCTGTCAGACTAAGTATACTTGAGCAAATAAAGTGAACATTAATTAATTAATATTCATTAAGTTAGTCTAAAGAGGATGCTGCTGCCAACTTCATTAACTCGGTAATCTCAGGCGATAACTGCTCAATAAACAATTCATCCGCAATGTTCGCCTGTTGTAGTCTTTATCTAAATCCTAGCTTCCTCAAGTGTATGAATTGGTAGATGATATAACTACAAAAGTATGACCGAGGATACATATCTAGCGCCGCGCTAATGAATATTGTCATATATGTTGAATTCCCATTAAAAACTAATTATTATGCAAATATTACATGGCCGTTAAAAAAAACGATTTTAAATTTGTTTATTTTATTTATTAAAAACTAGCAGACCCGTGCTCGCTTTGCTTCGCGGAGTTCTTTTAAAACTTTTTTTGACATAATTAAAAAAAAAAAGAAAAATTAAACAGTATACAGAATAATGAATTTGACAAAAATAAATATAAGAAAAATAGACATTGTTGAAGTTTTTACATACATATATTAATTTATTGACTTATATTAATGCTTCGGGATATACAATATTTACTGCTTTATTGTTTGGCGAAAGAAGCAAACACTGATTTTTCTGTGAGCCCACTTTTGGTAACATAAAGCTGCCCATGGAAAAAAACGTTGTCCTTAAGATCCACCCCAATCAATTTAAATGATTGACCCTGATTCTTATTAATCATCATGCAGAAACACGGTTTAATGGTGAACTGCAACGTCTAAACTGAAAAGGGAAATCCTTCCCGGCTGTGGGTCCAGTAAGAATTTTAGCTTCTATAATGTTTTTGTTTAACTTCTTGACTTGAAATCGGTTGCTCTTGCAATGGTTTGGTGGACTATGATTTCTGATAAGTTTTATTGTTGTGCCGATATTCAAATTTAATTGGTACGGTCGCGGAAGAGCCGCTGGGTTGAGAGAAATAATAAATTCTTGAAGGTAGTTAACACTATCATTATCATTTACTACACTGGCAAGTGCTTTGTATTGATGTGACTCTGTTTTTAAACGCCAACCTAGAAAGCTAACTTACGCAAAATTTACTCCCATGGTGAACAAAAAAAAGCTTTTTTCGGGAGTTTAAAGGGCTATGAATGACCTTTCGTAAGTGCTTGCGTAATCTATTAACGCATCAGTCTAGTTAAAAGGGTTTGCTAAAAGTGCATATCGTTCGATGTATTCAAGTGATTTTTCAATTCTAGGAAGCATAATTTACAAACTTCAGCCAACCCGAAAACCAAAACTTAGCAGGCGGAAGAAAAAATTGCGCATTTTTTTATTATGAAAAAGCGATATACAACCACATTACGCCCGTAAATGTACTTTAAACTCATTTATTTGAATATCTTTTGTCAATAAAATCTAACATCGTTTCAACAGAGAACTTAAACATAACCATTTCTCTTTTAATTGTCAGGGAGTAAATTTTAATCCTAGAGAGCTTTAATGGGGTACAAAATAACGTTAGCTTTGTAGGGTTAACAGATTGGTTTTTGAGTGAGATTATGGAGCTTCAACTCAAAAACAGCAGTTTAAAAGAAAAAAATTCGACTGAGGAGCCAGTTCTGTACTTCCCACCTCATATTGCAGCGACGTACACCACAGCGTGCTTGCTTTGTTCAGCACACCTTTCTTCAAAGCAATTCTTCTAATATCTCAGCATCCGCTGGACCAAATTTACCCTAAATTTATAAGATCTAAGTTTCATGTTGACAAATAAAGTAAAAAAAAAACCGCATGATCGTACGTTATTCCGTTCTCCAGATATCAAAGGAGAAAAAAATTGTCACATACACACACGAACACACAAACATCACTTCGAAAACAGGTGCAAATGAATTTTATTGTATCGTAATGTGAAGCTTTGTCAAAATCAGGAACCTTTTTTATTTTAGCCGATTGCAATACTTTCCCTATGAAGATAGGAAATAAAAATATGGTCCACATACCACATATATTTCATGATCATACAAAGTAGGAATAGGAATGGAATGAAGAGAGCGTGCGAGAAACACGGAACGATGATGAAATGGAACAAAGCAGCAACCTCGTCGTCAAACAAATAAAAATAATTTATGTATTCAAAATACTTATTAATATATTTCTCAGCAAGTAGGTATAATTAAGAAAAGATGAAGGGCTTAAAATTTGCGTAAGCATATTGACTTTATTTAAAAAAAATTGTTTTAGCAATTTTTTAAATTGATTTAAAGTTAGGAGTGAATATGTTGTTCAACCTCTTTCAAATTAGTATGAAAAAAATATAAATGTTAAATTTTCCTGTAAACAAAAAAACAATTAAATAAAAAAAATAGCCTAACTGGATTTCTTGTAAATAAAGAATATTATAAATTTTATTTCACGTTGATCGGTTCAGTATTTGCTGAGAATACCGGGGCCAAAGTTTTTTAATGTTTCCTCTTTATATAATAGTAATGAAGTAATGATATACCTATTATCATTCCATCTACTTACATACACATTTGTATATATATATAAATAAAGGTAGGTCTTTAGGAAATATAAGATTTAGTAAAAGAAAAATAATTCATACAGCTTCATGACACGAAGAAAATAAATGAAAAGGAAACAGAAGAACTGCATAATGTATATGAATTCCCAGAGAGATTCAATTGAGTACTGGATAACTGATAGGAAAATAAACGATGTCGAACCTCCCACAAACACATTGCAGTAGTGAGATAGAAGTTCCCACTGGACTATTTCTACAGCATTGAAATGGGAATTTCACGTGCAATAGCTCAACCAATTTAGGTCCAGCAAAAGCCCTTTAACAACAGATCGATAAAGGGAAACACAGTATCCAAGAACAAAGAAAGTCCTGGTTAAGCTACTATAAATCATGTTGGAAAATTCAGAAATTTCTTCTTTTGTGCACTAGTGCTGTTAGAAAATGTGGTTGAATACCATCTGAATTTAAGAGTATCTATATATATATACATAGATATATATGTATACAAATTTCCTAAATTCTTCAAAACAATATTAGTTTTGGATTTCAAATGTTTTTCTAAGCCGAAGAAAATCATTACCTTGTACAATTAATAACGTGTGAAACTCAATTTATTTTGTAGATAAGAGTTAAATAATTGCGTGTAGTGGGTATTTATAAAGAAAACATAAAATATTGAACACAAAAGTTATTATGAAAAGACGAAAAAAATTGTGAGTAGGTACATCTCGTCCATTTATCTTATTACTTTTCAATACAAAATTATTAAAAAATATTTAATCGAAAGCTTCCTGACTAAAGATATTGCATCAGAAACAATTTTGTGATAAACCACATACATTAGTTTCCCAGCAAAGTGGAATTTGGACACTAAAATGAGAAGATAAAATGGATTTTGTATACTTGCTCAAGAGATAATTTTGTAGACAATATCAAGAAGATGAAGCTAAAACAAACAGTGAAGCACCACGGTGATTACATCCATTCGATCGCAGGACTAGATAGAAGAATTGACATCAATTCGGAGATACTGTATGTGTATATTTTTCTCCTTTCATCGCTGTTCTCTTGCACAGTTTAATTTCAACTTTTGTTTTTGCTTTGCGTTATAGCACATTTTCATATGCCCTAACGAACACTTCCACTTTATTATACCGCTGTGTATAGCCCAACGTAGTAGCGACAAGTTTTTTTTAGTGAGAGATTGGATTAAAAGAGCCAAATGAAGGTTTACTAGGGAGTATATTGCACAGAAACATGAAATTTGATGTAAGGGTAGATTCTATACACGCATACATATGAATACTATGTCAGAAGAAGCTAGAAGTGTAGACTTGCCAGTTCCAGTGTTTTCAGGATCACCAACTGCGAACTGTAATGGAACATGGAGAACGGTTCCACCAAGATATTAGAACAATAGAAGAAAGATACCAAGGCCGATGGGACAGCCATATGATGGCAGGCTATTGCTGGACTTCAATAAGCGATTGTCCTGAGGAAAAACACGATAGAAAAGCCTACAGAAAAAGTTTTTTGTAATATTTTTTTTATTCTTTATGTTAACGACATATGCATTTAGTTTTTTATCGTTATTATATAGCCGCTCCTATAAATTTATATTTTAATACATACATAATTGTATTTTTTATTTAGACCTTTTTCAGTCATATAGTTAATAGAGTTTTATCTCATAAACTAGAATCAATTTAACAAATCTGATATTTTTCTTGTATTCAGCATATTGAACTTATCCAAAATTGACTTCAACATGCCATGCCGCAAAATGACTGTTCCCCAGTGTAATCAACCCATCCCATCCCTTTGTTTTTTTCATACTACGCATAAAGCACAACAACAAATGTACCCAATCCATCGTCATACACAAAGCACAACGAGAAAAGTATCCCATCCATCGTCAATGGACATAATCATCCCCCATATCAAGAATACTCAGCAGTTTCTTCCTTCTCATTTTCTACCTAGCATTCGATCCCAAATACCGATCCGAATAACCAGTTGCTGCCGAAAATCGATCCCTTCAAGGGTTACTGGAGTGACGAAGAATAACCGTTGCTAGCCTAACACTTATCGATCTCATCAGGAGTTATTTGGAAGAACTAGTTATTTTGAATAACTAGTTATTTTGAATAACTAGTTATTTGGAATAACTGTGGGGACTGTGGCGAAACATTCTAAGTATTCTTCTGGCATTCCATTCGTTCTTTTAGTTAGTTGATTGTTAACTCTCATCTGATAATCGCGGTGCAGTCCTGCTTAAGACAGCGGCCGTCTTATCAGGATACATTACCACCCTAAAATTAATATATTAATTGTAAGAGAATTAAAATAAAATCTCCAATAAAAAATTAATAAAGTGAGTAATTTATTTCGCGATTTAGATTAAGGCACGATAACTCTCCGTATTGTCCCTATTGCATTAAAGCTCGGGAGGATGTGGAACATGAAATCTTCCACTGTCTACAATTTGAAACTGAGAGGCAACTGTTTAAAATGAGTTTGGGGAAATACTAACCCCCAAAAATTTAGTACCTATGATATATGACCCAATCGCAATTGTGCAAAACAAATTATGACGCAGCTAAGACACCTCGCACGAAAAAGGCGACAAAGTGAAGAAGTCCTCATAACATTGCGAGCACGTGGTAATTTGTCTTTAACTACTGATCGGAATTATAAAGTGTGATGGGACATTTTTATCTACAGCAAACGATTAAAATGCATATTTTGATAAGGATTAATCAATGGACCTAAATTTCACGATAACAATTAATTTTTTATTTTTTATTTTTTTTAACTTTAAAACAGTGAATGTGGCGTATCCATAAACAATAGGTTTATGCTGTCAAGGACATATCGGTAACGCACAATTCTCCCATACTTTAATTTGTTTTGCTTTCAATCGAGACGGCTCTTTAAATTGAATAATTCAATCCAAATGTACTGTATTTCACATTTTCGTGTTAAAAATGTTTAGATCTATGAACTACATTTTCTCGGAAAAACCCGACAACGACTTAAGCCAGCTGTTGATTTTATTAATTGAATACAAAATTTTAAAACTTATTTGCATACTTCTCCACCCATGGATAAATAAAAATGAAAGTCAAATGAATTTTTAATTGGCTACAATTTGTTTAAGTACAAAATCTCTTGATTATTTAAAAATTGAGAAACTCCAACAAATATGTAAGTAGTAGATCAAAATTTAATCTGTGTTATTCGCACTTCGATGAAATTACTTTCGCATTAATCAAGTCATGTCTTCAGTCAATTAGTTTCTCGCGCTGTAAAAGATCAAGCTCGGATCGCTGAAAGAGGTCAACATAACTGAACTTATTTCTTGATTTGTTACCCCAATCAAAAAAAAGAAGCTCGAATAAGCGGAATTGGATAACTAGATTCTAGTGTTATCGCTAATGTTGATTTCCCTAAAATATAGTACAGTGGAATCTGTTAACTACGACTTCGTTTAAAACGACTAACCGTTTTTAACGAACGTAGACACAACACTACACTAATTAGTGGTCAGTGCGTTGGACTGCCAAGATAGTGGACACAGGTTCGACCTTCAGTAAAACAACCAAACGTTTTTTCACGCCACCGCTTTTCGGCAGGCAATGACAAACTGCCGAGAGAAAATATGTTATATAATTTTCCATTCGTCGTTCGCAGTTGACAATTAAATTGTAGGTCCTTCCCATTCTTACGAAAAATATTACACGCACAACATGAAAAGTAAGAAGCTATGCCATGTTGCGTCAAATGCTTGTAATTGTACTTGTATTCTTGCAGTTTTTATTTATATATTGATACGTAGACATTGTTTTCCTCGGTCGTATGAGTAACATGTTCAAGCCATTAACGATGAAGAAATATATATGTAAATATATGTATAATCGTAATCGTAGAAGGAAGTAAGAAATTTCTTACTAACTTTCCCACAGTAAATACGGCGTGGGTGCATTTGCATAAGAATTACCTGCACCTGAGCAGGAATCGATTAACTAACACCGCAAACATTTTCTGAATTAAATTACTTAAGTGTGCCCACAATAGTTTTTAAAGCATCGTTTGCACGCAGAGCCACTGCAAAGAGGAGTTGAAACTGCAAAATGCTCGCGAAAGCCGCACTATCTATACCGTAAGGATTCCTGGGGTGAAATATTCTTGTACAATGCAATCGCCATAAAACTGAACACATTTCAGATTAACGTCATTGCGTTTAGCACACTGCAAGGTTGAACGTGTACTCACGTTATTCTTTGTGGGGGACTACTATACCCGGATAATAGCGCATAAAGAAGAACGAACGTGCTGAGTCGTTAGACATTGATATGTATGTATTAAACCGAGTAGAAAAAATAGATCGCACTAAAGGCTTGAATAATTTAAATCATTGGGCAAATATTTTATTCTTAAGTATGATTTATTTCCTGTCTGCATTAATCTAAAAGCCAGGAATGTAGATAGTGTCAAGGTTTAACGAAGAGGCGAACTTTTAAATATATAAGTTAAATAATTTAAGATTTGGACTTTAAGTCAAATTAAATGATAACGTGTAGCCAGAAACCTGAGAGTAAACGATATTCACGAATTTAAATTTTTTTTATAATTTGTGAATGTTATATAAATATAACATTAATATGTACCTACGTCTGTATTTGATAATAAAATCAACTCTTAAATCTCTCCTACCTACATATGTACATAAGTACATATAACCGAGAAGCAAATTTCTTTCTCGAAATCAGCTGTTATATACTTTAAAGAAAAGTATCGATAGTATTGGTATCGTTTTTGATGTGGATATTTACTACCTAACCTACATAACACTTCTTTTGTTTAAATAAATTTCCGGCAAGCGGATTCGGATAAACTAAAGAGCGCCTCGAGGATATTCAATGTGACTTTCATAGGCAAGGTAAGTACAACATTGAATTATTTAAATTCAACTACATATTTTATAAAACAAATTATGGTTCGTACGGTCGAACATACAAACATATGCGCCTTTGTCATAAATCATAGAATTCTGATCTTGGAAACATAATATAATCGCGTGTGAATAACAACTAAGTGTTATTTAATGCTCCGAAAAATGCATTCAGACATAATGTGGCCACAAACGATAACCACTTAAGTCGACTTGAGAGTTTCAATTTCCATAATTCATATCATAATTGTTGTATTTCTTCAATAGCCGTGATAGCTGTATACCCAGCCCAGTAAGATTTTACACACAAAGCAATAACAACAACCCAAGTGGAGATAAGTTTCCCAGTAGCAGCAAGTGAGGATAGACCTACATAAGTTGACCACCAGAGCGTGAAAAATCTCATAAATGAGCTTTTAGCCGATTGTATTTTTTCCTTTTGCTTGCGTTTGACATTTAAAAGCTTTTAAACAAAGACAACAACTTAAATAAAATTCGAGCCGCAAACCAATTGGTTGGTGCGGCTGGAAGTGAGTATAGATCGTTTTTTTGACTGAAGTGAGTATGATTATCAAAAAAACACGACTAATATAGTTACTTTATTCACTGTCAAGTTACTGCCTCTGAGAGATTATCAAAGACCAAGTCCACCATACTAGGCTCGATGTACTAGATGTTAATGTATGTGTGTGTAGGCATTTAAGTGTGTTAATAATCATTTGAAATCATAATTAGTTAATTATACATCAATAATAACATATCATTACTGATAGTTATTTTTACATCAGTCTTCATTAAAAGATGTATTATTGTTTTTAAATAGAATGTACTTTAAACCACTTTTTTTCTAAATAGTAGATTTAGACTTTAGCGCTAGTTGCTTGTGACTAAAAAAATTATGAAATGTGCATATGTACATGCATAGCTAAAACCGAAGAGCTTTTTATTCTCAATTGAGCCTTACAGTCCTGATAACAATTAAAGTCAGCTTGTATGGTGTGGTTTCCCAAAACTATAAAATGAGTTCATACTTTAACCTTTCCAACATTTTAACACATTTGAAAAATTGTTCAGGTGAGATAAACCGACGTTTTCACACTGAACATGCAAAGGTGAAAAAAATATGTATGCACATATGTTTGTAGAATGGATACACTTTAATATTCTTCCAACAATACAAAAAAAATTCAACAAAGTCTGAATACCTACATAACGATGCATGGCCCGAACAACGTAGAATTTCAGATTGTGCAAAAAGTACGAATTCGAGGTCAAGAACAATTAAGAAGTAAGCAGCTAAGCAGCAGAGTAAAGGAGTTTCCATTTTGATTGTTTTCCTTAGTATTTATAAGCAAAAGCCAAACACCGAGTGCTGAAAACGTGAGGATAGTTCTAATTGGCGAATTAAAAGTGTGAAATTGATTGTACTAGGTACATTGAAATAAAGAACATGATAACAGTACATTTTTATTTCGGACCCATTTTTTGTATTCTTATTCCACGTTTCCACCCTTAGGAAGAATCGGACTTCAGCATGATAAATAACATAAAATCCAATGATGCTTTAAGTTTCATGCATTTGACCTGAGAATGGATGAGAAAACTTCCGTTTGGATTAAATTAAAACTGATGCTGGAAAACGTGTCAATAGCATTGGTGCATTTGTAAAGCACATTGCCATCCATATACTTAAAAAGAAGTGGAACTATGACAAGAATTGAAATTTAGAAATGTTTAACATCAGTGGTATGGGCGCCAGCATCTGAGGAGTAAAATGTTTATGACACTTTTTTGCAGCCATTAAAGTTTATTACGAACATGTCCTGCAGAAAATGTCATAACGTCTATTAAATGGAAGGACGCTTTTATATTTCGATCGTGTTTAATAACAGCTGACTTCAGGAATTTTACGTATTTCTCATTGCGCTTGACATACTTGAAGACCCAAAAGAAGATATTGCTGCACATGAATGAATACACAGCCAAGAAACTCCTTTATTTTATACGGAATGCAGTGAATTGTGGGTACGATTTTTTCCATAGCGTTTTTTTTTTTTTTTTTTTGTTAAAGTTGAGTAAGGCGTACTCTGAACAAGAAAAATAAATGTATGTAAAGATAAGATATTTTATTAGTCTGAAGGTTTATAGAAGATATAAACTATGCAAACAAGATTTTTTATTTGCTGTTTTATAGTAGCTAATAAATTGAAGGCATTTATTTAAGCGTTAAATTATTTCACTAATTTGCTTTCGAATCGTTGAACGCGGGTGTCATATATTATTCGTTTAAAGTAATTTTCTAAAGTAAGAGCAGTCCTCATGCCACGTCATTCTATCACGTCAAATTATCTCAATGTTGCCATGGTATGCAAGAATGATTACGCGGTATACTGTTCGTTCTAAATCATTATTAAATAACTGGACTTATAGTTCATCGCATCAGTTGGAAGAGACGATTTAGCTTTAGATTTTACTATACTAACTTCATGTTTACTTGGATTTGTATTGTATTATATTTTTATTGTAGCTGAATTAATACATTGTCGGAAAACTGCATTGCGCAATTTACAGAGTTGTGGTATACATAATAACAATTTGTTGACAATTGATCTGCAATAAAATTAGTATATAAAAAGAAACCTAGAAACCTAGGATAGAGAGAAAGTGAGGCTATAAACGAGCAAAATGTTCCAGTCTTGGTTAGCGTAGATAAATAATAACATACAAAAAAAAAAACACCACAATGGTTATTAATACATATATAAATAAAGAAATTATAAGTAAGAAATATTACAGAACTAGTGAATAAGTACCAAATAAATATAAAATATGCATAACAAAATAAATATTAAATTCGGATAAAGAGGAAAATAATAGAAAAAATACAAGAAGAGGTAACAAGAGAATAATAGAAGGAATAAATAAACGGCAGTTAATTAAACTAGATAAATAAATAAATCGATAAAATGATATATTGAACAGCTAGGTTAGAAACTAAGCAGTTATCAGAAAAACTAGATAAAACGTTGATCGAATACTTTTGTTATTCTTGTTTGTACTTTTCCAACTTTTGTAATATTATGAAGCTCATCAGTTGAAAAATGCCTTGGGATATTTAAGATAATTTAAATTAAATTAATTTAATTAAATGACTTAATAATTAGCTTGAAGTATGTCGGGAAGTTAAAGGAAATAATTTTCTGCAGCAAGCCATGATGCCTTACTGTGTCAAACGCTTTTTCCACATCGAGCAGTACCATACGTCCATACCTGTACTTCTACTTAGAGAAAAGTTTCTTTTAATGTGGTTCGAAATGCGGTGAATCTGATGAATTGTATTATATTGAGTCCTCAACCCAAACTACTCTTTTGGCATGATATTATTGAGGTTCATGTGTGTTAATAGTTGTGTTTGATTATTTCCTCAAAGCACTTGCCTAAAGAGCTACGCAAACTTATTGGCCTATTTTTTTGTTTTTTGTTGATTTTAAACAACGATTTTGAGTCTCATAGGAAGTTTAATTTTTAGTGTATACTTCCAGTAGAACTTCAAATAGCAGTCAGTCAATATTAATCATAATCAATCACCATTGAATCAATGCTTTTAACGTTATAAGTGTTTTATTTGTTACAATGCTCACTTGCTGAAGAGATTATTGTTACTCTATTAATGTCAAAACACTGCGTGGGCATAGGGAAACTTTGAAAAAGTTCCGATGCAGAATAGTTTTAAAGTTTGTAGATTGTAATGAGGGGGAGGAAAGAGTGTGGTAAAAGTTTTCACATTCGTCTTACTTCACAGTACGACCGATGTAAACAGATGGGGTTTCTGGCGCGAAAACTAATAAGAAAAAAGTCCTAAGGCAAATGAGTGCTGTTGGATCCTTTTCATGCAAAATGCAAGAATAAGTCGAAACATTGAATTGATTATGTAAATGCTAAAATTGTTTCACCTTCTGACTGAACGATCAGACTCAGACACCATCGTTAGTAAAAATTTGTACGGTACTAAATCCTAAAAAGCAGTCAATATTTCTAAGTAAATGATGGGAATGAGGAAACTATGTAGATATCATTCATTATTCTGTACCGTCATTCCTCTCACTCTTCCCGAAACTTCCTCCATGCTCCTGCTTAATTTTAAGTCTAGCGTTAGCTTTAGTTTTTAAGTCTTCGATTTAAGTTTTTCTTGCTTATATTCAGCTTAATTAATGCCCCTTTGGGGCGCCAAATTAAAAAAATTACAAACATTCCTTCAAACATTGAATTATTAAAGAAAATGAACTACCTGGGAGACATTTTGAATGACAAATCTGGCCCCCGGTGATTATGAAACACAATCTGCAGGCTAAACAATCAAAGCAAATGAAAATCACAAATGAGCGGCACATCTGCTCAAATTGTGGAGGCAGAGAAAGATATGTAGATTCCGTTGTGAATTCTTCCTTCGAAGAACGTCACGATCTAACGGACTCACCGCTATCTGTTATTGTAAATTACCAAGTTAAATCAGAAAAGGACAAATGCCATGCAGTGAAATAGCACCAACTAATCTCTTCCCACTTCCCTTACCTCCATATCTTTTTAGGCTCCCTAGGGCCAAGACGGTTCCAAGCGATATGTCACAGACGGTGATTGAAACCTGTGTGCTGTTTTAACAATACTGTTGGCTGGCCACATTATGCATAATACCAGTAGGTACTGCTTTCGGCAATAAAATAAAAGCCTACAAAAATATATAAGCATTCTATAAATTATTCAGCCTTCTTATTTGCGTCTGGAGATCAAGCGTAAAACGGGTATCACACAAAGCGGGCAGAGCTGCGGGAAAAACAGCTGAATAATAAGACACAAAATATCTTTGGTGTCATTTTAAATTATTCGTTTTCAGTGTTTTTGTTTTTTTTTCCTTATTTGATTTTTCTTTAGCATTATCATTTTAAAACTAATATTATTTAAAGATTTTTATTAGATGATTTATTACATTATATGTACATACGTATTTATATTATTATTTAATTTATCATTATCAAATATACAAATATTTTAAATAATAAAAGTAAATTATACTCGTTGATTCATAATCCAGCTTGTCCTTGCACATTAAAGAAAAGTTAAAATATACAGACACTAGCAGACCCGTGCTCGCGTTGCTTCGCGAAATTTATAGAAAAACTTTTTTTTGACATAATATTAAACCAAAAAAATATTAAACATGACCCGAAAGAAGCTCAGCTTTAGTTTCCGGCCACTCTGGATTGCATGTCATAAGCTTTATTCAATGAGAAAAAAGGCAAGGCAGAGCAGCACAAATTTGTAAAAATTATAAGATCAAGTTAGTACAGAAAAATACAGTCAAAGCCATATGTTACTTGTCAAAAATAAGAACATATGTCTTTCATCGATTGCATTTGAATAGTAATAATTGAGATTCAAAAGATGTTATCAGATTGGGGGTGCATTATACCACTACAGATTGCTTTTTTCTAATTATGTGTTGATTTTGTCCATTTTAAACAACATAAAATCGAATCGATTCACAAATATTACTTTTAAAAAAATCTAATTTGCAATCACAGCTGATTATGACATTTCTCACAAATCTGTTCCACCTCAAGAGTAGGTGCAGAAAATCTGTACAGGGCAGACCCATCGAACGCAAAGCAGAGCATGAGCTGGACTGAAACTGTTCTCATTGAACACGAAAACCTGTCCAGCTCATGAGTTGGACTGACCTGGACAGCCTCATTAAACAAAGCTATAGTTATGAAGAGATCTGACCGACCATGTTTTCTGATATATGTCATTGCGTCCTGAAAATACATTGGTGATCCGAGGGTTAACATTATCATTGCTTACAGCGTCTTTGAGATCAATATAATTATTATCAGCTTTCAGAGTCTGCTGATGAGTTATTTCGAAAATAAGCCTTTCTGTTATCATTTAAGCTGCCATATCCACCACAAACTGCACAAAAGCTTACGAAATAAAAGCAAAAAGTTTGTCTGGTTGTTCCTTACCATCAATCTATAAGCGTAAAATTCCCTGCAAGATACAGTTTTATTTGAATTTATTTGGCCGGTTGCAGTTAAAATTTGGGGAATCCCTATGCAATAACCGGCCTCACTGCGAATGAACATTAATGAGTATTGGAGTGGGTCATATGATTGATGGAGCTCCGAAATACGGTGTAAGTGTCTACCTCTTCTATGTAAAACAATATCTCGGGGACACTTATCATCTTCTAAAAATAACACGGTCACGATGTTCATTTGCAGGTTTGTGGCCAGCATTGATAATAACTTTGAAGTCTGACAAATTTGGAGGCGAATATTCCAATGTGGTCTTGAAAATGGACTTTATTTTGACTATTTAGGAGACCTTGAAGTATTTCTATGATCTCCCGTTTGAGATTAGGAGCCATGTTTTGCCGCAAAGAGATCTTATCCGCTTCCGAGATGAAGTATATTTGGAGGAAGCTTGGATTGCTTGTTTGGGGGGCAAGCTTCCGATGAGGTGGTACGTTTGCCCTTGTTCTTTAAAAGTCGGCATGAAGTTTCTGTTGTTTTGTTATTTATGTAGGGAAACAGTGGTGTGCAATTAAAGGCTGCCTTATTGCTCAACAACTGATTCACATTTGAAGTGCTAATACTTGCTGTTGCTGTATTTTGATCCCCATTTCCATGAATTCTTCTCCAATAATCTCGTTGATCAATTAGTCTTTCCTGTCTCTGTGAAGGCTATTCGTTTGAATGTTGTGAAGATTTCGTTTTGGCATTACGGGATTTCTCTGACAAATTTATCTTTCTTTTGATCATTATGTTTTCCTTATGATAAAAAAGAAACCAAACAAATCTGGACTATATTTTCTGTATGTTTTTTATAATAAACAAAAAGTAGGAAAATTAACCTACAAATAAAGTAAGTTAAAAAACATTTTCTTACCGTTGTCTTTTTTTTGTATTTTTTACGTAATTCAAAAAGATATTTTTTAAAAAAAAAAATCGGGGAGAGTTTTATAAAGCTACTCCGATTGTATCGAAAACTGTGTAAAATATAAATAAAATATGATTGGTTTTTGAGTAACTATCTTGCATTAACTCAAAAACCAAAAAATGTGACTGGGGAGCCATTCCTGTACTTCCCACCTCATATTGTGTTATATCCCTTTCAGTACCCACTTACACATTTGTGCGGGTAAATTAGTCTCTTTTTTTTCTTTTTTCTTTTTTTAGTTCTCTCTGCAATTTCTTAATTTTAAAGTTACAACTGTATCAATTGTGTTGGTTACTCACTTTAAAAATTTCTTGTTCTTGACATTTTTGTGTTTTGTGTGAAAAGCGCGTGTGCAAACAACGACATGTCTGGAGCTCCAAGAAGAAGTCAACGTAAGTGTTAATATTTCTTAATTTATTGTGTATTTAAGTGATGCAATGTTATATTTTGTATAATAAATGTTTAAAATAATTTATTTGTAAAAAATTAATCTATTTTGGGAAAAAATTATTTTGAAATTTGAACGTTAAGTGTAACGCGCACAATTGTGTGGGTTGGAATTAATCGGCGGCGTTTTTGTTCATTCTTAGGAAAATTATTGCGTTTGGAAACAGAAACCGGTTTGGAAGAACTTTTAAATCTTTTAGCTGAGAATTCAGATCTTGAGGATTTTTCATCGGCGAGTGAGGATTCTGCAGATGAGGAAGAATTACTTCGTGCTCAGAACGACCGAGAACAGTCTGCAGCTGCTCAAATGGTCGAAGAAGAGAATGTTGAGGAGGTAGTTGAGGAAGTTGAAGTTGAAGAGCAAGAAGAAACAAATAGCTCACGCCGGATGATTTGGAAGAATTGTGAATTTCAATCCAATCTTCGACCAGATCCAGTCCCAATTCCTTCGAGACCATTGCTTCTTCCAATTGAATACTTCAGACGCTACTTCGACTCCAAACATCTTGAAGACGCAGCTAAATTTACCAACATGTACGGTCTGTCTGCTACTGGAAAAGAGGTGAATACTGACGCTATGGAAATAGAAAAGCTGTATGGAGTTCATCTCTACTTTGGCTGTATTCCATTACCACGCTTACACATGTATTGGCAGCGTAGCTTCCAACACAGCGTGGTAACATCCCAAATGTCGAGGACACGTTTTTTTCAGCTAAGGAAGTGCCTGCATTACGTAGATACGTCAACTCCACCTGCAGATGCTGAAACCAATGCTCTGTGGAAAGTTCAGCCAATTATTAACGCTGTTCGAGATCGATGTCTACAGATTCCGAGGAGCTCACAAAACTATTCTATAGATGAGCAGATGATACCTTTCCTAGGAAGATGTCCAAATGGACTTAGGCAGTATGTGCGGAACAAGCCTCGACCTGTTGGGCTCAAAAACTTCGTTCTTTGTACATCAACAGGTCATTGTTTAAATAATTTTGTTCCACAGTTTAATGGTTTTTTACAGGTTTAGTGTTGGACTTTGAAATTTACCAAGGTGCCCTTACCCCCCTTGGAGACCGATCGTTGGGTCTCGGACCAAGTGTTATTTTGAGACTGATAAGAACCTTACCCGAATCCTCGTTTGTATTTTTCGATCGTTATTTTACTACGATACCGCTTCTCGACCGGTTGAAAGATTTAAACATCCACGGAACTGGAACCATTCAAACCAATAGAATTAAAAATATTGAGCTCAAGGTTGATAGGTCAATGTCTCGTGGAGAAGCTGACCAGAGAGTTCGGGCGGATGGAAGGATTGTCGTAATAAAGTGGAGAGACAATAAAACCGTTACGATGGCATCCACTTGCTTCGGAATGAATCCAATGAATACAGTCTCTAGGTGGAGCAAAGAAGAAAGAGATCGCAAAAATATACCGTGTCCCTTGGTCGTAAAGGAATACAATAGTCACATGGGCGGAGTGGACATTTGCGACCAGCTAATGGAATGCTACCGTACATGGATAAAAACCGTCAAATGGACTTTAAAGACGGCCTTTCACTTCCTTGACTTGGGTGTTGTCAATAGCTGGTTGGAATACAAGAAGGATTGCGAATTGAACCAGATTCCAAAAAATAAAGTCTTAGATTTGCTTCACTTTCGCTTGGAAATAGCTGAAGCTCTTCTTTGCAATAACAAAAGAAAGCGAAGAGAAGTTGACGATGATGAAGATGATGAAGACGAACCGCGTCCAAGTTCCACTCAACGGTGTGCATCATTGCCAGGAGCAAGCAAAAGGTTTGATGGGCTTAACCATTGGCCAGTGATAGACAGTCTTAAAAGTGCACGCGTGTGCCGGATGAAAAATTGTTCAAGCCGAACGCGAACAAGATGCGAAAAGTGCAACATTTATTTATGCCTTGCTCAAGGAAAGCAATGTTTTAAAAGTTTTCATGAGCAATGGGATAAATAGTTTTGAACCAAATGTGAAGCTTAAAAGAACTGAAATACTGTTTAGTTTATTTTTTTATTGTTTTTTATTATTATTTTTGTTGATTTTTTAATAAGAGTTAATGTTTTACATGAATTTACAATGAAATAAAGATTATTTGAAATTAAACTGCTTTTCACTTTTTTGAATTGTTTAAATACCAACCCGCACATTTGTGCGGATACTTTTTTAAAGTTCATGGATGTCTAACCGGAAAAAAAAATAGATTTTCCTATTTTTCTACTTAAAAGTGTCTAGCCTACCAAATTTCAACTAAATCGAATGATTTTTACTTTCGTCGGTACTGAAAGGGATATCACAGCGAAAATTGTTTCCGACTCACACCACAACATGCCTGCGTTCCAATTTTACCCAAAATATAACCAGATCTAAGTAGGTATCATACCGACAAATAAAATCAAAAAAACCGCATGATACCATCATGTTGTTCTGTTATCCAGATATCGAAGGAGAAAAAATTGTCAGAAACACGCGCAAATACACACGCACACACACACAGGCATCAATTCGAAAATAGGCGCAAATGATTTCTAGTGTATCGTCATGTGCAGCTTTGTTAAAATCTCTGGCCGATTGCAATATTTACTTCCCCTTTGAAAGTGGGAAGTAAAAATATGATCCACATAACATACGCTTCATGATCATACAGAGTATGAATGGGAATGGAAGGAAGAGAGCGTGCGAGAAACACGGAACGATGATGAAATGGAACAAAGCAGCAACCTCGTCATCGTGATTGAATCGATATCAGGGATATAAACAAATAAAAATAATAGATGTATTGAAAAGACTTATTTATTTATTTCTCAGCAAGTAGGTATAATTAAGAAAATACGAACGGCTTAAAATTTGCGTAGGCATATTGACTTTATAGAAAAAAATTTGTTTTTACGAGTTTTTAAATTGATTTAAAGTAAGGAGTGAATATGTTGGTCAAGCTCTTTAAAATTAATATGAAAAAAATATAAATGTTAAATTTTCCTGAAAACAAAAACCATTTAAATAAAAAAAAAGGCCTAACTGGATTTCATAAAAATAAAGAATATTATAAATTTTATTTCACGTTGATCGGTTCAGTAGTTGCTGAGATTACCGGGGCCAAAGTTTTTAAATGTTTCCTCTTTATAAATATGTATATAATAGTAATGATATAGAGGTTGAAACTTGATTAAACGTTATAAAATGTATTTAATGCAAGTTTTAATAAAAGATAAGCGATTACGCGCTGGTTGCTGAGTGTGCTGGCTGATACGTTCCCTTCGATGGTTGGTGGTCAAGAGAGTTATGAATCCCTTATGATGTTATTCACACAACATGAGTGTTGATCTATTGGTGTTTTAAAACTCACGCGATATTTGGTTTGAATCAATATCTGAGGGTGTTCTCTAGAATTACTGAGGAGAATTTGTTAGTGTTGTTGCCATTGCTTTATAATTCATAGCATTAAATTCCACTTTCCTGATGTCATCATCAAATCTTTCATATGACCAGTTTACTGCAAGTGTTATGTCTATGCAGTAGAGTTGATATCAGCTTTTCATCAGCTTTGTGACAAGCGATGATGCTAACCACTACACAACGGCTACTTCTAAACTAAACAATGTTTCGTCTGGTAGACTCCTTTTTTTCTCTCTGATTTTTATTATTTGTTTTTTTTTCTTTTCCAAAATGATTTCCACAGATTTTTTCTGGGATCTAAATCCACTGACTTTCAGTCATGGAAGTAATTTTTTCCCCTGAAATCATACTTCAATATTTTATAAATGTTTTCAAGACATGTATATAAGAAGTGTAGTTTTAAGGCAAACATTAACAGCGGTGAAAATCCAGTTTCCGAGTGCAGCAAGTGGTTTGGTGTATTTTTTGGAAGTCTGAATTTTTGTCTAAAGAAAGTATCTTAAGACTTAGGTCACCCTCCTCAAACTGCTAGATCCCCCTCACTTGTCCCGCATAACACATGATTGCTCCAAAGATACAATACTTTATGCTCAGAACGATACATTACATACATCCTAGTATTTATACACATGTACATGCATCCGTACTTTACACTTTTCCTTATTAACTACAATGGCCCTTAGTAATAGAAGATTTTAAACTCGAGTTTTACTTAAACTCGCATTTAACCCAAGCTCTGTAGTAATAAACGATCGATGTCACTTTTAAAATCGTCAACTGCTTAGTTGCGGCTCACCCATTTCTAAGTCAATTTTAAGGTGACAATCATAACAATTTAATATGAGTCGTAAATGAACGAGATGTGTGAGTTCACAGTCAAGAAAATGTGAAATTGAGTCACAATGATTTCGTTAAATTCGACTTTTGCAAATTTGATTTATTACTACGAAACCTTAAAATTCGACTTTAGAAGTGACTTTAAGGATTTCTATTACTTAGGGCCATTGAGTTTCTGATAAAGAGTACATTTCAATCAATCAAACATTTGTCAATCCCATTTGAAAGCGCTTTCGCCACTGGACTATTTATTAAAGATACATGAATCGTATACTGTCAATTAAGTTAATAAACCATTCCATATTTAATTCAACTGCGAACATTAACATCATTCATCTAACAGTGTTTGTTCCCATTTTATCTTCTTGTTGACGTTTTTGTTTTCACTTTGTTACCTAAACTTTGATGCTTAATGCGCACTATGTATCTTGTGATATTGTCGTGCTATAAAAGGTAAAGAATGAGAAAAACAATGCCAAAAAAGGAGACCAGAATCCTTTGCAAATGACATGGTTTGTGCACTCTTTGTTTGCTCCCACCCACATGTGTTAAAGGAGACTTTAAATTTAAAGTCTTTTCTAACATTAAGGTGGATTTCGAAAAAATACTACCTATTGCAGAGGTCCTCATGACCAAAACCATGGTCCGTTCAAATGTTTATATATATATATATATGGCCAATTTTGAAAGAGCGCCGACGAACTTGGAAGAGCTGTGGCTTAGAGTGCAGGCAGAAAGGGCAAAAATTCCTCATGATCACATCGAAAAATTAGTGGAAAGCATGCCAAAACGGATTACAAGTGCCATTAAAAATAAAGATTTATGGACAAAATATTAAAGTTTATATAAAACTGACTTCATCAAAACGTGCATAACTGGATACATGGAGGCAGTAATACTTTTTCCGCTATTTTGACTTTTATGTTTATTATTTCACTTTTTTAAAAACGCAGTTATTTAAACAATTAAATGAGTTAATAAATCTGAAAACTTTATTGAAATTCGTTTTAAGGACATTTTTTAATTAATGAAAAACCATGAAACATGAAATAATGTATCCAGTTTTGCTCACCACTGTAATGAGACTCATAGGACTTACAGATAAAATTGCAATTACTTAATGTGCAATACTGCTAATGTAAAATAAAAAGAATAAAAAGAGTTAGAAATAAAAAAAATGAATAGGTTTTTTCATTTTTTTTTTTTTTACGTTTAGATATTCCCTCGTCTCTTCTATTTACCGACCCACCACACCTCTTATGGCTCGAACGAACCAATCTCCCGTATGCTCCGAAAGATAGACTCTGCCCCTACCATCTTCGACTTCAACCGCTCTACGCCTTCCCTTAAATTCGATCTCCTTCACCACCCCATCTAATCTTAGTTTTTAAGTTTATATTTAAGTTAGTCTTAAGTTTATTTTAGCTTGTATTAAGCCTAAAAAGTGGGATCTCATTCCCACCAAATAATAATACTTACTTACTTATCAGGCCAGCGACCCTGTGAGGGTCTGAGCCTGAACTAATGCCGCTTTCCATCCTTCACGGTCCCGGGCACGCTGCTTCCAATTTACTAGACCAAGGCTTCTGGCGTCCGCGATTGCCTGATCTTTAAACCGGAGGTTCGGTCTTCCTCTTCTTCGCGAACCAGGTGGCTGGGATTCGAAGATTCTCTTAGCTGGAGCATTCTCGTCAATTCGCTCGATGTGGCCGAGCCATTGCAGTCGACGGATTTTTGCCTTCCGGACTACATCCACATCTTTGTACAGCTCGTAGAGTTCGCGGTTGTATCTTCTCCTCCATTCGCCCTCCTCGCAGACTGGACCAAAAATTCGACGTAGGATTTTTCTTTCGAAGGATCCCAAAATCTGATCCGCTGTCTTACTTATCGTCCAGCATTCAGCTCCATAAAACAGGACTGGCAAGATCAGGGTTTTGTAGAGTAGGATTTTGGTCCTTCGGGTTAGGAGTTTGGACCCTAGTTGTATTTGTATTGTATTGTATTTGTATTGTATTTTATTCATTTTCTAAGGTAATATATATACACAAATATAATAAGAATAGTTCATATAGTTATAATAATTCATATATACAAATATAATAAGATTAAAAAGTGCTCTTCATAAATACCATTCATTTTAGATTGACAATTACCAAAAAAAAACGAAAAAAAAATTAGAAACACTCTTTAGCTAAGCTTAAAGCTAAAGCAAGTAGTGAGTGCATGAAAGAAAAAAAAAAGAAAGAGAAAGGAGGGAAAAAAATAAAAAAAAAATTGATAAGAAAAAGGAGAGAAAAAAGAGAAAAAGGAGATTTAAAAAGTTATTATTATGTTAATCCATGTACTTTGACTAGATTTTCAATATGAGTGAAGTCGTGGTTAATAAGCCAAGATTTTATTTTCTGTGTGAACGCTGACAATATTCTTAAACGTCTGATGGAGTCCGGTAATTTGTTAAAGACCGTAGGTGCTACTATAGAAAAGAACTTTCTGAAATGCATTTTATTATGAGTGGGTATATTAACAAAGCTATCAGAGTTAACACGTAAGTTATGTGCTTCACATCTTCTAGTTGAAAGATAACCACTCCTAATGAAAAATAGCTTAAGGACTTTATAGTAGTAGAGATGTCTTAAGGGAAGAACCTTCAGTTCCTGAAACAAAACCAAACTATTGTAGCGACGATGTTTTTTGCAGATAATACGTATGATGTGTTTTTGTGCAATAATCAGTGGACTAACTTTATTCAGATACGTACCTCCCCAAGAGGAGATACCATACTGAATTTTGGAGTGAACGATACCATAGTATATCATAAGTAACAACTTTTTGGAACAGTAAGAACTAAGATAATAGAATTGTCTTGAACAACACAATAAATATTTTTTTAATGCATTAGTGTGATCAAACCAATTCAATTTGCTATCCAAGATTACACCAAGATATTTAAAAGAATCAACAAAATCAGTCTTAAAGCAATGATTAGAACAGGGTTCATTTGAGACAAATGTCCTGGAGATATTGTTACCATCAATCACGTTTAAATTAAAAGAAAGCTTCCGGTAATCAAAAGAATGGTAAAAAACATTGCAATCAAGGAAGGCGGAGGAGCCTAATAAACTAAAGTACATCACTTTCGTTTTATTGCTTAGAATCATGTGATGTGCGCAAACCAGCGTCTTAAGATATCCAAATCGATATTGATGTCAACAATCAAGTCGAGCGGTGATTTGCAACTATAAGAAAACGCCTTATCATCCGCAAAAGCCGTAAGTTTGCCTTTTGAAGTTCTGTTTAAAAATTGAATTGATGAAAACCAAGAAAAGAATTGGACCCAGGACCGATCCTTGGGGTACACCAACAGAAATACTGCACAGTCTACTGTATTTGTCGTTAATTCTATCTTTTTGCTTTCTTTCTGAAAGGTAAGATGCTAACCAGTTGTAAATGAAACCTCGTAAACCTGCATTATACAATTTACTGAGTAGAATAGTGTGATCAACTAAGTCAAATGCTTTAGTTAGATCAATAAAAAGCCCAGCCGTTAAAAGATTTTTATTAATACTTTCATAAATTTCAGTGCAGAACTTTAAAAGCGCATCCTCTGTCGATTCACCAGCACGAAATCCAAACTGGCAGTTTTCAAAAAAGTTGATTTTATTCAAATAGCCCAAAATTCTCCTCTTCATGGCCTTTTCAAAAATTTTTGTACAAACAGGTAATAGAGAAATCGGCCTTTAGTTGTTCATATCTTTTGGATTTGATTTTTTATGGAGAGGAATCACTTCAGCAATTTTAAGTCCGTCAGGAAAGACCCCAGCATAAACGCTTTTATTAAAAATATTCGCAAGTACGTCGACAATTTTATAGTCAATCTTTTTAAAAATTGTGTTAGAGGTGCCATCAGACGTAACAGAATTAGAGTTCTTAAGTGAATAGATGGTATTGAATAGTTCAATTGAGGTGATGGGATCGAAAAATAAACTTTCACTTCAAGAATCCTCACATAATATACCCCCTCCAGAAGAAGAGGTGCTGTCATTAAAAAAAATATCTTTGGTAAGATTAGACGCTACAGAGACAACAAATTCATTGAATCTATTGGCTACCTCAACCGGATAGGAAATTCTAATATTGCTATCTTCAATAATTATCTGTTTAACAACATGACAATTACGATTCAAAATATTATTGACAACATTCCACTCGCCTTTAACATTACCTTTATCGGAGGTGTCGGATTTCGGTCGTGTGCGGTAGATGTTACGAAGAGAAGGTGGTTTAATGTTTATAGCGTGGCAAATAAGATGGAAAATAGATTTTAAATTTTCATCTGGAGCGTGCGGGACTCCGAACAAAAAAGCATCACACGCGATCAGCCTATTTTCTTGTGAGTTAAATAAAAGTTTAACTACACTCAGTTCGTTTGTTGTATTTTCGAGCTCACTTTTAACTTCAGAGACTTCGGTTGTTTTCTCGGCAAGCTTGACTTTCGCACATGTTAGGTCTTTAGTGATCGTAGCAAGGGAAGATTTGATGGTATTTATGTCAGTGTTAATGAGTTTTAAGTCGGACACAGGATTCGATACCGAAGATTCCAAGTGCACAACTCTTTTATTAATGTCGCATACACTACTTTTAATTTCAGTTATTTCGCGATCGATTTTGTTTGTGATGTTTTCCTCCAGCTCAGACATTTTATTGAAGATGCATACACTTTGTTTACGGAGTAGTTCTTCCATCATCTCCCACATATTTTTGCTGTCATCGGTCAGTTTTGGCAGAGATTTTTTCAAAGGGGAACACAGGGAGCTTCGCGGCGAATCCGTCTTAGCAGATTTCGAGCGGGTCGCTATTTGTTTTGGTGGTAGTGACATGGAGAGGTGGGGAAGTCTGATGTAGAACCAAGGAAAGAACACGATGGAACTGACACAACCAAGAACAATATGTACGTAAATTTTTAATTTAGTTTTAGGTTTTTTTCTTTAAAAATATATGAATTTTTCATTCGCTTGACCACTCGTAATAGTTAGGGATGTAAATTACTGATTTTTGCACTAGCCCGATTAATTTGTATTAAGTTTCGGTCAGAAAAATTTATTCACAAATTGCCAGTTTAAAGAACACGTCTACACGGTAGCTGTCATAGTATGATGTTTGGACAAACCGAAGTAGCAACGGTTGCCTAAGGTTGTCCTTCGTCAAATCTCCACTAGGGTGTCATTTGTGGAGTTTATGTTTACCCCGAGGTAGGTAAACTCCTTCACTACCTCAAAATTGTAGCTGTCAATTGTTAGGTTTTGACCTAGACGGTGTTCGACGGATCGGTTTTTGGTAGACAGAATATACTTTATTTTATCCTCATTTATCGTGAGACCAACTCGTTGGGGCAAATAATAATACTCGTTAGTAATACCCACAGAATAAATCCGAACAAAACACGGCAGGTTTCGGAAATTTTCTTTTGTCATTATTATTTTAAAATAAGGCTAGTGCTTTTATTAAATGGAGTCGTATACATACTATTAAATACACATAACGCTATGAGTAGATTTCAGCAAAAAAAAAAATTTATTTAGTTCTCAGTGGACCGATAGAAAAAACTACTTCACTGCATAAGGTTTATTTGATTTGATTAAAACAAAATAATTACTCTGATGGGATTATATTTAAATATTTATTTGGACCTAAATAAGTACAACATATATTAAATCATCTACAAATATTTTTGGTTTACATTTCGTTTACAAAAGGACATAAATTCACATCTTTGCGCTTATAAGTAGGTATGTTAAATAATCTGAGTGATGAATTAATACGTTTGGGATGATTGGCCTTACTGATGAAAGGTTTTTCTTTTCTTTTCTGCTTCATTCAGTTTCATTTAAGAGCTACTCTTACTGAAACTCAAGTGTCATCGAAATAAATTTTCATAAGGAATCAGCGGTGCATCTACAACTTCAGTTAAGTCGAACTATGTATTAGGTCAACACCTTATATCTAACTTTAAGCTCTTGTCTGTAAAAAGTGGGTTTCTAGCACTTTCTCTTAGAAGCATAACAAAAATATCCCTCAAGAAAGGAGATTATGAATTGGAGTAGCTGCCTTACCGTAAAAAAACAGAACCTGTTACACAGCAACAACAAATTTCGTAAAAACACTGATATATCTACGGATTTCATCATCATTACCAGTTCCCATTTCTCCTCATGGAGCTTACTGCCTCAATGAACCTGACTCGATTTATTGCTAGGAGTTCCGATGGATGAAACGCTCAAATCAAGAAGCATCACCGGAGAACTGGGTGGTCATAAAACACAAGCTAGTTTCAGGAGGCACACCTTACGGATGTTTTACTACCACTTCTTTAGATTTAAGGACATTTTCATGAAACGAGGGCGACGTGAAACAACTATAAGATCGACTTCAACAGCAGCTCTCAAAACGATACTTTCACTCAAACCGCTCGGCCTCTACACTATAGAAATAGTAGCAAAGATCACACCACGCCTTTAAGCACCCACCTTTTGAAATAAAGGCATTCAACTCCGATTAGAATGTTGACAAATACTTCGATAGCTAGGCTGTGATCAAAGCCGTTTCATCCTCAATACTTAAATCAAAACTAGAAAAGAGGTGTCGTAATGAGCTTGCAATACTCAACTTAAAGTACAAAGCTTCATATTGTTGGGTCACAGGGTAACTATAAAAGCAACGATGGCAATGAAAATGCCGATGAACTGAAAGGAATAAAATCAAAACTCGGTCGATCACCCAGTTTTGCTCACAATAGAGGTACTTAAAAAAGATATAAGCTAAATGTGGCCACAACACAGCACACAAAAAAGCAAATGAAATACTTAAGATTAGCATCCTTACAGGCCACAAACTTTTTGCGGCTTATCTAAAAAGCATGCGATCAAGCATTACTGACTTTTGCAAGAGCTGAAGAGGACACGACATATGTATGTACATATCTCCTCTGTGACTGCGCAAATAGAATCAGGAAAACAGTCCTAGGGATACACTTCTTCAGCGACCCGATTGAACTGTCAACTATCTCATCAAAGGACATTCTTAATAATAAACTAGATTCGACAAATAACCAATTCTACCTGACAGGAGTCCCGAAACGAAGAACACAATGGAGGATCCGATTGAGGAGGTACAATACTGTTTTTAAAGTTTGTGAATTATTTTAGCTGAATGCACGCAATCAAACAACTTTACTTGAAAATGTCTTCACAATTTCAGAAAAATGTTTTTGATTTCCTTTTGTATTGTCTTCCCCTTTGCAAAAAAAAAAAAGGATTACATACCATCAAAACACACTAAAGACTTTTCTAGTTTTTTCTTCTGCTGAGAACCAGTTTTGCATAGAATCCGTCCGCAAGTTTTCTCAGAAAGATATCTGGATCCATAGAAAAGCACATGTACTCCAGCAATCTACATTGCTTACACGAATTTGCACAGCATACTCGTACATCAAACCTGAAGACACCCTCGCCATTAAAAAACTTTCAAGTAGTCAATTCTCCATCGAAAAGTAAACTTCAATCCGTATTTTCATGTTTCGCTATATCAGTGAGAAAAAGAAAAACAAACTATTTGCGCAAATGGTTGTTTATTCTCCGTTGATTTATCGCCAAAGTTTATACGAACAGAAGTAAATTCTCTCAAGATTTCCGCAAACAAATCAGAAAATAGAATTCAAGATTACGGTGACAACTTCAATGCATGAATAGAATGACAAGATTTACAGGATGGGATACTGCTGACTTTCTATTTAACCAAATGTCTAAGTAGGTTGTTCAATTTATTTTGTAGAGGGATGCTTTCTTGACGAGAAAAAGCACTACATATACCTATGTAAATAATCTAACTAGAAAGGATGCATTCCGATAGATGCAACGCCTCAATTGATGGCTTAAGATCTTTCCGCATTTCTAGATTCAAACATATTTTTAAATTGCATGAAGCCTGAGACCAATTATATTTAATTAAGAGGGCAATGCTTCAAGGAAAGGTTGTATAGGGGGATAATTTTTTTTTAATATCTCATCAAGTACGTATTGAATAATGTATTGCAGTAATGAGATGCTTGGGAAAGCACCAAATTGTAAAGTGATGGACAATTTAATGGTTACCTTGGTTTTGTTTAGTTTTTATATGCCATCTCTTTACAGTTAAATTAAAAAGTGAAGAACTAGTAAAGCTATAATATATATAACTCATTCAAAATTTGTTATGTGCCCACAATATGAAAGAACAAAAGTGTTGCATGACCCCCAGGAACGTACAAAGAGAATGGAAGAGTATCCCACATTTAAAAGATCAGGTACTCGGCATTTGGAATCACAAAATCAGGAAAAAGTAGACCTTTCCGTAATTGAACTCATTCTGGGAACCTATACTCATATCAACACTGATCTGTTAAAAAACTGTTTACGGTAGGAAGCTTTATCGTTATATACCGAAACAAGAGAAAGTGCATTCCATCAAAAAAGGGTATCGAGTAAAAGCAAAAACAAACAAAAATTTAGCGAGTGATTTCAACTGATATTGTAGGTATCAAATCTACGTAGTCTTGAAATGGCTAAAATTCAAGATGGGATAACATTTCATAAATTGCAACACAAGTAAAGTTCATATTTTGAACATTTAATTGTTGAAAGAGATAGGGGAATCTACACTCTACAGGAATCATTATAGAGGAGAACCAGTCTATTTGCGTACCCGCCATTGGTGTAGTGACCTTTATAATTCATACATTGATACATACTGATAAGTAACCATTTGAATCTGTCTGACAGTGCGGGGGTTTGTGATCTGGCCTATGCCAGATCTGTTTAGTGATGAGTCAGTCGGAACCATTCATCCACCTGCAGTTGCTGATGCCAATCTATTTTCCTTTGAGTAGCAACCTGCACGTGGCGAGAGGCTTATTATAGATTCACATTTTTTCGGTAGAATCGATAGAGTTGTACCTTACCTGGCAAGTTAATTTGTCATGCAGTCACCTGAAATGTCGCTATGCCCCAGCACCCAGAAAAGGTGACTTTTGAATTGAACGTTACGCGTTCTTACTAAAGACCACTCCGGCCAATGACTGACTTGATCAGTTCTATGGTTATTGGGTAGAAGATTTGAAGATGTCAGTTTTAGTCTTATATATTCGAAGTCCCCCTATCGAGGTCCAACGGATAACCTTCCGCGATTCTACTGTTTTAAAATATTTCAGTAAATTCTGGTCTAAAGTCCGCTAGTGGCGTGCTTTTTTCATTTTCTATTGAATTTTACCTCCTCGGTATAAACGCCAGGCCATAACTTAGTGATAGAAGAGTCGTATGTACCACTTTCGGTCCAATTACATGATACTAACTATTGCCAATATAACCTTATCAGTAAGGGAGCATTTTGCATGCAACATCACGTAAATTACCACTCCAACTAAGCTTAAATCATATATCTACGTTAAAGCTGAAATGCATGATGTCTCATATTTGAGACATACGATATAAGTGAACGAATGCATGATGTCGCATTTATGGGAAATATTAATTAAATACTGTTTGGTTATATACTTGCAGATCTTTTCTTTAATTTATAGTTTAAACGTGTAAATAGACCATTTCTACAATGAAATACATTTGTTACCAATCAATTATCTTGTATAAAATATAGGTACTTATAATTAAAGTACTGAACATGAAACAACCACATATGTATATGAAGCTTCGGAACTTCAGTTCGGGAAATTTGGAAAATATTTTAAAGTAATAAACAAGTAGGCGCATGTATTTTTTTTTTTCATGGAGATATGTCTACGGGTGGCAACAGCGAAGAAAAAATAAAAATGTTTAGAGAACAATAAATAAATTCCTAATAAAGGCTGATATGTATCATATTCATATATGTATGATTACTTTGAAAAAAAATTTATTTGCAATCACAGCAGCTTTTAGCATTTCTCACAAATGTGTTCTGTTCTGTTCATCGAACACAAATCAGAAAATGAGCTGGACAGAAATGTTTCTCATTGACCTGGACAGCCTCATTGAACAAAGCTAAGGAGATAGGTCATAGCAAGAGCTCGACAGTCAAATGAACATGCGTATAGTGCGAGTGTTACTGTAGTGTTTTTTTTTTGTAAACTCAGATTGTATAACGTTTCAGTCTTGAATAACTGGGGCTAATTTTTAGTGTTGTTGTCTTTGCTTTGCAATTAACAGTACAATTTCTTTCCAACTTTCTGCCAGAGTTATGCCTATTGCAGTTCATCGACTTTCTTGACATTAGGAGTTAAACCTAGAACCATCCGTGTGTCAAGTGATGGTGCTAACCACTACACACCGGCTTATACGTATAAAAACAAAACTGAAAAGCTTTTTAACATAGCATAATTACATACTCGTATGTTAGTTATTCCAGAAGATTTGGTATCGCCTCGCATTTCCTCTACTATTGTGAGGCTCATGCAAACATACTTTTAGGTCCAAAGGATCATACTATCTTAATAAAAGAGCATATGTTTTTTTCTTCAAACTTTTGAAATATAATAAACGGCCTTATTTGCGTGAACTTTCCATACATACGGCATCCTTTCGTCTAACAATACCGTGTTTCTTTTTGCCTCCAAATTTTTTGTTTGTTTTTGTTAACAATTTGAATCTTGGTTCTTTTTTTGCTGACACAACTAAAAAAAGTCGTTAAATAGGTCTAACTTCTGCATAAATAAGAAAACAAAACTGATTTACTAAATATATACATACATGCATATGTACATAAAAAAGTTATACAAAAATGGGTAATCAAGTTTGCAGGTCTCATTTCATATAAGTATGTATGAATATAAGAGTTAAGCTTTCATTGTCCAACCTTCTGTAAATGAATTTCAACCCCAAGACCACTTATCATAGCGTTATTTCATGGTATTACTATAATTGCACCAATTTATTACCAAACAATGTAAACGAACGGTTGAATGGATATTCTTTACTGTACAATGACCAAAATTAAGGGAAAGATTTGCAAACGGTCGCAATTAGAGTTAATTGGCCATCAGAAATATCCTCTCACTAAGATTTCCAACTCATTAAATAAAGGGATAATTTAATGAAGACGTGGTGTAACCGCAACATGGATTTATATCCCCATAAATAAAAATATATAAATGCGGGAATATACATATATGGTATGGTACACAAGTATTTTGAAAACCAAAATATAAAATTCAGGTCAGGGTGAAGATAAATAATAAAATAACATAAAACATGCTTTTGAATGGACTACACAATTTGTGTTTTGTTACTCTCTGATCCTAAACTCTTAAACAATTACCAGCCATCACAAAAAAGCAATTATCACTCCACTCTATTTTTAGTATTGACAAACCAATGCAAAAACCATCGGTCTTAAATCCAAACTTGCATCCATTGTCCTTGTTCATATCCATATGAAAGGGACTTTATTTGGAAACATTGGGTTGTTCATTGGTTCGTTGTGGCAGTGTTATTTGCATTTTGAAACGAGTTGAGGAAGTAAATGGATTCGTCTATGGACTACTGATGAACGCTATGACGGTGGTTGGATTCAATCAATCTGAAAACCAAATAAAGGTAAACTGAATTGATTAATCCCATTTGGAACGTTCCTACTCGTGCATTTGTTGTTTGAAATTTGATTTCCAGCAGTTAAGGTGATTAGTCAGATGCCAACATTTATACGTGGCTATTTTAATTAGTTTTAATAATAAGGGGTATGAAAAGCAGATGATTGTTAGTGGTGGTTTTGACACCATTTATTGCAAATTACATTATATACATACACATGTACGTATGTTCACATGCAACAACAAATTCTGACTGATCATTATTGAAAAACTTGATTAGAAAATAGTTTTTATGTTGTTTAAAGTGCGTCGGAAAAACAAATTAAAAAAAAAAAAACGTACAAACATTCGATTTGCAAATGGTTGAAAACACTGTATTTGTCTGGTTCTAATTTCGGCTGATTTCGTCTGTGTGTTAAAACTAATTATCAATTAGTGGAATTGTAGCTTCAAAATTGTCTACACTTTCAATGGCCTTTTTTTTTTTTTCCAGATGTTAATATAGTACATCCGCAACTTTATGTGATGTAATGTGTGAAATGTTAATATTAGTTCATCAGTAAATGAGAGACATGGAGGAGTGGTACGCACTGCTACCTCGGGCTATTTATTGCCCGCCCTGCTAGTGCCAGCTGATTTTCTGCTTGGATCACAGTTTCTTCTCATATTTGTTTGTTTGACTCGTAGGAGATGCACTTAATCGTAATCGATTATGCTGCTAAATGTCAGTGTTTGTGAGTTCTTATTTTCTGACACTTTCTGAGTTTATCTACGTTTTTCTATTGGCATTAAGCTCTTTTTGGATCAAGGATATAAAGCCCAAACTCGAAAATAACGTTATGTCCAATTCACGTCACACTGTCCATAAGTCGAAGGAAGAAAATATCACAAGACTCAAATCTATCGCCAAATTGCCCAAATTTAAAAATGCCATAGCGTCCTTATATATATCGTCTGCAGAATTTGACCAAGATGAGATAAGGTTTTGAGACTTATGGCATTTCCTCCGTATAGAAAGGTGGCCATGGTGTAATGGTTGCATCATAGCTTGTTACGCTAAAGGTTCCAGGTTCGAAACCCGAAATCACCAAAAAAAAAACAAGTCGGTCAATTGCGAAAAAAGCTAACATCAACTCTAGATACTGTATAGGCATAACACTGGCAGTAGGGTAGGCAATGGCTTAAAAGTGTTGATCGTACTAATGGCATCGGGATGTTCGAAAGAAATACTGTGAATTATAAGCAATGGCAACAGAACCAATTATTCTCCCCAGTCATTCCGGACACCACCCTCGGAGTAAAAAGACTGAAACTTAACACCACCTGAGTTTCCAAATCACTACACCAACACAAGCGTTGTGTGAATAGCATCATAAGGCTATTCATAACCCCTTTAGCGCTAGTGAATTATAAAAAAAAAAACACTCAATATAACAAAACTCTCACCGACTTCTTCCGATAATTTCGGGTATTATACAATTTTTGGATTTGACCGACGTAACGTGCCAAAGTTATCTCGTTACTGCAGAATCGCATTTAATTATCGGGAATGGAATGGTCAATGAAGATGAAAAAAAATAGATAACTTAATAAATTAATAAATAAATATAAATAGGGAACATTTGTTATTTTAAAAATAATTCATTCAACTGTTTTCAATCAGGCAGGCGGCAATGCCATGCTCAGTTATTTTGTTAATCAAAAGTTCTTATAATATTATAATTGCTAGTTCATCCCACAAATTATTGTTTCTTCTACGAAAAAGACTTCATAAAGGTTTTGTAAAGTTCGACCACAAATTTAACCTATGACCGCTCCATATTTCATTAATTCTATTTTGGTCGTTTATTTTTTGCTGGAGGGATTATTTGATAAGTACAAATTCAGTTAATCTTTGCCATCAACGGTCAGCTGCGAAACTCATTGCTCGCTCTCAGAGATTAAATGAAATTCCCTTAGACCTGTTGACCTCTAAAATTCAAAATTGCTCAAAAAGTTTTTGTTTCGGTAAATTTGCACACAAAATTTTGTTCTGTGGGTTATTTTTTGGAAAAAATTGCTTATATAATTTTGGTAGGGATGTTCGATTTAAAGTCATATCTTGGTCTTAGAGCACTTTTATTTAGTTTAATTAACTTAAAGTAAAATGTCTACAAAGTTAAATAATTGTCTTAAAGGCGCACGTTTCCGTTATTAATTTTTTGGAATACTTTTTTTCTGTTTAGCAAAAGTCAGCTTAAATCATTTACCCCATTACACAAACGTCCCTGACTATAAAAAATATAAATTAAGGATGGTTTGATAGCAATGTAGACGCAAGGGAAACAAAATTGTCCAGTCATGTATTTTTATTTCACGACAGAAAGGGTTCACAATCATTTCCCATTACTTTTTTACCCTATTTGTATGTGGCAGGTCCAACAGACAAAAAAAAAAAACAGGCGATGAAGCAAACCCACTCTCTCTATTTCATACGCACTGCGAATTCTAGCAATAAATTAAATCAAAGGTAACTGCGTTTACTAGAAGAAAAGTAAATCTTGGAAATTAAGAAAAAATTCCATGTTATGAAATCGAAAGGACAACCGAAAGAACGATAAGATTCGAAACACAAATTAAGAAACGTTGGATTGAAGGCAAAAATGTAAACGCAACTCGAACTCGTTGTACGTAGCTAAATTAAATATTTTAAATTATGCATGGTTAATCACTATATTTGATGGCCTTTTAAAATAACGTTGGCACTTTCTGGGTTGAGAAACGAGTTACACCTAAAAATAATTTCTTGTCTTTTTTTGTTTACAAACTTTCAATACATTGAATACCTATAAACTCATAAGAAAAATGACTTGCTAACACAATCTGCGTGCACGCATTGTTAGCCTATACTCTAGATTCTAGAATATCCCGCTCTACTGCAAAGAATCCCCACAAAGGAATTTCGCAAACTTTGGTTCGTTCCCCCTTTTTTTTCTCTTGCTCTTTATTGCACCAATTAAAGTCACTTTGATATCTATCAACGTATAGAATGTTGCTAATTTACAATAACGCACAAAGGATTCTAGATTTTTCCATCAGTAAATCAAAAATTAGAGGTTAAATTTAAACTTCCTCATAGCTCGACACCCAATATCTTAATTTGTTTATTTAAGATACAAGTTTTACTATCTCCTGATAATTTATTACCCTTGGATTTTAAATTCATCTTTATTATTTAGAAATTAAATGTGCGATGCAATAACCTTAAGTAAATAAACATGTGTGTGTAAAGTATTTATACCTAAATGAAATCAAAAATATGCAAAACTTGAATCTATTAAACTCCAAGTCATATACATATGTATCTAGCCTACGTTGTTAACTCACATTATTCAACATTAATCTCGAAAACCAGAAAAAAAAAAGTTGAATCTGAAGCCCATGTCTGATTCCTATTTCCTTCTAAAAGACTACGTTTTTCGAGAAGTCTAAGTTTTGTTAATTTGTTTTTCTTTTCTTTATCAATACCATTTCATTAGATAAAAATTTAGCCAATGATGCGCTGCTTCATGTTTGTGCACGAGTTCGAATATTTGAATGCACATTAAAACCAAGTCCATTGAGGGAACAACATTGAAGCAATATGCAAATAAACTGTACAAATATTAGTCAGTTGTTCAAACACATAGATGCTTTTTCGAAGTAATCAATTCAGTTTGGTTGGAATTGATTCATGGATCCATGAATTATGTATGAATCTGTTTTTCTATTTAAAGTAATAACTTTGGGTTGACATACTTTAGAACGTAATGAATAAAATGCTGTCGTTATTTGCATAAACCGCTTATATCGTAAATTAATTGGATTTATATGCGTATGGTACTAACGTTGGAAATTGGGTACTTTACTTTGAATATCTAAATTGTATGTAAAAAAATTGATATTTTTACTTGCTCTTATTTACAATTATATTCATTTCTATGAAGTAGCTACATACTTAATACATAATAAATAATTTTTGACAAACTATATCTCCGAAGGTTTTGACCAAAAGACGGTGCCAATAAGGAATTCTTGGAGCTACGATGAATACATTCTTTTTGGTTAATTAAATATACGGATTTTTATTTAATAGAAGCGTGTGTGTGTTCTTACAGTGTTTTATTTGGTAGTTTTAGTAAAAAAGCATCCATATCGACATTTCTTTTGCATATGTACTTCGGTATATTCATTCCAAACAACATATACCGATGGTCACCAAATTAGAAAGCTCCGCTTTATATAATTATGTTTGAATCTATTTACGTAAATGTACAAATGAAAGATATTCTTACGATGCCCCAAACCCCACATAAACTATAGGGCATCATAACAGTAACACAGTCTTAACTAGAAACAATTGAGTCTCCAATTCACGAAAATAATTATAATCCAGGACGGCGACGCCAAAATTTCGGAATCTGTTCGTATTATGCGTACATTGCACAACGTCATCAACAATCAGTGTGCACGTTTTAGTGCCTCGTTTTGATGGAATGAATCCTAGTAAAATTACCAATTTTTTATCGCGAAACTTTATCGTAGTATACAATAGCCGTGTTTTTTTGAGATCTGTATACCCAGCCCAGTAAAAGTTTACACACAAAGCAATAACACCACACCAAGTGGCGATAACTTTTCCAGTAGCACCAAGCGAGGATAGAACTACATAAATTGACCACTAGAGCGCGAAAAATCTCATAAATTAGCTCTAAGCCGATCGTATTTGTTGCTCTCCTCGGTTTTGACATTTGCAAACTGTCAAATGAAGAAAAAATATTCGAGCCGCAAACCAATTGGTTGGTGCGGCTGCTACTGAGTATGAATCATTTTTTTGACTGAAGTGAGTATAGTTCTCAAAAAAACCACGGCTAATGACAAACCCGCAAATAATAATTTGTCATATTACCTTGCGATAAATTGTGAATAGCGCATAATCACTCCAAAAAGCCTTTATCTAATCGAATTATTTTTAATTATAATTTTTTGAGCGCTAGTACTTTAATTTTGCGTGAGATTGCATATCGGAAAAAAGTATAATTTTATTTAACTTTTTGCATGTAGTGTTTAGAGGCTCAGAGACTTAACAAAGTCATTATTTTTTCTAATTACTCCACGGGTGGTAGTTAAGTCATACCCTAAGGGCTTTTCCTAGAACTGCCCCTTTAAAACAGACGTAACAAGTAAGCACTTTACGAGTATCTACTGCACTACGTCTTCTCGGTAAGCAAATCATATACATATGTACAAATGTATTCATTCAATATTTTTTATCCAATTGCTTTGGGTTGCCCAACTAGTAACTTTTTTAAAAGCATTTTTTATGTTAATATCTTTCAGACAAAAAATAAGGATATTTTATTTCATACACTAATTCCATTAAATCCTTACTTGTGGTTTGTGGTAAACTAAAAAATATATTGTGTTTCAAGCATTAAACTCTTTTCATGTTCTCATGCATGATTAAGTCGCCAATCAGATAATTAATTTCATACATTTTGCAATCAACCAGTTAGAACTACCTAAATACTATAAAATGGAAAATTTCCCATCGTATATTTTGTATTGAATTGTAAATAAAAACTCAATACCGAGCATTCGTAATTCAAATTTTGTTCATTCTGCATCAGTAAAACAAATTAAAATGATTTCAAACAAAGGTGGAATTTTGCAAATGAATTGCGTGTAGTCGATGGCAATCATTTATCATTTATGAAAATCGATTGTAATGCAACGGTGTTACATATGTAGGTATGAGTGCAAATTGGTTTGTGTTTGTGTATGACAGATACGTAGAAGTACATTAAACATATTTCTTTTTTTACTATTAGTGAGATTATTTTTTATGTACATGTGTGCACACACATTTGCATATGCAAGTAGCATTTTAATTTAATAGAGCATCGTACTTTAAACAAAATACTTTCGTCTTATGCTGTAAAGTAAAAAATATTTGTAAAGATTAGAGCTACAAATAGTGTTCCATGAAGATATTGTTTTAAGTTTTAACTCATTTTATAGAAATTTTAATATTTTTAATATAAATATACATATATACAGTTTTTTCTTTAACTATTGAATTACGCCTAGGACATAACGGCCATGCCCCGACTTAACTCCGAAAAAATGGGAACATGTAGGAACGGAATTGCGTTGTTGTGGTTCGAGAAACTTAGATGTTAATCATTAAAAACAATACGGGTTTTTAAATGACGTCATTACTGAATGGAATTTGTAAACCATTTTTTTAATATAACAAATTTGGTGGTACTAAGCTTACAGAGTTAACTGAGTTTTGCAACAACAAAAATTCAACCAGTGTTAAAAAGAAACGCTCTGGCACAGCAGCCCTCAAAGGATACTTACATTCACACTGCTCTACCTATACACAAAAGAAATGACAGCAAAGGGCACCCTTCAACTTCTGGAAGAAAGGCCAGTAAGTACCTATGTAAAACTGGTAAGAAGAGGCTTCTAAGGTTACGAAACAGTCAATGAAATGGTAAGAATAGAGCCAAAGATGAACCGAACAATGGTCGTTCACTCAATCACTTAAATACAATATTGGACTGGAATCATGGAAGCCGATTAGTAATAGAGCATAGGTACTCCCATCATGACGCACCCAAAAAAAATATGGTTACAACACAGAAAAAAATTAAAAATTCTTAGGGTCAATAAACTCTACTAAGGGCTAGTGCTAGTGATGCCATTTTAAAATGCATGCTGGGATCAGGATGGATTCAGTTCATAGGTGAAAAATGGTTTGACTTTGATCCACTGAGAGTAGAGGGTTTCAGCATTATAGCCTACGCCGACGACATTGCGATAGCTATATCAGGGAATTTTCCTAATGTAATCGCCTCTCAACAAACTAATTTTATGGACGCATAAGGTCGATCTTTCAATTAACGCTGCGAAGACCCAACAAGCCCTGTTTACAAGAAGGTACAAAGTACCATTTATATAAAAAATCGTGTTTTTTTTGTGAATAATCATGCAGTTTCATTGGTTTATTTTATCCGTAACAAGAATATTATTTTTTAATTATATAATACCAACAGTACCTTTATAACTACGAGTAAACATATCAATTTCTTTAAAATAACTTGTTTTAGTTGTGCATTTTCCTGTACCCTTAAGGACTGGTTTACTTAGAACAACCCAAATACAATTTAATCTGTCAACTAGAAAAACATTTTTTCTTTGTAGAAATAAACTTTAAATTTTTCTTCACGATTGTTTCAAAACCAGACTTTCATTCAGTCCGCTAAACGTTGCGGCAATTATTTTCTGATGCACAGCATTTTATGATGGTTGCATTGAATTTGCAGTTGGTCTGCCGCTCTTCACTTCAAGCAACAGCAAAGCCTGAAATGGTTTGTAAATAAAAAACAAATGCGGTGCAACATAAACTCATCCATTCACCATAGCACCATGATTGAAGTGCCTACTGTATATTCAGGAAAAAATCCTCTTGAAATGCACTTCCGCCTGTGTTTATGTTGAACGGATTTTTAATTATACTTTCAATATAAAATAAGGTGTTAGGACTTAGTCGCACATTTTTGCTTACATTTGACGTAAACATTTGTAAACATTTAAATTAATTTCGAGTAAAACATTATTTTGAAAAGGAGTAAGAATCTATTGCAAACCAAATGGAATTATTTATCATTTCATTCAAACGTTGATATGTGCATTTCGGATTGAAATGCAAACTTAAAAAGAAACTATATATCAATTCTGACGTAAAATTACGCAAGTAAAAGAGCAGATACATTCAATTGGTTTATGGTAACGTAATTTTAGCATTTTCATAAATCAAATACAGGCCCCTTATAGGGGTTAGTAAAACTCACTGTCTGTACTTTATCTAGGCATTTTGCTGTTGTTGGAACCTGTTTGGTTATTTCTCCTCCGTGGACATCATAAAAGTGCAGGAAAGTCCACAGGGAACACTTCAGTTAGTCTGGTTTGCTGGAAGTGATTAAAAGCCCGAAAAATCCACTTTTATTGATGTTTCGTAGTCGGAACTGAATATTATGTTTTGAGATTTTTTTTGTCTTAAAGAACAAAGGTCATGGGATTTTTTTAATTACAGTATAAGCACCACCCCAAATATCAGTTCGTATTCATATTGAAGTTTGATACGTCAAACATGTGAGTTGGTAGGGTTTTTTCTTCTGTGAAAATGCCAAGGGCTCATTTGGAGAGCTTTTTCGGTCCGAAAACTAATATCTGAACTTTGAAGTACCACTTAAATTTTCTGAAAAGTACTCATCACACATTAAATTAGGGAATCTAAGTTCTTGTAATGGCCATGGACGTAAAGGTCTATTTAAACAACTCTGTGAACCTTTTCAACATAAATCTTTTTAAAAGGTTATAAGAGGTCAATGTGAGTTTCGTTGAAAAGTTTTATAATAAGCTACTAGCAAAAAGCCAAATAGACAGGAATTTGAAGTTGCTTGGTTATATGTCCATAGTTTCATTACTTGGTTTGAAGCAGTGTATAGGTTGAAAGTAATAACTTTTCAAACCATTAGCAAATATTTTATCCTACTTTTAATATAATTGGATAACCTGCTTTAAAACTGTGTAATAACTCTTTTTTAGTGTATAAAACTGAATATTTCAATTGAGGTCTTTTCGTGTTTTTGCTATAATTAGAAATGAATGCCTATTTCGAAAGCGTTCGAAGTTAAAGTGAAAAGTGGCATTATATTGGTGAGGTGCTGCGACACTTGAAATCGAACCATAAACGCAAATAACTATTACAAAGGACAGGAAGTGTGTTTAAATAACTAGAGTTTAAATAACTATCCTTACAGCAACCTAAATTTCGAAAAGCACATGAAATCTAAGCTCTCTGAAGCCAAATCAGCCAATAAATGTTGAACAGGCAAATGGTAGGTATGTAGAAGTCGTTGAAACTGGTGAACTTGGCAGAGACACAAGTAGCGCGAATGCGCCGTTTTAATGCCACAACTCACGTGACCTGGATATTGATGGGCGTAGCTTAGAGTGAAGTTTTCATATCCATCCTGTGGTGTTAAGAAAATTGATAATAACCGTATTTTATTATCGCCGATGATCCATATAGATCATTGATTTGTATGCATTACCAAAACAACACAGGATCCTGCTATTGATCAAGATCAATTTTTCTGATCTAAAAATTAGTTTTAGTTCTAACAAGTAGATGGCATTTGCTATCCTAAATTTGGGAAGCACTGATTTATTAACGATCAGGAAAATTGATCTTGATCAATAGCAGGATCATGTGTTGTTGTTGTAATTCATACAAATCAATGATCTATATGGATCATCGGCGATAATAAAATACGGCTACTATTATATAAAGACGAAACATTAAAAAACTTTGGCCCCGGTAATCTCAGCAAATACTGAACCGATCAACGTGAAATAAAATTTATAATATTCTTTACGAAATCCAGTTAGGCTATTTTTTTTTATTTAAATGTTTTCTGCTTACAGGGAAATTTAACATTTATATTTTTTTCATACTAATTTTAAAGAGGTTGACCAACATATTCACTCCTAACATTACATCAATTTAAAAATTTTGTATAAAGTCAATATGCTTACGCAAATTTTAAGCCCTTCATCTTTTCTTAATTATACTTAATTGCTGAGAAATAAATTAATAAGTATTTTCAATACATCCCTTATTTTTATTTGTTAACATCGTTGATATCGATTCAATCATGACGACGAGGTTGCTGCTTTGTTCCATTTCATCATCGTTCCGTGTTTCTCGCACACTCTCTCCCTCCCATTCTTATCAAAACATTGTATGATCATGAATGAAGTGTAGTGTATGTTATGTGGATCATATTTTCCCACCTTCGTAGGGGAAGTATTGCAATTGGCCAAAACAAAAAGGGGTTCCTGATTTTGACAAAGCTTCACATTACGATACCCTAGAAATCATATGCATCTGTTTTCGAAATGATGTTTGTGTGTGCGTGTGTATGTGTGACAATTTTTTTCTCCTTCGATATCTGGAGAACGGAACGACGTATTATCATGCGGTTTTTTCCCTTTAATTGTCAGCATGAATCTTAGATTTAATCAATTTATGGTAAAATTGGTCCAGCGGATGCTAAGATATTAGAAGAAATGCTTTCAAGAAAGGTGTGCTGAACAACCCAAGCACGTTGTGGTGTATATCTTAAACAATTTTCGTTGTGATATAACACAATATGAGGTGGGAAGTACAGGACTGGCTCCCCAGTCAGTTAACCTTAGAAAGCTAACCTTATTTTGTACTCCGTTGAAGCTAACGAACTGGCAATTAAAATAGAAATGGTTATGTTTAAGTTCTCTGTTGAAACGAAGTTAGATTTTATTGAGAAAAGATATTCAAATTAATGAGTTTAAAGTAAATTAACGGGCATAATGTTGTAAAGGGTCTTCCAAAAGGGACTTCCGAACTTTGACAGTTGATAGCGGCCATATTGTTGAAGCTTCATCTGTCAAATTGGATGTCACTTATTCAGTCTGTTTTGCCAAATCACCATGGACGGATATAGCGTTGAACAACACTGGCAAATAATAAAATTGTTTTATCAAAAAGGGTGTTCCGTTCGATCCATTTCTAGATGAATGAAAATTGTCGAATTTGGGACGATACCAATCCACATGAGATCCAAGAGCGTCCAAGTCACTGTTTGGTGTGGATTTTGGGCTGGCTGCGTCATCGGTCCATATTTCTTTGAGATCTACGTTGGCCAGGCCAACAGGTCGATGATTACCAACTTCTTTTGGCCTGAATTGGATGATATGGACACCAACGACATGTGGTTTCAACAGAACGGCGTTACGTGCCATACAGCTCACGCCACATTGGAAATTCTGCACGAACGATTCGAGGGCTTGTGTTCATGTTACCAGATCTATAAAAGAATGACTTTAGGACTTTAAAACAATACAACTGACGGACAGGAAGAATTTTAAGTTGAAAGAATAATGAAAAACTCGGATGAAAGCTATTTTTCCAGCGAATTTTCCTTACAATATATTTTTGTAAAACTAGAAGTGGTTGAATTTTACTGAAGTAGGTTCCTCCCCAACAGGTAATGCCATATTGAAGTTTGGAGTGAAAAATTCCATAGTATATTATTTTAAGAAGTTTTGATGAGCAGACCGTCCTCAAATAAAAGAAATTTCTAAGCGTTGCACGAAAATATTGCCTCAAGTTATCTATGTGATTCTGAAAACACATTATGGAGTCAATTATAAGCCCCAGGTATTTAAATTGATTGACGCTTTCAATTAGAAAACACTTTTCGCTGCAGTTAAGATTGCTGCAAAATGTAGTTGAGGAAGAGCTGGAGCTACAGAAGCAGCTCAACAGCTTAAACCTTTGGCATTCGGGAGCATGAAAAAAAACTTCAGTGTCAAAAGAGTTTTGCGCCGACAGACTGAAGAACATAATTTTTGTCTTGGAACTGATTATCAGTTTGTGTACTGCGAACCATGTCCTTAGCAGATCCAAATCAGAGTTGATATCGGCAATTAAATTTAATGGGCTTACCGAACCGTAGGTTAAACCTATGTCATCTGCAAACGCAGTCAGGCGCCCTTTGAAAACTAACTCAAATAGAGAATTAACATAGATCAGGAAGAGAATTGGCGAACAGGTATATTGTTTATAAAGAAAATACATTCTGTTCCAAGCGGTCTCCAAATCCAGAATAATGTATACGAGGATTCACTTTTTCTCGAAGAGTATTTTTTGATTTCCATCTACAATGTCAAACTACATGCTTCATATCTTAACTTAATTCAGAGGGTGGCCATGATGATGCATTATCGCTTGTCACGCTGAAGGTTCCAGGTTCAACTCCCGATGGCAAAAAACAAAAAAGTCGATCAATTGCGAAAAAACCTACTTCAAATCTACTGCATAGGCATAACACTGGCAGTAGAGTGGACATATGGGTTGAGAGTGTTGATCGTATTTATGACATCGGGATGTTCGAAAGAAATACTGTGAATTATAAATCACTACACCAACACTAGTGCTGTGTGAATAGCATCATAAGGGTATTCATAACCTCTTTAGTGCTAGTGAATTGTCAAAAAAAAAATCAAGTTTTTAAACATACTATATATACATTTCGACTTCCTTGTTAGTTGGGTATCCGTTTTCAGTAAACCCATGATTCTGCGGACTCAATCTGAAAAAAAGGGATAATTGAAGACCTCTGTTAAAAGTTCGTAGAACTTTATAAGGAGCCACTACGCTTTCCCTACATATCGCAAGTTGCGATTCGCAACATGTTATGCTTTGGGTCAGAGTGCTCCAGCTTGGTTTACCAACAGCATTTTAAAAAAATATATGAATTCTGTTTATCAAATGGAAATATTCGTCAGGACTTTCAAATCATCATTGAAGAAAGTTGTTGAGGAAGGAGAAGATGCGATCAGTGCTCCAAACCCTTCTATGGGGAAGTCACCCGCAGATATCTTGCATGGATGACAGCCAAAAGTTAAATTTTCTTTGATGTTTTCACAGTCCAGGCAGAACTCGAGCTTCAAAACAACAAGTTGGGTTTCCATTGAGCAAGCAGTTTTTGCTTGGATGTCAAAACAACCTGGACGTATGATGAACTTAGTTGCTACAACGTGTCTGTTCGGTATTAAATTCATGTAACATCTTCCAAGCTAAAATTCTATCCAAGTACTTACTTGTCAAGCTGCCCATCGGATGATACTTATTGTTGAATGTCTAAATTATATGGGCCCTAGACCACAGTGATTTTAGTGGAAATAAGAAAAACTCAAGAATAAAGGCGAGACATTAAAATGGAAAATGTTTCATAGCTCAAGTTTATGCTCGAATTGGTTCCGAACTGTTATGACATAAGGGCAGGTCCTCAAAATCATCATGTATTCAATGTAAACCCATATTCTGCTGCTACTTCATATGATTTGTTTGTTTACCCTACACATTAATTTTATTGTTCTTGATTTTCACGTTTGGCTTTATTATAGTATTTTACAGCTGCTGACATAGTCCTATACCTACAGTGATTAAAAATTTAACAAAATAAATTGATTTTTAACCCTTCGTGGACAAATTGAGTGTGACACACTGAAGTAACGTATCTAATGTTTTTTCAATAATAATTCTCAGAATGTTTTACTGTAATTTGTTATTTATTTACTAGATAAAAGAGAATATAGAAATGAAATGATGTGAATTACTGTAAAACCTTGACAAACCCAACCTCCATAATTCGAAATACACTGTTATTTGGTTCAATAAAATTCGAATTATCGAGAGTTTACTACAGATTTTGTTTAAAGTTCTATTTAGAGTCTGGAGCAACAATTGAAATTAGAAGATAAAAAATCGTTTAAACATTCGGAGTGCATTGAGAACCAATAGCTCCAAAGTTAAATCGAAAACCAAGTCAAAGATGACCACCGAAAAGACTAACACAATCAGATATAGCAAAATTATAATCCCCTGGGACGATAGGAAGATAGTTATTTGAATTAAAAAATACACATGGGGATGGGAGAAGAATTCCGCTTTAATTCCATACAAAACTACTATCAGTTGAACACATGTATACATATTCTTCCCAAGATAAATTAACTTCTGAAAAGGAAATTAACTAATTAAGTGAGCTATGTATGTATGTGGATTTGCAAAAGCATCTTAATATAATGTAGGTATGTATTTACGTTTGTATAATGACGGAGATGGTCATATTAAATTGAACTTGTATAAACCCGGAGAAGAACTGATCAAGACTACAAAAGACAAAGCAGATACTTCACCGAAAGTAGAATTTCGTTGTTGCTCTTCTTGTAAGGCTTTTAAATCAAGTAAAAATAGCTCATGGTTTGAGGGAAGTCGATGTCTATTCCTGGATTGATTCTACGATGACGTTAGCTTAGGCTTATAGAGCAGTCCACAACCTGAAGTGCTTTGTTTCAATTCGGATTAGACAAATTTACGAAGTAACAATACCAGTTAATTGGCACCATGTTAGACCCTAAGCTAACACATGCTAGATGATATGCGAGGAGTGCTGGGCATTTACGTGTTCGAGTACGAGACGTGACAACTATGAAATAAAAGGTGTAATGGCTGAGATAAAGCTATTGTCACAAACTTATTAAAAACAAAAGTATTCTTATGGGAACCAATTGAACAGATGCTGTCAAAATTAATTTTAAAACTTCATGTGCATTCAATAAAAAATACAAAGGCTAATACACTAAATCCCTCTTAAATGCATTCGGTTAAGTGCCTCGAAAGGAAACCTATTAAAACTATTTCAAATACAAACAATTTATGAAATTTGTTTGTTTTAATGCACTTCGCTTAAACACAGTATTCGCATAATTGCATGAAAATCATATAAACTTGTTTACCTTAATGTGAAAAATAGCTTGGATAAGTGCCTTTAACACAATTTTATATTTGACTTATATAAATAATCAATGAAAGGACCTGGCAGATTGCCAAGGTCCATAAGCCAGTTTTCTTTTTTATCAATCACACACAGTGTATCTTGCTGATGGCTGTTTTTCGTTTTTGTTTTCAAAACATATTTTGTTCAATTGCAATTAAATATTTAGGTAGATACATACAACTTGCTTGCAAAGTTGCGTTTTAACTCGTTTCTTAGGATTTAGGATGAAAATTAGTTACGCTTGAGAAAATAATAATAAACGGTGCAATTATGCGAGTCCCTCGTGCTTTGTTTAAATCCACATTTCGGATAAGTGCATCAGAAAATATTCAACTTTTTGAAATGCACTTACTCGTAAGCGAGGTTTACTATGTAATGAACGTTTTAACAACCCAACCTTTACCATAAAGGCTTAATATCAAGAAACCTTACCGTGATCAACCAATGAATTTTAGACTTCTATCAATCTCAAAATTCCTGACTATAAATAAAAGCGATAATACCTTCTTCGTACCAACAATTTGTTAGAAGAAATCGCGTGCCAACAATTTGATATGAGACTCGTCTAGCTTGGGCGGATATAAGGTTTAGTGCCCAAGATAAGAAAGACATGCCATCATTAAGTATTCGATTTATAATTAAGTGTTGATATTTAAGGTAGGAATTTTATCAAAACGGAGGGCGAACAATTCCGTTGTGTTAATTAATGCTTTCGCCCACTGCAACCTACTTAGCATATATACATATGTGGATTATATAAACCAGGCAATGACTCACTTAAACTAAATACTTTTAAGACATAAAATTACACGCACATACAATATGTAGATACATGCATACTATAAATATCTGGCGCCCGAGCAGGGACCGGTCTTTTCATAAGTGAAGTGCGTGACTTGTGAATAGCATTCTTAGTATTTATTTATTTATTTATTCATCATGCTAACTGTCTAGCGTACAGAATTATTTAATAGAGAAAAGTAATTAGTTTTAAAAGAAGAACTTGAAACATTAAAATTAGAATTTAGAAGATAAGAGTATTTGTTATATAGATTGAACATATAATTTAAGGGAGAATCTCGTTCATAATTGGTACGATAGTGCGCAATAAAAATAGAATTTGGTATAACTCTCAGATTCCTTTGTGGAACATTAAAGTGTATACAAGACAACAGGTACGAGGCGTCGATGTAACCGCCAATAAGCTTTGCAATAAAAGTAAAACATAGATATGACCTTCTATTTTCAAGACTAGGCAAGTCAATTAGCATAAGTTGACTGTTGTAAGAGGGAAGATTATAAGGATTTTGCCAGCCTATTCCTCTCAGAGCAAAACGTAGGAACCTTTTTTGGATTTGTTCAAATCTTATTTTATTACAGTTGTAATGAGGTGACCATACCTGACAAGCATATTCCAGTATGGGCCTCACAAATGTAATAAATAACTGTTTGGTGACATATGGGTCACTAAACTGCCTTGATTCTCTTTTTACCCAGCCAAGAATCGAATTGGCTTTATTGGCTATCTTGTTGATGTGAATTGTGAATTCAAGTTTACGATCAAACACAACACCTAAGACACGTACGTTGTCAACATTAGAAAGAGGAACACCATCAAAATTATAATCAAACGACAACACCGACAATTTATGTGTAAAATTAACAATTTTACATTTATCAAAATTTAAAAATAAATAGTTATGAGAACACCAAGAATAAAAAGCATTGATATCGTGTTGCAAGTCCTTACAATCTTCAATGTTAGAGACAGTCTTGAAAATATTGACATCATCCGCATATATAAGGCAGTTTCAATATTTTAGAACAGATGGCAGGTCATTTATAAATAAAATAAATAGAATCGGACCTAAATGACTGCCCTGAGGTATTCCCGAATTGACAGGTAAATAACTCGAAGAGCAATTGTTAAACAGAACCGAATAGGATCTATCTAACAAATAAGATTTAAGCCAAGATACAAATTGTTCATTAAATCCCAATTTTCTCATTTTATGATATAAAACACGATGTGAAAGCTTATCAAACGCTTTGCTAACGTCTTTTAGGATGCAATCTACTTGTTTTTCTTCGTAAATGAATCAATGCACGATTGAGTCAATTCCATTAAAAAAGTAACAGTGGAACGACCTTTAGAAAACCCGTGTTGATTAGGGACTATTAAAGATTTTACATAAAAACAATAGCTTCAAAGAGTTTAGGAATGGCAGAAAGTCTTGCGATTGGTTTATAATTTTGAATCTCGTCTTTTCGACCCGACTTATGCAGAGGAATTATAAAGGACCTTTTCCAAGTTTCGGGAAATTCACTTAAAGACAAAGAATTATTAAATAAAATAGAAAGTGGTTGCGACAAGTGACTGACACATTTTCTTAAGACAATAGATGGAACGCCATCTGGACCAGATACAACATTTTCATCTAGTTTAGATATAAATTTAGCTATATCGTCAGTAGTTATATTAAAATTTATATCAGACATATGGGAGTACGATTTCAAATGGCTAAAATATTGACCATTTTCGTCAAATGTATCACAGTTAGAAATATCACAGTTATAAGCAGCTTGAAAAAAGTCAGAAAATAATTTGGTAATAACAAATGGATCATGACTAGAATTATTATTTAATTTAAGAACGGAAGGATACGGTCCACAGTTTCTTTTACTATTTATAAAATTCCAAAAATATTTGGGATTCATTTTTAAATCGCACTGTACCTTTTGTATGTAATTTAAATATTTTAAACTGGAAACTCTATCTTTTGCTTTATCTTTTGCTACATAATAATTTAAGAAATCGGATTCACATTTTGAGAATCTATAAATGGACCACAATTTATTTCTCCGATTTTTCAAGTTCCTGATTTCGCTATCGTACCAAATTGGACAAGAAGATTAAGATTTTTCACACATAATAGGAACAGATTCTAAAAAACATTCGAATAATATATTATAAAATTGAAAAACTGCAGAATTAACATTTGAATTATAAAGACTAGACCTAACTGGTCCTAAAGCCAAACAATTATTCATTTTTACAAAATCAGCTTTCTTGAAGTTAAATTTAAAGATGTTATCACTGAATTGATGACAATCCACGGAGGAGCCGACTGAAAAGGATACATTTAGCGCTGGATGATGGGAGTCCTCACTCACGAGTGGTTCAGCTGATTTTTCAAGCGAGATGTCAATATCAATTGTTGAAAGGACTAAATCAAGTATCTTCCCGTTGATGTTAGTAACATCATTCAGTTGACGTAACCCAAGGGATGTGAAGTTGTCCACAGCAAGGGCATCATCTGGGCGTAGATTGCCCGTCGGCACCATAGAGTGTGTATCAGTACATCGAACCCAAGAAACGTGAGTTAGATTGAAGTCTACTAGGCAAATAATATCGTCGTTATACTCCAGCAAATTGTTTACATAGTTTAAAAAGTTGTAAGCAGTTGTATAGACATCAATCAGGCTATCAGGAACTATATACATCGTGACTATGTACAAACTTTTCTTCGGAAAAGTTATTTTGACACATATGAACTCATTATTCAAAGCGACAGGAACATAATCTAACGACGAAACATAGCAAGTTCTGACGGCAATCAGAGTGCCGCCTCCCACAGTAGTTATACTTGGATCAGAGTATCTGTCACGTCTAAAGATGCGAAACGATGACTCGAAAAGCTCAGAGTCATGAATATCGCCAAATAACCAGGTTTCCGTCAGAGATATGACATCGCACGGGCAGTTCGAAGTTTCAAAGTAGACCTTGGCGGTCTTTGTCCGAAGTCCTCTTACATTTTGGTAAAGAATGTCTATTACTGGCCACTGTTGATGTGTTCTGTCGGATTTAATCGAAAAGGATTGCGTACAAAATTCCGTCTATTGACAAATTCATGAATTAAAATATCTTCCGGCCAGAAATTTTTGTTCAACAATGCAGTAAAAAGTTCTTGTGACGCAAACAGTTTAAAAGACGCATAATCAATATTTTTGGTGAGTAATTGATCAATTTTTAATTTCACGTCCCCAAGGCGGGATTTCACATAAGATAAGATCGCGTCGCAGGTGGTTTCTGCATCAAAATTTGAAAGAGAGATGCATTAGTACCTCCGCGTGTCCAGAGCGTTAAGTACCCCCGCGACCCGGAAAAAACTGATTGTGTCCAGTGCTTCAAGTACCCCCGCGACCTTAAGTGACCTATACACCCATATCAAGTGTTACCACCCGTCCAGCGCGTCAAGTACCCCAGTGACTCGGAAATTTGGGACATTTAGTATTAGAAGTGTCGAGTGCGTGACAACTTTGAAAGATCGGTCCAGTGACGTCAGCCCCTGACCGTCACCGCAGTATATTCCCAACCCAGGCCAGAGCCCTGTTGGTGACAGTGACTGTGCCAAGAGTGACTGAAGGCCCTGAGTCACCGTTAGCGAAGCCAGCGGACAAAAAGGAACCCCCCGAAGCACCGGTGTTGGAATGTTGCTGCTACCGCTACTGTAAGCTAGATCTAAGTTATTGTTTAAACTATTAAATAAGTTAGGATCATATCATCTTCTATATATATAAAGCAGTAAGTCCTGACTGTTCATCATCGCCGAGCCTAAACGGCTAACGCTAGAAAGTTGAAATTTGAACAGTAGTTTCCTTTTGTGGCGTAGAGAAAAACAATGCGTGCACTTTTTTGCATTTTTGCTCCAAATGGGAGATACAGAGTTTGTATGGACAAAATTTTTAAATTGGAATTAAGAATTCTAATTTGGTAGGTAAACTCTACGACAAAAATAAAGAAACACGTGCTGCACTGTTTTTCAAAATTATGTCAACGGGCCAAGGAACAGGGTGCTCAAGTTTTCAAATATGTAAAAGGATAAGTCCTGACTGATTGGCTGATGCTAGAAAATTTAAATATAGACAGTAGTTTCCTTTTGTGACGCAGGGGAAGATACAGGGTGCATTCGCAGTTCGTAGCAATTCGACGGGGAACGGGTGTGTGTATGATTTGGTTGGATGGATCTGTAAGTATCTATGAGACTAATGAACGGATTTCAAAAATTCAATACTGAAATGGTGACACTTTTTGCTATCTTTCACCTTTGAAAGTTCAATAGGAACAGACGATTTCTAACGACTAAGTATAACCTTTAGTATGTATGGTGCGCGTGCGAAGCCGCGGGAGGACTGCTAGTTAAGGATAAAGTGGAAAAAAAGAGTGGAAAATTTAAAGACTAAGAATTGAGAAATTAAAATTAACAATTAAACCAGAAATAAAAAAAAAAGAATAAAAATAAATATTAAGAATTAAAAATAAGAAAACAAATTTAAATTTAAAATCGAAAAAGGAGTAGAAAATTTAAATAAAAGAAAAGTGGAAAACAAATTTTTAAAGAAGAAAATTTTAAAAATTCAGAAAAAGAAAAATTTCTTTTTTAATTTCAAGTAAGTAAGTAATCAGAATAAGGAAAATTCTTCTCTAACAAATTGCGCGATAGTTTTATATCTAAATTAAAAAGCATACAGTCATGCCTGATCTGCGGTCAGGAGTTTCAACGGATCCATTCGATCCCGATTCCCTTCCTACCCAACCTACAACCAGTAGACCCACAACCAGTAAACCTACAACCAATTATCCTGCGATCAGTAATCCTATCAATATTAGTCAAACTCACATCCCAAACCCTGGACCTTTTAGAGAAAATCTAAACACTTCATTCATGGCAAGCTCCTCTCGCCCAGATCCTGCCCAAGATGTTAGGGCAACGAGATATTGTTCAGAACACTCTAAACCCAAACTCAGTCTTAATAAATGCGACCGACCAAACAATTTTTCCTGAACATCGAAACAATCTCACTGACTTAGACAAGATTGTCCGTAGCCTAAGGACATTCTCAGGTGACCCAGGAGAACTTAGCTCCTGGAGGAAAAGTGTAGAAAAAGTATTGCAGATTTACAAACCAATCAGAGGTACTCCCAAGTATTATAGGATACTAAACACCATTCAAAACAAAATCATCGGCAATGCCGATGTGGCACTGGAGTCATACAACACTCCGCTAAACTGGAAAAGTATATCGCGTTGTCTTGTCATGCATTATGCTGACAAGCGGGACGTAGGTACGTTAGAGTACCAAATGTCCTCACTCGTGCAAGGAAATAAGTCCATACAAGATTTTTACCAAAATGTCTACACGCATCTCTCATTGATATTGAACAAATTGTCCAATATGGACATCAGCCCAGAGTCAATGTCTCTTCTAACACAAACATACAGAGACAAAGCTTTAGACACGTTCGTAAGAGGACTCAGAGGAGATTCGCCACGGTCATTAGGCATCAAAGAACCTATTGATTTGCCCCAGGCACTAGACCTGTGCCTGAAGTTGGACAATCAAAAATTTCGAACCAATGACGCGTACCAAAACAACGGTAATGTACGTAGGACACAGGTCCCAACCCCTCCGGTTAGGCATGCACCCCAAATGCAACCATCGACAAGCAGACCATTTCACTTTCCTCAGAATACCACTTTTCGTCATGGTCAACAACAGTCAAACTTCAACTTTAGACCTAATCAACCACACTTTACGCCCCGACCAAACCCGGTCCAATATGGCCAGAACAGCTTTCAATTCCACAGTCAATTCTCACAAAAACCACAGATAAAACCTGAACCGCCAGTCAAAGAATCATTCCAAACTTGACCCCCACAAGCTCAAAACCAACCTTTTCAACCAAGACCTTCGAACGCTAAGCAGCCATTTCAAAAGAAATTCCAACGAAAGCCTCAACAGTTCAGCCGGAACTTCCATTTAGATACTAACACGAATGAAACGGACGAATACAATCAAGCATTAGAGAAAACAGAAGATGATCTTGACCAAACCCTAACTGAATATAGGGGCATTTCATGTGAAACGGACAACGAAAAAAAAGTGAGGTTCTGGAATTCGTTCATATTAGGCATATTCGTACTTCTAGGAGATATGAACATGTTCACATAATACTTTTTTTTATTTGAGGTTATGTTGTCAAATTATGGGATTCTAAAGGAATGACCTGATTGACGGAAGGGTTTCTTTGGAATTTTTTTTCATATTGAAGTAATTTTTAATAAAATAATAAATGCAGTATTTTGTATCGAAAATTTACTGTTCTTTTTGATTTTTAAATCAGATTTCAAATTTGAACTTTTTTCAAGTGTTAAACCGGAAGTGAATATTTCAAGTAAACATTTTAACAATTTCGACCATTTTAATTTCAATTTTTGCCTCAAAATAAAGCTCAATATATATCAATTTTACCATAAAAATTCCAGAATGGGATCCAAATTATTTTAGGAGATAAATCAATTAGAGTACCTACATGTTGTACTGAGCGAGGTACCTGATCCTTGCTAAATTGACTGCTTTGTGCAAAAAGCACATACATAGTAAAATTTATGTAACGTCACCTATTTATGTATAAATACATACATATTCTGAACTTGTTTTACACCTTAAACCGATGTATTATTAATAATGATCTATAGCTTAATAAAACAATATTGTATCAAAAGAAAAATATTTTATTTTATAATTTTTACAATTTTTTTATTGCAATCAACACTGGTTCGTTTTATAACTATACCTTCAGTAGTTGGAACAAAACAGTGGTACTTTTTTGTCCCTGGAATAGTAATTGACGATTGAAACCGTGGTTGGAGAAAAATTCTTGGCGTTCAAAATCATCTCTGGAGCAGTAGTAAACGGCTGTTTTAGTTAAATTTAAATTCGAAAATTCATACAATCGTTCTGGCGTAATAATTGCTTTACTTGGAGGTAACTGCAAGCTTGCACGCGTTGCTAGACGTCTGAGGTTCCCTCCAAGGCCATCACATGGCCCCTTTCCGTAAAAGGTTGCGTGAAAATGAAACTTTGCATCTGTATTAAAGTCTTTTTTATAATGAAACTAGCTGTACCCGCGACTTCGTCCGCGTTGACCTAAAATTTCTTGCCTTTAAGCTTGACTCGCGAAAACGTTGATGTAGCATTGCTTACAGATTATGTGATGTAAAGATTGTTTTTTTTTTAAGAAAGGTGGAAAGCATCGAAAGCCTAAGTACGGGATTTCAACCACCTCTGCCAATACCTATTCCCTTTCCCTTTCCAGGCGTGTCAGCTCTACGTACATGCTTTTGGCAAAAATGCAAACTGCACTCCACTTTATCTATATCTCCCGTTGTGTATAGAACCGTGGTCACTGGAAAAAGACATGCCCCACGTCTTCAACTGTGTCCCCCTACCACTCCCATCAACATCAAAGTCGCGCCAGTTGTGAAATCAAAACAGCGCACCCGCGCTAATTGTGTCTTTATAGGACTTTACCAGGCAATCAATTCTATTTGCCTGCCTCTACTGTGTCTGCGCAGCACGGGTAAAGTGGAGAGTCAGCGTTATTGAACCGATCGATTTGATTGGAAATAGCAATGTCCCGTTAATACCCGTGTAATAAGGATAAGACGATATGTCCATCGGCCTTTGGTTGACAGGTTCCAACTCTGCTGCCATTCTCTCAGGCTCCTTGTTGTTTCGTCGTGCGCTAGTTCACCTTCCTTCCAGGTCTATCACAAAATTGCGTCTTTTAAATTGAAAGGGCAAATTGTTAAGTGTTATAGAAATGCGAGGAATTAGTGCACTCTCTCCTTTGGCCGTTCCGGTGAGAATTGTAGCCTTGATCACATTTCTGCGATGCACAGCCTGGTACTATTGTATAGTCTTGGAGCATGAAGGTTATGTATCAGCAAAACTGAGGCACCAGTTTATGAGACGGCACTCCGGATATCTCTAAGAAGTTTAAAAACCCTGCTATTAAGGTCGTAGCGTCGTTTGCGGACATGATCTACTTCATATTCTCGAAGCGTTGTCAGATGTACATACTTGGAGCAGAAAAAAATATAATACCTCGCCTCAATTGTAAAATCGCAGGATGAATATCGAATAATACTCGCCGATATTCGGCTAAGATCCTAAACTTGGGGTGTTTCAATGGGTCTTAAACAAAACCAAGCTGAAACTTACCCACCTCCTCATCACACTTTCATTATTATCATGTCCTTACGAATTCCTCCCATAGCGGGGAACACCATGAGATCCATTCAAATTTCAAATACCTAACATAGTCAAAAAAAGGATTAGTAATTTGCTCTTTATTTACATACCCTACGTCATTTTTTATTCCTGCAGTGGGATACTTCTTTTTTGCCTACTCGAAAAACTGAATATCTGCTACACCACCATAAAAACCCTTTCCCTGTGAATATCGAGTGAGTTTCGATCTTTTAGGTGCAAAGATACACATACCCACCACAAATAAAAGGAAGCAACAAAAAAAGGAAAAACCACCCTTGTCGCGCACACGATCATGATTTACGATCCCTACGATGTGCCTGCGCAGGTCACTAAATGGATGTTTCCTAAAGAAATATGAATTTTAAGAAATACAAATTAAGAAATAAAAATTCTCCTGGACATAGACTATCTACTCACGAAGTTTCATCAAAATCCGTCCAGCCGTTTAGGCGTTACGGAGGAACAAACATCCAAACATCCAAACATCCAAACATCCAAACATCTAAACATCCAAACATCCAAACATCCAAACTTTCACATTTATAATATTAGTAGGATGGGATAGGTTTGCAAAATTGAATTGAATTTTTCTTATGTCCTTAAACTTTCTGTGAGCTGGCAAATTAAACGGATTAAAGCACCGATCACCGTACGGCGCCATAATTAATCAATAAAAATTATTAACGAACGTAACTCACTAAGCGGTTGGAAAACAACTGGAAAAATAACCGAAAACAAGCGTGGCTTGGCGTCGTTCCGCTTTCCTCTATCTATTGTATAACTGATTTGTTTGAGTAAAGTGATTCTTTTCGCAACTAAGATATAGCGTTATAATGCATATTTCGTTGTCATAATGTCTACGTAAGATAATGTTTTAATTGATACTGCTTTATAATCATCGTTTTAATGTGTTTTCACATCTACCAGTCAACTTTAGCAAGGATCAGGTACCTCGCTCAGTGCAACATGTAGGTACTCTAATTGATTTATCTCCTAAAATAATTTAGATCCCATTCTGCAATTTTTATGGTAAAATTGATATATATTAAGCTTTATTTTGAAGCAAAAAAAATTGAAATTCAAATGGTCGAAGTTGTTAAAATGTTTACTTGAAATATGCACTTCCGGTTTAACACTTGAAAAAAGTTCAAATTTGGAATCTGATTTAAAAATCAAAAAGAACAGTAAATTTTCGATACAAAATACTGCATTTATTATTTTATTAAAAATTACTTCAATATGAAAAAAAATTCCAAAGAAACCCTTCCGTCAATCAGGTCATTCCTTTAGAATCCCATAATTTGACAACATAACCTCAAATAAAAAAAAGTATTATGTGAACATGTTCATATCTCCTAGAAGTACGAATATGCCTAATATGAACGAATTCCAGAACCTCACTTTTTTTTCGTTGTCCGTTTCACATGAAATGCCCCTATATTGAAAAATACCCATCGCAACCATTTCAGCACGAAGAAACCTTAGATTTTTCCGATATATAGTGATCCCCGCTTAATTGCGAGCTGTAGTTTGTTGTAGTTATTCAAGCAAGTGCTCTACAACACTCCAAATAATAAAAGTGGACAATTAACTCTTACAAACTTATCTGTTAAAACAAAGAATATTTAACATGAAAACATAACAAGTAAAATTAACGACCGAACAGTTAAAGGTTAAAGAGAATACAAAACACAAGGAGTTTTTACATCGTCATAAAATTAACAAAGGATTATATTAAAACGACGACACAAAGGTCTCGTTTATCTGGCGCCTAGTGTGCGCTCAGAAAATTACTCTTAATCACTCGTGCGCCTCTCGTAGTCAATGGATGCAGTGGTGGAACTAGTCGCCACATTGTCATATTCCAATTCTGATAGCGCGATTCATTTGACAACAAAGCTTATTGGGCGCGTTTCGATTTCTAGATATCTGAAATTTCAGATAGAATACGGAACGCTGAAACTTGACTGAATAACAAGACAACATCAGATATGACATCCAAGTCAAAACAACATTTTTAACTTTCTGTTCTCGCATTGGAGTTGCTTTGCAACTTGTAAATCTGCGCACAATAATAAAACACGAATTGCTTTGAAGATAAAATTTTATGAAAGTCATACACTTATGCGCTTTGCCAAAAGCACGGACGTACTTTCATCACAGTTTTCGAATATAACATCGTTTAATTGACTTACTGGCTCAATTATTCAAATCTCGTTTAATTGCACTATAGAAGCAATTAAGCGGGTTTTCTTTAATTGAACATTTAGATAATTGATCGAAAAAATCGGACAAAATGGTCGGTTCAATTCAGCGGGGAAAACTGTACATTTTTTAGGTTAAAAAATTCTTCGCGAAGAATGGACAAATTTTTAAATTTCTAATCGACACAGGATCTAATCAAAATTATATACGATCCTCTCTTATAAATAACCCTCTTCTAAACGAACATTTCTTTTATACAAATTCAGTAGGTGGAAACATCAAGACTACCCACCATACCTTTATAAACCTTTTCGGCCTCCGCGATACTAAAATTAAATTTTTCTTACGTCCTACTCTAAAATCCTTTCACGGGATACTCGGTCACGATACACTCAAAGAATTGTCCGCTACAATCTATACACATGATAACTATATGCTCATTTTTTTTTTATAATCCACTAGCGCTAAAGGGGTTATGAATACCCTTAAGATGCTATTCATACAGCGGAAACTCAGGTGATATTAGGTTTCAGTATTTTTGCTCCGAGGGTGGTGTCCAGAATGACTGGGGAGAATTATTGGTTCTGTTGCCATTGCTTATAATTCAGTGTATTTCTTTCGAACATCCCGATGGCATTAGTATGATCAACACTTTTAAGCCATTGCCTACCCTACTGTCAGTGTTATGCCTATACAGTAGAGTTGACGTCATCATTTTTCGCAATTGACCGACTTTTTTTTTCTGTGACATCGGGATTCGAACCTGGAACCTTCAGCGTGACAAGCGATGATGCAACCACTACACCATTGCCACCCTACAAAAAAAAGTATTCGTATTAAATACCACACAATACAGAACGTAAATTGCATCGATATCCGAACCGACCATATGAGTACTGAACAACAAAAAAATCCATAGAATCCTTAGCCAATAGTTCCCCGAATTTATCATGTGGAACCGGATGAAAAACTCACCTACACCTCTAAGGTAAAAGGCGAGATCAGAACCACTAACGACAGTCCCATATACACAAAATTCTATATATACCCAATGTCACTCAAGGATGAGGTTGAAGATCAAGTCCAGAAATTGCTAAACGACGGGATAATAAGACCTTCCCGCTCTCCATACAATTCTCCCGTATGGATAGTACCAAAAAAACTAGATGCCTCCGGTCAAAGGAAGTATAGGCTTGTTATCGACTACCGGAAACTCAACAGCGTCACGACCCCAGATCGATACCCTTTACCAGAAATCAATGACGTCTTGTCCCAATTAGGCCAAAGTAAATGGTTCACGGTACTTGACTTAAAAAGCGGCTTCCACCAAATTCCTTTAAGGGAATCTGACTGTGAGAAGACGGCCTTTTCGGTCAACAACGCAAAATATGAGTTCACTAGGCTTCCATTCGGCCTAAAGAACGCCCCTTCGATTTTTCAAAGGGCACTGGACGACATCCTTCGCGATCATATCGGAAAGATATGTTTTGTGTTCATCGATGATATAATAGTGTTCAGTGAGAACGAGAAAACCCATCTAGACAACATACGATCCATTTTCCAAACACTTGAAGAGGTGAACATGAAAGTTCAACTTGACAAGTGTGAGTTCTTCAAATAGGAAGTGGAATTTCTCGGCTTTGTTGTAGCAACCGAAGGTATCAAAACCAATCCATCCAAACTAGAGGCAATAGTTAACTTTCCATATCCCAAAACCGTAAAAGATCTTAGATCTTTCTAAGGACTTTCTGGCTACTATCGTCGTTTTGTGCGGGATTATACTAAAATGGCAAAACCCCTCACAACACTCTTAAGGGGGGAAAAGGACGTTTGTCCAAAAACCTATCCCAAAAGAAATTAATAGAACTCGATAAGCAAGCAATAGACTCTTTTAACGAAATCAAAAATGCTCTTGTTTCCAACGAAACCATCCTCGTGTACCCAGACTTCGGAAAAACGTTTCAGCTAACCACCGACTCGTCGAATTATGCAATTGGCGCAGTATTGGCACAAGAAGATAAGCCCATCACGTTCATATCAAGAAAGCTGAGTCAAACAGAGGAACATTACACCACAAACGAAAAAGAAATGTTGCCAATTATTTGGGCTCTTAAATCACTTAGAAATTACCTTTACGGTTATGACAAAGTAAACATTTATACTGATCACCAACCGTTGCCGTACGCCTTGAGTAATAAGAACCACAACAGCAAAATGAAAAGGTGGAAAGCTATCATCGAGGAGTATAATTATACCCTCCACTACAAACCAGGAAAAGCTAATGTAGTCGCAGATGCGCTCTCAAGGCCTCCTCAAGCCACAAATATAAATTCCATGACCTCCACTCAACATAGCCACGAAAGATCTGCCGAAAATCTTATCCCATCTGTCGAAGTACCAGTAAATGTTTACAAAAATCAAATATTTTTAGATATAACTGAATCTTCCTGTCACGAATTCAAAATTATTTTTCCACGATACCATAGACATCTCGTAACAGAACCACATTATAATAGCGAAAACTTCTGTCAATACTAAAGAATCCTAAACCCTTCTGTCATCAACTGCATAAGAACGCAGGAAAGAGTCATGGGTATAATACAGCAGATCTACCCAGCTCATCTCAATAGATACAAGATTAGGTTCACTTAATTAGTTGTAGAAGATTTATTAAATGAACAGGATCAGGAAACTTTAATAATAGAAACACATGAACGCGCACACAGAAGTGCCGTGGAAAACCGTAGTCAAATCCTGGAAAAATTTTATTTTCCTTTCATGATGACCAAAAGAAACAGAATCGCAAAAACCTTTTCTGTCTGCAAAAGAAACAAATATGAGAGACACCCCAATCAACCGAAAATTAACGAAACACCCATTCCGACATTCCCTAGATAAATAATCCATATTGACATTTTCCATACAAAGAAAAAGTAAATTTAAGGAAGAAATCGTGAAAGAAAATAGAAATACCACTGTCATAACAGAAAGTGGTAGAACTGTCCATAAATCTCTAATAAGAAATTAATTTCCCTTTCAGGCTACTACTACTGCCTTATCTCAATTAGGCAGAACACCAAATACTAGACTACACGAATGCTCAACTGTTGACAATAAATACCGGTACAGCCAGGATACAAAATAGCAACTTCAAGATCATACACATTATTGATTTGATGGTTTACCAAACATTCCTGGATGAAATGAAAACAATAGTGCACAGGAATGTCAGCATTGGCAACGCAATTTACCCCTTTCTCACTCATGATTTGGAACAAATTCAAAACCATATTAATCGACTCACCCGAACAAATAGAGTCGAACGCTCTCTAGACTTTATCGGGAGTGCCTGGAAATGGGTAGCGGGCTCCCCTGATCATGACGACTTTAAAATAATTAGCAAGAAAATGAACAATTTGTTAGAGAACAATAATGAGCAACTAATCATTAACAAGGCCACAATAGAAAAAAATAATCAATTAGCAAACGTAACAAATAGTATTATAAAAATAGTTAGAAGAAGCGATAATGTAAACCATGAAAATATTATAAAAATTAAAAATAAAATAAAAGGTAATTAAGGAAGAAATAGTTAATATAGATTACGCTATACAATGGGCCAAGGCCCACCTTGCAATAAATTACTTGTTAAACCAATAAAAAGAGGAAATTACATAAATAAAATTTTTGGAAATGGAAATTTTCATCAATAGCTATCTTTATAATACTGGTCCTCATCATAAGACGATGCCGAGCGAGAAAAGATGGGACGTCAGGGTTGACCACAATCATGCAAACAAACAATACTATAGCCGATGTTACAAATTCATCTGAACTTAACACAGAAGAATCAACAGCATCAACATTACGGCCATTAACAATCAAAAGGATTGGTATAAGTCCATCTCCACCATTCTACAAGGTCACGAGCGAGGATGCTCGAATTCGAAGAGGGAAGAGTTAACACCGAACAATATTTTAAATTCTTTCCCACGACATAGTACACTTACACCTACACGCGCAACATAGAAGCAGTACATCAGACACCGCACCCATGCACCAAACATGCTCCAGCCAGAATGTGCTGATTCCACGGTTGGAGCGCATCCGACACCACTGACTATGGCTAGATTACTTTTTATTTTCAATGTTAGTTTTAAGTACAGTTCATTTTTGGTATTCATGAAAGGAGCTAAGCTCCCAGAAAAAATATTTTTTTAAGAAATTAAATTTAGTTTAATTTAATTTACATACAGCCAAATATGTTAACAAAAGCATGAATTTTCGATTTCGTTTGAGAAAGACGTTTTACATACTACATACGCGTACATTATTTACTTAGCAAAAGTCAAAAAAAGTTACTTAAAGATTTGGAAAATTAAATGAAAGCTGATTTTTCCTTCCATGACATAGCGTCGATTTCCTGTTTTCCTATAACGAGATTGAAACACGTTTGCATGATTTCTCTGAAATTCGAATACGTATAAAATACGAATATGTATATCGGAACTATGATACTATCCATCCTTAATGGGAAAAAATCTATATCATGCCATTTTGCGCTCGCAAAAACCCCGTTGCAGACAGGAAATGCCCCTAAAATAGGTCAACTTTCAACTTTTGTCCCATACTCGAACGCCCGTTTTATAAGCAAAGCATCGACCAGGGAATGTGAAAACAATAAATCACAATGAGAAAAGTCTAAAAGTTCGGTTGATTAAATTTCGTTTTTATTGAAAGCGGTAGGACAAAGAATCTCATGGGATTCCGGCCGAAATCCTTTTATTCCGTTTTTCTTTCGTCTTTGGAGCTTTCGAAATTGAAATGCGGATAGGACATTAGGGGCGACAACTTTTCTCCCATTCGTTTCTCACCAGGTAGGTCACCCCCAGGGGGTAGAGATGATGGTGCTGGAAAATAATGTCCGTCATTTAAGAAGAGAGGCAAAAAACCATTCTAAATGACTATCCATTTGAAAATATTAGCCAACACTAGTGGGGTGCTAAAAATACTTAGAACCAATGGTTTGGAATTGAAAATATAGGATAACACTTTTGATTGACATATATCTCTACGAGATGATACTGAAAACTGTAAAATTTAATTATGCTTTGCTGTGCTCAATCCTACATTAAGTGAGGAGAAAATTAATGCCACAAATATGTAACATACATGTGTTCTTGTCTACTTTATTCGTATCTAACATGTCCATTTTATAGTAAACGATTTATTGACGTGGTTAACCCCAAAAAACTGTCATGTGGCCGTAATGTAATGGTAAGCATCAATACTTGTTACGCTGAAGGTCCCAGGTTTAACTCCTGATGTAAGGAAAGTCAATCAACTGCAATTGACAGAAGCAGCATTTGAATTTGAGTTTGTTTGTTTTTTCTATAGTTTTCGATACCATTCTTTTTAACTCGTAACTGCACATGCACCCAAAAATACCAAATGCAGGTTTAAATTTCAAATTAGAGAATAATTAGAGTTCAGGTTTCTTTTGGAGAAAGATACGTAAGCAAAACCGACTTCTTACACGATACTTCCATTGGTTTGCTCTGCGTGTGTTGAAAACAAAAGAGTTTTCATTTTTGTGAGCCATGAGATACGAATTCTTAATAGAATAGTTTAAAATCTTCATCAGGTGCTCAAATAAAGAGCGGGGTCTAATAAGCACAAATGCAACGAAGGAAAACAATTTTCGAATTTGCATTTGCTTTTGAATCGAATATGGAAATACATACCTACACTTACTGCGTGAAAAAATAAAAGGAAATTGATTACAATTTACGCTTACCATTTTATCGTAAACAAAATTTTCTTCTCTTTGCAGTTACATTCAAAGAAATGCACTTCCATTTGTATTTTCCTCAAACGTTTGTCATACCGTCTTTTTCGACTATGGCAGGTGTCCTTCTACATAGTTGGTACTACATACAAAGATACGACAAAGTATTATAGCGCAAACGCTCAATGTGTCAGGTGTAATTGTCTAGTTCTAGTTTTTGAAATGTATCCGCAATCCACAAGACTACAAAAAAAAAAGTTGAAACCCAATCTTCGGTCAATGTAGTAGTTACTCAAAGTTTCAGCTTGCGCCTAAGGCATAAGAACAATGTATAATAGTTTTTTTTTAAAGCGCACGACATGATTTGGAATGAAAGAAAAAAAAAATCGAGAAGAATTTTTTAATACAGCTGCAAGAGATACTCATTTTTTTTTTTTTGGTTTTAACTTCTATTTCCTCTTTAGAAAAAGAGTTTAAAATAAAAAACACTTTATCCACAACGGCAGGGAGAGTAGGTGGAGGCATTCAAGTGCGACATTAGTGGCTTCTTTCTGGGAGCTGAAGCTAAGTGCCTCCAGCGCTACCAAATTTCAAACGACTATATTTTACAAAATTGAATTAGGGGACTACCTATTTAAAATTATGTAGTTGAAATCGTAGCGGTTTTGCATTACAAGGCACTGCGGAAAAGCTAGTATAGATATTTTGCTTAATTTAGCTGAAGTAGTAGTTTAAATTTGTCTTACTTAGTTTACGAATGAACAGTCTCTTGTCCATGATCCACAAAAAATAACATTTTCTAATATATTGCCACGTTATAACCAAACAAACTGAAGATGCGATCAAGCATAGACTTCACAGCACTACAAAGATTACAGTTTCTGGCTAATGCAACTCGTAGAGCAACTAATAGAACTACGCTTTTTTTAACAGATTCAGACAGCAACCCTGGTTTCTCCAGATAATCGAATTGCCAACGAAATAAGGGACGTTCTCGTTTATGAGAACGTATTCGGATGACCACATATTTAGAGATAGAAGCAGAATTTGATTAATTTTTTTTTGCTTTTCAGAGATCGAATATACAATGAAACTAAAAAAAAGAACCCCACTGTGAAAAAATAGTCCACATAACGAAGAAAGGCTACGATATAGACATGCAAACAAGCAAAGCATTGCAAGGCGTCAAAGAGTCTTGATCCAGAAAATTGAAAGACAAGATGGTTCTGAGTAGATAAAAACCGAGCCAGCACGAGAAATATCACCGTCATCAGATCGGCAGTTGTGAAAGAAAAACGAAGTAGTTAAGGAGTTTGTCTACCTAAAAATCTACAGAAATTTCACAAATGAGATTTTAGTCAAGATCCAAAGAAAACTGACACTGGTTGAGTTTAAAAACTCCATACGCAAATGTTTACGCCTGTATAGGCCTGTAACTTGCTGCCGAGTTCTAACCTCAAGAAGGTCCTTTGCATTGGCTTGAAAATACAAAATCCCCCGGCTAACAGAGTTCTCAAGCTTTTGCTGAAAAGTTCTTGACAAATGCCTTACCACCGTTTTAAAGATCAAGCAACCGCGGTTGCCAGGGTTTTTGGTCCGAGGTAGGAGGAAACGCTCGCGAGGCCGTAAAAATAAAGACAGTTTTTTTTTTTTTTTTAATAAAACTTAGCTTTATTGCATTGGATTTGTGAATGGCATACTACTAAAATTAAATTCTACACTTGGTTCACTTTCATTCTTCTATCCTGTAATTGTAATTTCTCTTTTCAAATCAAGAAAGTGTTAAATAAAAAGATTTTGTTTTTGCAATTTTCTTAAATTCCATAAGTCTCCCATAGGTCAACAATCAATCTCACCAGCACAGCATTTCGCAACAGTAATAGTATTTTATTGCAGAATATTGAAAGTAAATTCAAGTTGAACAATACAAACACCTTTTAAAATTTCAACAGTACAAAGTCCGGCACAATAGAGCATACACTCAGGACCAGTGAATACCCAATAGAGAATATGTTCATATTGTTGATAAACAATTTTGTTTTTTGGGTTAAAGGAACGAAAAAAAGAAGAAAAAAACATAAAAATTCGACGTAGAACAAGTTTTTAGGTATTTTCAATACTTTCTATTCCCAACTTTACTTCATCCTTACCAAAAACTTTTATGGTACAACAAACAATGTAAAATCAGGAGAATGCATGGTTAAGGGAATATATAGTAACCAGAGAATTCTTTTTTCCTCGATGGTTAACGGAACCATACATCCACCGCAAAGTTCGAAAATCCGCTGAAAAAAGTTTGTTAATTTTGGTCTGAAGTCTTTATCTGGAAAACATTTCTCTCTTGATAGAGTGACTTTTTCGAAGAGTTTGTGCGTATTTTTGCTGCGGTTGGATGCAAAACAGTACGTACATATGTATGTATGTAATAACATGCTATGAAAATACAAGTTTTAAAGCGAAACCTTTTCTAGAAAATGTATCAATTAATTGAGACGAAAACCTTAAATCCGCTAAAGTTTTTCCATCTTTTGTGGTGTTTATATACGTAAAGAAAAACAACATTTATACTTTAGTGATGTTTACAAGCGTAACCAGAATTTTTAAGTGAGAAAGTTTTTAAAACGTCTTCTCCTTCTTTTAACAAAGCCCTTATTAAGCGGTCCTTGTATTGTGGAATATTTGATTTTAATAATAATAACTTGCCACCATAGATTTTTAAAAATCTTTTTTTCAGTAAAAAACTGGTAAACACCAATCAGGTCCTTACTGATACCTACTGAAGATTAAGGATTACCATTTTTTTCCTATCGTTTTCTTTTTATTAATTCACTAGCAGATCCGTGCTCGCGTTGCTTCACGAAAATCTTAGAAAACTTTTTTTTGACTATAATATTAAAAAAGGACTATGCCTCTTCTTGGAGCACGTGAATTTCGTAAATACGTATTTCCGAGATCTTTTCGTGGCACAACGTACCTGGTTCCATTGGAGGGACTTCTAGCGGACCTGGGAACTTGAAACTCAATACATACCTATGTAGATTGTAGGTAGGTCTTGAAATATAGCTAAGGAAAAATTACTAAATTTATAACTGCAAATTAATCAAATTGCCGTTTAGTTGGATTTAGTATTTTAGTTTTACCCCTTTTGTCCGAAATTTAGTTTTTGTCACATTTTATGGAAAAGAAAAAATGTCCCCAGTAAAACAGTGGCTTAGTGGTTAGTGCGTTGGACTGCTAAGCGAGAGACACAGGTTCGATTCTCAAAAACCACCAAACGTTTTTTCGCGGCACCACCTCTTCGCAGGCATGACAAACCTGCAAGAGTACAATCTGTCATGAAAAGCTTCTCAATTCGCCGTTCGGAGTCGGCATTAAACTGTAGGTCCCTTCCATTCGTGCGAAGAATATAACACGCACAACATGAATGGTTGTGAGAAGCTAGGCCTTGGCTCTCCATGAGCTGCCGTGCCAAACATACATACATACATACAAAACATTTTCAGATAAAAAAATAAAAATTTAAGCATGCTTTCCGTATCTAGAATAATGAATTTCACAGAAATAATTGTAAGAAAAATAGGCATTGTTGAAGATTTTACATACAAGGTATGTACTGTAACCGTCTAAACTGAAAAGGAAGATACGTTGGTATCATTGGAATTCTATTAATAAGGGCATCATTCCCTGCTCCGGGTCCAGTAAGAATTTTAGCTTCTATTATATTTTTGTTTAACTTCTTGACATGAAGTCGTTTGCTCTTGCAAAGGTTTCTGATAAGTTTTATTGGTGTGCCGATTTTCAAATTTAATTGGTGCGGCGGAAGAACCGCTTAGTTGAGAGAATAAATAAATTCTTGAGGATAGTTACAACTGTCATTTTCATTTTTTACACTGGTAATTGCTTTGTATTGATGTGCCTCTGTTTTTAAACGCCGACGAAAAAACATATTTCTCTCTTTAAACCCAGAAAACTAACCTACGCAAATTTTACTCCCATGGTGAATAAAAAAAGTTTTTTTCGGGCAGAGCTTAAAGCGCTATCAATGAACTTTCGTAAGTGCTTGCGTAATCTATTTACGCATCAGCCTACTGAAAAGGGTTTGCTAAAAGTGCATCTCGTTTGATGTATTCAAGTGATTTTTCAATTCTAGGAAGCAAAATTTACAAACGTGAACCAACCCGAAAACCAAAACTTAGCAGACGAAAGAAAATATTGCGCATTTTGTAATTATTAAAAAAGCGAAATACAAATTCAACCACATTATGCCCGGCCCGTAAATGTATTTTAAACTCATTAATTTCAATATCTTTTGTCAATAAAATCTAACTTCGTTTCAACAGAGAACTTAAAAATAACCAGGGAGTAAATTTTACTCCTAGACAACTGTAACGGAGTTCAAAATAAGGTTAGCTCCCTGGGATTAACTGATTGGTCTTTGAGTGAGATTATCAAACTTTAACTGAAAAGCCAAGCAGTTAAAAAGAAAAATTTCGACTGGGAAGCCAGTCCTGTACTTCCTCACCTCATATTGCATTATATAACAGCGATATACACCACAACGTGCTTGTGTTAATCAGCACACCTTTCTTTAAAGCATTTCTTCTAATATCTCAGCATCCGCTCTCGCTGGACCAATTTTACCCAGAACTGATCAGATCTAAGTTTCATGCTGACAAATAAAGTAAAAAAAACCACATGATCGTACGTTATTCCGTTCTCCAGATATCGAAGGAGAAAAAAACACAAACGCACACACAAACATCACTGCGAAAACATGAGAATGATTTTTAGTGTATCGTCATGTGCAGCTTTGCCAAAATCACGAACCTTTTTTTTTGCTGATTGCAATGCTTCCCTTATGGTGGAGGGAGGTAAAAATATGATCCACATACACTTCATGATCATACAAAGTAAGAATAGGAATGGAAGGAAGAGAGCGTTCGAGAACCACGGAACGATGATGAAATGGAACAAAGCAGTGATTGAATCGATATCAGCGATGTAAACAAATAAAAATAATGGATGTATTGAAAATAGTTATTTATTTATTTCTCAGCAAGTAGGTATAATTAACAAAAGGTGAAGGGCTTTAAATTTGCGTAAGCATATTGACTTTATGCGAAAAATTTAATTTGTGCAATTTTTGAAATTGGTTTAAATTTAGGAGTGAATATATTGGTCAACCTCTTTAAAATATGTATGAAAAAAAAATTAATGTTTATTTTTTTCTGTAAAAAAAAGACATTTAAATAAATAAAAATAGCCTAACTGGATTTCGTAAAAATAAAGAATATTATAAATTTTATTTGACGTTGATCGGTTCAGTATTTTCTGAGATTACCGGGGCCAAAGTTTTTAAATGTTTCGTCTTTATATAATAGTAATAATTCGCGTTCAAGGGCTTTTCATGTAGTCTGTAGTGTATTTAAAACTGAGGTGCTATTATTGAAAATTCGGTGACAATTCAAAATATTTCCATCCAACTGCCTGATGTCAACGAATATTTGACACTTTGAATCGAAATAACTTTTAAAGAATTAGAGATATTTTAAAAATTATTTTTTGTGAATGTAGAGCCGATTTTTATTTTTTTTAGAGGAAAACAGCAAATTATTGAAAATTTTTCTATTTTTGTTTTTTAAATGGTAATACTCTATTTCAACTATTTTTGACAGCTTTCTCGTACTCTCCTATCCAGTTCGTTCCATAGAAGCTCTATAGGGTTAAGGTCTGCGGATTGGGCTGGCCATATCATATTTTGAACTGCTTTTCGTTGCTCTTCGGATTTAAGGTACTCTCTATAAAGTGTTGAGAATATTTGGGGTCATTATCTTGTTGGAGCCAAAAGTTATACCCAGTAAAACGACGTTCAAATGGAAGAGCGTGGTCTATCAAAATGCTTTTTGTTCAATATGTCATCAATTTTTACCAAATTTCCAACTCCTTCATAGCAGAACGATCCCCAGACTATAACTCAACAGCTTCCATGCTTCACAGTTGGAACCACATATTGCAAAGCCAGCCTCTTTTGGTCTGATCGATGGACAAAAACTCGCCTATTTGACCCAAAGACTTGAAATTTGGACTCATCGGTCCACTAGAGTTTCTTCTACATTTCAAGGGGTCAATCTTTATGATGGCGATCCCACTATAGCCATTTTTGGAGATTTTGTGGCCTCAGGAGGGGTTTTCGAGCAGCAATTCGAACTCTAACTTCCGCCCCAACTAAACGGCGTTTTACGTTGCTAAGGCGGATGATCTCTACTGCCATTGATTTCTGTTCGAATTTGAGGTGCTGTAAGCCGGCGATTCCTCTTTGAAATATCTCTAATTTTGAGATCATCCGAGTTTGTTGTGACTTTAAGTCTTCGCGAGCGTTTTTTTGCATGAATGGTACCCAATTCTTTGAAGCGTTTAACCGTGGAGTAAACGCCATTGTACGAAAATTTTAATTTCCTTGAAATTCTCCTTAGAGAAATATTTTCTTTGTACAATGTAACAATTGCACATCGCATTTCTATACAAATCAATAGATTTGGTGCCATTTCTTAGGATATATCGGCAGAGCCAAAGAAAAGCAAGCGAACAAACGTTATAAAGGAACTTTATTATATGAGAGATAGATTTGGAATAAAATGTGCCGATGAAACTGTCACTAAGATCACCTCATTTGCATTGTACATAATGTAAGTACATAAGGGAAACCGTACGTAACATATTCATTATTAATAGTTCACAATATTGGCATATTCATTATGGTTCACAATACCATTTTTAATTCAAAAATAATCCTTATTCAGCTTGAACTCTTTTCGCAGCCAGTGACACCATGGTTATGGTTTGATGATGATGGTTGCTCATAATAAAATTCCTTTTTTTATTTTATTTTTCTCCCTCAATCAAATAAATATTCTCTCAAATATTTATGACTAGTTATTTTAAAATAATAGCGGAAGTATGGGATAAGAAAATAATTCCAAGTTGAATAGTATAGGAGAAATAATGAAGAGAATCCTTTGTCTCATAAGAAAAACTTTTTTTGTTGACCCCACATTTTTGAGCGGTAGAATACGTACATACTTCAGAATAAATTTGTAAATAACTTTTTAGGAAGTACAATAATTTCAAATGCTTTTGAAGAAGCAACTTTGTCAAAAGATTACTTCTATCGAACTTACCAAATTTTAAAACTACGATAAAAAAAATAGTAATCCTAAAACATATCGTTCTTTTGTTAAGAAGAAAGTATGTACATTTGTATGTACCTACTTCATTTCACTTCGTAATAGGTTCAATACAAATTGTTCTTCATTTAAATTGTTCCAGACTGAATAACTTCGCACAGGTATTCACTTGAAATAACTTTCGAATACCCGTGGGTGTAATTTATTAAACTCGAAATGCACTGGTAGATTTATTTTGGAGTGTGTGAAAAAGCAGCATGGCTGCGGTTGCTTTCCTTCCTGAAGTAAAAGTATTCCACGGATGCGGAAATAAATTGCATGTAATTTTTTTCGGAGAGCTCTGGATTCTCTTGTTTTGAGAAATGTATTCCACTTTTACAAAGTTTAATGGATTATACCGGTTTTGGTTTGGAGTAAGAAAGAGTAATCGAGTATGTAGCCAACTTTTCCACTCTAACCGAGACAAAGAATGTGAAATATTGTATACGCTAAATATTTTACGTTGGGGCTTTGTATTCTGAAGTGAATCCTTCACTCAATCATGTGGTAAACCAAAAACCAGTAAGATCGTCTGCCAATATAAATCAAAGCAGGGGTACTAGTGTATCAAAACTTTTATTTAATTGTTGTTATGTACACTTTTGATATAAAGATAAGAATGTGTAAAATACATTGTAAAATAATAAACTGAGTTACAGTGTTTATGTATTCCTCCTCGTAACGACTAATATGCGTATTAAGAGAAACGATCAAGAGTGGCTCGAACTGCTATATCAACAGTTCTTTCCTAGTTAATTTCCTTCTTTTCAGCTTCAGTGAAATTGTATTCAGAGACTTGGTAGGCAGATATTTAAAAAAAAACTTGTTATTTAGTAGTAGTAGTTAATATTTATATAGAAATATAATAATATAATCTAGATTATTATTATGATTAATTGATTGGTTGACATGGAAAGAAATGATACACAATGCATTTTAAAGAGCTTCATTTAAAATTCGTTGAGATTCTTCCAGGCAAATTTTATATACCTAGCCCCTTAGCAGGCAATGCTATCGATTTAGTTCATGGATTTGAGACAGTATGAGACATAATTCTAAGAAATGATCTGAATCGTCTTCCGCTCATAAGTAGCACAGAGTGCACTGCGTGTTAATTTCGAATCTGTGTGGCATAAAGTTGAGATGCAGAAGTTCTCCCCTGGCTTTGAGCTATATATTACAGTCAGTGCTGTGATTTTTTCTGGACCTTTTTTAAATCCTGATTCCTGTATTTGAAACATATGAGGAAAGGACTTTTTCAGTCGAGATGTTTCCAATGAAAACTACTAAGTTGTAGCTTCGAAGGTGTCGCTTTGCGAATGAATTTGCAAGACAGACGTTAAATGCCCCATAATTATGACACCAACCTTCAAGTCATAAAAAAAAAATTATATTGTTCCACCTTTATTGCGATAATTGTCCTTCAAAAGTAAAAAAATAAAAAATAATAAGTATTTGTGATGAAAATGAATGTAGCTGTCGAAAAATGGTGTGCTTATTTCAATTAACCAATTTACCATTTATTTAATGTTTGCATAATACATATGTATTTATTGTTAGCTTTCATGAAATAAATATGTACCTTTATGTTCGAATGGGAAAGTTAAAAACTCTTTTGGGGTAAAATTATTTTAATTCAATTTGGAATGGAAATTAAAATCAAATATTCCCACACACAAGTTCCGACCTAATTCCACTCCAAGTTAAAGTTTGTATGTATTGAATTTCGGAAATAAATAGAATTAAGTAATTCTTCCTATGCTACAATATAATACCATTATACAATAGTTTAGAATATCGCACATTGTGAACAAAAACTCCAAAGAATCCCAAGCGACAAAATCATGTTTTGTGTGTACGATGTCCTCTTCGAAATAAATTGAATTTCCTGAAGCAGGAAACTTCCTATAATGTGACCACCCAAAACTTTGCCAACACACCCCGCTAAATAATAAATGAATCCTTATCCACACACTGTCCTCACGTAGATAGCCACAGAAATCACGCCCCAAACGCAATAGAAATCAACCGGATTGAAATTGTCCCCAAAAGGATAAACCAAATTGAAAGGAAAGCATTGAGGCCGTCATATTATGAGCAAAAATCAATGTTCGGATATTAACTTATAACGGACGATGAACCGAATGCTCTAAAGATTTTCTCGAGTGTTCCGCGTGGTCTTGGCACGCGGGACAGATTTTTTTTTGTAAATCCAGGAAAATGGAAAAGTTTGTGTGTTCAGTTAAATGGAAAACTTTATTAAGTTCGATGGTAATACGTCTTTTAAAAAGCCAGTCAACCCGACTCTACGGATTTATTTTAATAATTTTCATAATCTTGCGGTGGGTGAATTTTTCTATGTGCGCTTGAAAAAGGGATTTAGGTTGTCAGTGTCAGATATTTCTGGCTGCGAAAAATTTATTTTCTTTGAATGACTTTGTCACTCTAGCGTTGCAGCACTCTTTAGAGCTTACTGAGTTATTTTCCCCTACCAAATTGCAATTCTAAATCCATGTTATTAAATTAAAGTACTTTGGAATGATGTATATTTGATGTTGTTATAAAATATGTACAGTGATCCCCGCTTAATTGAACCTCGCTTAATTGATTTTCCCGTTTAACTGAACGAAAAAAGTGGGCTCGAATATTTCCTATATAAGCTATACTATACACGTATTTGCACGGTTAATTGAGTCCCGTATAATTGATTTGCCCGCTTAATTGGTCTTAAAAATGTATACCAAACAAACTAAATGCATCCAAAATTTTTCGGTTAATTGATCGGTGACAAACAAAAAAATTATTACAAAAGATTGGACAAATTCCATTAATTCCGGAGCGCTGTTTTCACATTGAAGTTCACAGCACTGCACAACAGATGGCAGCGAGCTGTTGTTTGTCATATTCCAATTCTGATAGCGCGATTCATTTGACAACAAAGCTTATTGGGCACGTTTCGATTTCTATATATCTAAAATTTCAGATAGAATACGGAACGGTGAAACTTGACTAAAAAACAAGACAACGTCAGATATGACATCCAAGTCAAAACAACATTTTTACTTTTGGTTCTCGCATTGAAGTTGCTTTGTAACTTGTAAATCTGCGCACAATAATAAAACACGAACACGAAAGTAATACACTTATGCGCTTTTTCAAAAGCAGTTTACTTATATCACAGGTTAAGTGTGATCCTTTGAGCTCAACAATTTGATGAAGACTACAAAATCGATGAATTATATTATACAATAAAACTGTGTGAAGATTAAACTATTAATTTAAACCAATATTCGTCCAAGTTCAGCAATCTTGCAGAAATACTTACTTACTGGCTCAATTAAGCAAATCTCGCTTAATTAAGCGGGTTTTCTTTAATTGAACACTCGGATAATTGGTCGAAAAAATCGGACAAAATGGTCGGTTCAATTAAGCGGGGAAGACTGTAATTTGTTTCGTCTAGAGAAGAAAGTTTCCTTGTTGGAGTACGCTCGTTTGTCGTGAAACACCGAGACTAATATTTAATATTTTAAATCACGCTACGGGCTTTATTGAACCATTTAAAACTTATCAGTGGTTCATCGTTAGTATAGCTTAACAAAAAAGCAGTAGGGCTGTGATAATGATGTTTATATTTTAAAATAGAATTAATTTTATTTATTTAATTGGGTGCGCAATTCGTGCGAAGAGTATGTACTCCTAAATGAGATGGACAATGGTGTCGAAAGGTTCCTTTATCCTAATTAAAACAGATATGGTAATTTCCCTGTATGTACCTGCCTACTTATGTAAGGTGTGGTAGACAATAAACCAAATTAGTAATGAAATCATTTCATGGAAGTCAAACGTTGGGCACAGGTCAGAGTCTAAAGTATGTATTTGGGTGTGATAATAAATTTCATAGAGACCTTCACAAAGCCTTTGAAATATGTTTGCGTAAATACTTTTTAGCCTAGCGCTGTTCCGTTTGGAATGAGGTACACTTAGATCGCAAGTATGTCCATTGTGAAACCACTGTGAGTGCTAGGGTTGGGATTTTCAAGCGTAACACTTAAGCTTTGCAGGCAGCAAATAGATTGATATGTGTACATGTGCAGAGAAAGTGTACCATCAATTCTTCTTCATCTTTACGGCTATTTCAGATATCATTACAATTTGGAGGGGTGGTTTCTCTTTAGTCGAATAAACGCTTAGGATTAACGCTAAACCAAATAAGCCTAGCATTGTTGCAATAATTGCTACCTATGTTTTTTTTTTGACAAACCATCGGTGTGGATCAGGTGTTTAACAAAGGACATAGGCGCATTGAAATGGTCAATATTTCTACTGTATGTACCTTGTCTGGTTAGTAGGTCAGCCGCATAGTTTCCCGGAAATTCGTAATGACCTGGACCCAACGAAGTGTGATGTTGTGCTCTTAAGTACAGCATCGTTAAATGATCTTGATTTTACTGTTCTGCATACAAGAGATCTTATCGTAACTTGGCTGCAATATACATAAATAAGAATATCTCTGTATGTGACTGGATTAATCTTCACCCATGTTGCGCTAGAGTGATGACTGAAAATGAAGCAATGGTGAATGAAGACGAAGACGTCTTCTTGCAGTGCGACTTTAATATATCATCTTCCATTGCTCCAAAATCTGGAAAGCTGTAGACCTAAGAGTACAATCGTAATGCACAGTCAGCCTACCGACTATGTACGTAAAGAGGGTGGAGTCCTTTGCATACGCATTGATCATTCGAGGCATAATTGTGCTAAATATATAGATGCCGGAAGAAAAAAGCAGAGTTAAGGAATATATTCCCACCAATATGCAGCAGAGTGGCAAAACAGGTGGTGTATTCCTGAAAAGATGTGATTGACTGTTGGGCTTTTGCTGACACCAACCTTCACTCAACAAAGCTGATAACCGGACATGGGGCATACGCATACTCGTAAAAATGTAAGCAGTGATAATAATTGTACACATTGTAGAGACGATGTACTTGAGGATGCCGATCATGTTTTCATGGCAAGTGTCCATAATGGAAGAAAAATATTTCGAAATAAACTTGGCGAGCAGCCAACTCTGGAAAATATCATCGCACATATGCTTGCCTCGTGGGAAGTGTGGAATGCAGTTGGTGACATGGCACCGGCTGTCTTGAAAGGCCATCGTCGCCTTAAAGCAAAGAAAGTATTTGTAGGAGCAGATAATTGATACAATCACTCTATAGCGAACCATGTTTAATTATTTCCTTCATAAGGGGTGAACAAATTGATTCAATATGCAATATGTAATCACGGTTATCAATAATTCTCACATAACAGAATATAGGTCGAGTTCATAATTGTAAACTTTGTTGCCCAAACCATGCAACAAAATTCTTTGAATACGTTTATGAACACAAAACATAGCTGCATGAATGCGGCAGTCATACATTGGCAAAAATGAGTTCATAAATGTCAATATAACTGACTGTTAAAAAGTGACAGAAATGAAACATGTCTAGGACCGGCGAATAAATTTTGGAAATTGAATAATTTAGATACGTGCGCTAGCATTTTAATGGCAAACAAAAAAATGATTTTGAGATTTATTCTAAATCTCTTGGATGGCATAAACTTTGAAAGTATCCAAACAAAATTGTCGGACAGAAGGCGAGCAAAAACCCGAAGAAAAAGGAAGATAGATTTGAATACAAAGAATTGGAGAGTGATATCAAGACGTATTCCAAAAAATATGAAATTACGCAGTACAATTTATGAATTTCCGGATGACGCTTTTAGAAATCATGCCGATTTGACAGCATGCTGACTGTAATTTTACTTTTATGAACACAAATGTTGCCAGACTCAGTCATTTAACAAAAATGAAAGCAAAATTTGCAGGACTGCACGTTTTTTACATTTATGAACTCGACTATAGTCGACATTTATACGTCATATCTGCGGCATTTGGAAACAATAAATTGTCAAGAAGATTCAATGGGTAGGTTAAGTTATATGGGCAGAATGGTCGCATGTCAAACCAGAAAAGACGGTAAAAGCAGGAGTTCATAGGCAAGCATTGAAATCATTTAAACCTCACCCAGTACAGGACTCTAATGGCACTAATTAAAATTAAAACCTAAAAACTATTAACAATACTCTGAGGAAAACGGTTTTTTTCTCTCCAATTATATCTGATGAGGCTTATTTTTATCTCAATGTTCTTGCCAATATGCAGAGCTGCAGAAATTAAATTTTAAGGGTTGTTTGCCAGCGTGAATAGCATTCTCTCAAGTTTTCAGTCTGGTGCGGTGTAGCCTCAGAGGAAATTATTTGACCTAATTTCCCTGAAAATGGAAATGATATGACGGTCAATGATATCGAACTATGCGCTAAATTTGTGAGATATTGATTCATCTGGACGGAACCACACAATGTTAAAACCACAATTGAGTTATCAGATCCGTGATATGTGAAAAACAAATCCTGCGACCACAAACTTGTGTAAACATAGCAAACTGCGCACGACATGCTGTTGCGAGTGTGAGCATGTCCTTGTGCGCACGACACAAGATAAGTCAGTCGAGCGAAGGACTTGGAACCACTCAGACCGAATAAAGTGAACAAAACGTTGGTCAGTTAAAATTCTCGGTTGTTTTATTTAATTTGATTTGTGTAGGTTAAAAGTTCAGAAGTGGGATAACCTAACAAAAAAAAAGAAAAGAGTAAGCGATTGTAATTTATTAAGAGCGGAGTTCGTAATGTTTGTGTGTGTTGCGTATATTGTTTTTTATTGATTCACATTTATTCGTTATTTTGTGCTTATCTGCTTTATTCATATAATCAAGAGAGGTTTTTAAACAATTACGACTGATCCTTTTGTTTATTTACAATTGTACACGTATAGAACGAAAAAAAAAAATCGAAAAAAACGAATAAAATGAAAAAAAAGCGAAAAAAAAAACGAATAAAATGAGAAAAAAAGCGAAAAAAAAAACGAATAAAATGAAAAAAAAGCGAAAAAAAACGAAACGATAGTAAACGATATTTGCATACGGACGTATGTGTTTGTATCTTATAGATCCTTCCTACGTGCAATGGCAGGGAGAAAAAGAAAACGCAAGGAAAACGAGTGCGACGAACGAATTGATGATGTAGGGGTTGATTGCGATCTAACGGGTAATTTCAGTGGTTGAACCAGGCAGTGACCATCCAGATGTTATTTATTAGGTTTCTATACCTACTGATCGTTTGGAATGGGAACAGTCCCCAGAAGAAAAAAAAGAAAGGGAAAAACCACGTCAGGGTGTGCAGGTCTGCGGGGTAGTGTGCGACGCATATGAGGAATATTACATGAATAAGGTTGTTTTTGAGTGGTCGATTATTGTTTTGTTGTTCATAGCTAGAGTTAGTGCCCGTGCACAAAATAAATAAAAACTCCTACGATGGAGGAATTTGAAAAGCACATTATCTTGTAGACTGTGTGCCTTGATGTTGAGCTATTATCGATTACTTTTGTTCCTTTTAATTTCGATTATCTTTTATTTTCCTTTTTTTATATTTTCTTTTCTCTTATCCTCTCCATTAAACCTGAGCCATTTTCCTTTTTCCTTCGAATCATTGGGTATTTCTCGGTGTGTATGACAGAACCAAATATTATGACAATGACAATGACCACACTTATACGACATTTAAAATCTAGAAAACTGACAATGCAAGGGAAGGCAAAAGATTTAAGAGAACGGCTGTTGGAACATTTAAGGGAAGAAAGTAGAAATGGGGCATCAGCGTCAGGTCCAACCGCGATTTCGGCTGCGGGTGTAGTGCAGGCAAACCTAACCGTTGAAGATGTGGGAGGAAGAGATGACGTAAATCTATCGAGCGGCTCGCCGTCTTCAAATGTACAGAATCTGCAACAAGAGATCGTCAGACTTCAGACAAAAATAAGGGAGTTACGAGAACAAAATCACCAGAACCGAGGTCAAAGCCGTGAACCAGTGATACCAAACGAAAACAGGCAGATGTTCTCTAATCCAAGGGATGTAATGGATATATTTCCCACCTTTGACCCAGCAGACCAAATACTGGGTTAACAGCGTCGCAATTCATGGCCAGGGTTGCCTCGTTGCAAGAAGTCTACATATGTATGGAATGATAAATTGGTAATGTTCGCTATAGCGTCGAAACTGAAGGGAGCGGCGCGTATTTGGTTTGATGGTCAACGAGAAATATTTCAATCAATGACAACTTTTTCGACAGCTTTATTGGAAAGTTTCCCATGTCTGGTCAATGAGGCTGATATACATGCCGAGCTATCTAACCGTTTTCGACGTACAGATGAGGACTTGGAGACATATTTCTTCTCGATGTGTGCGATGGCTACAAAAGCCAATTTATCCAATGCAGCAATCTGCAAATATATAATCTTGGGTCTGAGAAATCCTGCGATTGCAAGTTTACTGTCGGGTGTATCTTTTCCGTCAACTAACGACTTGCTAGCGAGAATAAAATCATTCGAAGGTAATAACATTATCAGTCAACGTCCAAACCCCAATAACGAAATCGGCAATGTTGCACGGAGCAGAAATTATCTGGGGCGAAATGTCACTGGACCCGACATTGTGTCTGCTGACAATAGGATTTGTTTCAATTGCTCTGAGCGTGGATATATTTCCATAAATTGCCGGTTTCCGGCACGACGATCGAGGTGTAATTTTTGTAAGAGAGTTGGACACACAGAAGAGCAGTGTTTTTTAAAAAAAATCGTCTGCAATGCCAAAAGGTAGCAACGTCGTCGACCGGCGCGTTAATATTATTAAAATACCTGACGAATATCACAAAATGATTTCGATCAACGGACAGTCACATGTTGCATTCATTGATTTTGGCAGTGATTGTAGCATGATTCAAAGAAGTTCATTTCTGAGGCTCAGGGTAACTTCTACCATAAGCCCACATCAGCTATTAGGATTTGGAGGCGGGTCATACGAATCGACTGAAAAGAGCCTTGTTGATGTATCAATTGATGGTGTTAGTGCGGAGATCTATTTGCTGATTGTGGATGACCAGCTGCTATTGACCGAGGCACTTATTGGAAGAGACTTTTTGGATAAGGACCACGTTAGAGTTGTAAAAGAATACGGGCGGCTAATTTTTGAAACAAAGGTGCCGATAAAAATTATTCAACTGCCTGGAACTGATACGGAACCCATAATGGCAACGGACGTAAATTATAATAAGGAAATTAACAAAAATGAAGCGTTATGTTTAGTTAATTGTCTCAACGAGTTTCGCCATTGTTTTGCAAAGAATTTTTCCGAAATTGGAATGTGCAAAGAAACGGAGTTTGAAATAAAACTCAAATCGGAGGAAGTTATCAACAGAAAACCGTATCGCTTGGCATTTACCGAAAGTAATCGATAATCGACGAGTTACTTAATAATGGAATTATTCAGGAAAGTACCTCAGAGTATTCGTCTCCGCTTCTACTCGTGAAAAAGAAAAATAATGAGGACCGAATGTGCATAGACTATCGTAAATTAAACACAATAACACAGGGTCAACCATTCCCTATGCCGAACATAGAAGAACAATTGTCGAAACTAGCTGGCTTTAAGTATTTCATTTGCCTCGACTTAATTTCTGGATACTACCAAATTCCTATCAAAAAATCTTCGAGAAAATACACTGCATTTTGTACAAGTAACAACCAGTATGAGTTCCTAAGAATGAGCTTTGGCCTAAAAAACGCTCCGGCAGTGTTCCAAAGTACGATGAACAAAATAGTACGGCGAATAAATGATGAACACATAATAATTTATTTAGATGATGTTGTCATTCCATGCAATACACCTATCGAAGGAGAAAAGAAGCTTCGTACGTTGCTCAAAGCATTTGGAGAGTCGGGAATGACATTCAAATTAGAAAAATGTAGTTTCTTCAACACACAAGTTGAAATATTAGGTCATATTATAACTGAAAATGGAATAAAACCAGGATCTAAAACAAAAGCAATTTCGGACTATCCAGCACCACAAACTGTTCATGAAGTACGTCAATTTTTGGGCCTGAGTGGATACTTCCGTAGGTTTATCAGAAATTATGCTGTGTTAGCTGAACCGTTGACATCATTACTACGAAAGGAGACAACTTTTCGGTGGAATACTGAACAGGAAACAGCTTTCTCCAAACTAAAACACTTATTATGTAATGAGCCAATACTGACTATTTACAAGGTAAACGCGCGACATGAATTGCATACAGATGCATCCACGGTGGGAATCTCTGGAATATTAATGCAGGAGGAAGCTGGTGTGTTAAGGCCTGTGCAGTATTTTAGTCGTAAAACAAATTCGGCGGAGAGTTGTTACTCCAGCTTCGAATTAGAAGTTTTAGCTATTGTGGAGAGCTTGGAGCGGTTTCGGGTATATATGCTGGGTAAACACTTGACTATCGTCACCGATTGTCAAGCTATTGAGGCACTTAAGGATAAAACAGCTTTAAATAGACGAATTGCCAGGTGGTGGCTCCGTCTGTCTGAATTCGATTACATCATTCAACACAGACAGGAAAAACAGATGGCACACGTTGATGCACTCAGCCGGCAAGGTGGTAAAGAGAAATCACAACAAAGCAACATCCTTAAGATAGAAATAAATAACATGGAATGGGTGGCATCTTTACAAGCACAGGACACTACACTGGTTGAAATCATGCAGAAACTAAAATTGAATGCCGGAGATAGCGAAGCAAAGCAATTACGCATTGATTATACCGTTAAGAACGACAAACTTTTTAGAAACATTAATGGCAATAAACTCTGGGTTGTCCCTGCGGGAGTGCGCTGGCAAATCGTAAGAAACCATCATAACGACTGAGGACATTTTGGTGTTGATAGGACATTACAACAACTTTCGACATCATTTTGGTTTTCTAGGATGCGTCAGTATGTTTCTAAATATATACGTTCCTGTGTTGAATGTTGTTATAACAAACGCCGCGGAGGGAAAAGAGAAGGAGAGCTACATTTTTCTGAAACTATTCCGGTCCATTCTATTGTGTTCATTTGGATCATTTAGGGCCCTTTGTCAAGAGCTCTGCTAGAAATCAGTACCTTGTTGTACTTACGGACGCCTTTACTAAGTATGTTCTAATTAAAGCCGTAAGGGATACAAAAACCGCACACGTGTTGAAGTTTTTGAATGAATCGACGCTTATATTTGGTACACCTACTAGAATAATATCGGATAGGGGGACTTCGTATACTTCGAAAGCCTTTGAAAAATATTGCGAAGAAAATGACATTCAGCACATTAAGAACGCGGTTCGGACGCCTAGGGCAAATGGCCAAGTTGAGCGTACGAATAGAACATTACTTAGTGCAATAAACACAATGACTAATAAAGAGACTGGACGAGACTGGGACACAACTTTACGAAACATACAGTGGACAATAAATAGTTCGTCAAATTACACCACGGGGAAAAGCCCAAACGAACTTTTATTCGATTTTAGACCCCGAGATATTCTGCACAATAAACTTGTGTTAGCTCTGCAAGACGAGGAAAGACCTTCAACGTCTGGTGCATCAGTGTCTGATGAACGTCTTATGGCCACAAAAAAGATCGATGACCAAAAGCGGAAGTGGAAGGAACGATACGATCGCAGATGCAAGAAGCCTACAAAATACAATAAAGATGACCTTGTTGTGATTGAATCTGAGCCACCTTCTATTGGAGAATCACGGAAGCTAGAGCCGAAGTATAAAGGACCGTACATGGTATCAGTCGTTCTACCAAACGATAGGTACGTCATTGAAGACGTACCTGGTATCCAGAGGAAACATAGATTTTGTCAGTCGGTGTATGCATCCGACAAGATGAAACCGTGGTGTCAAATTGTCAAAACGAGGGCGTTTCATACAGTGGATGGCCGACTGTAAACATAGCAATCTGCGCACGACATGCTGTTGCGAGTGTGAGCATGTCCTTGTGCGCACGACACAAGATAAGTCAGTCGACCGAAGGACGTGGAACCACTCAGACCGAATAAAGTGAACAAAACGTTGGTCAGTTAAAATTCTCGGTTGTTTTATTTAATTTGATTTGTGTAGGTTAAAACTTGTAGAAAGAGTTTAATTTAAAGATCATTTCCACTTTTATAAATTCAAATAAAACTGCTTGTATATAAATCTAAATGTAAACCTTACCTTAAATTGGTCACCTGACAGTTTACTTGAAAACAATATCTGCTTAACACTCTCAACGTTCAAGTATATGCAGATGATGTTGCTGTTCTACCATTTTATCCTTTTCTCAGAATCGTATGCTTGGACGTGCCTTACGTATAGTGCGTATGGACTTTGAGTAATTCCTCTGAAAAAGTTGTTATTTTCACTAGGAAGAGAATAAGGGTAAATAATTACCTTTTCGAATTAAGTAATTAATTAAGTTGAAGATGTCAACGCATTTTTCAAAGGAAAGCTGAGAGAAAAATGCAATATAGATAATCTAAGAATTCTTACAGTTATCAAAGGAGTGTGTGATGCAATGTAAAAGATGGAGAGATAGTCTTCAAACCCTTTCAACAGATGAGAAAGATACGCTAGAAACAACTGGAGAGTACTGGGGGAGCATTGAAGTGAAATTGCTAAACAAAATAAATAAATATCAAAATAGACGTGTAGTAAAAATAAAATATATTTATAAAGGTTTCTTTTTCAAAATGCTATGAAAAAAACCACTGTTCAATATGTTTCAACGATTGTTACTTTATTGAAAAGAGTAAACCTTCCGATTAATTATGGAATATTGTTTCATTTAAATGACTGCCTCGGCACGAATAGCTTAATAGCTTAATCAATATTATTCTTGAATGCCTGAATCGTCTCTTGATTGTTCGCATAGCATCGATCTTTAGTGGTACCCCACAAAAAAGAGTCCAAAAGCGTCAAATCGCAGCTCCGTGGCGGTCAAGCAATATCACTAAAACGACCAAAACCAATATACGTAAGCTTACGTAGCCTACTGGAACCGTAGCTCGCCCTAGTCCGAATCCTCAGTTTCTGGCCATAAAAAATCAGTTATCAAGCCTCGGCAGCACTCTCCATTGACTGTAACGTTTCTTCCATTGTTGTCTTGGAAGAAAAATAGGCCGATTATGCCGCCACGAGAGCAATGGGCCATTGCCTACTAGGACAACACGCCAGAAGATTAGGGGCTCTCTTCAATGATTTTTGCAGAAGCTGTAGGGATGAGGAGGTGGAAAGTACAACTCATCTCCTCTGCCATTGTCCAGCGCTCTCCCACAGCAGGAGAAGATTTCTTGGGCACTATCATTTCAATGATAATAGTGACCTTAGTCAAATACCCCTACGCAAAATCCTCTCATATTTAAATAACTCCAAATGGTTCTACGGGTAGAATTCTCTCTTGGAGAGATTCTATAGGCATCACAATGGGCTATCAGCCTAAGTGGGTCCCAAGGGACACCTGTTCACCTAACCTAACCTATGCCGCCACTCCAAAAACCACACCAAACAGTCACACGTTCAGGAAACATTGGCTTCTGTATAACTACGTGTTAATTTTCCGCGTGAATTTCGTAAAAACGTATTTCCGAGATCTTTTTCGTGACACAACGTGCCTAGTTCCGTTGGAGGGACTTCTAGCGCACCTGGGAACTTGAAACTCAATACATACCTATGTAGATTGTAGGTAGTTCTTGAAATATAGCTAAGGAAAAATTACTAAATTTATAACTGTAAATTAATCAAATTGCCGTTTAGTTGGATTAAGTATTTTAGTTTTACCCCCTTTTGTCCGAAATTTAGTTTTTGTCACATTTTATGGAAAAGATAAAATGAACCCAGTAAAACATTTTCAGATTAAAAAATAAAAATTGAAGCATGCTTTCCGTATCTAGAGTAATGAATTTCACAGAAATAATTGTAAGAAAAATAGGCATTGTTGAAGATTTTACATACAAGGTATGTACTGTAACCGTCTAAACTGAAAAGGAAGATACGTTGGTATCATTGGAATTCTATTAATAAGGGCATCATTCCCTGCTCCGGGTCCAGTAAGAATTTTAGCTTCTATTATATTTTTGTTTAACTTCTTGACATGAAGTCGTTTGCCCTTGCAAAGGTTTCTGATAAGTTTTATTGGTGTGCCGATTTTCAAATTTAATTGGTGCGGCGGAAGAACCGCTTAGTTGAGAGAATAAATAAATTCTTGAGGATAGTTACAACTGTCATTTTCATTTTTTACACTGGTAATTGCTTTGTATTGATGTGCCTCTGTTTTTAAACGCCGACGAAAAAACATATTTCTCTCTTTAAACCCAGAAAACTAACCTACGCAAATTTTACTCCCATGGTGAATAAAAAAAGTTTTTTTCGGGCAGAGCTTAAAGCGCTATCAATGAACTTTCGTAAGTGCTTGCGTAATCTATTTACGCATCAGCCTACTGAAAAGGGTTTGCTAAAAGTGCATCTCGTTTGATGTATTCAAGTATGCTTTTAGATTTCATAATAAGTAATTTTTTATTATTTATTGAAATTTTTATAATGTGAATGTAAAAATAATATACTATCGACAGTTTTGGGTCCCAGTCTGTTTCTTTTTTCTGTTATGATGTTCCCTGCTAATGAAAATACTCGTTCTGCCGCTGCACTGCTAGCAGGAACTGAATGGATTTGCAGTGCCACTTTTGATAAGCGAGGATAGTTTTTTGCATTGATCCTCCACCACTCGAGTAAATCAAAATCTTCTGTTATTTTTATTAACTCTCTGCTATATTTGTTTACTTCTTCTTCAGGAGTTTCTGGGGTTGCCCGTTCAGATTCTCTTAATAAATCTGAAAAAAAAAACTGAATATCTTTGGGGGATGATGATGAGTTTGTTATTAAAGAAGTTGATATGTGGTCGGTGTTAGTTGGAGTGAACACAATTTGTGAAACTGATACAGATGAAGATGTGTTAGGACTTGCTGTATCAAAAGTTATTGGTGAAAAGACAGTATCGTATTTTTTTCATCTGCTGATTTCTGCAACTTTCGCGAAATTGTTGTTGGATCAGGCAATAAATCGTCTACATCCACGTTTTCTCCATAGTTTGCACCTATCTTTATAAAAAATTTCACCAGCTTTTGGAAGCCCGAACCAGTGATAGCTGAAAATGGCCTACAATCTTCACTAACCCAAGCTATACACATGTCAATGGCGTTCTTTTTGTCTTCTGCCGCAACAGTTTTCAAAACGTCTGGCTGCTTAAGGGCTTGGCAACACTTATGCCGATTCAGGTTGGATGTTTGATTTCCGGAGTATTTGAGTAACTTACGGCATGTGCGGCAGTATACTAATCCTTCCACTGTGGTTTCGTCTTCCTTCAAGATTTCGGACAGCACATTCCAAATGAAACTTCTGCCCTTGCGTCGGTGTGTCAAGGTGTAAACACCATTAGCAATTTTTTCAGCAACCAAAGCGTGATTGTCCGACATCATAACAAATCTATTGAAAATATTAATGAATTTTTAAATATCTCATTAATTTTAATATAATTTTAATTACCTGTTTAATAAAATATGATAAAAATAATAAGATATTTTCCTCTTACGTCTATTGGCATCAAGCGCACAACACGAATTTTGCGAATTTAACTAAGCTTATTATAAGACCATAGCCAACATGGGAAGCTGCGCAGAAAGAGCAACGAAAATGTTGCTCTCTTTTATTGCCTATTGCCTTTATATTGCTTTATTGCTTTAATTTTTTCAAAGTTTCAAATTGATATTTTCGAGTCAAACTCTCATATCAGCAAAACATTTTTTCTTCTTTTCAACGCCATAATTGAGAAGTAAACAGTTCAAAAAACGAGTCATTACCATGCTAATTGAAAAAAATATTTATCCATAATTCGCGCATTTTCTCTAAGAAAATCGGTTGGTTTGCGGTCGGTGATCATACACACATGCATCGTTTTTGTTGCATGGAGCGTAGTTGCGGTGTATGCGGTGTTTTTGTTATTCATTAGCAGTCGCACATACCAACGCTTAGGCGAAGTCGATATAAACATGCGGTAGAACAGGACTCATAAAAGTTACACTCGAGTGTATAAAAAAAACCTATCCAATGGACTTCATTGTAGAAAGAATGGTAAACAGAACCATCGCTTAGTTTGCGGTGGCGGTACATACTTGCACTGCTTTTTTTGTGAGTAGATTGTAAGTCGCAAAAATATGATCGCATGCCGATCTCTGGTGTGCCGATTTTCAAATTTAATTGGTGCGGCGGAAGACCCGCTTAGTTGAGAGAATAAATAAATTCTTGAGGATAGTTACAACTGTCATTTTCATTTATTACACTGGTAATTGCTTTGTATTGATGTGCCTCTGTTTTTAAAAGCCGATGAAAAAACATTCTTCTCTCTTTCACCCCAGAAAACTAACATACGCAAATTTTACTCCCATGGTGAACAAAAAAAGCTTTTATCGGACAGAGCTTGAAGCGCTATCAATGACCTTTCGTAAGTGCTTGCGTAATCTATTTACGCATTGGTCTAGTGAAAAGGGTTTGCTAAAAGTGCATCTTGTTCGATATATTCAAGTGATTTTGAAATTCTAGGCAGCAAAATTTACAAACGTAAACCAACACGAAATCCAAAACTTAGCAAGCGGAAGAAAATATTGCGCATTTTGTTTTTTTTTTTTTTTTGCCCTGGGAGGTGGTAATCTTCAAAAGACGAAACTGAGCCCGTACTCAGTAACAGTGTGGGATTTCTACCCACTTACCCCTTCTCCCTTCTTCCCCTTTTCCCTACGGTAAGGCCATCTTGGCATTTCATCGCAGGAGGGGGAGAAGCCAGCCTTTCGCATTTTGTAATTATAAAAAAGCGAAATACAAAATCAACCATATCATGCCCGTAAATGTACTTTAAACTCATGAATGAAATAATAAAGATTACGCAGAGTTAATAGGTTCTCTTTTTTGATGACGTAGTTCGTATCTCTCAATAAAATTATTGTTGTTTTTTGTTTTTTTATGACAAATTATTTGTATGCAATACCAAAATTTTGAAATCTGAAAATAAGTTTTTCCTTACAAAAAATGACACAAAATTCAAAATCATAATTTTCAATTTGAAATGAGAATAAATGTCACATTCTCTCTCATAAATTGTCCCTGACTACGTAGTCCCCCAATAAAAATCAACAAATCGGCGTAATCTTTATTATTTCACTCATGCTTTAAACTCATTAATTTGAATATCTTTTGTCAATAAAATCTAACTTCGTTTCAAGAGAGAACTTAAAATTAACTATTTCTCTTTTAATTGCTAGGGAGTAAACGTTAGCTCCCTGGGATTAACTGATTGGCTTTTGAGTGAGATTATCAAGCTGTAACTGAAAAATCAAGCAGTTAAAAATAAAAATTTCGACTGGGAAGCCAGTCCTGTACTTCCTCACCTCATATTGCATTATATAACAGCGATATACAGCACAACGTGCATGCGTTGATCAGCACACCTTTCTTTAAAGCATTTCTTCTAATATCTCAGCATACGCTCTCGCTGGACCAATTTTACCCAAAACTGATCAGATCTTAGTTTCATGCTGACAAATAAAGTAAAAAAAACCACATGATCGTACGTTATTCCGTTCTCCAGATATCGAAGGAGAACAAAATTGTCAAATACACACACGCACACACAAACATCACTGCGAAAACATGTGAATGTTTTTTAGTGTATCGTCATGTGCAGCTTTGCCAAAATCACGAACCTTTTTTTTTGCTGATTGCAATGCTTCCCGGTGGGACATAAAAATATGATCTACATATACTTCATGATCATACAACGTAAGAATAGGAATAGAAGGAAGAGGCGTGCGAGAACAACGGAACGATGATGAAATGGAAGAAAGCAGCAACCTCGTCATTGTGATTGAATCGATATCAGCGATGTAAACAAATAAAAATAATGGATGTATTGAAAATAGTTATTTATTTATTTCTCAGCAAGTAGGTATAATTAACAAAAGGTGAAGGGCTTAAAATTTGCGTAAGCATATTGACTTTATGCGAAAAATTTAGTTTATGCAATTTTTTAAATTGGTTTAAAGTTAGGAGTGAATATGTTGGTCAACCTCTTTAAAATTAGTATGCATAAAATATAAATGTTAAATTTTTCTGTTAACTAAAAACATTTAAATTATGAAAAAATAGCCTAACTGGATTTCGTAAAAATAAAGAAAATTATAAATTTTTTTTCACGTTGACCGGTATTTATTGAGATTACCGGGGCCAAAGTTTTTTAATGTTTCGTCTTTATATAATAGTAATGAGTAATAATTATGATAATGATTTTTTTCTTTTTTAATTCATATTTTTATTTCATCAAAACAAAATCCAATACGATGAATAACATAAAATATTAAAATACTGGAAAAAAAAAACATAATTTCAAAATAAGGTTACAAAAAAAAGTTAATATATAGTTGTCAACTAAAATACGTCAAATTCATAAAAAGGTTTAAAATAATAATTCTAAAAACTGTCACATTACGCTTTCTAATACAGTGTACCTCCGATTATCCGTCAGCCACCGGACCAACACCCTGACTGATAATCAAAAAGACGGTTAATCGAGATTGGGAAGAAAACTGGAAAGCTCAATGTGAATTTAATTTTTTGTCGAAGTTTTATTCAAGATTATAATGAATTGAACACATTTGTATGTATATTTACATATACATATCACAAATCATGATTGGGATAAGAAGTCAGTAATTTTGGTATGTTTTATAGTGGCTTGTGATTTGAATTGTGTGTGTGACGTGTGACGGTTAACCGGAGTGACGGATAATCGGAGGTACATTGTACTGTTTTTTCAATGTTTACTCCAATGTATTGTTTTAAAAGTGGGATAAATGTTTGCTTTTTTAAACACAAAAATTAAAATTTCTTGAGCTGCATTCTATGCATTGCAGTGAGCGATGCTCCTCGCATATGGGAAGTCGGCATGTCACACATGTTTTTTTTGTTTTTCTGTCTTTTTTCCGATCACAGAATCTTCGCCTGCGAAAAGATGTGATTCGTCTCCGCTTTCTAAAAGCCCTTCAGCATCAAACAAAAGCTTTTCAATAGATTCGTCTCGAAGAAAAGCAATTTTGCTGTAAAACTTAAATTAATATTGTCCTACAGTAACTTACTTTATGGCTGAACAAACCTCACAGTTGTTTTATTAATTTGTAGCTCAAAATAACAAAAAGAGAAAATATTACACTAAAATAATGTGTCCACAAATTAAAAAAAATACTAACACGCTCTGCACACTGGGGTATTTGATACCCAAGCTAAAACTTCGAAGCACGACTGAACACGTTAAAAAAATCTAAGAACTGATCACTATCGCCTGCTACTGCAGAGAGTTTAAAATTGAATATACATATGTACATAGGCATGGCATGCTTAGGAAAAAATTTTCACGGGACAGTTTTGAAATCTGTGTGGGGTATCTCATACCCCAGTGTGTGGTTGGAAGGTTAAACATAACTATTTCTCTTTAAATTGCCAGGAAGAAAATTTTACTCCTCGTTAGCTTTAGCGGAGTACAAAATAAGATTAGCTTTCTAGGGTTAACGGATTGGTTTTTGAGTGAGATTGAGATTAGGCGTGTTCTTTTGGTAATCTATATAGGCTAAAAAAAAGTGTGAGCAAAAAAAAAACGCCTATCGAGGCTAACGAATGTCATCAAAACATTTTGACAGCACTATGTGAAATGGTATCAGCTGTTTTTTTCTTGCTGATTTAAAGGAAAAAAATTGCGGATAAAAAAACTCAAACGTATGTTTGTTGGCTAATTATTAATTTTAGATGATTTCTCTATTGCAAATTTTCTTTTAATGACTTCTTTTTTTTGTGTTCCTTCCTTAGCATTTTTTTTTTTACAAATGTCTTTTATTTCACTTTTGACATTTTCGATAGCATTTTCCGATAACAATCGAGAAAAAGCAGTTTGGCAGCACAGGTTTTATTGCGCCTAAGGAAATAACGCTGGAAAGCTATCCAGATTTCGTAATTCTATACAGGCTTATTGTTGTAATTAACACGGAAAATATTTTTTAAGATTTTATAGATTACTAAAAAAACACGCCTAATATCAAGCTTTTACTCAAAAACCAAGCAGTTAAAAATAAAAAAATTCGACTGGGGAGCCAGTCCTGTACTTTCCACCTCATGTTGCATTATATCACAGCGAACATGCACACCTTTCTTTAAAGCATTTCTTCTAATATCTCAGCATACGCTCTCGCTGGACCAACTTTACCCAAAATTGATTAGATCTAAGTTTCATGCTGACAAATAAAGTAAAAAAAACGCATGACCGTACGATGATCCGTTCTTTAGCCATGGAAGAAGAAAACAATTGTCACATACACACGCACACACAAACATAATTTCGAAAACAGGTGCAAATGATTTCTAGTGCATCGTAATGTGAAGCTTTGTCAAAATCAGGAACCTTTTTTTTGCCGATTGCAATTCTATGGAGGTGAGAAGTAAAAATATGATCCACATAACATACACTTCTTGATCATACAAAGTAGGAATAAGAATGGGAGGGAGAGAGCGTGCGAAAAACACGGACCGATTATGAAATGGAACAAAGCAGGAACCTCGTCATCGTGATTGAATCGATATCAGCGATGTAAACAAATAAAAATAAAGGATGTATTGAAAATACTTGTTAATTAATTTCACAGCAAGTAGGTATAATTAAGAAAAAATGAAGGGCTTAAAATTTGCGTAAGCATATTGACTTTATGCACAAAATTTTGATAAAGTTAATTTAAAGTTAGGAATGAATATGTTGGTCAACTTCTTTAAAATTAGTATGAAAAAAATAAAAATGCTACATTTTCCTGTAAACAAAAACATTTGGATAAAAAAAATAGCCTAACTGGATTTTGTTAAAATAAAGAATATTATACATTTTATTTCACGTTGATCGGTTCAGTATTTAATGAGATTACCGGGGCCAAAGTTTTTTTTTTAATGTTTCGTCTTTATATAATAGTAATGATTGGTACTAGCCTTTATTCTACGAGCCAAAATTGCAAACAGAAAAAAAAACAAAAAAACAAACCTAATCAAAATTGCTTGTTACCACTACTTAAGGAATTAGAAAATTAATGCAAAAAAATCCTAGTTTTTAAGGCTTCGAAGGCCGAAATTACTGAAAGTATTTTTTTATTTATTCTCCATGCTCCAGAAGAAATGTTGGGGAATTCGTATTCCAACCCTACGAGTCACTATGGGGTACGTTTGGGGTTGCAGTCAAATTCAACTTCCGTTGTAATTCAGTGTCATCTTTGACGGCTTTCAGTTCCCCACAAGCTTAATTTTACCTGACGAAATATCCCCCGCTGAATTTGGCAAACTAACCCCTGACTGTGCGTTTAATATATCTGACTTCATTAAATGCTTGATTAATTTCCTCAGCTATTGAGTTCGGAAATAGAATTGGAAAAGGAAAATCGCCCTAATGCCTCTAATAGAAAGCATAATAGATATATGGGTGTTCCTTGATAACGAAACAATTATCAAAAGAGAACTAATCACCCACTTAATCAAATATAAAAATAATTCTCAAAATTAATGTGCAGGTATTGCCACATTGAAGCCTCATTCATTTTTTTATAAATACACTAGCAAACCCATGCCCGCTTCGCTGAGTACATTTCCAAATGCAGTTTAGTTAAGAGGCGTAAAATTCTTTCAATTCGTCAGGCTTGAGAAATGCTAAAACTTAAGAGAGCAGAAAGAAAACTTTGAATAAAATTAGTTTTTAAAATATTTTACATTTTATTCTAATGATTTCTTATAAACAACATTTTTGGTTTTTCCATCTTTTACGTAAATAAAAAGTGCGGTCGGTTTCCCTACTCTAGAACACCCACCATACAGTTAACCATGAGAAAACACCGGATATTCTAAATCTATACCGCAAAGACTGACCTTGCACTTTATTTATAGTCATGGCAAAAGCAAGGCGAATAGGAAATCGAAGACGTTCAAAATCAAATGGCAAATCAGGTGGAATCATTGGAATTCTGGGAATTAAATCGTCTTTCCCTTTATATTTGCCACTCAGAATCATAGCTTCAATCAGATTGTTCATTAACTTTTTACAGCAAGTCTCGTACTATTGCAAAGTTTTGGGCTCCAACTTTTAGCGTTAAATAATGAGGTGGCGGTCCCAGTAAATCAAGCGAATTCTAAAATTCCGTCGGGTAATTCACTACGTCATCCTCATTTATTTTAGTGTCAACTGATTTGTAGGCAACAAATTGTCCATCTATTTCCTCCAAAATAGATGCATTAATTTCAGCGACATCTTTATTTTTGCCAGTCAATATAGCTCTTTCACTTAACCAAGTATGATTTTTATAGTTCTCCACTATACTTGGAAACACACTTTGAACGAATTCTTTCTTTGAATTACAAAAGAAATTGGTTGGCAGTGTTATTAGGCCATTTGAACTATCAACGGGCATTTTTCCATTCCCAATATCCAACAGCTGCTTTGAAAATTCTGCCGCAGATGGATCGTTTCGTAACTGTGCAAGGACATTTGTAGTAGTGTAATTGTTTTAACATATCTCCAAAAAGGAGAACATTTAAGGCAGGCATTGAGTTCATCCGCAGCAGTGGAACGGGGCATGACCGGCAAAGTTTGTCTGAAGTCACCCGCCAACAATATCATGGCGCCGCCAAATATTTCTTGGTTACCTCGCAAATCTTTCAAAGTTTGATCTAAACCTTCAAGTGACTTTTTGTGTGCCATTGTACACTCATCCCATACGATAATCTTGCACTCTTGCAAGACAAATTTCCCTTCAAATATTTGAACAAAATGTTTCACAAATATGAATACTAACCGTGAATGATGTTCGCCAAAAAACCACAAAACGCTTATTATAGCAATTGATTTAGATTTACACAAAAGAAAAATAAATTAAATTGTATCCAACACGCACAAAGCAGAGACGCTGGCTATACCAATATGTGCAAACATACACTCGAGTGGAGTATGAATGGTAGAAACGGAGAAACGATGTTTGTTCTCTGTTCACTCACTTCGTTGGCTCAACAGATGATTTTTTCGTTGAAAAGGTTTTTGTTTTTTTTACATACAAACCTGCTACAAAAGAATACCTTTCCAACAAAAAAAGAATCACAAAATTCGGCGTTGCCGAACTCGAGATATAAAAGGACAAACATTTATCAAACTCATTTTTATATAAAGGGTGGTTAAGTTTTAAGGGCCGATGTTGATTTTGAATAAAACACAAATTATTTAGGAAATTATTGTCATTTCTTTTTATTATGATAATATTGGTATGGTTCAATTATGTATGGAACAAAATATCGGCCAAATGGCCGCCGCGACCTCGGCGGCACACCTCTATCCGATAGTCCAAATTTTGGTTCTATTGAGGTTCTATGCCGTTAATGTGCCGAATTATCTCATCCTTTAGCTCTTGAATTGTTGCTGGCTTATCGACGTACACCTTTTCTTTCAAATAACCCCAAAGAAAGAAGTCCAACGGTGTCAAATCGCATGATCGTGGCGGCCAATTAACATCGCCATGACGTGAGATAACACGGCCATTGAATTTCTACCGCAAAAGAGCCATTGTTTCGTTAGCTGTGTGGCAAGTGGCACCGTCCTGTTGAAACCACATATCGTCCACATCCATATCTTCCAATTCGGGCCATAAAAAGTTCGTTATCATCTCACGATAGCGAACACCATTCACAGTAACTGCCTAACCACACTATCGCGAACAGCAGCAATATTTTCTGCAGTACGAGCTGTACGAGCATGCACTGGTGTTTTCACATCTCCTACAGACCCGGTTTGCTCAAATTTTTGCACGATTTTTCCGATTGTACGCACATTTGGACGATTAAATTGACCGAAAAAATCACGAAGTGCACGATATGCATTTTGATTTGAACGCCCATTTTCATAATAAGCCTGAATAACTTTAACGCGTTGCTCGATTGTGTATCTTTCCATGGTTCAAATTGAGTTAATCTGAAATTGAGAAATGTCAAATGAAATGCAGAAAAAAACTTGACGTTTAGGTGTGGTTCACATTCAACATCGGCCCTTAAAATTTAACCACCCTTTATATAGATAGCATAGGTACACTTTCAACTCAGTATTTTTTTTTTTTTAAATCTTTACATTTGAGTTCAAGGTATATGCTATCACAAGCCGAGTTGTGGTTTAACCATACCCATTTTTAAAACAAATAAGAGTCACACTCACACACAGAACTACTGAAATTAACGAAAAACCTCAACTCAACCTCAATACTCGTATATCACTAGACGAATTGATGACACTTATAATTTCAAAATTCCTTTTACTCGTAACATGAGTACATACTTACTATACCCCCGTTAAAAATGTACATTGTATTTATATCATATATACATATGTATGTATGAAAAAAGTACATGACTCTATAAATACTCGTACGTTTTCCATTTGCTCGTGTAAGTAATTAAATGGGTACTAGAACCACAGTAAAATAAAAATTTTCAGGACGGAGCACAGAGTGGGAAAATTAAAGTGTTTAATGTGTATTACTTCACATTTTGATTTGGTATATTGGTCAACATTTGACATTGGTATTGTAAACACGTCAGGTGTTAGGTAAGTAAACAGTCTAAAAATGCATAATAATTTTGAAAAAGGTTTCCTGAACTTTAACACAATGGCAATTTGTGGCGTCAGATTGTAAATACCTACGCCGAAAAGATTGTCGATTAGCGATGATTATGAAATTTGGCAAAAAATTAGTATAAGTGGCGAAACATTTTAACTCTATAGCTGCATACCTGAACTTCGCAAATAGTGCCTTATGCTCTGACACATAGAATGTTCCTAACCCCTGCTTGTTACACATATATACTTATATGCAAAACACCTGTATTTTGTAAATGCCGCATCCGAATGAGGGATTAACAATCTTCTCATGACAAATTGTATCCTAAGATATACGGCTTCGTATACCGAAGGGTACTTAGTACCTACCGTGAAAACGGATTGGTGGCTGAAATTCGAATTTGAACACTAGTTTTTCAGCATCCTCACCAGTTCAGTGCACTTACCTTTTAAGCTGCAACTGCCCACTTCTCACAAACAAATTACATCAAAAAACGACATTTAGGATTATGTTAAAAGAAACAAAAAAAAAAAAAAAAAAACTAGGGAAATTAAAGGGAAGACGTAGGAGATACCGATGCACATTGGTTTTAAATGCTTGTAGGTTGTAGTGATGAGGAAACAAAGAGCTATGTACATAAATCATTACACATTCGTGTAATAAGACACCTTATATTTGACAGTATGTCTAAAAGTAGGCTTAAAGGTAAACTGTTCTGCATTCGCGTATTGTCGCGTATTGGGGATGAAATGTTGAAGAGGTGAAATGGATGTGGCTATTTCGCTAGACCACTATCAGGTTTCATGCGAGTCGATTGACTTATTGTTTCCTGTCATCTATAAGTCACGCGTTTTTAAATTCTATGTAAAATGTGCAGGACTATTTTTGACTGTTTACAGCGATTAAAATAGAAGTATATTAAAATAGAAGTTGAAAACAAGAGGTCATGAATAAAAATGAGGAAGGAAACCGGAAACTATAGAGAACCAGCATCTACATGCTGAATTGCACACAATTATCGAAATTAACTAGTATTGAACGGTCCGGAAGATAGTTTTCAATTCATTGAAAAATATTTCGATAAAAGAGTTTGATACAAAAATTTGTCAAATGCTTTTGAACCTTACTTTCACTGAAGTGATGTGAAGATTCGTTCCACTATCTGCATTCAGTCAGTAGTACACCTGTGGCTATGAAAACCATAATGTCGGTAATTGTTGTGAATTGAGATATTTCATAAGAGGACAGCGTTTTAATGACCTTGGAAAAAAGAGATGGAAGTGACCAAGGAAGTAGAATCGATGGAAAGGCTTACGCAGTGGTTTTGCCAGCGTTGAAGAACACCTTCTTCTAAAGTGGTGAAGTATAGGTCGAGAAAAAAAAGGAGGGAGGTTTCGCAAAAAAACTTCAACGTGTAAAAATTATATGATCGATTCAGGATCTGCAGTAACTTGGATGCCCAAACTTTTCGACCATTACCTTGTTCCAGACCAAAGATGTACTGTAATAAAGTTTAACGTCAAACGCGTGCAATTGCACGCGAACTGCCAGATATTTTGCGATAGTTTATCGCTTAATCTTTTAAGAAGTTCAAATCCTCAAAGGTCTCAAAGTAGCTGTTATGAACTCCCTTTTGGTATTACTGCCACTAAATCCAAAAGAAATGATCAAAATTCTGCAACTTCTGGGGTTCTCCTAATATTTTATTACATTCATTTTGCAACACAAAAATACAACTGCAGTGCGTATATTGAACCTTTATACGCAGTAGTAATAGTTAAAAGTATAACAGAAGCATAAATTAAGAAACATGCACCAAAGGGTGAATATCCTTATGCATATAACCTTCACAGTCAAGCTATTTTGAGAACAATGCAAAGCAATCAGCCACTAATGAACTTAAGGACTTTTTTAATGAGCAAATTAAATAAAGAAATACCAAGCGTGCACAAAAAAGAGACCCTGAATGAATGTTTCAAACATACTTTAAGGAAAAATATACATATAAAAATGTATGGGTCAACGTAAAGTTATACAGGAGCAGTAATGGGGAGAAACTTACCTTCCATGAAAAACCTTTCATTGTGGTAATAAGGACCGACCTACGTGTACTATGTACATACATAGGTATTACAAACATTTTATTCCGATTGACGAACGTAGGACTGGGTGGGTCAGAGAAATATTCCGTGAAAATGTCAACTAAAGTTAAACTCACGACCACAAGATAGAATTAAATATGGAAGTACATATAGTGACAACATTTAAAATACCATCAAACTGAAAAGATTCCAAATAAAATTTATTTGAATTTTTTACAGATTATTTATTAAAATTAAAAGTGTTGACGGGGGAAAAGATCCTAAAGAAGTTGTTTCAATAGTCCTCGTGTTTTGCTTTTATTGTGTATTGAGAATTGGTTATAATATATCGGGTATTTTGTATAAACATATTTATGTATTTCTTAAAATATGAAACTTTTTGCGCTCAACGCTTTTAGTTTTAATAGACAATCCGTATATATTGACACAACATTTTATAAGATCAGAAAACAAATTATTTTTTTATTTGTAGTAGGTAGGTACATTTCCGAAATTGATTATTTAAAAAAAAATGTTTAAATATTTTATTAAACTCATATATATATAATGCACTTTTCTTTATGAAATAAATAGAAAATATAACTAACAAACTATTGCCCGTTGTGCATTTTCCTTGGATCGTTTCCAAAGTTCCAGTTTGTTTAAAATTTTTATTAAATTTATTCCATTTAGTTATCACAAGAATTGGAAGTAAAAAATCGGTTAATTCCCCCAGAACCCCAATAGTCGGACAAGGCGTTTATTGATACAGGATGTGACTAGTTTCTTGAGGCTAGATGCCAGCGGCGTTTTATTTTTATTCGCCCCTGTGCCATCCTGTCCTCAGCGCGTCGTTACACTTAACATTGGATGTAGTAGTTAATTTTGTAATTCCAGTTTTTATTTGAATGACATCAGCTAGCTAATCGAATTCTACGCGCTGAAGTCTTTCATTTGATGCCCATATCAATAGATTGTGAAGTAAAATGCAAGTTGCTATCTTCGGGCATCTACCATTTTGGTTTAAAAAAGACGTCACATAGTTTATCATATTCGAGTCATCAAGCTCTTTCATTTGATACCCATATAATGGGGGTTGTGAAGTAAAATCGGCCATCTTGCATCTTCCATCATATTGGATTTAATATATTGCATTGTCACCGGACCAAAAGATGTACGTTTGCTAAATGTCAACTCAAGCGATTAACGGAAAATGGGTCGGACTTCGATCACAAAATTTTCAAAATTTAATTTTTTTCGTTTATGTGTACATTTGTTTTGAATTATGGATTACTATCGTGTACCACTCCTATTAAACACTAATGGAGACATAAAATGTTCTCTACGTGGCGATCATAATCTGTAATTAAATTAATCACGATAAAGAAAAGTTGTTCAAGTCACCGAGAGTAGCACTTAATTTATTATTAAACCTAATTATAATTATTACTACCACCACATTCCAAGCGCCAAGTTATTTATAGATTGCGTGTTCGTCTAGCATTTTATACCACATGGTGGTGGTAAATGCCAAAAGTAATTTGCTGTGGACGTTATGTTTAAATCGTTTTTCTGGGCTATGCTTGAAAAGGCATTTAAACGCCCCCTTGTACCTATAGCATTCCGAAAAAACCAAAAGTGGCTATTTATGTCGGGTTTTGGGTTCGTGAAAATATATTTTTGTATTTAATTAAGTCATTAGGGTATATAAATCGAGACCCTACTATTCAAATATTAAAGTGTACGTTTCGGATTTACCTTGATCCGAAAGTGTGCAAAAACACGCAAGGTCGCAGAATGAATATTGAATTTTTTTTTCGAAATTTGCTCAATTCTGAATAAAATCACTATGTACCTATACTTACAGACAAAAAGAGAACAATGTATTAAGTGTTGATTCCCTTGTTTATTCATAATGGTTGATAAAATAAGATGGCAAGCGTGTGCATACTAAAGGTAAACTATCACCCCTATCGTAGAATCCGTCGGGGGGAAAGATTCACTATAATTTGACCGTCGGTATCGTTGAATCCGCTGAAGTGAACTATTCCCTTGTCGGCAATGTGAATGGGTTTCACTGTATTGTGGAAACCGTTTAGGTGGAACTCACCCATACAAAATTGTTCACTTTCTATTCGCAGCTCAAGAGTTGCGGATTACGTTGCGGATTGTTTTTATTTTTGTTATTTCTGTATTTTTGTATTTAAAATGTAAGTAAATTAAGTGTACATATTCATATTCTATAATTTGCACACCAAATAAGTAATTTAAAACACATTTCTTAGGAAGAAACGAAAAACCGAAACCAATTTCAAAAAAAAAATTATTTAAGTAAATACATTTGGTAATTCCATAATGGCTTTTGCTGCTCTTGCTCTTCATCTGAATCTGAATCATGCGAAAATAAAACAATACTATCCATTTTTTGATTTGTTTCGCTTATTTTTGAAAAAAAATCAAACAAAAATAAATGCTGCTTCTGTCACTTATCACAAAAATTGCTGTCTATCTGCGACACTGCCTTTTCGACACACTCGTCGGTAAAGACGCGTCCTCGGCGGATTCTACAATACCAACGTAAAGTGAAAGTGAATCGAACAAGTGAAGTGAAACTCCGATCCGGCGGATTCCACGATAGGGGTGTATATACATACTCGTATATTAGAAATGCTATTGCAGTCTCTTAAAAGGGGTATCTACGTTTATTTCAAGGTCAAAAACAACTTTCATCCACACGGTTTAGCTCTGATTATGAGTATGGATTGTATTCGGTTGCTACCCACAAGATTTTCTTCTTCGAATTTAACAGATTTGGATTATAATTTAAATTTAAAAATCTTATTCTTTTTTAAGGTTCTGGTGTATCTTCAAAGAGATATCTGAGAAAAAAAGATTAGAGAACTAATCCTCTTCCATCTACAGGAAGAATCTAAATATTTCAGTCCCAACAATCAGGTAACGTGGGCTGTGGCATCAAAACAGCGCACCTTAGCGCTAATAGGGTTGTATTGAACTACATTTTTTGCATACTCAGGGGTTGTGCATCACATTTATATAGTCTTTTATTAGATAATTTTCAATCGAACAGCTAAAACCTTCAAAACAACTGTGAAAGTATCGATTATAAATTTATGCACGGTGTTTATAAAAGTAATGAGTGATTAAAGACACATAGATACTGTGATAAAACTTAACACTCCTTTGAAAACGTTTCTTCAGTTTTCGTTTCAGATTTCACGACTCGATAAATGTTTTCACTTGTAAGCTAAACATATGCAAAATTTTAAGAAAAGTTAATTCAACGTTATTTTCTACTCAATGTCCCATTACAATTAGAGATAAGATAATAATTGCCTTGGCTGGCAGAATGCTATGCCATTTTAACCCTCACAAATGGATGCAAAGCCAGTGACAGATTGGGTGATACATTCTTCTTGGAAGGTCTGATTCTTTTCCGAGCCATTTAAGCTGTGCTTCAGGCTAAAATCTTAAGTAATTTGTAGCATACCGATATTGTCAATTGTCAGGCATAAATACCCAGTAACAAAAGACCTGACAGGTGTTCATATCTCTCAAAGGACTAACCTTCTTCAACCATGTGAGAACAATTTTGAACATTTCGAGTTTCAGCATTTAATCTTGAATAAGAAACCAAAACCAGGAATGACATTCTGCGTTTTTCGAGGACCCATGTTCCCATTAGCTACTGTAACATATCTCTGGATATTCCATACAAACTAAATACAGTTTATTTGCAATTTATATTGACATATATAAACAAACAACTGCAAATACGAAAATAAACCTGTGTGAGAAGAAAATATCAACTTACCTTCTTACTTAAACGACGCACAGTGGCTCCTTTTGGCAAATTTCGTTGCAAAATTCAATTTTCGGCTGGTTTTATAATGCAAAATTTTTCAATTCACTGGATTAACAAATGTTTGGAACCCTTATAATCGAAAAAAATTATTTCATTTGGATCAATAGCTTTGCTTGTAGAGCCAGTCAAAGTTGAATAGTTTTTTGAGATCACTTAAAATTTACTATTTGACTTTTATTTTTTCCGTTTGAGTGCAAAAACTAAGCATAGGTTTTAAAAATATGATTTTTTTTTCATTTTGTGTGATATATCTGTTTATTTGTTAAATCAAAAATGAAGTTTTTTTTTTTTTTAATTTTTTTAAAACTATTTACTTTACTGTTTTTAGAAAAACTATTTACGGCACACTTTTTCGACTTTGGTGGAGTAAGAAAAAAAAAGGTCCGCAAAAGTCCGCCATAAAATCAACAGGGAATGAATTCCTGTGTATTTGTAAATATATACTGAAAAACACAGGTGCGGGAACTTGCACTCCCTATGTGCTAGAGAGATTTGATTTGAAGAGGTCAGCCAAATTTAATGTTTTTTCTTCCCTCTTTCATTGAAGAAGTACAATACAACAAATTTAAATTTAAATTGTAATGAGTAATTTACATTGTACACTGGTGTATATGGTGAATATCTCGGCTTAGTTCGAAGATGGGCCTAATTGGTTGGGAGGGGGCGTGTCACACCCCGTTTTATTTCTCAAATTGCGCATAGAAAATGTTTGTGTTCCTATTTTTACTAGTATGACAATGGCAATAATTATGAGTACCATTTTGCTAAAAAATGGGCCCCCATTTTGAATCCGCCATCTTGAAATTCTTTAAAATTGCTCCGATTTTGTTAAAATTGAAAATGTATACTCGTTTAAAAGTAATTACTATAAATCCGGTTTTGGATCTGCCATTTTGGATTACTTTAATATTATTAAAAAGTTGCATACACAGGAAATCCACCTATCTCTTGCGAGTAGTGCCGAAAGGTCTTTTTTTTATTTAAATTTTTGCTTTGTTTACTTTTTTCTCCACTGTTTGACTTGAAATGAATCACTTAAATATTTTGTTATGAACTTAGATGTGCCACAAAATAAAAAACATGCTCTTCTGATAACATGTAAAAATGAGTTCGTTTACTTTAATTCACCACTGTTTTGCTCGGATTGGTTTTTGGACACCCTGTTATGAGTTTTACTATGGAATTTTGAATATTTTTAAAGTAAAATATTATGTTTGGGAATTACCTTTAAGAAGAAAAAGAAATGGTCAAGATATCTTTATTCGTTTAAGAGTTATGATTTTTGCAACCAAAAAAGTCAAGAGGAGCCACTGTGCGACGTTAGAGATCGGGGTGAATTAAGGCCTCAACCAACAAATCCATAGTTAGCCAGCTGTTTTCAGTTGTAAAGAAGTCGCCCTTTTCTAAGTAGTCCTTCAGCGGTGGGTTCGAAGACTCTTTGGGCTAGAGCGTGAGCGTGAGCGGTGATCTCATCGTGATTGAATCTTCTTTTGATATACCGTCGGCAGATAGAACAGTACATCAATCGAATGTAGAAGATCCACCACCTCCCGCCACTTCTACCATGGCAAAATGCTAAACGGCGGTACCGTGAGGACCAGGGGTTAGAACCAGCTGTGGTTTAGGTGGATTTCACAGAATGAACAATTTTGCAACCTTCCCGCACTACAAATTTGGATCGGAAAATCTTGAAACACCCTATATAACTCATTGGTAAAATGAGGGTATGGTACAAGGATGTCTATCCAGATGAGTACTGTAATCAATCACTTTGTCTATTGATTTTTGGTCCATTCTCTGATTTACCCGTATTTGGTCCTTGAGTTACGATACTAGCAAAATATCTTCAAATGTTGCGTGCGTATCAATTAACAAACGGCTGCAGATTATGTGCGGCAAGACCAGTCACTTCTCGAGCTTTGCACATAACAATGGGTAAGAATGGCCTCAGGTTCATTTTGACGCTCATTAAATTGTTTTGCCAAACTTTTGATAGTGTACCGAACGAGGTTACCCTTTTTACCTATCCGGTGAGATAATATGTATGTACATAGTTCAGTATACGTATAGACTGGGATGCAATTTTCCGAAGCTTTGCCTGTATGCTATGTGTGTATGTAACGTATGTAAAACTTTTAAGTGGGTGGGAACAGTACCTCAAAGCATTTTAGATTTTGTGTAATAACTTAGAACATGGTAACTACTTAACATTTTGTGGGGAAATAGGTAACTTATTTAGGTGCTACCATAGTTGTTAACAGAAGACAACTTTAATTTAAAAAAATCTTTAATAATTTCAGTCGAATTCCGAAACCTTAGAAAATATCGCTTAACCTAGCAAGGTATACTTGAAACTTGAACTTTTTCTCAGTGGTTCTTTTTTTTCAGTCTTCGAAAAAAGTGTGACGTTGATACATTATTTTTGAACATTTCTTTTTGACCGATTAAATTTGTCATGCGAATCTTTATAACATGCCATTTGATGTTGGCAATTAAATGGGTTTGATTGACATATTTAATGAGTTACATACTTTCTTACAAACATTAGGATTGTTGATCTATACTTGGGGAAAGCAGTGACCAGTATCCATAGAGAATGCTTGATGAGGTAAATATGCTTTCCTTGGCTTCTTAAATATTTCTTATGTTTAAGAAAGAGCAGGAGCCCTTAAAAAATACACTGGTTTCTCTAATGCTTTATCACCCTAATTTTGTAGATGTGCTATACCTTAGATAAATGCTTTTTCTTTATTCGATTTAGACGTTCGCTTCAAAATAAAGTGCGTTTAGGACAAGGCCGACAAACAAAACTACCTGCACGTTAGTATTATTATAAAAATGCCTGCAATTTAACTGAATTGATTTTTATAAATATTATTAAAACACTTCCATATGCATGCAGGTATGTATCTAATATTGGCAATCAAGATACAGTTTCAAATAAATGACGATACCTTTTAAGTAATATCATCTAGGCAGCTTTATTTATAAAGTTTTTGAAAATCGTTATTAATCTTTGCTTAACAAAAATTACGAAGCTATTGTCGAGTATTAAGGTTCACGTGTACATTCGATTTTTCGACTTTCATTTCTACGATCCTATTATGACTTTCTACCTTCCACGGTAGATTGCTCTGCTGATAAGGAAGCAGTGAGGCCGGATTCAAAGAACAAATTTTAACTCTGAACCTATCACTTACCTAGGAAAGCTGGCATGTCAGTACGGTGACTCGACTCAAGACGACTCATATCATACGATCTTTGAATGCACAAGAAGGCTTAGAGAAAGTAAGAGATTTAAAACGGAGGTAGTTGAAATAAATTCAGTAATGCGTACAAATGAAAACAACTGGAACCGAGTGAGCTCTCACTTCGAAGAAGATGGAGATGGAGATGGTTTAGTTGGTGGTAGTCTGACTCGCTCACCAGAGGAATATGGCCAATCGTGACGATCAATTAGGTTCCTTCTAAAAACAAAACGACGACGACGACGAGCACAGTTTTGCGATTACTCTAATTTTTAGATGAGAGCCTGTAAGTGGCATCGATTTTCTATTATCAGCACAGACAGCCGAACATTATTTTTAAATGTTCGACGCCAATATTGACATCCCTTTCCTATTTTCTGAAACCCCTGAGGCTTATACAGGGTATTTCATGTTCTTCCAGCGTAATTCAACTTACTGGACTGAATATGATATTTTAACAAGCTTTTAAATTTACATGTTTCTTTCTCTGTTTATTTGCTTGTTTGTTAAGGTCACACATTTGATCAAAATGACATTTGGAATGCGTCAATGGTAATTTTAAAATAATCTTATCTCTGTCAAATTTAATACCGTTGCACTTCTGGCGATAAATTTTTAAGTCAGTTAAATAACATAAATAAAATTATGTGAATTGTTTCCAGTTTACTAAACCAAGGTTTCTGGCGTCCGCGATTGCCTGATCTTTAAACCGAAGGGTTCGGTGTTCCTCTTCTTCGCGAACCAGGTGACAGTTGTCTTCCTGACTACATTCACATCTTTATACATTTCGTAGAGTTCGCGGTTATATCTTCCCCTTCACTCGTTTCCTCGCAGACAGGACCAAATATTCGACGTAGGATTTTTCTTTCAAAAGATCCCAAGATCTGCTCCGCTGTCTTACTTATCGTCCAGCATTCAGCTCCATAAAGCAGGATTGGCAAGATCAGGGTTTTGAAGAGCATGATTTTGGACCTTCGAGTTAGGAGTTTGGATCCTAGTTGTTTGAACAAACCGAAGTACCAGCGGTTGCCTTAGGTTATCCTTCGTCGAATCTCCACTAGGGTGTCATTTGTGGAGTTTATGTTTGCCCCGAGGTAGATAAACTTCTTCACTACCTCAAAATTATGGCTGTCAATTGTTAGGTTTTGACCTAGACAGTATTCGATGGATCGGTTTTTGGTAGACAGTATGAACTTTGTTTTGTCCTCGTTTATAGTAAGACCAACTCGTTTGGCTTGTTCTTCTATTGCCATAAAAGCCTCAATAATGGCACGCTGGGACCGGGCGATGATGCCGATATCGTCTGCGTATGCCATTAGGTGGATGGATTTGTTAAATATAGTGCCTTCTGTGTGTGCGTTGGCCTTTCGCACAATCTGCTCCGGCACAAGATTAAAGAAATCACACAACAGCGCGGCTCCTTGCCGAAATCCGGTGTATGTTTGGAATAATTCGAAGGTTTTGTTTCCAAGCTGCACGGTGCATTGCGAGGTCTTTAGCGTGGCACGACACAATCGGATCAGTTTTCTCGGGATCCCGAACTCGCCTATCGCGTTATATAGTTCGGTGCGATGAATGCTGTCGTATGCGGCTTTGAAGTCGATGAAAAGATGGTGAGTATCGACTTGGAACTTTTTGGTCTTTTCCAGGATTTTGGGCAGCGGAAGATTTGGTCTATCGTTGATTTGCCGGGCCGGAAGCCGTACTGATAGGTGCCGATGATTGTGGTGCAAAACGGCTTCAGTCGTTCACACAGTACACTGGATAGGATCTTGTAGGCTACAATAAGCAGGGATATGCCTCGGTGTTTCTTAAAAGCCATAGGATCGCCTTTCTTGAGGATTGGGCAGATTGAGATGATAGTCCAGTCTTCGAGCATGCTTTCGTCCTCCCATACTTTGCAGATTTTTTATTTTTTTTATCCGCGTTTCTCCATCTCACTTGTCCCCCAGGTGATGATACCCAGTGATTATGCTCAGCCAGTGTGCAGGGTTACTTTTGTTTCAATATTTACCTACATATGTGTATACAATGAGAGTTACACCCACTGGCGTCCCTCATGAGCTCATAAAGAAAGAAGTTATGCACATACATCACTAGACGAATTGAACATAAGCGAGATTTAGACCACACAGGACGTTGGGGGATCACTTTGCAGATGATTTGATGCATACTCCTTACCAAAACATTGCCAGTAGCTTTGAAGATCTTTGATGACGTAATTTTAATTTGTTCGATTATTCTCGATAACAAAAAGAGATAGAAGATTATGGTTTTCGAGACTTTATTTTAGAAAAGTTAATGATAGTAAAAAATAAGTACCTACAACATACTTATTAATTTACTACGCAACGTTTTGAGAAAAATAATGATGGCTTTTTTCAGAAACTTAACTTTATATCATCAAACAATTTTAATGATCATTGATCACTACGGACGTCCTTTAATTTAAGTTCATCTATACTCTAATGCAGGCAGGTACCTTAATATGGAAGACTATAGTAAAAAAAAAATAAAACTCCTTAATCAGAATTCAAGGCTTTTTATGGTTTTTTTTAAATGCTTACAAACATTGTTTGACACACCCCTTCCATTGAATATTAGTTGTTTTTTAAGAAAATAAATTATTACGATTAAAATTTATATTTTAGTTTTTAAGTACCATAAATGCTTTTTAAAATTGATTCAACCGAGCTCAATAATTCATGTAAAACATAAGGCAAGCTTTACCAAAATTAATGACTCAGAAAAATCTGAGTTTTACATATTTTTCGAATTGATTTCTTTTTTTTATAAATATATTCCATGTCGAGGAATTGGAAAACACATTATCAATCTCACCACTCCAATCATAAATGATACATCTTAAACAGTTTCAAATTATACTTATTGAAGTAAGGGGGGATACTCCCACGATAGAAGATATTTTTACCTTGTACTAAAAACTTGTAACTGAGAGTGTTCAAAGTCAAAAGAATTCGAAAAGTAGATTGTATGGTATTTATTTCACACAATCGGAGAATGGCATGAACTTTGTGTTGGTATATGGCCACAGACGACTTTCTTTTGTTGTACGACAAAGTTTTGGTAAAGTTTTTCATAGTACATACGTATTAATGTTGGGGTTCTTGTTTTTCGTATAAAAGTCAACGTTTCCACATCTTAATCAGAATTGAGATCTCTTAATGTTGGTTTGGGGGCCAACTTCTTTCAAAGGTACGTACATACGAGTATGTATTCGCTAAGAACTGCCTCAAAGCTTGATAAGAAAATGCAAATATATAAGAAAAATAACTTAATATTTGTAACATTACTTTTAAAGACAATTGTTAAGAGTGTAATCATCAAACTTCAAAAGAGTTAAAGCAAGAAACGCATTTTGTTCTCTTAGAAAGAAATATTTTGATAAACACGCATATTCTTTACATGTCAATAACAATAATTTAATTTAATTTATATTGTAGTATGCTCGTATTTGTGTACAAATCTTAAATTAAGAAATATACGAAAAATTATGGGAATCAGCCTTGGTGACCTTAAATATTAATTTTGATTAAAATTAATAAACCAACATTCAATTTACATGCTCAAGATTATCAATTGGGAATTGTCTTCTAAATAGTACATCCTAAAAAACAAAGACGTGATAGGGAAGGAAGAGACCTCTAACGAGAAGCCTGCTCTTTTTAAACTTCTTCCATTGCACATATTACGCAGAACATCAAGGTAGGTTGAAGGGGTGACTGTATCAAATGTGATGTAGCCTTCACTTGAATCTCCAAGTGTTCATTGTGTCGGGAAATGTCCAGTCTACTACGAATAAGGGTATGTGTTATTTGGTTTGTGATAGCAAGAATCCGTTATCATTCTCCATAGCATACTTAATCAAAGTCCTTTTAATTAACACATCTGTATTGTATGTATGTATTTACATAAGTACTTTTCGATAGCACCCTGAGAAATTTTTTCTTTCAGATACCTTTACATAAACCCCTTTAAAAAAAACTATAAAATACCCCGTAGTTATTACAGTTTACTTATGTAATACGTATTCAAAAGTTTATTTTCAATAAATAAAACAACTTGGGTTTGCGGATCATACACAATATGTAGAGGATACATATATGTACATGTATATAGCAAATAATTCAAAACTTCGTGTCTATTAATATGAGAATAACCAATAGCACAATTGAAGCCAGTGAAGGCTCACCTTGCTGATACAGCTACTGGGAGGACGAAATTAATATTGTGAGTCAAGGAATTGCGATAAGCAATGGAAAACGAAGCGAAAACCAAATTCTTTTAAAACAAAACGTTACGCTATGGGCAAGGACTGTGAATGAGGACAAACAACACATTTTTTTCTTAAAGACACTGTCGAGTCCGTATCTACCCGCGTGTAGGATTTTTTCCCACTAATGTCACCTAAATTTTTGTATCAAACTCCCAATATCCCTACAAAACCACTTTTAAGTATTTCATTCCGGGGTGGCATTTAACTTTCGATGTGATTCCTTTCCGTTTTGTTTGCTACACTTTTGGTTTCTGTTGAGATTTTCTTTAATAATTTTTACTGCTATCTACTCGTATATTGCCAACGTCCTACATCCCCTGTGACGAGAGCATAATAGCAAAGAATATATATTCTTTGACTTTGAACTTGCGGGTAGACTACATTAACAGCTTCCAGGTCAAGTGCCTCGAAAGGTATGACGAAGAAACCTTAAATGTGAACTGAAGCCCTGCCAGCACACGGTGCTACCCCTCTCCTCGCCAACTCACCAGCTGTGAATTTAAAACTATTAAGCCGATTTTAATTATACATATACATACCCAGCGTGGACAGAGATCGAGCAAGAACTACACACTGGCCAACATAATAAAACGGATTTTCATGATTTAACAGGGTGAGTGTTCAGCGCCATCTATCGAAAAACTTGAACATTTTTGGTTTACGTGCACTTCTCACTTCATCAAATTGTCATTTTGTCGCATTTAAGCAATTTTCCCCCCGATTATACCACCTTTGGAGAGGTTAGAGGGGAATATTTGAAGAAGTCACAATTTATTGGTTATTACTGCAAACATTTCTATAGCGCGTTCTAATAATGAACAGCGGCACCTGTTGATTTTGTATGTACTAAATTTTATAAGCTCTATAAATCTAACCAAAGTTTTCTGGTTTTTTTCTTTAAAACAATCATTCGTGACGTCTATAGGCCTTCAACCCTTAACTTCTAACTTTTCTAACATACAAAAAAAAATTCCAAAAATCTTTAAATGACGATAACTTTTCTTTCCGACATCTGATTTTAATAAAATGAAAGCTATATGTTGCTCCAAATTACGCTCTGTCAACCTGTGAAAACAACATGCAAATCCGTTCAGTAATTTCGGAGATGTGCGCTAACAAACAGACGGACAGACAGAAAAGAATTCTAAAAATCGCTAATTTGTGTTCTATTACTCTTCTTTAGTCACCCCCTTTCTTTTTTAGTACTTTTTCTTCAATGTACAGACATACCGGGTTCTACTGTTTTATTACATGTTTTGATGATGATGATGATGATATATGATATGATAATAGTCTACAATGTCATCTGAAGTTGAATATTGGCTAATTTTAATTCTAAGTCTTTCGTTTTTGCGTGCAAATTTAGGCGTGTAAGAAAAGTAGTTTTCATCTTTCAGTACTTTACTGTATGTATATTTGGCACGGCAGCTCATGGAGAGCCAAGGCCTAGCTTCTCGTTACCATTCATGTTGTGCGTGTTATATTCTTCGCACGAATGTAAAGGACCTACAGTTTAATGCCGACTCCGAACGGTGAACCGAGAAGCTTTTCATGATTTGTACTTTTGCAGGTTTGTCATGCCGGCGAAGAGGTGGTGCCGCGAAAAAAACTTTTGGTGGTTTTTGAGAATCGAAGCTGTGTCTCTCGCTTAGCAGTCCAACGCACTAACCACTAAGCCACGGCGACCACTTTACTGTAAGCAGGGGGAAATGAGCATTCATATTATTATTTTTGCTGATGATGTAAGTTAACGTAAGTAACGTAAGAAGCGTTCAAAAAAAAAACAAAAACGGACGACAGACTTGTCCGATTGAAACACCGTTTTTACCACGTATTAAATTGTATTTATTTTAAGCCAAATTAACTATTCAATAACTGTTCGCTTCCAAGTTCTAATACAAAACTTAAACTTCCGCCACCCGCCGATATCATTCACATTCCGCTCCATCCGCCTTAAACCGCCAAGTCATCAATCCATCGCACACGCGCGTCCAGTTCAGTGCAGCAACTTGACCCTCGTGCACTGAATGCAACACAACTCCTGTGTAGCGTGGGAACGAGGTTGGCATCTGTCGGTGAATTTACTGATTCGGCGGATGCATGCGATTCGCTGTTTACGTATGACGTCGTGCGGCGTGTTAACTTGTACATATGTATATTGGCACGGTCAGAAGTTGGCATATAGAAGCCCAATTCTACGTGTCATCATTTCATTTATGTCCTTTCATTTTCATTTGCCGACAGGTTCAATGTACTTTCAATTAGAAGTTTCATCCATGATGTCTCTCAATTATTCTTTACTCTGTTTCAGCCTCTTCGTATTCTCTAGACCGTGTCTCCCCTTTCTGTAATTGTATTGTTATTACACCTCGCCGGAAAGATTAATTTGATACTACGCGAAATGCGCACCCTGAACGCATCTAGATGGAAAACCAAATTTGTCTTTTTTGCATACATTTTTACTCGAAGCGCATAAGTCCAAATTGGTGCTGAATATAGAAACATTTGACTGAATGACTTTTGCCAATAATAGACTGCCACTCTATGGTTCTGCTCCCAGCGGTTGACATTATCCTTGATAAGACAGTTGTATCACAAGAGTTTTTCGTGTTCTCTTTGCATGCCAACATCGTATCATGCCTCATTCCGAAATATTAGTGACCATTTATACCAATAGAGAATAACAATTTTAGACTTCCATCAGACCAATCTGCCAATGTCATTGCATATCTAAGGCTATGTAACACCTTAGGGCACCGAAATAATTGTACGCAGTAAAGCAGTTTATGACAGGTACATACCTGACATAACGCACGTCATGATCATTGTAATTTACCACATCCAATTTAACTGGATCTGTTTAGCAAGTGGTTCGTGATAACAAAGTTTAATTAAAGTGCTATCATTAGTTATAGCACCCTTCCTCTCGCAGCCTAAGGAAAAATAAATAAATATCTGTGGAGACCAGCAAGTGTTATCTCATACTTGGATGAAAAAAACGTTTACCCCACTGCTGGTAAAAATGTTGGCTAATGGAATTCAAACTTAAAAGAAAAAAATTCTCCGACCACTAGATTTATCGGAAACAGGTTTTCGAGAAACTCGACTGCTGGTTTAAATTTCATTGAAATTATGAGCAGTTTTTTCGTTTTAAAAAAGATATATGTAGATGAAGTACAAGGTTCTGAGGATTTTTCGATACAATAATTCAATCCCAATTAGTTGGGTTCTATACCAAACCCTTTCTCCATAGGCAAAAAGTAGAGAATGTTTCCAACTGTGCGCACAAGAATTGGTACATTGGTGGAAAATGAGGACCCAAGGCAAACGCAAGCGACGACAATTTCGAAGAACGCATGTATCGTTCATCATGAATAATTACATTTAAAACCTAACAACGCTATGTATAAATTAAAATTGCGAGTGACCGTTGTTTTGTGGTTCAAGTACCATTAGCCGCACAGCAATTATTTGTCTTCAAAAGGCAAATGTTCCTGGTTACAACCAGATTACTTTCCGTGGGGTATTAACGGAAACGAATGAAATGGATGCATGTATGTATTATATATTTCTCCGTTCATTTCTCTTCCTTTGAAATTGCATTAGATGCACCTACGGCGTTAGTTAATACACTGATAAATTTGTGTATTTCTTAACAGCATATGCATTTGAATTATTAACATACCTTTTCTACAAAAGCTTATTGCAACTGTTATACATAATGTCCTTTTTTGTTTTTATATAATTCACTAGCGCTAAAAAGGTGTGCTAGGTTTCAGTCTTTTTACTCCGAGGGTGGTGTCCAGAATGACTGGGGAGAATTATTGGTATTGTTGCCATTGCTTATAATTCACAGTATTTTTGCGAATATCCCGATATCATTAGTACGGTCAGCACTTTCAAGCCATATGGACCACCCCACTGCCAGTGTTATGCGTACGCGGAAGAGTTGACTTCAGCTTTTTTCGCAGTTCATCGACTTTTTTTTTTGACATCGGGATTCGAGCCTGGAACCTTCAGCGTGACAAGCGATGATGCAAATACTACACCATGGCCACCCATACCTTTGACAATGTTTATCTACCTCCAGCTTAGTTTCGATTGATTAAACAATTCATGTATTATGTCCTACGAATACCTACATATACAACGCTCTATTTATTAAATATCACAATTATATATGGACTTTGTAAATAACTTCATTTGTTGTTGTTTGTTTTTAATGCATTTTTATTTATTAATACAGTACTCTTACTTGCTAGGAAAAAAAACGCTTAAAACTAGCTTAACTAACTTAACTATGTTATACTAACTTACTGGCCCTACACGGGCACTCTAAGCTAAACTTAATTCTTAATCTATGTCTTTCGAAAACTTCATTTGTATTACGATGTTTATGGTAGTTTTTGATTCTGATCATGATAAGGTATCTAATTTCTTTCTTTGGACGGGAGCCCAATTTGTGAAGCATCTCTGATCGGCTATGTAGTTGAAGCACAAAGGATAAAGTAGATTCTTAGCGATAACACACACACACATATATATTTTTCTGTTTGTCAACAATATGAAATTCGTATGTTTTGAACTGAATTATTACGATTATGTAGGTATTTTAAAAAAATCAACTTACCCAGTATTGTTTCAGTTTTGGTGATTCGCTTCTGTTAAAACAACACAAACTCCTTCGTTGTGTTGTTGATGGAACTTGGAAAATATTATGCAAGCAATTTATGTTTTCAACTACGAAAGCACATAAAATGCTTGAACTTACACCCCTTTACCATATTTTCGAAAGTTTATGTATTCGATACGTATGTATTGATAATGTTCCAGTAGCACAAAGAAGCACAAAACGACTACTCAAACTACCAAAACGGAAAATTGATACAAAACACCTCTGAATAAGTTTCAGTCTTCGGAACGACATAAATAAAATTTTTCAGATTGTATCTTAATCTTCTCAAGTGAGCCGTAAACATTTCTAAAGAATTTTTGAAATTCCTACGTTCGAAACAAAAAATAACGTTCAGACTGGGATAACAGTTTCACTTCAACTTACTGTTGAGTCCTTCTGGGTTCATGTGAATAGCAAAAAATGGCTCCTTTGCCCACATTTTATTCAGAGAACAAATAAATAATTTATGGCTTCCACACAAGGTTATAATACAAGAGGCTATTTTCCTCTTTTCCCGGAAATACTTTGGTTGGATGCATGCTAGATTCTGAAACAGTTGAATCATCAGGAAAACCAAATACGAAACAAAACAATTTCCTTGTTAAATAAAAGGGATTGCATAGGAGCACGCACTAAGAGTTTCGCCTTAAACATAATGGATGTGTAAATACATCTAAATGTAATTTTATTGCTTGGTATTTTAGTATTATTGCATTGTTTAATTATCCATTACTGGTGATCTGTAGATTTCGTTAAATATGTATGATTTTCTCTTTCAACATTTTTTTCTTGATTTAAAATGACTTTAAAGTGCTTTAATCATACATAAGTATTTACATGTTTTTAAATTGTAACGAAAATATATTTATGTAAGTTATGTGGGCAAGAACATCAAAATCTCGAGGGAATGCATACGGAATTAGAAATATTTTTGAAAGCTAAGATTACGCTACAGTCCAACATCGATTTACCCAAAGAACGTATTAATATCCCAGTTGGATTCATTACTATCGTCCCAACTGACCAATTGGCTTAAGCCTCAATGGTTGGTACATAAGATGTAGATCGGGCAGAAAAATATTCCCAGAATCAGATTTTGGACTTCAAATAAAGGAATAAGACTACCCGAAACTAAATAGAAATATACATTGCAATCATTATCCTTTGGAAAAGTGGAAGGAGTAAGAAATGATCGGCTTAATAAAAAATAAACTTTCATATTCAAAATCATTTTTGAATCAACAAAAAGATAGCATACTTAATGTTAAATTTGTTTGATCTAAATATGTATGTGTGGAAACTAATATCAACAAAAATGCAGTTTGTAAAACATTTTGCATTTTTCAAAAACAGTACGCTCATCTTCTATCAACAACATACATATCTACTTATCGAAGCAGGACTTCCCCACTTAGCTGATAGAATCTGCTACCTTGCTTCATTAAACTTCACAAACATCATTCAAAAAATCAACTCACCACATCGAGCACTAATCCACATTGATGTTAAGAAAGCTTTGAATCGAAAAAAAATCAAAAGACTTCCATCAGCTCTATGCAACGCACTAACGTCCGCAAAAAGGTTCAGTTTTCTCGAAAGCAATCATTTAGTTTAATTTAATTTTTGGTGCCACCAACAGGGCATTTATAAAGCTAAAAGTTGACTTATAAATTAAACTTAACGCTTGACTTAGAATTAAACAGGAGCTAGATGGATGTTCCAGGCAGTGTGGGACAGATGTCGATACAAAGCATTCCGAAGAGATAAACGGCTTTGGTAAAAATCGAATGCGAAATTTATGCTTTTAGCATTGCGGAGCATTCTACATATAGGCTCGTTATCCTCATAATTGGTCCTCTGAGAGTTAGGGCGAAATAGTGGAACAGATCTAAGGTCACGTGGGTTGAAGTTGAGAGATAACATTTGTAGAAGTGAGAGAGAATCGATATTGACAGCTAGGAGTTGTTAGATATGGAGTCCATCGGCAATTTCTCTGCGTTTTTCTAGAGAATGTAGGTCAATCAGTTGAGGACGGTTTAAACAGAGAGGTAGGAAGACGCAAGCAAAGAAATCTACGCTGGATAGCCTCGATTCTCTCGATGGTAATCATCCATAATGGGGCGACCATACTTGGCAAACATATTTGAGGATGGGTCTAACGTATGTAATGTAAAGGGTGACAAACGGATTTGAGAACTCTTTAGACCACCATGTTACAAAGCCAAGAGTGGAGTTAGCTCTGTTGATGATGTGGTTAATGTGGGAACGAAAGCTGAATCTTTTATCGTAAATTACACCACGCTCGCACAAAAAGGATACAGTAGGAACTGCCTCATTGTTAAAGAAGTAAGTACGAGGGGTTGATGGGAGTCGTTTACGAGAATAGGTAATGGATTGACATTTAGACACATTAAGTTGAAGGAAATTTTTCTGATACCAGCCAGAAAACCTGTTCAAATCATCTTGAAGTGGAGGAGAATCTTCCAGAGATGATATATACCGGAAAATATTCATGTCATCGGCATAAATTGACAGAGAAGAATTGAGGATAATTCATTCGACGTCATTGATTGTTAGATAGTAGATCGGAGGGCCAAAGTAACTGCCTTGAATAAATTTGTCAAAAACTTTATACTGGCGTGATCCAATCCACTTAATTAAGCTAGGCTGAAATCCGAGAGCAGTAAGTTTGAAAAGTATAATGTCATGAGAAATTGTGTCGAAAGCCTTACTAAAGTCAGTGCCAATGACATCAACTTCAAACAGAAAAAATACTTTTATATTTTCTGACAGTTTACCTTAATCCTAACGGCGTTAAACCCATCTACACTAACGACGTTTCTTAAAGAAACTAAAGGTATATATCAGACTTAGACTTGGCCACTTAAATCACGCATAAACATCTATTCAATAGGAATCACCTGCAATATGTAAATTTTACGAAAAAAAACCTACTCTTACCACACATACTTTCCCATAAAACATGTCTTTCAACCTACAAAAGTATATCCGACCATAGCCGCACGTATCTCCTCAAGTGTCAATATAATTCATGTATGTATTTAACAGTATAGCCGCTCTCGAAAATTATATTCAATCTAACACATCTCACTATACATATATTCGTTTTTTCATTCGTAAGAAAAATATAATAATAATAGTAATAAAAAAATAATATAAAAGTTCAAGTCGACCAACCCTGTACTTTATTATGTTCCATGTTCGATGGACGGATGCAAGAAAACTAAAAGTAGAGTGAAGCACATGCAACTCCAGAACGCTTATAAATTATGTATATTTACACTCGTTTCCACCCAAGATGAAATCGTCACCATAACTTTTAAAAATGCAGACTTGATTTACCGGAGGCGTTTTCAGTTCAAACAGCATTTTCTTAAAATATACGTAAGTGAACTTGGTCAGTTTTTTCTGTAACTATACCTACAATATTCATACGTATAAAAGTTTCCGTTATTTGAAAATGTACACGAGCGTACACTCTGCATTTTGGCATAACTTCTTGAATAATAAATTATTGAATATTTTCGGAATGTCCAGAATCAAAAATGTCATAGAATCTTGACATATAAGTATAAATAATTTTTCGGGGTCGACTGACGTTACTGAGGACCAACTTGTTTCGGGTTTGTTTTTTCCTGACTTAGTTTTGCAGGACATTCAATGTATGTACATGACTTTTTATCAGACTTGGCTCTGATGAAAGCCGTATAGCTCGACAGACAGATAAATATAGCCGACTACTTTGTTCTTTATAATTTCTACATCTATTAGTTTTAACGCCCATTGTTTTATTATATCCAGGATGTGGAGTACAATTTTTGGTGCACTTGACCAGATGTCGGCATTGTACTTGAGCTTTGGGCAAATGAATGCCTAAATGCTTGACACCAAATCAGAAAGCGTAAGTATTTTTTGCATCGTTTGAGGACATTTCAGCTACTTTGAATATGTTATGCCTTACATAAGATAAAGACAGAAAACAGATGAGGGAAGGAATAGTTGTAAGTCGAGTGCTTCTCAGTCACATTACCCCTAAAATTTAAATGCGGATATTAAACTTACTGTTCCCAGTTCCAGAAAAACTTAACAATTATAAAATGTTTAAAATAATGACAAAAAGCTTACATTTTATATTGCATATTTCATCACACCTATCGTCCAATTGCACAGAAAGCGAGGTGAGAAAAGTTCGGAAAATTGTTCGAAATTGAATTGATTATTTCAGGCATGCTTTTACTCACCTATGTATTATGTACATACCTATTTTGAAATTTAACTTTCGAACTAATTTCTGAATCTGAATAGGTTAGCACTATTTTATTGCACATCAAAGTATCTGCTTCCTATAGCTTCGGATGGACAGAAAAAATAAAAATAAATAAACAATGCTTTTGAATAGCTCAAAATGCAAACATATACGGGAAGATTTATATGTGCACATGCATAAATACTTATTACAAACATATGTGTATATGTATTAAATTTAAACCATAATTATGACCGACGACAAAGGCTCCACCAGGTTTTTGGCACGAAAGAAGACCATAACTTATGGTCAAGTAGTAGTACGAATCAATGTGATAACAAGCAGAGACAAATTCAGACAACGGATATCATTATCAAACTCGGAACACATCCCTTTTATTACATTGAAACAGAGGGATGCCAATTCCAGTAATTCTTTTAAAAATACAGTAAAGGCACTTTCATTTTGTGTGGGCGACAAAGTGCTCGATTTGATTCATTTCGAGTTTTTAGTTTCCAATTAACGACACTAGTGCTGTTGACAGTCATTAAAAAATAACAGAATCGACAGAAAAAGAATATTTTTTCTTAGTCGCAGTTTTGTTACATTCTCCCAAGAAAAGGAAACCTTTGATGTCGTTACGAAGAGTATACATGTTAGCTTTAAGATATTAAACAAGTTTCGAGCGGTACTTCTTGTGAATGTCATACATAAGTAACTTAGTGTAGCTTAAGGTTGGACGTTTGACATTTTCTTGCTCTATTTTTGGTTTGAAATGTTATTCATTAATGGTTTTAGCGGTAGAAATTCTGAGAAAACAAAGACAAGACGACTGAATGCTGAGGTGGCTGCATCAAAGGGGAGTGGAAATCATTAAGGAGCAAAATAGTGGCACTCAGTAAGAATTTCTACGGAACGATTTGACCTCGTAAATGAATGATGTACCACTAATGCAAAGGCCAACGATATACGTGCTACAAGCACTATATAAGTGGGTACTTACGTATGTAAGTATATCATTAAATAAAAAAATAAAAATTTAAAACAAATCGTTGGCCTCGGAATTAACACTGTTGGATTTTTATATGAGAAAACATGGTAGGGGCACAGTCAATCATCATGCGGTGGACTTTTGCGTGAAACAGTCATCGTTAAATTATAGAAAAATGATAAGGAAGTTTGACGTGCTGAAGTTGCTCATCGTCCCCGTGAGTGGCAGACGATGAATTGCATGCTGATTTGCTTCGCCATTTGGTCCCGGGCCCGGGCTCGAAACTCTCGTACTCGTTCAAGAAATGACTGGGCTTGATGGATTCATCTTCAAGCTGTCTTTTTTTTAATATACATTTCCGCTGTTTTGTAATTGAGCAGGAAAGCACTCTATCGAACAATTTAGTTTTTTAAAGGGTTTTATTTAGCTTCACTTGTCGCTTTGATTCAAATCTTGCAATCGGTTTTAAATGCACTTCCCGATGAGCTAGGGACTTGAAACTTAAAACATAGCTCCGAATCGGGAGACAATGCAATATAGGGTGTCCAATGTCATACTAAATCCAAGATGGCGGACGCCATCTAGCTTCTCATTTCGCTTGGTTCAAATCTTGCAATCGATTTTACGCACACTTCCCGATGAGCTAGAGACTTGAAACTTAAAACATTGCTCAGAACAGGAAGACAACGCAAAATTCATGATGGCGGACGCCCCAAGATGACTTTTGAACCTTTTTCTTCACGACACCCTTGATATGGGTATCGAATTAAAGGGTTTGACTAGTAGAATACTATAAGCTACGGAACGTTATTCTAAATCTAATATGACGGAGGCCCCAAGATGGCGGCCGAACCTTTTTCTTCGCGACCCTCTTTATATTTTATGAAAGGGTTTGACAAGAAGAATACCATAAGCTACGTGACGTTATTCTAAATCTTATATGGCGGACGCACCAAGATGTCGCTTGAACCTTTTGCTACACGACCCCCTTGATATGGGTATTAAATGAAAGTGTTTTACGAAGGGAAAATGACAATCTGCGTGATGTTATTCTAAATACAATATAGCGGAATCTGTGTTAGTAATCAGGATTTTAAGTATGGATAGAAATAATAATACAAATTTGTCACATGTCTCTGTTATAATCTGGCATGCCATGACGGCATACACCTTATCCATCATAAAGAAATGCAATTTTCAACAAAAATTAATCACGGAATGGCCGAGAGAAAGATGTTGCCAATAATTGTGTCATCGGCCTCCACAGTCCATAAAATGCAGGGTAGTACTATTGACCATGCTGTGGCGTATTTAGGCTCCAGACTCTTTGAGGAGGGCCAGGCGTATGTAGCATTGAGTCGCGTTAGGACTTTTGAAGGGCTGTGTATCGAGAAGCTAGACTGTGAAAAATTAACAGGAAAGAATCCATATAATAAAGACGCAATGAGAGAGTTGGAAAGGATAAGAAGTTTGCGTAATGATACCAACTCACGTCTAATTAATGAAACTAAAAACTAGAAAATAAAAATAAGGTAAAAAAACTTTTAAGTAAAACGGTTTTATTTTAATCAGGGGCTGTACCAAAAACTAGAAAATAATAAGAATATAAATCTGGGTCCCTGAAAGATACTGATTTCTTGTGAGAAATCATGCAAGTCAGATAGCATTGCAGTCTTCTCCAGTCGGATGCCAAGTGCCACTTTCTGTCGCTACGTCATTGGATTAAGTTATAATCTGGAGCTTTTATCAGACTTAAATAAAAACGTGGGACGCATTAAAACATGTATAGGTAGGTATCTATTAATAACGACTTGACTAGACTGTTTCCATGCTCCACAAAAAGAAATTTTTCAATGTGTCCAACGTTTTTATTTAAGTCTGATAAAAGCTCCAGATTATAACTTAATCCACTGACGTAGCGATCTTGCAAAAAACCCAGGAGCTCCGAATCGATACACACTATCTATTCATCGATTTTAAGGCCGCGTATGACAGCATTTATAGAGACGAGCTATACAGAGCTATGTCTAGTTTTGGTATCCCTGCAAAACTCGTCCGTTGGTGCAGGATGACGATGGAGAATGCTCGCTGCTCCATAAAGGTCGGTAAAGAACTCACCGAGACCTTTGATGTCAAAAAAGGATTTAGACAAGGCGATGCGCTGTCATGCGACTTTTTTAATATCATTCTTGAAAGAATTGTGCAAAACTCGCGCGCCAACATAAGAGGCACAATCTTTCAAAAGTCCGTCCAATTACTCGCATACGCCGACATAATCGGAAGAAAGCAGCGTGATGTCAGTGGCGCTTTCGCGAGTATTGAGACGGAGGCGGCAAATATGGGTTTAACGGTAAATGAGGGCAAGACCAAATATATGCTGTCAACAAGAAATGACACTCAACACAGACGTCTCGGACAGAACGTCTCCCTCGACAGATATAACTTTGAAGTAGTTAAGGACTTTGTCAACCTAGGCTCCGCTATCAATTCAGACAATGACACCAGCGCTGAGATCAGACGAAGAATAACCCTTGCCAATCGCTGCTTCTTTGGGCTAAGAAGGCAATTGACTAGCAAAGTCCTCTCTCGGACAACAAAAATGACCCTAAATAATCCTAGTCCTGCGCTACGGCGCAGAGGCATGGACTTTATAAAAAGTGGCTGAGGGTGCTCTTAGCTGCTTCGAGGAAAATTCTTCGGGTGATTTTCGGTCCCGTCTGCATAGACGGTGAGTGGAGGAGGAGATACAACGACGAACTGTACGGACTGTACAGCGGCAATGACTTATCTAGAAGAGTGAAGGTCCAACGACTGAGGAGGCTGGGTCATGTAGAGCGGATGGACACGAATGCTCCGGTCCGAAAAATCTTCGAATCCGTCCCCGAGGGACAGGCAGTAGAGGAAGACCGCGACTCAGGTGGCGCACGCAAGTTGAAAGGGACCTCAACGTGCGAAACTGGAGGCAGCTAGCTAAAGATCGAGCTGGTTGGAGACGCTTGTTGGTTGAGGCCCAGGTCCACCGCGGACTGTAGCGCCACCTTAAGTAAGTAAGTACACCCCCATAGTTGGATACCGTATGTCCACACTGGTTTCAGTATCTGTTTATTAATTAAAAGTTTGTTTTGTATCGATAGTGGGGATTTTCTACCAATTCAAACAATTTAAGTGACTACGTACAAGACCTCTGCGACACAGAAAATCTAAAAGTCCACCCCGAATCAGGTGGTGCACTCAAGAGAAAAAGGAACATCAACAAACTTGACAAAAAACTGTTTTTCACGGCAATCTGGCATGAAAGAACTTCTCAATCCGCCGTTCAGAGTCGGCAATTAAACTGTAGGTCCCTTCCATTCGTGCGAAAAATGGTTGTGAGAAGCCAGGTCTTGGCTTTTTATGAGCTGTCGCGCCAAATATTTGTATTTATTTGGAAGTATTAAATACCAAATTATTCTAATATTGTTACTTCTTACTAACTCCCAAGAAACATTTTTCATGTGATTTAAAGCACCAAATATGTATATAATATGCACATAGAGTCTTCTTGTGCTCTTGTCCAATGCTTAGAGGTCATAGAAATGACTCACTTCCATCGAATAAACTCCGAATACAAATGAAATCTATTCCAAACCTATCGCATGTTTTAAAAGGAAAAACTTAATTTTTCAGACTGAAATCAGAAGCTGGTGACAGATAAATATGTATATATATCTATAATATATATATATTGTTTTTTTTTTTTTTACTATAATCCGTACCCTCAAAAATGTTCTGTCATGTGGAGGTGAATACCTCTTTCTACTTCCTATAGAACGTAATGCTAAAATAGATTTTTTTTTTCTATGTCCATAGATAATAATCAGACAATTCCACGCTGCTTCCAATTTGGCCGCCATCCACCGTATTGAAATTGTACTGACATTATTTGTTATCTATTTTTTTTTTTTGTGTAGTTTCCACATTTCTTTTGTTGAAACCAACAACCAGCGAGCTAACCAAACAGAAGTGAATATCAGATTTTAGACAGGAGATACAAATTATGAAGTGCATTTAGCTACCACGATGGTGCCAAAATTAAACACTAGATAATTTTACCCTCATTCCAAATTAATTGACATAAGGCCATAGTTATTTCCGCGTCGAAGGCCAGAGGGCATGGTTTTCAGCTTGTCTGCATGCATTTCATAAAATTGCGTAGGAAATTAATTTTTTTCTCGTTAGTTTCGATGAAAGAATTCGGTCGCAGATTGTAAAAAAGTTTAGTTATGAATTTTTAATAAGTCAGTTGACGTTGATGACGGGTTAAAGTTTTTTTTTTGCGGAGGATGATTGAGAACCCCAAAAACTTTTTGAGAATTAGGTGGCAGGCATCTATGTATATAGCACGTAACTTTTTTGTTTCTCAAGAAAAAGCAATAAAAAGTGGGTTGTTGAAGTTCTGATCAGTGTTGTTGTTGGACTAGTGAGATAAAACTGGAGACATACAATTTATTTAAAAACTCCTTTTTTTATAATTCTCTCAAGCTGGCCCCTTAGTTATGAAGCTTTTTACACAACGCTAGTGTAAGTGTAGTGGTTTTTTGAAACTCAGGTTCCGAGGGTGGTTTTAAAAACAACTGTTGAGAATTCGTAGGTGTTGAATTAAATTTTTTTATTTTTTTTATTTGAATTCAGTTTTTTGGAAAGAAAAACGCTTTTGATGAATTCCAACTAACTGATCAGCTTGTTGCCATTGTGAGACAAAAAACTTTCTTGCCAGTCTTTTACGTAAAAATTCCATCAAGAACTGGTGCTTAAATGACCCTAATCTCATTATGTCTGGAGGGCATACATGTCCAAGCATGTAATAAACATATCATATCTAAACTAAAACATGACACACCTATTGCATGAAATTAATTGACATATGTCACATTAAGCTTTATAATCCTTAACACCTCTTCACAAAGCCCACAAGCGTTTGAACTTTACGTTTCATTTAAATTTATAAGTAAACAATAGTTAGGAAAAAAACAGGCTTTCCGGGGTCTGTTTTGTATTTCGAAATTTTAGAAGTAGTAAATAACACTAGAATCAGTCATGTACATATGTACATACGTATGTATTTCACTTAAAGGTTTTAACAATCTGGAGCGGTATGCGGAAGAGGTAGTTGCCGATTTTTATATATATATTCTTAGTGCAAACAATTTTTATATATGATCCAAAGAATCATCTTCTTGTTGCAGAATCGAATAAAGAAATACATACGTACATAGTATAGTGAACCTGAAAAACTCGAACGAAATCGTGGCGCCGGAAATATTATTAGAAGCAGATATATTCCATTTGTTAAATTCTAGAAATTATTTCAAAGTGTACAAATTAAGAAATAAGTAGAACATCCTGTTATTAAAAACAGCATTATGTCAACAAACTTACTTACTTACTTAGGTGGCGCTACAGTTCGACCAACAAGCGTCTTCAGTTAGCCCGGTCCTTAGCTAACCGCCTGCAGTTACGCACTCCAAGTTGGTTGAGATATCTTTCTACTTGTGCGCGCCACCTTAGGCGAAGTCATCCTCTACTGCGTTGTCCTTCTAGGTTGGATTCGAAGACTCTTCGCCGGAGCGTTGGTGTCCATTCGGTCTAGATGTCCGAGCCAGGTTAAACAACCAATGTGTAGTTGTTTGACTAGGCCAATATTGCTGTACAGCTTGTATAATTCGTTGTTGAACCTCCTCTTCCTTCTCGGGGCTGAATATTTTACGAAGAATTTTTCGCTCGAAGCGACCTGGGGTATCTTTATCCTCCCTTGAAAAAGTCTATGCTTCAGCACCATAGAGCAAGGCTGGGATGATTTAGGCTTTGAACAGAGTTTCCTTAGATATTCGGAAAAGGGCCTTCCTACTCAATTGCTCTCTCAGCCCAAATAAACGAAATTGGCAAGAGTTATTCTGCGTTTGATTTCTGATGAGAAGTCATTTTCAGAAGTGATAGCAGAGCTAAGGTATACAAAGTCCCTTACTACCTCGAAGTTAAAGCTGCCTATAGTGACATTCTGTCCGATTCATCGATGCTGTGTGTCCGTTCTTGTTGACAGCAAATACTTCATTTGCCCTCGTTGATCTCTAATATAATTTTAGCCGCTCTTGTCTCAATACTCGCTAGCGCACCCGGAACAGCTTGCTGATTTCTCCCGATTATAACGCTTTCGTCAGCTTACGCGAGTAGTTGCACAAACTTTTGAAAGAAACGAGTGAATTCGTGATTTGTTTATCAAGTGAATCCAAATAGAAACCTGTCCTAATACATGATTATAAATTCAAAGGTATTGTTGATACTTTTGATTAAATGATACATGATTCGCACAGTGCCAGCAGAAATACTCACCGTTGCACAATGGGGCAGCCCATATGCCAAAGTTGGCAAAAAATCTAAAAATGAAATGATCAAGATGAGTAAAAATGTTTGATATTCCGTTATATTACATTCATGTGCATCACTACCGCCAAAAACTAATTTTGTTACATACCCACCCACTCCCTGACGTTTAGTTGAATCAAGACTACGGTTCTATCTTCAATTTGTGTTTTAACGAGCGATTAAAAGAGCTGAGTGTTTGAATATTAATAATTCGTGTATTAAGTTTCTGCAAATCGACAGCGTCATGTAAATTAACTATTTGATTCCGATTTATTCGAAAAAAAACAATTATTTATTTTCTTGGATATCGACCGCTTTATTGTATGTCCGCTTATTAACTAACTTAATGACAATTCTCTACTTCACTATTTTTACTCTACCTTGCTAACTCAGCTAAATTTGATTTGCGCGTGGCGACTCATTATGGGATACCGGGTCCCGTTACACAATTCACCGGTTCAGTGTTATTATGCTGCGCGTGCACCGATGCACATTGACCTTGATGAGTGTGGGAACAGATAAATGAATTCAACTATTGGAGTGAAAAAATGGAATGGCTGGTGTTCCGTATGGGATATGTAACCTCTCCCCCGTTAAATTGAAAATTCTCCTGAATTTTATTTCGTTTCGGAATTTCGCTATCGCAATTTTTTATCGACAGTTTTAGCTTTTTATTTTTCTTCGTTAGGATTATTATTGAGACAATTATTACGATTATAATTATAAGCATAGTTGAGTTAGCAATGTATTGAATATTCTTATGAAATTTAAGTAATTTAATGTGTTCCAGGTTTACAAAATTTTTAACAACAATATCTTCGTAATTTAATTGTTTTGTAAAATTATAGGTTACATCTTCAGTATAGAAAAATCTGTCTGTGAATTCTAAATTATTGTTACTAAATGTTTCGTTTAATATTTCAATTGCACAATTGTTAATAGTGACCAAATAATTTCCATTTAATTTTATTTTTCTATCGTCACATTGGTTTATTATTTTTACGTTTTGCATATTCTTACAAATTATAGTACTATCATCTAATTTCTTGATTTCTGTTACTTTATTTTCTTTTATCTTACAATTATTTTTTGTAATACAATTATTTATTAGTTCTAATTCATCTTTGTATTGGATTTTATTATCGTACTTATATTTTATTCCATTAATTTCTACCATATATTGATCGTTTATTATTATTTCCATCATATTTTTTGTAGGTATTGCTGTAATTAGCTTATAGTCTACAAGTTTATACGAGTGTGGTATTTTTAATGCTAGGATCAATCTATCTTTATCATATTTCAATAGTCCTATCTTTACATTTTTCAATTTGTAGACATCTAGTTCTGTCTCTCTAATTTCTACTGCTGTTAACAGGCTCGGGTGTACTAATCCCTGCTTTACTAATGCTATGCTATCTAGAATTTGATCGAGTTTTTCTTCTAATATTTTTAACTTATAATAATAATAGTATAATTCGTTTTTCATTAGCTGTTAATTCTCCGTATGCTTGGCTTAATTGCTTCCTGTCAGTTTCTATGATATTTTTTAGACTAGTTATTGTTTCACTAAAATGAGAGTTAATTTCAATTTGCTTATTTAGGTTATTGATGGCGTTATCATTATTTTCTTCGACTACTTTCATATGATCTGTTATTTCTAGTCGGTCGTCGTCGTCCATGGTTCCGAATAACCATTTTTCTGCTGTTCCTATAAAATTCACTAACCCTCTTTTCTGTCTAACGGTTTTCCCTGGTTCTATTGCTGTTATTTTCGCATATATCGTTTCTAGCTGCTTTCTTATTGTTGGGTCATAGCCTACATGTAGTCTTTGTATGTTGTCTTCGATGGAGTTAATGGTTTGTCTTAATTCGTTCGTATTTATAATGTGTACTATCGTTTTCGTGTCTCTGTTTGTCCCATGTTAATTTCGACGTATCCGTTGTCTGTTGTAATCCTATCAATCGTTAGCGTTGCTGTTGCTTGTCCCGTCGCTAGTATCGTCAGTATGAGAACCGCTGATGTCGTCACCTGCAAACATACGAGGTCTCTTAAGATTCATTGGATGTTCCCTATCTATTTGTTTTAATCTATACCTAGGTTCATTTTTATAATAGTTTCTTTTATAGTTCTTAACTGGAGCCACTTTTCTTTTTTCCTGATAACTTTCCCTATTCTGATTTAGTTTTTGAGTTCGTTTTTCTTTCTGTGTCTGTATGTTCTTAGCTAAACTTGCAAGATCTGCGAACATAGCTTCTTCAGGCGTCATCTTAATAGTGCAATGACATCTATTGTTATATTTCTTTACTGCTCTATGTGCTCTTTGGATAAGTGTTAAGTCTACATTCCTCATAGCTACTAGTATTTCTTGTAACGTAGAATGGAACCTCTCTATGTCACTATTGCCTGTGTGGGTGTTGGGTTTGGTTAGGTGGAGTTCGACTTCCTGTTCTCTTAGAAATTCTTTCAAATGCTCTGACTTAAATTCATTGTCTGTTATGATTTTTGATGGTTTACCGAATTTGGAGAAATGCTCCTCTAGCGTTTCTATCTTTTTTGTCCAATTCCTGTTTGGCAAAAAGTAAGCATATGCTTTCTTTGTGAGCTTATCAATAAGAGTTAAGAATGGGTGTTTTCTTAAGTAATAGATATCCATATGAATAATTTCATTGGGCCTACTCGGCGTTTGACTAAGTTCGTATTTAAGTTTTATCGGTTTACGTTCGTATTTGGTCTCTAGGCATGTTTTGCAATGATTTATTATTCTGGTAATTTCTTTAATTAGATGGGGATAGTATATTTCATTCTTCAAGCTGTGGTAAGTTTCAATTATCCCGCTATGGGCACTTTCTCGGGTGTGGTATAAAGAAATTTGTTTATGCGCTTCTTCCAATGTCTTTATTTCTCTTGCTCTTAACGTGGTTTTTATAAATTTAATTTGGTTGTTATGTCCGAAAAGTTCTATCAATAATTGTTGTATTTTGTTAAACTCATGATAGGAGAGTTCAGTATAGATCCCGATGAGGCCTGGTTTTATAAACCTTCTCAGTACGTCTGTCCAATAATCTTTTTCTTTTGTCATGTCGATGAATATTATGCGTCTATTGTGTAGTATTTCTATTTCCTTATCAGCGTCATTAGTTAGTATAATTTGTGTTTTGTACTTATTTACGATTGTTTCTTTTATTTGAATGTGGTCCAGTTGCTGCTCCTCTTGCGAATGTGTTGTTGCATTGTCTGACAAATTGTTAATTGACTGAGTGTCGCTAACTTCTTTTTCTTGGTTATTTTCAGGAATCCTGCTTAGGAAGTCTGCTACCTTGTTCTCCTTGCCTTTCAGGTATTCTATGTCGAATTGGTATTCCTGTAACTTGAGTAGCCATCTCTGCGTTCGCTGGCTAAATTCTTTTCCTGAATATTTTTTGTTTAAATATTTTATCGGTAAATGGTCTGTAATAATTTGAAATCGCTTCCCCCATAAGTACGGCCTAAAGTACGTTACTGCCCATACGATCGCCAAGAACTCTTTGTCTGTTACAGAGTAGTTCTTTTCGTGATCGTTGAGGGATCTCGATGCGTAACACACGGGTTGTCCCTCTTGCGTTAATACCGCTCCGATTGCATAATTGCTTGCATCGGTAAATAGTGTGAAACTTTTAGTGAAATCGGGGAATTTTAAAATGGGGTGTTTTATTATGTTTAATTTCAATGTCTCAAAAGCCTGAATGTATTCTGGGTCATTTATGTTTATTTTCTTATCTTTTTTTAAATATTTTATCATTGGATTAGCGATTTTTGCATAATCCTTCACGAATTTCCTGTAGTAACCTGTAGCTCCTAAAAACCCTTTTAGCTGTTTCTCGGTTTTAGGCAGAGGGTATTCCTCGATGCATTTGATCTTGATCGGGTTAGGTTTCATTCCTTCGGCTGTCAAGATATGACCTAAGAACTCGGTATTTTTCTTCATAAAGGAACATTTGTCGAACTGTACTTTAAGATTATGTTCGGCCAATATACTGAATATTATTTTTAGAGAGTTAATGTGTTGTTGAGAATATCAAGATGTCGTCAAGGTAAACGACACATATTTTATTTATATAGTCTCTGAGTATGTTGTTCATCAACCGTTGGAATGTTGCCGGTGCATTTTTGAGCCCGAACGGCATTCGAAGGAATTCATACAGTCCACAAGGCGTGATAAACGCTGTTTTTGGGATATCATTTGGGTTTACCTTAATTTGATGGTACCCTTTCGCAAGATCCAAGGACGAGAAGTACTGCGCTTTGCCCAGTTTATCTAGTATGCCCTCAATGTTCGGTAATGGGTGTTTGTCGTCGATCGTTATCTCGTTAAGTTTTCGATAATCTACGCAAAGTCGGAACTTCTGCTTTCCCGAATTATCCATTTTTTTCTTCACGACCACAACTGGCGAGGCATATCTGCTGTTAGACTTTCGAATAATACCTTGTTCCTCCATTTCTTTTATCTGTCGCCGTACTTCCTCTTCATGCTGTGGAGGAAGCCTATATAGCTTGGCATTGATCTTCTGATCTGTCGTTGTTCGAATTTCGTGCGTTATTGTGTCCGTATTAGTTAATAGATCGCCGTCCTGGTATATTAAATTCTTGAATTGGCGTAATAAGGTTGCCATTTCTTTCTTTTCTTCTCCGTTCAAATGAGTAAGGTCCACTTCTTTTCCAGTTGAAAGTTCGAAGCAATCCAAAGTTGTTTCGTTGTCTACTGAATAGAGTGGTATCTTGGTACCGTTTTGTAATACGAGACATTTATTGTTAAAGTCGAGTGTTTTCGCAATTTTGCTTAACAAGTCCATTCCTATTAGTATGTCATAAGGCTTATCACCTAGATCTCTCTTGTACCATCTGGTAGCTCCCTTTTGATCGCAGTTAAATTCTGTTGGTATTTTAGTTATAATCCTATCTACCATTTCTGTCGTCGTTTTATTGATTGTTTGGAGTTTTAAATTAATTCTTTCGTAAATTTTGAAATTACTACAATCTACCCTACTTGAATTTATTATGCTCATAGTTGAGCCCGTATCGATTAGTCCTCTATGTTTTCGTCCGTCAATAGTCACGTCCATAAATATTTTATTTCCGAGGCTTAGTTGGGAAAAAACTCGGTTTCAATATTATGTATCTCTTCTGTTCGACTACTAGCCTGCTCCCTACCTGTTAGGTTACTGTATGCCAATTGTCCTATCTCCATAGACTCTGGCTGACGTTGTGCGTTCCGGAGTTGACCGGATGGATTAAAAACTGGTTGTCTAAAGTTTCCTGAATTTCGGTGTTGACCTGATCTACCTGGTTGGGAATAATAATTATGCCTATATTGTTCTTAATCTCCTCTATAGCGATAATTATTGTTATAATGACGTTGATTCTGATTAGGATAGTAGTTATTGTGTGGGACATTATTTTGGTGATTACGAGAAGAAACATTATTATCTGATCTGTTAGGTTTTGTATTTTGTGTAGGTTTTCGATCGTGAGTCATAAAATCTTTATCTAAGTTGTGGTGATCATACCCGATGTATGTGTTTAAAATTTCTTTTATCTCATGCAAATCAATTTTATCTTTTATTTCTCTAGATAGGTTACCTGAAGTTAATTGCTTTATTCTATTTATCAAAAGTGTATAAAATGTTTTTTTTGACTCTACAGGGTTTGTTTCATATGTGGAAAATGTGTTAATTTCTTGGATAATAACTTCTAGTTTACAATTTAAATCATCAATCGAACTTACTCTTAAATTAGATATTCTTCGAGAGATATCTTTGTAGTTGCACGCCGGTCTGAAGTGCTGCTTGAACAGGTTCTTTGCTTCGTCCCAGCTTTGCGGATGGTTGTTAAGTAGGAGTTCCTTTGCTCTTCCTGTGATCTTCGAATTATAGATGGCTTGCCATAGTTCTGCTTGACGTGAGGCGTCCACTGCGCTAAGATGGGTTCCCACGACGTTGATGAATTGTGTAAGCTGGTTTTTGTCTCCATCAAATTCTTTTATATAGGCGATCTCTTTCATTAGAGTCACCGCTCTACTTGGTCGAATTTGGTTATTTTGGTTGTTCGTGTGGAGTGCGACGAGTGCCTCCAGTGCTGCTGACATGCGTTCCATTACTTCGCGTTCCATATTTTCTTGTTCAATTACAAGTTTCCAAAACTTGTCGGTTTTATCTTTACGTGGAATTTTGAGTTAATAAGATTAGTTCTTTTCACTAGCGCGAGTTCTTTTCACTGATTTTTAGTGGTTTCTCCCGACACTGTTCGGACTTGCGGTGATACGTAATTATTTCGTATCTTAATCACTGATTTTTAGTGACTTTTTCGACACTTTATTGATACATATTCTATCACTGGTTCTTAGTGATTTTTATATATTTTACACTTTATTGTTGCGTATTTTGCCACTGATTACTTGACACTATTTAAAAAAAAACCGGTCACGATGACTTGGTTCGTTCTCTTTTGGATCCCTCAAATATAGTGGAATCCTACCGACTGCGCCAATTAACTATTTGATTCCGATTTATTCGAAAAAAAACAATTATTTATTTTCTTGGATATCGACCGCTTTATTGTATGTCCGCTTATTAACTAACTTAATGACAATTCTCTACTTCACTATTTTTACTCTACCTTGCTAACTCAGCTAAATTTGTTTTGCGCGTGGCGACTCATTATGGGATACCGGGTCCCGTTACACAATTCACCGGTTCAGTGTTATTATGCTGCGCGTGCACCGATGCACATTGACCTTGATGAGTGTGGGAACAGATAAATGAATTCAACTATTGGAGTGAAAAAATGGAATGGCTCGTGTTCCGTATGGGATATGTAACCTGTACATATGTACTTAATGTTTCAAGTTTTGCAATTTATGTTATATGATTTTTATGTTTATTATGATTTTTAAAGAATATGCGTGTTTATTTCAAAAACATTGTAGGTTCCATTTTAAATCAATAAAGTAAAAGTACATTTCTACACGCTTCTACACCGAGATATTTACACAGTTTTATGCCTTAACTTATGTAGTACAAATTTTCAAATAAAATCGGTGCGCATATTTGCGCCATTTTTTATTTCATTTTTTTTTCGAATTATCTATTGAATAAAATCTTGTTGGAATATTCATTCATAAGTCTAAATCACTCTAATTTTGCTATATGTTTGCATTCAAAGGATATGTTTTTAACTCGAATTAAGTTATTTAATATAAAGAAGGGATCAGGGCATACAAATTTTAAAGAAAAAAATTAAATTCTTAAGGGAACACCTTCGAGATCGAACTAATAGTCCTGAGGTTAAGCTGAAGGAACTTAACCATATAATTTGCACGTTTTCGGCTAGATTAAATGAAAAATGGTTACAAGCAGATCGAAAGGGATTCTGCTTCAAAAAAAAGAATGGCTTAAGACATCGATTGGTTTCAAACCCAATGAAAACAATCCGCCCGGAAACATGGTTTGAGGAGGGATTGGATCGAGGAAAATGCTTTCAAATGAAAGAAATAAGAAGAAACATAACAACATCGCAACTTGAATTGAATTTACAAGCTTCGGGCCATTCAGTTGCATCCAAAAAGTGGAGAATATTATACGTTCACCTCACCGTGAAACTGAATATGAACAAGCGTATCAGATGTATAAAGTTAAATGTACTTTTCAAATGTCAGGGGAAGAAGCTCTTTCAGCTCTTCAAGCTAAGCTTACAAGGCATCAGTACAATATTATAAGGCTCAGGGATCCTGAAAGATTTCCTTCCTATAAGGTTGTACAAGCTGCAAAAAATACTGTTACCCAATAAGAGAGAACATTAAAACTGTTTCTACTTCAGTGGAATAAAAATATAATAATAACTTCCGAAACTAATGCAATAAGTTTTGGATCTTATTGTTTCACCGATTGTGTCCAACACTGAGAGTTCCAATGGAAAAAGTGAGGATTCATCGGTTACATCTGACTTTTAGATTTAATATGATATACTCATTTGAAAAACATCGAAAACTTTTTATAAATTAATATGATACCACTTTATAATTAATAAATACAATTTTAACTATTTTATGTATGCTAATTTAAAAACAAAAAAAAAATCCATTGAAACAGGGCAATGTTTATACATATGTTACCATGAACATGCATTCAATTTTTAGTTCGAGTTAGCAAAATGTGAATTAAACAATAGAATATAACTTAAATGATTCAAATTTGTCTTTTTTATACACTAGTAACTTATCCTTACATAATAAAAGTAGTTTCAGCACAATTAATCCATCAGATGAATTGATGTCAGTTTTGGTGGTATCTTGCCCTACTGTGCGTTGGCACTATTATTTCTCTGGACCAGACCAAGCAGAAATTAATTGCATGATATTATACTTGCCCTCCTTAACTGACCGCCTAATAAATTTAGACGAAATTATCCAGATGAACTGTGCTTGGCATGTAAGAGGGTTTTGGTTAATCACTTGGGTCGGAGAGAGGAGAATAATCACTATAAAAGAATATCGATGCGCAATTTGTTTACAAAATCACCGAAAAGAAATATTTATGTAAATATTTGTTTTTCTCTGTTAATTATGTTAATAACACTTTGAAATTTATTATTTTTATTCCCGAAGTACATATTTGACAGGTGTTTTATTTTAATAAATCTTTTTTTTTTGTTGGTATCTTTAAATTAATTTAAAAAATAAAATTAGGGTAGCATTCCATATCCATTGCTTTTCCAATGTATTAGAACTTGTGTAAGGAGAGCCTATATTTTCATTTAACTGCGTCTTCATATTTATATGTACGTATTCCACTTTATCAACTCCTTTCATCGTTCACTATCAGCTATTTCAATTATACTTTGTTTCTCAAAAATCCCTTAATGTACTCAAGTCATTTAATGCAAAAATAAATCAAAGTTGGTTCGATAATTTAAACTGAGTAAAGTGATATTGACATTGGAATACCATTTAAGAGGTGTAAACTGCTAAGATGAGAATTATGCCGTAAAATCGTAATAAAAATCATGTAATATGCAAAATAGCGCACCATATGGCAATCCTGACAGCCGTTGTAAAAGAAACTTATAAACAATTTATTACCATTACATCAAATATTCAAGTTTCTTCGTACCTCAATACTCATTTTAATATGTTCCACTAGCAGAAGATTATCTGAAAACAATAACAATCAAAAACGTTTTTGAAATAGCAATACAAAAGTAACAAAATATGAAAGCAGGAAGAAAATACACAGACCTATTCCAACCGCTTTATTTTTGTTTTACCAACCATGTGGTTTTTCTATGTATGTTTCATGTGGCCCCGATTTTGGCACTGGGTTCCCAGTGCCACTGACTGCTCCCATTCAACTTGTCGAAAAAGATAGTTAAGCGAAGAGAGAGAAATCTGTAGGAGTTTGAATTATTTTGCGACTTACAATATGTGCGAAACGTTCCATGGAAAATGGCAAAAGCATCCGACCCTTTTTCGACATCTTTTTTTCTTTTCCTTTAATTTAGCTTCCTTTGATCGGATATCGGATTAGAGCAAATTCCGAAGTCAGCATCTACCCTCATAAGCTGCTTTCTTTGTACATACCATGTATTTCTACTTCGTCGGTTTTTGTCATTTGAGTTCATTATGGAACTCACTCAATTGGGGCAGACAATAAGTGATGGGTGGTACTTAGGAGTGCAAGCATTGTTTGTATACAATGCGTAATAAACGTTACGAACCTTATACTCATAAGCTGAGCATATGTTGAGTAGTTGTTGTGATAAATTGAATATAGACTTATGTACCTTAGGTTAATACGAATACTTAATGTATATGTATGTACGAAGGTAAGTACGTCTTCTGCTTAATGCATTTAAGTGCTTGTGCATGGGTAATTAGCCAATGTCGGTTATAACTTATTTATAAAAATCTTTGCATATAGATTCAATTACACGACTTTAGGTAGAAAGCCATAGGATTGGTGCAAATGAAGGCATTGACCGACCGGATGCGAACGTTTCCACAAATATACCGGAATACGTAACACAAATTTGCAAAATAAAGTAAATGAAGTGATAATGTGCGGTGACATTGAGAATTGTTTTTTGTATATGTATTACTTAATCACATCTTATTGGTCTTTGTTAGATACTTCAAATTGGACGAACAAATGCTTAATTTATTTAATTATGGTACTAATATCTATCCAATTGAAAGTTAATTTACCATCATGCCTTTATGAACGTGTACTTTGTTTAAGATGAGGTGGCGGTACGGTTCTGGGCCTAAAATCCAGTTGTGTAGTAAAACGGCTTCTCCCATATACTAGAAACACATAAGTATATACATGCAGATATATGTACATACATATAGTGCAAAATATTGTAGAAAGACTTATGTTCTAGAAGCTTCCAGGCGTGGCAAAGTTATTTATGTTGGTGTTCCTCCAGACATTCAACACCTCAGAAGTAGATAAGTAGGTTGAACAGGTGACAGCATGCTATATGAAGCAGCCTTCACTCGGAGCTCTAAGGAACCATTGTGTTCCCTTAGAGGGAATTGTTCAGTCTGACAAATTTGCCAAAGAAGGGTCTATGTTAGTTGATTGGTTGTCATTCGGCCTCCCTGAGCTATTTCGTTCCCGTAGATACAATATTATTGTGTCCCGATACCCACCAGAGCGTAACGTGTTAATTCTTGGGGTGTTTATTTAGCTCGACGCATTTTACAAGCTTGACTTTACTACTATGACAGAAATGGGTTTGATGGTCTATGTAGATGTCAATGACATTCCTAGAAACTGGTTTCATTGATAATTCTTGGGTCGCTTCGTCGATAGCTTTCGCCTTGATCACGTTGCTGTGGTTCGGATGGCTTATTTATGGGTAATATTGGGTTCTAGTGAGTAGCTCCTTCTTCGGTTTTTAAGCAGTCTGTGAAAATAGAAATTATTTTGGGCTATCTCAGTCATCACTTGAGTGGATTAATGTTTTGATGCTTAGGCTAATGTCAGGAGATGGTGTACAACGCGGACTCAGTTTCCACATTCCCTTTACCAATCACATTTGGGGTAAAGAAATTTCAGGTCGTCCGTTTTTTCTTTTACAGAAATATGTCATTAGTTTTGCCTTAACACTTTCTCGTCGCGCTCTATTTTGCAAATTTTGCTTTTATTGAATCTTCGACTGAGAAGCGAAGTCAGCTGGATGGCCACAGAAGGCCGCGGGTCATCATCGTACAGTTATTATACAAGGTCCTTACATTATTTCCAACGTCACTGTAAAAGGCGTCTTTGGCGAAAAAAATTTACGATTTATTGGACACTAAATTAATTAAATTAATAAATTAAATTTAAAATGTGAAATAATTTTTGTTTAGCTTTCTTGGTTCAGTAGTTGTAGTATAAACAGTAGTTGTTGTATAAACTTTAAATGGCCAAAACGACTCAGTGAGCTGAAATTCACCCCTTTTCACTAAGAATCCAATACTCGCTCAGATGACCTCTTATGCAAGCTGAAATAATTTAAACCGGAAATGTTACTCTTCGCTTTCTAGGAAATTTACTAGAAGTGAACCTACTTCACTACAGTACCTGCGTTTTTAGCTATCCTTTTTCTCTTTATGTCTTTTTTCCTTCGCTTTTTGTATTAAAGGTTTTCATATTTTTTCTTCAAAGTTTATCACTGCCCAATATTTTGTTATCATTATTTAAAATAATTGTTAACTGTATGTAAACTGCGCGGTGGCTCACCAAATGTAAATTTCAATACGAAATTAAGTTATCAACTACTAGTAGTTACCAATTTTTTTTTCATTTCTATAGTTTTCTCTCTCTGTCTCAATTTCTTACTGTTATTGTTTGCAAGTTTTTGTAATTAAGCGATTTTATAATACCTATAACAAACGACTCTTTTAGTCTTGACTTAAATTCTTTGAAGAACAAATTTGGCCTATATGTTATAATATACCTACTTAAAATTGTAACAATTTTTTTTTGTATGTGTATTCTACAGGAACAAGACACTAGTAAATAAGTAAGCATGTCTAAGTTCTTAATTTATCAGAAAGACTCTGCTAACTTATTTAATGAAATATTAATTTGCGCCTAATGGATATCCCCTTTAATGCAATTAAATTGCATGACATTAATTTGAACGGGGCGGAATCTAAAAGCATTTGGATGTAGTTGTTTCATCAACCCCTGAACCCCTGTAGATTTTATACTGAAAATTGGAAAATCCTGTAACGTTGAGCTCTCTGAGGTATTTCTTCAAATCACCTTTCTATAGATGTAAAAATCGAACCATCAAAATGAGGACCATATTTATGTAAATTCCGTAAGACGATATGTCAGTTTAACTTTAAGTATTAAAATATGACACCCAAATGATGGCCTCTTTATACCCACATAGGTGTATGTATACACAGAACCAACGTGTCAAAAGCAAATACCCCGACAATTTGTCATACAGGTATGTACTCAAAGCATCCCTCAATACCACAACGCTAGTGTATTCTTAATGGAACCCCTGAAATTAAATGAAGCCGGTCATTAAATTTAATGAAACTGGTCATTAAATTTCCAACTAGTTTGGGTCAATGGGCGATGAAATATTTTTAAGTTAAAAACTTCCCTTTGTTTTTTTTTCTGTTAAAATGTGAATAAGGATGATATAACACGTCCTATCCAGCTTACTATTTCCATTAATCGGTGTATTCTGAATATTTTACTATGCAAATATTGTCGGCTAAGTATGCGTTATAATTGGTCATGCTTAGTCTTCAAAGCGAATGGTGAATGTAGTAAAATTAAACTTTCTCAAATTAATTGCTTTGCACTGTGTAAGTGGGCAGTGATTAGGGAGGAAGGGAAAAATAAATGAATGTACATATTTCATTGTTTCTTTTTGTGACATTTTACGACGGTTGATTAATTCATTGAGCTGCTAAGAAATAAAATCATTCTCTGTTCTTATACGTGGGCAAGTTTTAGCGCTTTTTAAGTAGATACCTATTTTATAGGTATGTTGTACAAAAACAAGCATCTGCCTCTTTCTGCCAGAGACTTTCGATCTTTCTCTTTTACATCAATTCAGTTTTAGAAGCTTCCATGTTAAGGACGTTTTTTAAGCTTTGAGTTGTGATATTGCAGTGAAGATCATCCTACTAACATTATAAAAATGAAACGTTGTCCGTTTGTTTGTTTGTTCCTCTGTAACACGAAAACTACGGAACCAATCAACTTCAAATTTTGCACATAAAGTAGCTGTACCTCGGGTCACAGTATAGACTACTTTTATTAAAGTGTAACTTCGCAAATTTGAGGCGGGCGTGCATAGTAACATAGCATATACATAATCTGCAAAGTGACTCTCAACTGTCACTCTCACATAGAGCGTCGGCAAGATCCAGAGGACAGGAACCGCAAACGGTCACCAACAAGTTGTACCCAAAAAACCAACCATCGATGTTGCTAAGCGGAACTTCGCTGTAATTGAAACTCTCTCTGTTCATTTATTGTATAAGTATATAAGTTCTGCAAGAAGGAACGAAGGAATTGTGTTCCAATGAAATATTAAGTTAGTCTTAAGTTGAAAGTCATCGAAGACAAAAATAAAAATTTATAACGTTTAAGAAATCATTTGAGCGAAAACATAAAAACGCTAACTCGGGCGAAGCCGCGGATAAAAGCTTGTTATTAATAATTTCGGGTGCCTTTTTGATTTCGGAAATGCAAAAGCTCTGTTGTTGGTACTCTATTTTTTGTAGACCCCGTCTATGAATAACTATTTGGCAATTTTCAGTAATTAAATTCAAAACTTATTGTTTTCCTTTGAATTGGCCATACAAAGAGGCGACAAGAGGAAGATTTGAAAAACTCAATTTGGTTTGATTTTTATAGCGCACCTTGTGCGACAAATTGTAAATTCAGTTTCCCATTTCCATTCTGGGAGAAGGCAGTGAAAACTGTATTAAATGTATCTAAAGGTATTCTAAGTGATTCGAGAATTCGTTAAAAAAAATCTTATTGAATCCGGGAATGAGTAATGAAATTTACTAAAATAAGATTCCAAAACAACTGTTTTTGAATGCACCGAAAAATAATCTATGTAGGTAATTGTCGAGTCTGTTCTTCTTTCAATAATAAGGTACTAATAACGTAAGTATTTCTCTGCTAATTGTAAATGAAAAGACAATGGAAACCTTTCTATGTGAATGTCTACGGACAGTTGAAGTAATTTGTCACATTAAAACGAATCCCAAAGATTATAAAGTCAGGCTGCACAACCTTTTCATTGGGCCGCATGAACAAAATAGAGAAAAGTGTTAAACATTTTAAGTTTGGAGTAATGTCTATGTCTCACATCCAAATGAATGAAGTTGATGGCAAGAGAAAAGAAAAGTGTGTAAGTTTTCCACCATTGAGAACTTTCCCTGAAGCTGAGAGACAACAATCTTTTTCTATGAATTCAAATTATGAACTGTAGAAGTCAACTACTCAGTTGCTGGCTTATGTCGTTTGTTAAAATTGAAGTCAGAAAATGGAAGAACATATGCAAGACATACCAAAGTTAATTAAAGGTGTCGAGATTCGGGAAGTAGTGAATAAAAAATTGGTTTGAAATCCCTCCATCTGTTGAGGTATGCAAACGACATTTAAATCATTGGTCGCTCCCAGCGTGCAAGTGCAGTCATACGGGTTTAGCCGGAAATCGATGAACAGGCAAAATGAATTGGTCTGCGTAGTGAACGAAGGCAAAATAAAGTACATGCATGCTATTAACAAGCAAAGCACGATCGTCCACCGCGGGGGGAAAACTCCAAGTAAATGGAAGAGGGAAGTGCTTTCCTAAAAGGGAACACTCAGTTCGGTGTGAATAAAAATGTTCCTCAGTTTCAGTTTTAGAAATTGAGTGAAGGGCTATCGAATTCAATTGTAAAGTTGCTTATGATTTGCCACCAAAAGTAAAATATAAATTTTTAATTTTAATTGGAGAATAAAATTGGAATAGTTTGTTCTCTTTTTTTCTTCTATTCTACGTATTTTCCTCGTCTGAATAATTATTTTCACCCTCAACTTTTTCGAGTGTTCCCTCAATAAATTCATTCACACCAACATGAAGAGAACCCCCAAATGTCAAAATAAGTGAGTGGAGTGTTTTCATTAAAGTTGACGAAAAACATTTCTATTCACTTCTATTCCCTCTAAAAACTTGAGGGAACACTCACACTCAGCTTTTATTCACACCACCCAATGCGTCACTGTTAATATTTACAACTTTCAGGTAGTAAAGGGGAGTTCATATAGAAGATTCGACGAAGACTCCCATTGGAAACCCTACTCGAAAGGCTAAAAATAAGCTCTACCTATCCCTTATCCTACGAGCTATATGGCGCCGTCTGCCGAACGATAAACTCGTGGAATTCCGAATGAAAACTTCTTTGACGAATATTTGGCCTAATGTCTGACGAGAGCGAATAGAGGAAAAGATGTAACCGCGAATTCTACGAGCCGTACCAAGATATGAATATACCTAGTCTAAAAAAGAGTAAATCGAAAGAATGGACAACAATGATCCAAGAGGATCTTCAAGTCTCTTCAAACCTTTGGTCAAACTATTGCGAATGCCAGGTTCTTGGTCTAGACAATTTAAAGCGGTGTCCCCGGACGAGGATGAAAGGCAGCACTGCACTGGTGGAGCATTTTTTAAAGCAATTGAGTGAAACAATTGGGAAACGCTGAGTAGTGAACAAAGAACGGGAAAATTTGAAAAAAGTTTGAAAAATTCAAGTGACCCAGGTTTTTAAAGTGATGTTTCAGATGATATAGGTATAGATCAGAGCACAGTGTCATTAACATTTTCAAAAGTTCTAAGTGTTGTTGTGGAAAAAGCAAATTTATGGATTGAATTTATTGGGACTACTGGAAATCTTCAGACTGCTGTAAATGATTGACAATCGCGGTGCGTATTTCCTATCGTTATTGAAGCAACAAAGCACGTACTAACTGCATGTATGCCCCCAGAACCAAAGCCTTGTTCGACCAAGATTTGTTACTTCTGTCTTGCATCTAAATAGATGTCCCAATTCGGGCTTTATTTCCTTAAAAGCAGGTCCTATGTTGCTTCATGTCGTATTTGCAATAAATTTCGTCTAAAAATTGGTCTTTGGACTACATATGTGGGTACATCCTTCAGGATTAGGTTCATCAGCAAGGAACTGAAAGGCAGGGGTTTAAATACTAGCTACCGTCAAGATCTGTTATCTTAAGGTTATTATTAAAAACGTTTAGTTTAGTTTAAAAAAAAAAAAAATGTTTAATACCTGTTTGAGACCAGGAAAAATGTTTGAAAATGCCATAACTTTTCGCTTCGGAAGAAAACTCATTTTCATAGACAGCATAATGGATTGCCTTAGGTCACAAAATAATTGGTTACAACGCATTAAGCAACTGCCATATGTATGTATGGCAAACCATGTACAAAATGGCTCTTGTGCAGATGTATCCTTCTCCCAAGTCACTTATTCACAAAGCTGTTAACTAATTTAATGAACTTGAACTCTTTATAAAAATAAATTTGTCTCAATTTTTATTATACATTTGTACATACATACATACATACATATGTGGCTACGCATTTTTTATTTATTTTTATGTTGGGTGAGTAATGTACCTAGCGCAAATTTTTTCTTAAGTTCCAGTTGATTTAAAATTTTTATTTGATTTATTCAATTTAGTTCCCACAAGAATAAGATATAAAAAATGGTAAATCCCTAAGAGGGATCCTAATAGAGGAACAAGACGTTTATTGGAACAAGATGTGGCTGATTAATTAAGGTTAGAATGCCGTCGACATATTATTTCTGTACACTCCTGTACCATTCTGTCTTCAACACGCCAATACACTTGACCTTGAATGTAGTATGTACATAGTTAATTTTGTAATTTAAGTTTTAATTTTATTGACGTAATCTAGAATGCGAATCGCAATCTACTCGTTGAAGCCTTTCATTTGATACCCATATCAAGGGGTTCTGAAGAAAAGGTAAGTCGCAATTTTGGGATGTCTGCCAGTCTTTGGCTAGAAAAGACGTTACACATTTTATAGTATCTGACTCATGAAGCCCTTTTATGTGATACCCATATCAAGGGGTTGTGAAGAGAAATGTAATCTGCCATCTTGGGAAGTCTGCGTATTGGATTTATAGGCATATTAGATATAATATATTGCATTGTCACCACACTAAGGCAACTCAGTCGGTAAACTTCTTAAAATCTTTTAAAAAGAGAAAATGTTTTTGTACGTCTGCTATTTTTTTAAGATTTAACATTTTAGGGGTGTACTCGTATCGTAAGTGGACTTTCGTAGCTGAGTGTATGAGATTCCATACAAAATTTCATTTCAATGTTTTCTAGATGTTTAAATAATGATGAACAATGAATCCGGACCAGAACAGTCCAATAAAATAACATCAGTTTCAGTATGTATATATACGCTTTATTTCAGGTCAAAGTACATACATATCTGCTTTTCACTATTTGATAAGACGCTGTACATACAAGAAGTTTGAGAAATAATATTTCCATATTCAAGTAAAAGTAATAACTTTCGATGACCATTTTCGCCCACATACTCGTAGCATTTATGAGCGCCAGGATGTGCCTTTTTAGAGTACACATTTATTAAGTATGAATAAGAATGAGCCATTTGAAGGAAATTGTTTGTCATAACTAAACTTGTATGTTAAGACTTTTGAATGTTATGTGATAATAAGTATATTTATTGAATAAATCCTTTGAAGACAGGTAGTAATTCACGACGCTTTCAACACTTTTTTAGCCATCAGCCTTTAACTGGTATTGGACAGTGAAATAAATAATTCATCATCAAACAATGAACTATGTTATGTAGGTACCTAACCTACTTATAAAATTTAACTCATAAAAAAGTGAACACCAAGAATACGGTCTGCACACCCACCAACCCCATTTTTACTCCAACTAAAGCTTTTTATGAGTGTGGAATTTCATTTCTACGTTGATGATGTACATACATACATACATGTGTAGAGCAAAATTCTGTGGTTGACTTCACCTTACACTTACGTATCCTCGTACACATTTCCTGTTTTTTTTTTTTTTTGGATTACGAGCATGTATAAAATAGGTACACAATAAAGACAAGCGACAGTTATTCTTGCTGACCAGTGCATTTTCTAAGTCTATAAACCTCGAATTCAGCAGAGATCTGAATTTGAAAATCAACTTTCTACATCTTAATAAAAACGTTGGGCAAATCGCTTCTTTGTGGTACAAGCTTTGTACATATATATTAAATGAATGAACTAATGAATCGTCAACAAAGTAACTACCAAGAGTCCAAAATCTGATTTTAACCATCGGCACATTCACAGAGTAGGTGACGGACGGATTCAACTCCCCCTTCGTCTCTGCAGCTTCTTCACTATTCGTTGTGTGAAACACCCAGTCTTTCTGCTTGGGTGCCAATAGCAAAAAGACCCATGAGCGGGCCTGGGATTGCTCGTTTTTCACTCTGGCAAAGTATAATCAGGGAGGCAGATCTTCTTTTGTCGATCAAGGGCACAGTATTCTGGCAGTTGCCTATATTTTCATTTGTATCCACTGCATAGTCGCCCTGTTTGCCCTTTCCCTTAAAATTTCATCAGCACTCTAGTTTCTTTTGATATTCTTGGGCCCATTTAGATATTCTATTACAGAGCTTTACCAGTTTTAACTTAAGTGTTACTCTATTACAGAGCTTTACCAGTTTTAACTTAAGTGTTACTGACTAGTCTGAAGTGACTAAGATTTCATACAACAATTCGAACTCTCTTAACCAACTATAGGTGGTTGTCTCAAATTTTTAACGTACTGTTACATACTGTAAGTACATACTTATATTTCAACCGCTTAGAAACCATTTGGACATTAAAGGCTCTTACAATTTCAAATTCATGAGTCACTGTTAAAAGAACGTATTTCCTTATGAAACCAAATTAGAGTTATACCGACGGCATAACAATTTTCTCATATATGTATTCCTTAATCAGCCACACGAGTGTCAAATTATTGTCGAAAAATTTGCATTAGTCGTACAATACAGGTTACATGTTTTAGAAAATGTGATCTAAAATTCATTGAATTCCAATTGAAATACCAAAAGTATTGGGATGAGTGAAAATCCGAAAAAAATATCTGCATACAGACGAGTACATCCGTAGTATATCTATTAGGTATGTAGATATGCGTGATTTATTCAGAAAATTGAAAATTTTCAATGTTCCTTGGGTTTATCCCCATCATAATCATGGCCACCATCGTCATCGTTGTGGGTTATTATAAAATCCAACGAAACTCATTTATTCATCGAGAGCAGGCATGGAACGGAAACAATACGCTCCCCTGGGTGTAATTAAATGAGTTTATAATGCCAAAGTACATCGTGTACAGGGATTTTCAAAAAAGCACACACGTTATACATTAAACCGTGCGTGGGTAGCCTGTGGGCATATTCTCGACAATCAATAAAAAAAAGCGCTATCAACTGATTTAAGTGATAAAAAAATAAAATTTAAAAGAAATAAAGTTTGCAGACCTAAAAAAAAATGGTTAGCGCCTTTTCGTAGAAAAGTGAACACTATGTACTCGCACATGTGCCGACATGTGTATTTCAAGATATTTTCACACGTGTTGTCATGTTTTGTATATAAGTAGGTACCACTAAAATTAGAAAAGGTCGCGGTGCTACTGGACATACAAAGTCATAAAACATTGTCCTTGCACTGGCCGAATTCAGAAGTGTTCTGTTCCAATTCAATATAATCTCCGACCTACAATTTGCGCATGGACAATGGATACTCGTACAAAACCTTCTTCAGTTTTGCGAAAGCTAGCGCTCTTTCTAGATTTCTCTTAACTGCGTCACTGCGGAAATGGAAAAATCAGGACTTCAACCGAAGAGAAACCATAATTTTTCTCTTGAAATAATATGGTATTCCACATTGTTCCTATACCTGTGCGGTTAACATTTTCTGTAACATAATATTTTGGGTCAACTATACTGTGTGCAAGTCTATACGGATATGAAAGTCCTTCAAAAAGGAATGAGGTGACATTTTGAATGCCAAACCGGACGATTCCAACAATTATCCCACTCAAATTTTGGAAAGGTGAAGGCAGCTAGAACCCTCGTGTATCTAAACTTTTCCCTTGTGGTAAGAAAATATGATTCAATTCGAATGAACTTTATGGTTCAGCAAATAAAATGTTTATGATTTACAATTCGTTTTTCCCAATTGGTCACCATTAAAGTATTCGCAAATAACGTCTACAAACAATTTTTTTGTGGATTTCGATAAGAAATTAAATTTTATGGGCATTGAGGTTTATATCAAGTATTCGTAGGATTCCTAAAATTTAATACACCAGATCTGGTTGCAGAATAGAAATAAAATGGCAATTCCTCACTTCATGCATATGCACTTAATACGTCACGTACACCAATTTTATGTTTACTCACCTCATAAATGACAAGTAGGTATTCGTTTCGTGAACCTTTTTGGGTCCAGCATAGCTACACTAAACATTTTCACTCAATGATTACTTGTCGAATGGTTGACCAGTTTTGATTTACGTACGCTTCATGGATTGGGAAAAACAGGACAGCTTATCATACGTTTTATTTGTGTGCTGTTTTTCTCTGCTGTCTAAAGCAGCATGAGTTGACTTGGCAACGTACATCATCTGCAAAATATGGTTTTACGAAAGTCGGGCGATAAATGAAACCCCAACAAGATGTAAGACTCCTCCTGTCATGACCTACAAGACCTTATCTGCTGTTGTACGTAAACGCTAAAAGCATTTTTTCAACAAATTGATTGGTCCATATCAGTAAACGAGGAAAGTAGGTACACCATCTATTTAATATTCCCACTACGGCAGATCTAGGAGAATCTCGAATCTATACCCACCACCTTTTTATGAATTTTAAGAATTTCTAGCTTTGGCATCCCTTCCAAACTCATTCGCGTTGCCATGAGACGCGTCCTAGGCGTAAATCAATATTAAAAAAAAATAAATAAAAATATCGTTTTCCAAAGAATTGTTAAGAACTCATATGCTAACACAGTAGGTCGAATCACTCAGACACATCGACGATATTGACTTAATCGGAAGAATGCAATTTCGATAGCGAGTTATTTAGTACTAGCAGGCCCGTGCTCGCGTTGCTTCGCGAAGTTCTTAAACAACTTTTTTTAGACGAATATTAAAAAAAAAAAAAATTAAACATGTTTACCGTATCCAGAACTTGACAAAAATAATTGTAAGAAAAATAGACATTGTCGAAGTTTTTATGTATATTAATTTATTGACTTATATTAATGCTAAGGGATAGACAATGTTTACTGTTTGATTGTTTGGCAGAAGAAGCAAACACTGATATTTCTGTGAGCCCATTCTTGATAAGGCAACATAAAGCTGACAATGGGAAAAAACGTTGTCCCTAAGATCCACCCCAATAAATTTAAATGATTGACCCTGGGCCTTATTAATTGCTATGCTGAAACACGGTTTAATGGGGAACTGCAACGCCTAAGCTGAAAAGGGAAATCCGTTTGGTATCATTGGAATAAGGGCATCCTTCCCGGCTGCGGGTCCAGTAAGAATTTTAGCTTCCATAATGCTTTTGTTTAACTTTTTGACTTGAAATCGGTTGCTTTTGCAATGGTTTGGGGGACTAAGATTTCTGATAAGTTTTATTCTTGTGCCAATTTTCGAATTTTATTGGTACGACGGCTGAAGACCCACTGGATTGAGAGAAATAATAACTTCTTGAGGGTAGTTAACACTATCATTATCATTTACTACACTGGCAAGTGCTTTGTATTGATGTGCCTCTGCTTTTAAACGCCGACGAAAAAACATGCTTCCCTCCTTAACTCTAGAAAGTTTACCTACGCAAATTTTACTCCCATGATGAACAAAGAAAAGTTTTTTGTCGGACAGAGCTTAAAGCGTTATGAATGACCTTTCGTAAGTGCTTGCGTAATCTATTTACGCATCAGTCTAATGAAAAGGGTATGCTAAAAGTGCATCTCGTATGATGTATTCAAGTGATTTTTCAATTCTAGGAAGCAAAATTTGCAATCGTGAACCAACCCGAAAACCAAAACTCAACAGGCGGAAGAAAATATTGCGCATTTTGTAATAATAATAAAAAAAGCGAAATACAAATTCAATCATATTATGCCCGTAAATTTTCTTAAGACTCATTAATTTGCATATCTTTTGTTAACAAAATCTAACTTCGTTTCAACAGAGAACTTAATCTTTTAATTGACAGGGAGTAAATTTTACTCCTTGATAGGTTTAACGGAGTACAAAATAAGGTTAGTTTTCAAGGGTTAACTGATTGGTTTTTGAGTGCGATTATCAAGCTTTAACTCAAAAACCAAGCAGTTAAAAAGAAAAAAATTCGACTGGGGATCCAGTCCTCTACTTCCCACCTTATATTGCGTTATATGTTATATCACAGCAATTTTACCCAAAATTGATCAGATATAAGTTTCATGCTGACAAATAATGTAAAAAAACCGCATGATCGTACGTTGTTCCATTCCATCGTATTGTGAAGCTTTGTCAAAATCAGGAACCTTTTTTTTTTGGTCGATTGCAATACATACTCGTACTTCCCCTGTGGAGGTGAGAAAAAAAAAATGATCCATATAACTTCATGAATCATCATCATTCAAAGTAGTAACAAAAATGGGAGGTAGTGTTGGTTAAACATCGATAGTCTATCGATAGAATCGATAGTTTTTGACTATCGATACTATCAAATTTTTTAAAAAACTATCGATACTATCGAGTTAAAAAAAAATTTATATATTTTTGTTTGCGCATGCAGGATTGCGTGGTATTAAATAAATTATGGTTAGACTTTATTTGCTGTAACATTCCATCATTTTATTTCAGGCTATTAATGCAACTTTAGTAGAGTACAATATTCGCGAAAAAGTTGTAACGTTAATCACCGACAACGCTGCTAGTATGATTAAACCGCCAGATATTTTGAAAATTCGTCACCTTCCGTGTCTTGCTTATAGTTTAAATTTAACTGTCCAAGATTGCTTTAAAGTGGATTCTTTTGCTTTGATGTTAACGAAGGCAAAGCCTATTGCGACATATTTCCGGAGCAGTACGTTAGCAAGCGACACATTGCGTGGTATCCAAAAGCGCAATAACAAAGTAGAACTAAAACTTGTTCAGCAAGTAGATTCTCGCTGGAATAGTTCTTACTTCATGTTAAAGCGAATTTCGGAGAAACGTCGCTATAAGTGAATGTGAAAAAGCTCCTTATACTCTGTCAGCTGAGGATTTCAAAGCAATAGATGAAATGTTATGTTTCTTGAGCGAATTGAACTTGCAACGTTAAAAATATCAGGTGAGAATTATCTTACCGCTTCACTTATAATACCGCTTATAAGAGGAATATCAGCAAAGTTATCTAGTTTTGAGACAGTGATAACTACTGTTGAGGGTCAAGAAGTTGTCAACTCGTTGATCAGCTCGGTCAATAACCGTTTGAAGCCGTATCACATGCGATCGGCTCTCATATTTGCAACATTTTTATATCCAAAGTTTAAAAAATGGGTTCAGATGCCGATAATGCAATTCAGCAGTTGCAGAAACAATATTATTTGCTGATTGCGTCTACACAGGAAAAAGTGATGGCTGTACAAATATCAACTTCAGCATCTACATCATCGCTTGCTTCGACGAGCAGTTCCGTGTTTCCCACAGCATTATCCAAGTTAGATTTATTGTTTTTTCCAAGTAAAGATCCAGTGAGGATTACAACACGATTTACAGAACCAATAATTGACATCTGTCATACTTTGAAAAACCTGTGATTTATAGAAATTCATGTTCAATTGAATATTGGAACCGATCAACAAGTCAGCTTCGAGAAGTTCAGTTCCTTCTGAACGAATTTTCTCTAAAGCTGGCGAGATAATGACTAACAGAAGAAATCGATTTAAGGATACAAATTTAAATAATTTATTATTCATAAAACACAACTCAATTCTTTGAGTTTGTTTTTGTTTGTTGTTGTTTGAACTTTTATTTCTTTTGCATGTAACTTTAAACTTTTTATTTTTCTTATGAGAATTAACTATCTTTTGTTCTTTTTATTGCCAACGATTTTTATTGTTTTTTTAATTAAAACTAAAGTAGAAAAACATTTTTGAATTTTATCTTAATTATTTCTCTAATATGTAATATGTATAAACGTATTTAGGGCAGCCCACCGAAAAGATAGAAAAAACTATCGATACTACTATTAATAATATCGATACTATCGAAAATGGAAACTATCGATGTTTAACCAACACTAATGGGAGGGCGAGAGCGTGCGAGAAACACGGAACGATGATGAAATGAAACAAAGCAGCAGCCTCGTCGCCATGATTGAATCGATATCAGCGATGAAAACAAATAAAAATAATAGATGTATTGAAAATACTTATTAATTTATTTCTCAGCAAGTAGGTATAATTAAGAAAAGATGATGGGCTTTAAATTTGCATAAGCATATTGACTTTATAGAAAAAAGTCTGTTTTTACAATGTTTTAAACTGATTTAAAGTTGGGAGTGAATATGTTGCTCAACCTCTTTAAAATTAGTATGAAAAAAATATAAATGTTTAATTTTTCTGTAAACAAAAAACATTTAACTAAAAAAAATAGCCTTACTGGATTTCGTAAAAATAAAGAATATTATAAATTTTATTTCACGTTGGTCGGTTCAGTATTTACTGAGATTATCGGGGCCAAAGTTTTTTAATGTCTCGTCTTTATATAATAGTAATGATTAAGACAGATGCAGCGAAGAAATCTATAACGGTCATCAAGGGGTAAAAAAAAAGTTGCACACTGTGAACAAGAAAGGACAACACCGACGTTAGCGGTTAAACAGTCAGACGGTTAATATTTTGAAGAAGTTAGGGGCTTTGTTTATCTAGGCTCCGCTATTAATTCAGACAACGACCGACCAGCAGCGTTGAGATCAAACACAGAATATCTACATCTTTTCAATCATTGTTTTTTTAAATTATTCAAGTGACTCTGTACAAGACCCTTATTACCGTCCTCACTATGGCGCCGAAGCATGGACTTTGTCAAGAGTGGATGGCGCCGCTTTTGTTGTTTTGAGATCACGTTCAGGTCATCCTTACGGTATCTATAATTTCTGAATTCAAATGATATGTTTTTATTCCGAAGCACTTAATTTAGAACGCTTGTTAATTACGGATTATTTTGTTAAAGCACCGCGCCGCCCTAATACTCTTCACGTCGTCGCCTTGAATCGTTTAACAATTAAGGCATCTTTACGTTTCGGTATTCTCTTGAACTTGCAGACGTGCAATTAAGCATATTAAGCTTATGTAAACGACTTCTGATCTAAAGTAATGAATCTATATCTGAGAATACGGCGTTTTGTTTCCGATAGTATATGTACACATAGCGGTTTTTAATTTTGTTTTACCGACTATTATTTCCCTTTTTGCATAATGTTTACTATACTGTAGATCCGAAAATTATTGCAATTATTTTGTCTCATTTGCCCTCAATCATCAGCTACCGTAATAGCATTCCAAAGAGGTTAAAACCGGTCTATAGAAAAAATAAAAAAGCTAAGGACGACGATCGTATCTTGAGTACACGCATCTACCTTAAACACACTAAAAGGTAATATAGAAATAATTTGATACTGAAATTACACAAAGTTTGAAAATTTTAATAAAAAGAAACAATTTTAATAAAAAAATATGAGCAGATCGTTGTACATATACATACTTACACAACAACATGCAGCTTTATGCTTTGACATAAAAATAGTTTTGTCAATAGTGAGAATACATTTTTTGATAATTCAAGTGCCAAAGCAAAGCGTAAACTCCCATAATACTTTTAAGTTCTTTAAAAGAACGTAGTTTCAATAAACCCTCTTTTACTTAAATGCTCTGGGTAAATTACTATCTTCTGAACACGTATGTAAGTTGCATTCAGCTTTAATATCTTCCCATAAGACTTAGATGATACGTATGACATGAATGAAAAACGTTTGCAAGTACAAGTTCAAAAAAGTGCATTTAATGCACACATGAATGAACAGCGATAAAATTGCTAAAGTTGTTTGAAGAGGTGTGCGGTTGATTTGGAAAAATAAATCTATTGTTTTCATAAAGGAGGAAGATAGGTACATTCTACTAAACGATAGTGAAATATTCTAATTGAATTATAAATTATTTTTAGTTTAATGGACGGTGATTTAATTTTGTGGCAAAATCAGTTTTCTTTCGTGTTTGATTATTATTGTCTCTATACCTATATATATACACATATACACAGCAAAATTCTTATAAAAATACAACTACAAGTTCAACAAATTTTGCATTCTAAAACAATATAAAGCTTTTTATTTTTCTTAAGCAAATTAATACTAAGCTAGATTTAACAAACAATTTCAAATTAAATGTAAAAAAAGGAGTCTGCGAAACTTTGAACATTTGTGATTCATAACAAAATCATGTTTTTAAAATTGCGTTGAAGCATCGTTTTTATTTATTTTTCCAAATATTCTGCTGGGCATACTATATCCTAAGTTCTGAAGGACCTTATCCGGAGTATAGTTTCAAAACAATTTTAGGGCTTCTTCTAGCTCCTCAACATTGTTTTATTGTCATTATTTGTGATAGTGTACCACATTAATTTTCTATTGGTTTCGGGTCAGGACCTCTAGCTAGCCACTCATGAGGTAGGTGGGTAGAGGTGGCGGTTCAGCATAAACGCAAGTAGCACTAGATGTGCCTTTTTGTTACCACGACTCGTGTGAACTGGTTGGTGATGTGGGACAGTCAGTGCCTAGATCCAGCCTGTGGAGTTAAGAAAGCGGATTAAATCTCTTACCCCTCTACCCGAGATGTCATTTAGGTCGTCGAAGAATGGTTGGTTTAGTGCACGCAGTCTGGCTCTTGAAATTTGCAGAGGAAATGGGAGAGAGCTTCCTTCTCATTTTCGTTCCCGCAACTACGGCAGTGGGGTTTGGCCAGTTTGGCCGTATGGTCTCCAATTGGCCAGTGCTCCGTGATTATCTCCGTGACTCTGGCGATATCTGGGCGCGTTCTGTTTATTAGGTCTTTCGTTCAATTCTTATCGTAGGAAGGCCATATCTTCCTTGATATAACGCAGCTGGTTATCCCTCTCCTTTTAGGTTTGCCTTCTTCTGCAGAAAATGTGAATGAATTTGTCCTTTAACCGCTCCTAGCGGGATATGGACCCTTGCCGCGAGAGAGCCGTGTAGAGCTGAGCCCTGCCTGGCCAGTTAAAACAGATTTATTTTTCCTTGATGTGAAATATACATTTTGAAGGCCGTGACGTACGAAAGCAAACGTTACGAAATCTTCATTTCATTTCATTTCATTTATTTACTAACTAACATTCGGGTGTACATTAAGAAAAAAATTATTTTATAGTACTGAGCATAACATTAATCACAAGACAATATTTAATTACATAGATTTAAATTTAATACCTTATTAAACATAAAAAGAAAGAAATTGAGATGGAAGAAAGAAAGAGAGGGACAGGAAAGGAAGATAGGGAAAAAAGTAACAACAAGAAGATGAGATTAGATGCGAGAAGGAAGAGTTTAGGGTTGAAGAGAGAAGTGTAGTAGGACTGCATTTTTAAAGCTTGCGGCATTTGAGATACTCCTGATTGACTGGGGCAAAGAAATCCATAGCCTTGTAGCGTGAACGAAAAACAAACGTGACGAGTTTTGTTTGTGCGTTGTGTCACGCTTGAGTTACGTGCGAGCTTCACGGATTGCCAATAGTTCCGCCTGGAAAACGCTGGCAAAATCGGGCAGACGGTAGGATAACGATATATTCAGTGATTCCGAGTAGGCACCGACCCCCACACTACAGTTCATCTTTGATCCGTCGGTGTAGATGACCGTGTGAAAGTTCTTCGGCCACTCAAAAACCTCAATAGCTTCTTTTTTTTACTAAACGACTGCCTTACATATTTCAGTTGAATGAATTGCAGAATTATCTAGTCAAAACACAAAATTAGGTCCATCTAACTACTCACACTTTCAGTACCGCTAGGAACTTGAGATTTGGAGTACGAGTAGGTCCAAACTTCCAGAAATACTCCATTTTACCCCCGAAGAGGAGGTGAAACGTAAAAAATGACCGAGTTAAACAAAAATAAAATGACAATTTTCTCGGCTTAGAATTTTCAATAATTTTCCGTTTGTGATATTCTAAGTCCACATATGTAACTACCGGCTATTCACGTTGTGGGTGATATATTTACACTTTTATTGCCGATTTCGAACAGCGAATTAAAAAGCCTTTTCAAAGCAGAGGTACTCTTGTAGGTTTGTCATGCCTGCGAAGGGGTAGTGCCGCGAGAAAACGTATGCTAGTTTTGAGGCTCAAACCTGCGTTTTGCTGGAATGAAAAAACTTGGGCTCTGTTTTCATGGAAAGTTTATTTGAAGGTGTATCGCTCTACCTTCTATCTGTCTACAACATAAATGTCAAAGCTAAATGACATTTGACACCATTTGCAAATATTATAGAACATTCACATTATGATTTTTTTTTTTTTTTTTTTTTTCGTATCCACAAAGCCCATTATGACATTACTTTTGCCCCACCTTGTACATATGGCTCTGTATATATGGAACCGACTTACTAAGTCGTTATTAGTGATAGATCATTGTTGGGATATATTTATTTGTTGGTATAACCTACAGTTTTGCCACCAACGATTCTGCAAAGTAGACGAATACGCTGTACTCATGCTGATAAGCAAATTAAGTACTTTTCTCCATCTCCTTTGCAAATTCATTTAAATGCATCCACTTATGCCAGCATTACTTTGTGAATTAAACAAGATTAGTTAACCAGCTTCAATGTCTTTTGTTCTTATTCTTATTAGTTGTTGATGTGTTGTATTGTGCAACAGAATGTTCGTTAAGCTAGGGGTAGGTTATATTCCTTACTGAAGAAGAAACTTGAAAATAATAAAAACCACATGGAAAATCAAGGAATGTTTTTGTCTTGAAAACAGAATGTTGATTATTTTAGAGTTTCAAAACACATGTACAAATATCATACAGTCGTAAGCAATTACGCTGGTGTAATATACGTACAGAGATATATATGTATATTTATTTGAACAAAATTGAATTAGTATGTCAATTTTGATTGTATTTTTTATTTTTTATTCTTGTTAAGTCCGAAATTCGACTTACGTAATTAATACAAAAAAAAGAATACTAAGCGATGCTTAGGTACAATACTTCGATACAACGCTAAGACACAAACCTATGGTTCGATACTAGGAAGCAAAGCTAGGCTTTGCGCTAAGAGTATCTATGTAGATATACATATACGTTTTTACACGACGCTCTAAGCATTTATTTAGAAAAAAATTAAAAATGTAAGCTATTTCATTTTCTTCCTGAGTGGAGCCGGCTTTAACAGCTAGTAAATAAATAAAACTGGTTAATAAGATTGTAGCAAATTCAAACATATTTATCTATATCATATGAGCAAAGAAATGTTTGTAACTTTTGTTTTTGAACGGTTCTTCATTTCGAAATCATGGAAAAATCTAAGTAATCGACTGTTATCCGTAACTTGTAACCGTAACAATTATTATTAAAAATTATTTAAGTAGTTTGCTATAAAACAGTGATAGCTTTGCAAGCCATTGTGCAAATGTACAATTAGGAGTAAATTACGAATGGCTATACGATTGCTTACTTGACCCCAACACAGCATTTCTTGTACTTTAGATCGAGGGCTATACTTGTAATTAAAATTCATTCATACCTACATAAGTTTTGTTCGACTCAAGTTTTGGTACTGGCATCTATGTACAAGTGCTATTGTTTTTGTCTTTTGTTTATTTCTCATTTTTGCCGAACATTTTTTATTCGTAAGTTAAAATCGATAAGCGAAATGTATTGCATGCAAATTGAAATTACTACAACAATGACGACCTTTGGCATTCTTATTTTTTATTTTGTTTGTTCAACTATTAACAAAGCTTACACAAATAAACCCAATCGATACGATATTTTCTATTCGATTTGAGAACATTAGGATAAAAAACTTTTCTGCTTATCATGGTTCATAGCCTCACCGAAACGAACAACATGTCCTTCGTTTTGAAAGCTTGGATTTCTTTCTTCTATTTCTTTGAAAACTCAAAATCATCTCGTTCGATGTTCAAGTACCATTATAGCATAAGTAGCATTGAGTGGATTTGTGTGTGTGTATGTGTATCAAAGCTATTTCTGAGCTCGATTGTAAATCCTTGAAAAACATTATATACTGAGTTGTGAGGAGTAGTTTTGAAGGCACAATTTCATGCACAGAATCTCTTGTATTGATTTAAAAAAAAAAGACAACCTTAATTTGATCGAGTAAACTGAGTGATAGATGGAATTTAGCCGGGACACTAAGACAAGTTGGAATTTCTGATAAGGCATAGGACGTTTCTGATATCTGTGCTTATCAAATAGCCTAGGTCGTTATAGTAAAAGGTTCCAACTTAAATGAAGTTTCCTTCTACAAACGTCAAGCCTCGTTGCATGCTTGCCTATTACACAGTGTCCAATGATGACACGTACAACACTGCTACACAGATTGTATCTGTTTAGAGAAATCAAATTCTTAGAGCGTTCAAGAGCCAGCGTTGGATTCCTAAGGGAGCTGACACAGGTTCAAAACACAAAACATATGATCGACAGGCAATGGAAAAGCGCTCGATAATTTAATTTGCCATGAAAAAGCTTCTCGATTTACCAATAGGAGTGGGCAATAAAACAGCAGTTCTCTCCATTCGTGTGAAAAATAAAATGTGCACAACATGATTGGTTGCGAGAAGCTGTGACTTGGCCCTTAACACCAAATATTTGTATTTGTACATGTTACTTGGCATATTATTTATATTAAAGCATCCCCAATCTTAAAATGCTTTGTTATTACCTACAAGAAATGGAGGGGTCATGAGTTGACAAATAAATTGTAGACCTAGACCTATTGATACTTAGAAATCGTATGAACGATTTACCTAAGAATTTTATTGACTGAATCATTAAACACACCAAATATCATATTATATTGTTCTGCTTGGGTTATCACATTTGCCTTTTGTGTGTGATTCTCTTTTCTTCTTGACACTTAAGTACACTGCATAACATAAACTTGTACATAAAAAAGACGTTGTAATAAATTATTATATTGTTAATCCTGTTTTACTTCCTTAGAACAATCTGATATATTCACACAAACTCATTGAAGCATATGCATACCTACATACATGTACATATGTACACAGCTTGACATAAATATATGTACCTATGTACCAGTAACATTTTTTTTTTTTTTGAATTTAAATGTTTAACATTTTAATTTTTTTAAACTAAATTTATTCCTTAATAATACAAGTGGAGTTTATGAACTTAAAAGCTTTTCAATAACAAATTCATTGAAATTAAGGGTTTATAAAACATTTAGTGTATCCTTAATCTTATATTCATAATATCCGCCATTATTTTGTAAAACGCTTACAATTCTTCGTAATATTGAGTTGACTAATTTTTGACAAGTTGGGAAAATTACCCGCTCCTCTTCGATTCAGGTCTTTCCATAGCTCATTCATTATACCGAGATCTGAAAACTAACTGAGCTTTTGAATTACAGGCACTTTTTGGTCCCAAAACTTATATTTTATAAGACTCGATGTGTATTTCGGGCCATTGCCCCTGGTGGTACGAGTGCAAGTCATCATGCTTTTACTGGAAAATCGAGGTATGATATCCTCTTAAACAATCTTATATTTATGGTGTTTTTTATTCGAAATTATAGGGTGCAAGCGCGGTTTATATCTTTATTTTGAGAGACAAGAGCTTAGAGTCATTAATTTTGGAAAGGACCTGAATGACTTAAAATTTGCTTTAAATAATAAAACTTGAAACGGGCCTTAATTACGGTGAATTCGAGTTAAATCAAAAACCTTGAAATTAAATAATCTTATAAATGTAAAGCACGAACTTCAAAATATCCTGGCTACAAAATTAACAGTCTACACCTGAGCAGGACGTTACATTTAGGAATGTAGTTAAAATCGACTATCGAAAGCAAGTCAATGTGAATTTGTAATAGTAACCTACATTGTTCTTGGTGCATAATGTGATAACTGCGATCTACGCAAAAGTACTCAAAAAAAACAAAATTCGACTGGAGATCCAGTCGTGTACTTCCTGCCTGCCTTATATCACAGCAAAGATTATGTCCGATATATACCACAACGTGCTTGCGTTGCCCAGCACATCTGTTTTTAAAGCATTCTTTGAAATATCTCAGCATCCGCTGGACCGATTTTGCTCAAAATCTAATCAGCTCTTAGTTTTATTCTGATAAAACAAAAAAAACGTATGATCGTATGTTGTTCTGTTCTCCAGATATCGAAGGAGAAAAAAATTGTCACATACACATACACATGAATATACACACACACGCACACACAGACATCACATCGAAAATAGGTGCAAATGATTCCTAGTGTATCGTAATGTGAAGCTCTGTTAAAATCTCGAACTTGTTTTTTGGGCGATTGCAATACTTCCCCTATGGAGGGGGAAAGTAAAAAAGTCCGTATGATGAGTAATGCCCAGTTTCACAGTGCGAGTTTAAACTCAGTTTATGGTTTAAACTAAAGTTCAACCAAATGTTTGGTTTCACAGTGTTCGTTTAAACTCTCAACTGAGTTTTATGTTCGGATTAAGTTAAACGACTCGATTCTACCGTTTGACGTTCGTTTAAGTTAAAAATGTGGTTATGACTGCTATTGTTGTGAAATGTCAAATTGTGTTTTTCTGATGATAGAAGTGATGAAGAATATTATAATATCCTGGTGAACGTAAGCCGACAAAGAGAATTTCGCTGCAGGACAAATCACTTTTATTTTTGGGATGATATGGACCTCCTTAACAGATTTCGCATGTCCAAACAATCAGCGTATACTGTTTTGGATGAAATACGTCCAAAAATTTAAAATCCAACAACTGGTAACTCAGAAAATAAAACATATGTACATGTAATTTGATTTATATGAAAATAAAATGTTTTACTTCAAGGAACAATTCATTATCAGCCGAAATCAAGTTTTTATTGACTTTGCTTTTCGAAGCATCCCGCTGCATTTTTCTCCGTCCAATGATTCCTATCAGTTTTTTTTGTTTTCAATAGTTTCTTTGAATTTGACCCTAAATTCATTAAATTTTCCTTTTCGCTATCGGAAAAATGAGTACTTCTTTTCTTTTGATTAATATTATTATATTTTTGCTTCCTCCATTGTCTCTCTTTTGTCTATTCTAAGTGACTTTTACTCGAAAGCAAACACCATAATAGGAAAAATTCAAAATTATTTTGAGTTTGACATTTAATTCAAATACTGTGATTCAAATACATCAGTGTAATTCACAATAGTGTGATAAACTTCGTTTAGACAAACTGAGTTTAAAAATACAGTGTGAAACCGAACGATTTAAACTCAAAGTTTAAACTCAGTACTTAGTTTAGTAAAACTCAAGTTTAAACTCACACTGTGAAACTGGGCATAAGTGTAATAGCATCGAAAAGCAAGACTGTATATAATCGCTGAAAAAAAAACGTTTTTACAACCGACAAATACTTGATAATAACTGAATTAATTATTAAAAAGAGTAAATACTTTCAACCAATCAATTTGTATTTTGCGAATGACACACTCTCAATCTTTGCTTCCGTCTATGATTATAAAATTGTTAACTCTTGTTACTTACATATGTAGCGTTGTAGTTCGGGTTAAACTTGGCCCTCAACCAGCAAGCCTTTCCAGTTAGCCTGGTCCTAAGCTAATCGCCTCCAGTTACGCACTCCAAGTTGGTTGAGGCCCCCTTTTTAAATGAGCGTGCCACCTTAGGCGAGGTTCTCTTCTGCTGCGTTGTTCGTCCGGATTAGATTCGGGATCATTAAAGTCTTGTATAAAGTGTCCTGAGTTCTTCGAGAAAGAAACAGCGATTGGCAAGAGTTATTCTTTGTTTGATGTAGTCTTCAGAAGTGATTGCAGAGCCGAGGAAGACTAATTCCCTTACCACCTATTAACTCCGACGTTCTGTGCGATTTGTCTATGTTAAGCGTCTTGTTGTTAACAGCAAATATTTATCTTTGCCCTCGTTAATCGCTTAACCTTCTGTCCAAATCTTCTTTTAACATAAAAGTTATGGTGAAATTGTTACCGACCTTGAAGGAGCAGTGAGCATTTTCCATCATCATCCTGCATTAAGAGACGATTTAAACTGGACATGGCGGCTTTAAAATCGATAAAAAGATTTGGATTTCTTGGGGTTTCGCCAGGATCTGCCGAAGTGTAAACTGTGACCGATTGTGAATTTATGCCTCTATATCCCCGAAATGGGTTACTGTCATCGGTTTAACTGAACCCGCGTCCTAGGGTCTGCGCTATTGAATTATTGTATTGTTGTATTATTATGTGAATTTTGAAAGAAAACAGAAACTCAAACATAATAAAAATCATTGAAATATTTTTAAAGATTAATGTAATAAAAGCTTTCCAGTTACGAGTACGTACCAATAAAACTTCTTGAATGGACACAATGACCATTGGCAGTACATAAATTATTGATACATACGTATCTACATACCTATTTTCAATATCTGCGCTCGATAATTTCCAATATACTATTCATACTACATGCATCCTAATGTATAGCATTGATTACAATGACAAATGTGCATTTTATTTCCGGAGTAATCATAAAAAATATTCCCCACTTGTAAGGCGAGATTTATTACGGGAACCCTATCTATCTATTCACATCCATTTTAAAAGCAGAGAAAAATGTGACGCAATTTGCGAAATACCTCTTCTGTTTGTTAGGTTCCTGTTCGCTTTGTTTCCGTTCTATTTCGGTTTGTTTGCTTTATTTTTTTTTTTGTTATTATTATTTAGAATATGGAGCGATATATTATTATAAAAACAAAAAAAAAATCTTTATGCGAATATGACCTGGAAAATCTATAAAAACGAAAAATCTAATTTTAAATAAATATTATTTTTTCTGGACTTATGTATAGGCTTTATTGTTCGATTATTTGAATTTTTTGTTACGCAACATGTATCATTTTTATTCAGATACTAAAACTGTTTCGATTTGAAAATATACAGCTATGCTTGCCGTAATAATATGCAATATTAAAGGTTAGATGAAAAAAATTGTTTAATAGTACAATTAATTACATTTAATTATTATTTGAATAGGGTGATTTGTGGTTATATAATTACATTTTTTGTTCAAAAAAATACAACATTTAATTGTTTGCAGAAGGCCAAATATTTGCTTTCAAGCTAAAATGTGTTCAAATAAGAGGCTGGATTTTGAATATCGTTTTAGTGACAGAAGACATTAGTTATGTATTGGTTGTTTTGGAAGCATAAAATTGCACTCTATTTTATTTTTCTGTCAAGGTCGGAATATAATGAGTTAAGCATACGTTGCCATCCTCTATGTTAAAAAAGCAGAGATGTGGGTTAGGAAACAAAAATGAGAAACTGAGGGTGCTATCATCAGCAAAGGAATGGATTGGAGTAGATAGATAGTTGAAGTCAAGGGATAATTTATGTATAAAAATGACAATGAGAGTCAGTGACAAAACAGAGCCTTAACGAATAACAGCATTTATGGCATAGTGGGCGACTTTCTCACCACATCACACGAGGCAATTGTGGTTTTAGCTTAATGATTTCTCTGGTTTAAAATTTCTTTGCAACGTGGGTTCATCTTTTTTTTTTTGTAATATTTAAACATGTTACAGGTATAAGATGTTGAAAAAAATAATCCAAACCTTTTAACTTAATGTTGGGGAAATAAAAGTACTTATGCCTAAAAGTACCTATTGGACAAGTAAAAATTGTTCATGAACACTGTTATTTCGTCGTCTACTTCATATCACACACATATTTTTATTTTCTGAACTCGAATTTTATGTAGGTATTATCTACAAATATCTACGTTAGTATAAAACTTCTAAAGGAAATCCAATTGAATGCACATTTTTTTGGGTTATAAGAGATTTTCTCTGTGTAGCATTGAGGAAGACAGTTTGTTTCTTTCATTGGCTCTGCCGAAAGCAAAAAAACATTTTGACTAATCTTATTTCGTTCATGATGTAAATAATGACGAATTATATATTAAAAATGTCTAGGTTTAGGATGACTTAAGTGTGGCTAAGGAATTCTTTACAAAAGATAACTTTCGCAAATATTGTATAGTAGTTTGACGGAAATGCTGGAAGCTAAACAAAACACATCCAAAAGAAAGAAAGGCTTTAAAGGCTAACATTTCCGACCATTTGTACCTGAACGACTAATTTAAGTTAGGTTAAGCTGCACCTATGTTTAGCCTCACTCGGATCTCAAAGGCTCCATTCTGTTCCCCGGCCACACCCCACACCTACGTTGGTTTTATAGCTGTTTGTTTAGATGTGAACTTGTTTGTTGACGGATTTATGGAATCTATACCAGTTGTTCCGTGTGGGAATTATGACTTTAAATGCCCTTTCAAAGGAGTTGAACGGGAGGGTTCTATCAAACTTATTTCGTAGGTTGTGGAATCTGTGTAAGATACGGGAATGACCACAAGGTAATTAGATCCAAAGCGAAGTTGCTTTTAGACAGGCTGCTGCATTTGCCGCAACTTGTTTGACTAGGGAGTCCAGAGGGGTGAGGTTCAATATGGCCTCTTGAGTAGCAGGGGGTGGATTTAGGGCCACCGTAATGTAGAAACAAGTCATCCATTGAACCCTGGTTATTATATTAAGATATTAGCTTTTATTGAGTTCAGTTCACCATAATAAAGCTCCATAACGAAGTATGGGTCTGACTTTGGACTTTTTCTTACAAGTGTGAAGAGCTACCAAAGCTTTTTTGACTCACTTTGACTTACTTCCTATCGAAAATGACTCCAAGGAATTTGGCCTCATTGGAGAAAGTTAGCCTTGTGCCGTTGAGTTTTGGAGGGATGGTTGTAAATATGAAGGTATGTACAAATTTTGTTTAATTAACGAATGTACATATATTGTATGCACATATATGCTTTGTATGTATTACGAATTTCCCATGTTCTCACTACACCAAATGTCAAACAACTAATAAACAAAATGTCCGCCACTGCAAAATTTATACTTTAATTTCAACTACGCCGTATTATGTATTATCGTTCAATTCACTCCTTGAGTTGTGTTATACTCGTACACATAATTAATTGAAGAGATGACAAGGACCTGCAACCATTTGAAAGGGGAGACACGTTGTAGATTGCCAAAAACCACCCCAGTCACATTGTTGTACACCACTTTAGTTACCGCGACCGATGCGTCAGGGAGTTACGTTTGTGGCACAAAACACGGCTCTGAGTGCAACTAATAAACTACTTTCAGCTAAACTGTCAGTGTCAATTGAATTTCTCAACTTATTAGTACTATACTGTAGATGTAGAATATCTCTGCAGCTGCAATTTTATAAAGGCAGAAGCCTGGCAGCAATAAGATGCAAATAACTGTCAACAAAATAATATTTCATTTGTATAGGTATATTGATTATTAGAGCAAAATCATAAGGAAACGTTTTGCAATGAAAAATGTCTTTATTTTTATGTTAAACTAGTAAAGCCGTGCTCGCGTTGCTTCGGGAAGTTCTTAAAAAACTTTTTTTGACATAATATTAAAAAAAAAAAAGAATGATTAAACATGCTGACCGTATCCAGAATAATGAATTTCACAAAAATAATTGTAGAAAAATAAACATTGTTTAAGTTTTTACATAAGTATGCATATTTATTCATTGACTTATATTAATGCTAAGGGATAGACAATGTTTACTGTTTGATTGTTTGGCGGAAGAAGCAAACACTGATTTTTCTGTGAGGCCACTCTTGATAAGGCAACATAAAGCTGACCATAAAAAAAAAACGTTTCCCTAAGATCCACCCCAATCAATTTAAATGATTGACCCTGAGCCCTATTAATCGTCATGCAGAAACACGGTTTTATGGGGAACTGCAATGTCTATACTGAAAAGCGAAATCCGTTGGTATCATTGGAATTCTAGGAATATGGACATTCTTCGCGGCTGCGGGTCCAGTAAGAATTTTAGCTTCTATAATGTTTTTGTTTAACTTGATTTGAAATCGTTTGCTCTTGCAAAAGTTGGGGGGACTAAGATTTCTGATAAGTGTTATTGGTGTGCCAATTTTAAAATTTAATTGGTACGGTCGCGAAAGACCCGCTGCCGAAAGAAAATATTGCGCATTTTGTAATTATAAAAAAAGCGATACATAGGGTCTTTCATTAAGCGCATCGATTTTTAAATTTAAATAAAACAAAGTGTGTGTGAGACATCATCGAAATTTTTTATTCGTGGGAAAGGCCTATCAATGCCATTATGTATGGAATATAACATCGTCCGCCGCGGCTTCTCTAGGTGGCGCGCATCCGAAATGTCAAATTTTCCATGACTCTGGCGCATAAATCAGGCTGAATTTGACCGATGGCATGGGTTATGTTGGCTTTGAGGGCCGCTGTGACTTATTCGCATAGATCTGTGACTTCAGAAATCCTCATAAGAAAAAGTCTAACGGGGCCAAATCGCACCATCTCGGTGGCCAGTTCACATCACCTCCACGTGAAATGACCATGCCCTCGAATCGATCGTGCAGAATTTCCAATGTGGCGTGAGCTGTGTGGCACGTTACGCCGTCCTGTTGAAACCACATGTCGTTGGTGTCCCTATCATCCAATTCAGGCTAAAAGAAGTTGGTAATAATTGACCTATAGGCCTGGTCAACGTTGTTATCAAAGAAATATGGACCGATGACGCAGCCAGCCCAAAATCCACACCAAACAGTGACTTTTTCAGGATGCATTGGATGCTCTTGAATCTCATGTCATCTATAAATCGCTGAAGATGTTTTTTCAAACGAAACGTTGCCCGAACAGAACACCCATTTTGATAAAACAATTTTATTATCTGCCCGTGTTGTTGAACGCTATATCGTTCCATGGTGATTTGGCAAAACAGACTGAATAAATGACAGCCAATTTGACAAATGTAGCTTCACCAATATGGCCGCTATCAACTGTCAAAGTTCGGAAGTCCCTTTTGGAAGAACCTTTACAACCACATTATGCCCGAATACCTTTTGTCAATAAAATCTAACTTCGTTTCGACAGAGAACTTAAACATAGCCATTTCTCTTTTAATTGCCAGGGAGTAAATTTTACTCCCAAAAAACTTCAACGGAGTACAAAATAATGTTAGCATTCTAGGGTTAACTGATTGGTTTTTGAGTGAGATTATCAAGCTTTAACTCAAAAACGAAGCAGTTAAAAAGGAAAAAAATTCGACTGGGGAGCCAGTCCTGTACTTCCCACCTCATATTGTGTTATATCACAGCGAAAAATGTTTAAGATATACCTACACCACAATGTGCTTGCGTTGTTCAGCACACCTTTCTTTAAAGCATATCTTCTTATATCTCAGCATCCGCTGGACCAATTTTACCCAAAATTGATCAGATCTAAGTTTCATGCTGACAATTAAAAAAAAACAACCGCATGATCGTACGTTGTTCCGTTCTCCAAATATCGAAGGAGAAAAAATTGTCACATACACACACGCACACACAAACATCACTTCGAAAAAAAAAATCTTTGACAATAAAAAGAACAAAAGATAGTTAATTCTCATAAGAAAAATAAAAAGTTTGAAGTTACATACAAAAGAAATAAAAGTTCAAACAACAACAAAAATAGTAATTGACAAAAGCAATAGGTATGTGTTAAAAACAATTGAGTTGTGTTTTATAAATAATAAATTATTTAAATTTGTATCCTTGTCGATTTCTTCTGTTAGTCATTATCTCGCCAGCTTCAGAAGGAACTGATCTTACTGGACTATTTATGCATATATTTAAATGTAATTTCTTCAAGCTGACATATTGATCGGTTCCAATATTCAATTGAACATGAATTTCTATCAATCACAGGTTTTTTAAGTATTGACAGACGCCAATTCTTGCTTCTGTAAATCGTGTTGTAATCCTTACTGGATTTTTACTTGGAAAAAACAATAAATCATCTACCTTGGATGATGCTGTGTGAAACACGGAACTGCTCGTCGAAGCAAGCGATGATGTAGATGCTGAAATAGACGCTTGTGCTGTCGTTACTTTTTCCTGGGTAGACGCAATCAGCATAGAATATTCTTTCTGCAACTGCTGAATTGCACTATCGGCATCTTGTTCAGTTCTGAATACATTTTTTTAAACTTTGGATCCGAAACCGTTGCAAATGTGAGAGCCGATCGCATGTAATACGGCTTTAGACGTTTATTGACTGAGCTGATTAACGAGTTGAGAACTTCTTGACCCTCAACCGTAGTTACCACAGTCTCAAAACTAGATAACTTTGCTCGAATTCCTCTTAAAAGCGGTATTATAAGTGATATTTTTACCGTTGCAAGTTTGACTGGCTCAAGAAACATCAAAATTTCATCTATTGCTTTGAAATCCTCAGCTGAGGAGCTTTTTCACATTTACTTATAGCGACTGCCAGTTCGCTACGTTCTCTCCGAAATTCGCTTTAACATGAAGTAAGAACTATTCCAGCGAGTATCTACTTGCTGAACAAGTTTTAGTTCTACTTTGTTATTGCGCTTTTGGATACCACGCAATGTATCGCTCGCTAACGTACTGCTCCGGACATATGTCGCAATAGGCTTTGCCTTCGTTAATATCAAAGCAAAAGAATCCACTTTAAAGCAATCCCGGACAATTAAATTTGAACTAGGAGCAAAGCACGGAAGGTGACGAGTTGTCAAAATATCGGCCGTTTTAATCATACTGGCAGCGTTGTCGGTGATTATCATTACAACTTTTTCGCGAATATTGTACTCTACCAAAGTTGCATTAATAGCCTGAAATAAAATGATGAAATGTTACCGCAAATAAAGTCTAACCATAATTTATTAAAAACCATACAATCCTGCATGTGCAAGCAAAAATATATAAAAAAAAATTTTAAATCGATAGTATCGATAGTTTTTTAAATAATTTGATAGTATCGATAGTCAAAAACTATCGATTCTATCGATTGACTATCGATGTTTAATCAACACAAGTATTAAGGGCAGTACACAGAAAATATAGAAAAAACTATCGATAGTATCGATAGTTTTTTCTTAATAATATTGATACTATCGAAAATGGAAACTATCGATGTTTAACCAACACTACACCATCGGTGGATTTTAACGACCTGGGGACATTAATATTGTAGTTAAAGGATAAGCGATATTAAAAGTGCTATAATTCGCAGAGAAATGGATTGGATCGCATGTAGGAAGTAAAAGTCAATGATAATGAAAGAAATAGCATCAGATAAAGAACTGAGCCTAAGGAAATACTCATTTATATTGATTTATTGGATAAAAAGTTCGCAATCCATTTATTACCAACATTATATGGTTAAAGTTTATTTGCGTTATATACCACACTCTATCGGAAGTTTTGGATATGTACATAAAGAAATGTACGTGTCGGAAAAAATAAGCATACATATGTACCTATATGTATTTACGTCCGCAGGACTATCAAATTTGTGCAGCTTTTTGAAGCCGAGATTCAAGTCATACATGGATCTGTCCGAAGGAACACGAGTTGACTGAATTCGCTTGAATTAACTTTTGCATTCGCATGGATCGAGTTAAGTGTTAAACTAAACATTGGAACGAGCAGAGGAAATTTTTACATAATAAGTGCTGGCAAAACAATGTCTAAGTTAAGAGCCAGGTCCCAACTTACTTTTCTAAGAAGACTCCAACACGAGCAAGGACCAGACAACTTTTCTTATAAAAATCCCTATTCGATGACTTTTAAGACACAAAAAAAAATATAAGAGACGTAGATTAGGTTAGGTTTTTAAGGACATTCCAAAGCCCTACTACAGAGAGCTATAACCTACCACGTGTAATCATGCTTTAATTACTGTTCTTTACATTGCCTTGCCTACGTTCTGTCCTTCTACTTGACTTATACTCTGTCCACTTACAGCTTTTAAAATGAAGCATGTAATTTCACTGCATGATAATAAGCCTAAAATATATGTTTTGAGTCCCAGCTATACATACATACTTACTACTAGGATGTTGTATCAGAGCATGGATTCGATTCAATGGTTGCTTTGAGTACTGTTATTTTATTGCGTGTTACTAAATTTATATTCGAGCAAATTTTGACAGAAAAGTAAGGATTCGGTTCTACAAATATTTGCTTAATTTCTGCGCTGATGTAAGTCTACATCTCTGTTTAACTTCCGCTTCAAAAATTAGAAATCCATCGCCTTACGATAAATCTTTTTAATGAGGAATATGAGAGAAGTGTTGTCGAAGCTGTTTCGATAACGGAATGTTCTAGTTATTATTATTTTGAAGTTTTCTACCAGGAGTTGCAAAAAATATTCTACGTTGTAAATTCCAAAAACAGCATCCGCAGTGCAGTAGAAATATGTTACGTAGTATTACTTCAAAGTGCATCGGGTTAAGTCTATATTGAAAAGAAATCAAAGCACTCTACAGACATAATCGTTTCGAAACATTCCTGTTTACATGTACTATAAGCTTAGGAACTGGAAAGTTCATCTTACCCGCATTGTCCTTACTGGAGTGATATTGAGGACAAAGAATATATTGGTCGTGCAATATATTTTTTCCCCGTCTTATTCCAAGTTGGAAACAGCAACGCCCACGTAGCACGTATTCTTCTGTGGATGCGGATGTCTTTGAGATTAGTAGATTAATGTCTCTAATAAATTGGCATTCGATTCTACCCGATAACCTACAACCATAGTAGGTCCACAGCAAACAGTGTGGTATTCTGTCTTAAGCTCTCACCATATGTACCTATACCACGTCTTTAAAGTTTGAAAATCGACTGCTAAAGACCATACTGTCTTTTCATTTGTAGTGACTACAAGTATATAAAGATTTTAAAGCTTTATTTCTACGTTAAATATTGAAAAACTTGAAAACGTCAAGATATCTTGAATGTTCCAACAATTCTTTCTTAACTGCATTTTCTCTAGAACAAATCAAAAAAGTCATGCTGCACACTGCATGTGTGGTGCAAATCTTTATTCAATATGAATTTGTACGAGTATACGTATTTATCTTTATGTGCGCACATCTTGCTCCGTGTACGTATGGACGAGTATTCCCTTAGAGGAAATCATCAGTTTCCTTTCTCGCGTTGAGTGGGTTGAGAGAAAAATCATTTCTATCTGAACAATTCGATTACTGCAGAAAATGCACATTTTATCCTTGAATTGTATTCTCAAACAATAAGGCATTTTCCTGCATCATCCCTTTTTTCGCTAGACTTCATTTTGAGAAGATGCCATATTCTAAGCTGGCTGGGATTGTCTAGGAAAAACTGCTCCTTATTATTTCCGCAAGCTTAAAGAATTTGCATTCAATTCTCTGAGTTTATTCAAATTCGGGGTTGGCGTTGCATTAAATCGAAATTGTTTACTTAACGGCGGTGATAAGACGGCGGGATCGTAATATTCCTTCGTCCGTTGGCATTTCGAGTATTTCCCATTGTTAGTTTACCAGTCGTTAGCAGAGTCGTGGTGTGCTTAACGTGCATACAATCATACATACGTATATAAATTGATTGGAAAACTTAAGTGGCATGCAGATTCCATTCGAGTTATTCCATCATTACTTTTCCTTTACGATTAAAGTTGAATGACGAAGCAGTATAATCGTTTTGAAAGTTTGGGAGAAATTCGGATGATAAGCAGTAAATTTCGCGAGTTAATGGTTCTTTTCAGTTATTAACTAACGTCTGTGTGGTAAACGCTTGGATGCATTTTGCATATACACCTAACAAATTTGTCTTTGAATAGAACATAATATTATTAGAAGCTTTGAAATTAAGCGTGGAATTTCAAAAGGAATAATAATCCGATAAACTTGGAAATTAACAACTACATATGAACATATGGAGATAAGAAAGACAATGATTTCAGATATTGCATATGTGTCTTTTGGAATTTGTTGAATATGATGGTGATTAAGAATTATCCCTGTTTGAGACGAAGCGAATTTTTTTATTTTTTATTTTTAAATTCACTAGCGCGAAAGGGGTTATGAATATTATGATGCTATTCACACAGCGCTAGTGTTGGTGAAGTGATTTTTTTTTTTTGAAACTCAGGTGGTATTAGGTTTTAGTCTTTTTGCTCCGAGGGCGGTGTCCAGAATGACTGGGGAGAGTTATTGGTACTGTTGCCATTGCTTATAATTCACATTATTTCTTTCGAACATCCCGATGTCATTAGTACGATCAACACTCTGGAACCTGGAACCTTCAGCGTGACAAGCGATGATGCAACCACTACACCATGGCCACCCCAATTCATTTGGTTTGATACGAAAGAAGTGACACACTCCAAAATACACTGTTAAAAACTAACCGGAAGCTCATATCGTGGTCTTACGTCATGGAATCGAATTGTCAATCTATAAGCGGTCTTATACCAAACCAGAATAGACTTATTGTTATATCCATGACTGTAAATAAAACGTATAGTTTATTACCAAATTCAATTCTTATGCTTTATTTAAATAAATTGTTACAATTATTGTGCTTAACTATGAATAAGAATGGAGAACGTGTTGTCCTTCTGTCATATCTGACAGGAGAGACACGTTGCTCCTTGTTGATGTTTTATCATGTCACATTGACGTATGAAGATCTAAGTGTCCACCCCCCCAACAATGACAATTAACTTTTATAAACAAGTGGCTGCTGATGACCATAATATAACTCCTACCGGGATTGTTGTCACCGTGACCCAATCTCAAGGTAGGCAATGAAAGCAATACGGTCAATTTGTGAGAATTCACGGTCTCGGAAGCCGAAGGGGCAATCGCAAATGCCTCGTAAACTTTTTTATTGGAGGCACTTTGCTTGAGCGTAAGATTTGTATCAAGTCAAATCAATAACTCTGTTCATACACAATTACAGTTAGGTAAGGTAAGGCTGCCAACTGAAGCCAACACAGTTAGATCAGTGATATTTCCATTGTGATACCACAGCTCTGGAGAGATCTCATTACCTGCTCGTTGAATCAGTTGGAGCTTCTGATGAAGCGAAAGAGGTTTCTGAAATCTGTGTTAATAAGATCGCCTTAGTCGTTAAAGTATAATTCTCCCAAGTGGAGCCTTCTTTTGCGGAGAGAGCTGGGCAGCTTCAAAGAAGGTGGGGAATAGTGTTTCCTCCTCCTCTACGTCCATGCGACTTCTACAAAAATCGTTTAAAAGTACGCCAAGCCTTGTTGTATGCTTGCCTATTAGACAGTGTCCCGTGATGACACCTATTACGGATCTGATAGTCGGTCTGTTGGGAGAAATTCAATTCTAAGAGCTTTTTAGATCCAGCCGCGGCTAAACTAGCTTTGACGCTAAACGCGTTATGCCACTTGTCCACCTAGAGTTTGTTATTTAAAAAGCATCCAGCTTAAATTTAAGTTTACATGTAGCGACCGGTATATCCAAGGTACTTTTATCCGGAATCATGGGTAAAGTTATTCCATCACTAAAGTGAGTTTGCCTGTCTAACTGTTCTCTGGAATATCTCTATTCCCCGACACCTAACAGAGGTAAATATTGAACTGCTCCTCTATCATTATAAGCGACGATCGAAAATCTAGATTCTAGAGCTACTAAAGAATTTGGAGAAAATGATTCCAAGGATCTGATTGGTGCTTGACTGTCCGAAAAAATACCGATATCTATGGAAGATATCACGTTCTTCTTTAGCCAAGATAAGATTTCTTTAACCGCCAATTTACCACTGTGAAATTGATTTGAGGCGAACGGCTGAACTAGCTGAGGGGTGTCAAATGAAATATTTAATACAAATTCAATATCGATATCGATACACCAGTAGTGCGCCAATGATTATTTCGTCGAGGTAGACCCGAAGCAATTAGCAGCGCAGTGCAAATTGAAGACCTGTCAAAAAAAATGTTGCAACTGTGAAACAGAATCTGATTGATAAAAGACAGAAGCGTCGCAACGTGCAGAACTTCAAGCTCAAAATATATTTATACATACGTAGGTGTTACAGTCATAGATAAAGTTGAGATTTCGAGTTTCGCTTATTTGCCTTTTTCAATCTATCTCAATCCCATCCAGGTTTGCTTCATTTAACTAATTCCTTGAGACTATGATCGCCTGGTAGACCGTCATATGGCAAGATATTCTTCAGTACAGTAAATCATATTTTCAGCATTTATGGATCGTAGTAGCTAACGAATTAAAAACATCAATAAACTTCAGAAGAATCTAGAGATTCTAACGCCGTGTTCATAAACTTGTTTCTTCGTATAGCATTTTTCATAGCATAGCATTGTTACATTTGTAGGTTCCTAGGCAGGTAAATTCAAGGACCCGTTCCAAAGTTTACAACAAACTTAAATCGTCTCGGTTCCTTTGACACTACGAGTGTTTCGTTTGTTTTTTTTTTCACCTAGATCTCCATATTGCAGTGAATTACTGCATTTTCAAACTTATATAATACCGTTGTAAGTTGTCATCGATTTCATCAAAGAGAACTTCGTCATCTGGGTAGCATAGGAACTTTGAAATCAGCAGTAATCAAGCACTGCCATTTTGACCTCTTCAATTATGATGTTCATTATGCCATTGGAGACAAGGACTAAGGCTGGCATCTTGTTTGATTGCAGATTTTATTGGAATACATTCTGTTGTGTCACCATCGACTATGAAACATAGATCTTCTATTGCCCGCGTTGGATTGTTCTTAGATGGTTAGAAAATTCGATGGTATATCTCTGCTAGTGATGTACCAAACCGAAAATTTCTCAAACCGAGTTAACCCGAGTTGGAATTTAAGCAAACCGAGTTGCAAACCGGGTTGGATTACTCGGTTTGTAACAAAATTATTTGAACTATTTTTCTTTATTTATTCCTGTGTTTTGGAAAAATACTAGCAAGCACTATCAAATCAAGCAAAGGAAGTTTTTGATGGGACTGATCTGTCTGCGTCTCTTACTAGGATATTCTCTTGGATTAGACGGTTACGGAGACACAATACAGAAGAAGAAGAAAGCATTGGAACTTTGGAGAATGGTGTCAGTATTTACCCCTTCAGCAATAATTGAGAATTCACCTGGTTGATTTTTAGGTGGATTTCGAAGAAATACCTACTTTATTTTGCAAATTAATTTTCCTTCCTGCGGTTTATTGAAAACTTCCCACACTAGATACTTTATCCTTGGGTCCGGCATTATTTGCTTCGCAAAATAAACTTATCAAAAAAAATGTAGAAAAAAAACCCAAATCAAAATGATCTATGAAAAACAAGAACATCCGTCATATGCCACTGTCACATTTAAGAAACTAAACCGGAACCGAATACGAATTCAAAATAAATGTTGAATCAGTTTGCAACTCGATTCGACTCGGTTTAACTCGGTTTGAATAAAAACAATAGACTGTTTTCCAACTCGACTTCATAAACGGGTACATACATTCAAACAAAAATTGGTTAACCATTAGCCGATGTATAACTACCCTCAATTGACTTGGTTTCAATGTATCACACAACAAAACAGCGCACACACAAAACAAACTAACACAAATATGTGAAAAAAATAAAAACAACAATGAGAGAAAACAAGAGCAAGTAGTTCAAATGCCACCGTCTCATGAGAAACCGAACCGAAACCGAATTCCAAATATGTAGGTATTGTTTCGTTCCATCGGTTTCGCATACTCGGTTTGGTAACTCGGTTTCACTCGGTTCAACTCGGTTTAACTCGGTTTAGGTGTAACTCGGTTTGAACCGGCTTATGAACTCGAGTTGACACATCACTAATCTCTGCACTTGAGCAGTGTGCTGATGTCGCTTGGTCTAACTCGATGAAAGGCTTTTGTTAGGTATACAAAACATATGAATGCAGTTTTATTAAACTCTAGCGCTTTTTCAGGTTCGATTCTCAAAAACCACCAAAAGTTTTTTCACAAACCTCTTCGCAGGCATGACAAACCTGTAAGAGTCCAATTACCTCCTAGACTAGGCTTACTCTTTTATAACTCCACGGCATATGTATGTAGCGGCAAGGATTCTAGGGGCGTATAATCATTAACCATTCGAGGCATTAATGGAACACTGAAGCTCTTACTTTGGAGCGAAAGGACACTCTCCAAACCCCCTGTTTAAACTTCTTAGGAAACTTATTCCTTCTACCTGCTTGGATTTGTTTTTGGAGTGCATTGCCTAGGATAATATGCATAGATACAGCCTTTTGAATTTATACAACCCAGTGATTGTGGCCGCCGTGGCTTAGTGGTTAGTGCGTTGGACTGCTAGGCGAGAGACACAGGTTCGATTCTCAAAAACCACCAAAAGTTTTTTCGCGGCAGCACCTACCTCTTCGCAGGCATGACAAACCTGCAAAAGTACAATCTGTCATGAAAAGCTTCTCAATTCGACGTTCGGAGTCGGCATTAAACCGTAGGTCTCTTCCATTCGTGCGAAGAAATATAACATGCACAACATGAATGGTTGTGAGAAGCTAGGCCTTGGCTCTCCATGAGCTGCCGTGCCAAATATACATACATATACATACAGTGATTGTGGTGTTCTACCTCGCATGGATCTGAGTATGTATGTCGTACCTGCTATTCTGACAAATTCCTGTTTCACTATGAACTAGAATTGCACATAACAGTGTACCTACCGTACACTTTGCGCCAGCGGGTGTAACTTTGCGCCACTGTCATAAAGAGTTTAATATTTGTTTCATGTTTAGATACGTTGAGTATTGCGCGCCGATCTAACTGCAAAATAACGCAATGACTATGTGTATTTAAAATCATGTGCAGCTGCGTGTCTACGTTTATTTTTCAGTGAGCCGTGGTGTTTTGAAAAGAAAGGATTAGATTGTGCTTTTTTTCTGTAGTGGAAAATTTGAGGTATCGAGCTGTGTGTTTCAAAGGCTACAAAGTAAGTGTTTATGTACCAGTTAAAATGTCATTTTGTCTTTAAATTTTATATAAAGTTAACCTTCTTGGTCTTAAAGTATATTTATAAAATTATTTTTTGTGAAACCATCCAATTTTTCGTCATTTTGGGGCAATTTTGTACCGGAGCAAACCAATTTCTAAAAGAGGTACATTCTCTGTCCCAGAGCTTAAATCTATATTTGACTAAACGTTACCTACTTTTTTAATAAGTTTTTGTTTTTTTTTTATGAATTTAAATACGTTCTGTTTTGTTATTTAGCACTACTAAATAACCTGATAAAAACTCTTATTTTTCTTTACTTTAATGCTTAAAAGTTTGTATTTTTTCGAAGAACAATAAAAGCAGTTTTGTTTTTGGTATTATAAAAAAAAATGATTTGTTTTTAATTTATTTTTTCACAGAAATGATATTTAGAGTAATGTTAATAAGGCGAGTGAATATCTTTGCTCTAGCTAGCTCCTAAAATATAAGCACAATGATAGAAAATTTCGAACGGAGCAAAGTAACCCCCTCCTTTGTACAACTTTGCGCCACTTTTCAACGAAGTAAAGTATTTAAGTTCCGTTTTAAGATAAGTATTCCAACACAGATACGTTCCTTAATGCCCTACGTATAAGATCTCTATAAAAAAATCAAAATGTTTTTCTATTTTTTATGAATAATTCAGCGATTTTTGGAAAAACTCAAAAAATCGATGCAAAGTAACCCCGGTTTACGGTATCATAAAAAAGATTTTGAATTAATGGTTAGATAACTGTATTACATTACTTTTAGTTAATCGTGATAAGAACAGACATTGTGTACGTTAATTACTTAAAGGATACGGACAATGGTACATACAGCGCAGGTTAGTAGAAATATAGCACTAATCAATCTAAAATTGAATCCTCCGTTGAACATAAAAATGTAATTATGTCCAGACTAATTGCAACCAAACCAGACAGATTTAAGATGGATTGCCATTAATGTTTAACTACAATCCATTCGAACATACTTATATCAGCTTGAAATTAAATTAAGACTGTCAAACAGAGATCTCCATTCTACATACATTTTTAACCACACGTACATTTAACAAATGTAGTGCATGATAGGCAAATTGGATATATTGTCCAAAGTCATAAAGAAGATTATATGTAAAAATGCAACCCAGGGCAATTTCTCAATTGAGGAAACCAAACTGAAATTGCATTTCATTTCGGGGCACAAAAAAAACGAAGCCAAATCGGCTTAACGGTAATCCTCTCAGTTACATTCGCAAAAAAGAAGGATTCGAAATTCCCAAAAAAAGAAACGAAACAAATGCAATCTAATTTAAACACATATTCTGGCACATTTGATATGCGCGCATAGCCACGCTTCCACAGGAGTAATATTGTTATATCCTGAATTTTCCTCAAGGAATTCTTATAAGGCAAACATCCTGAATGTGCTGGAAGCATCTCATATCTCCATTAAAATAAAATTGAATTTGAAATTGCGACGTACAAAAAAGTTTCCGAATCCCAACAGATTGAGATCCTCATCAAATCTGAAAAAGCGATTTCTTCCTTCATGAACAGTGCGCTTTAAAGTTTATATTTTCTTCACATATGTACCAAAATACATATTTCATGCTATGCAGGAACTTAGCTAAAGAATTTCAGCAATATAAATTTTCCTGGCTTTATAAACATTTAATACACAATCTGAAGATTCTAGAGAAGTTTTTTAGGCATATGGAAAACTGAACTGAAACCTACTGGATACTCTCTACAATGAGGCAAGTTTAATTCACCATGCACACACAGGCAGAATGCCTTACTAGAAGTATAAACATTACGTGTGGAGGTAAGTTGCATTTGATGGTGTTCACTCGTGTAGTGGTCATGTCACCTGGGTTGTGTAAATTTTGGACAGGTCATGACCACATGTCAAACTTACACCGCACATTACTATGTAAAAAGTCCAAAGCAAAACCGTAAGTGTGAATGATATTTGGGACACTGTGTAATTTTGCAGAGAGCAAAACATGCAACATGCAAAAGCTATGTTGTTGTCATCGTGGCGTAAAATGTTCGCTCAGTGAAAACATAATTTTGGTTAGACCGTTTGCGTGTTTTTGTGATTGCACCCGTTGTTTGCCAATTGTAGAAAATAATTTCTTTAATAAAATAATTTGTGGGATTTTATTTAAAACATGAACATGCAAACGAAGTTAACATCAACCATAGATCAGTTTTGTGAAAATGTTTGCATTTAAGCAACTGTAGAACATGCACCTTTTGGTATACAAAAAGCATAGTCCGCCTTGATTATCCACCATCTACCTAACACTTAACCCTACTCTTACCTCGTCGCGTGATGAGTTTAACCCTTCGAAGTCTGCTTTTAACAATGAGTTCGCCAGACGGAATTAGTAAGTACCATTATGTAAGTTAAAATTACTTAGTGAACAGCTAATTTATACATATGTAAGTGAAATATTACTACAAATTTATAGTCAATTTTCTAATGGTGCATTGGAATATTCGTCTTCTTAGCATTTCGGTTGTGACTGAGTATCTGAATTTGGCTCTCTAGTATAAGGGTTATGTGTTCGCCGGAATAAATAAATAATACAGAAAATATCGTACTTACGAGAGAGACATGCTGCATATCAGAAGACAAAATGCATGTGGATGTGAAATTATACAGCTAACCGAACACTGAAAGACAGTAGCACGTATTTTAATGATAATATAAAAAACTCCAGGTAGGATAACCCGCCGTTGAAAGTCTTTGAATTTAAAAGTTAGGCTTATTGGTGAAAGCATGTCGGATAGAACTTGTCTGTAAGATGAAAGATTTTGATTTCTTGTGAGAAATCATGCAAGTCAGATAGCAGTGCGGTCTTCTTCGGTCGGATGCCAAGGGCCACTTTCTGTCGCTACGTCAGTGGATTAAGTAATAATCTGGCGCTATTATCACTTAAATAAAAACGTGTAAGTGTCTCGCTGTTTGTTGGAGAGATATTTCGGCGAGATTATACCTATAAAATATGTCCACACAACACTACTTCCGAACACCAAAACCAACCTCCCTTAAAACAAATACAAACATATATGTAAATACTTTATCGACCATTTTTATTCATCGAAAACAAGAAGTCAGATCTTGGAGCAGATAGTACCTTTCATAGAGGTGCCTGACACATTTTTGAAAGAGCCTCTCGGATTATTCCAAAAAGCCTTTTATGCAAATCATCATTTGAATGAGTGAAAATTGACATTAATTAATTAAGCAATGCAAGCACCTCCACATCTACTGGCTGATGTATCAATTAATTAGATTGCACTTGAATTCGATCTGCTGATATTAATCTGAATGAAATAAACAGCTCAATCTCAAATATTAAATAATCTTAAATTCAACGCATTCAAGAAATTGACAGTTTTTATTTTTTCTCTCTATCAATTTATACGTGGCTTTTATTGAATGCTTCCGTTGGCTGCAAATATTTGAATAGCTTTTGTATTTTAGTTTCGTTTTGAGACCAATTTATGCTGTATTTATCGCAACGATCAATAATAGCCAATCGTTTGGCCCTTTCTCTGTTCAAATATGCTCAGAGCAACTTAACCGCTTCGATGGAATTGTGATGTTATTGCAAACTTCATAGGTATTTTTAATAAAGTAAAAGGCAATTGGAAATATCCTGTGGACGAGTGCAGTGGACAGATTCAAGTGTGCTTACAAATGCTGTCAACTTGAATGAAAAGAATAATTCTGAAATTAAATTGGTTTTGTCAGCGCAAGAGATAAAATTAATTGATTACAATTAATATGAACACGGACGTGTTTTGTTTTTTCAACTAGTTAAATGTTTAGTTGATTGGATTAGAGAATAAAGTACATTTGTACATACGTAATTTGATTTTCCAAAACTAAATTAAAATGAATGCAACATCAATTAAATAGTGTTATTCTTTTGTATCTAGGTTATAGAACTGATCAATTTTTTCCGTATTTCACAGCACTGCACATGAAATTTATAATTTCTCACTCTAATTCAAGATTTAATCTCATGGTTTATTTGTATTCTAATTATCGTGTTCCTTTCTTGAACTGTTTATGTATGTTTATACTTATTCTTAGTTTTTCCTTTATATAAAATCGTTTTAATTACGACAGCGACATCCTGCGGTTGGGTGCCATTATGTATGGAATATAACATCGCTCAAATGTCCACCGCGGGTTCTCTGGGTTGAGCGCATCCGAAATGTTAAATTTTCCATGACTCTGGCTGAATTTGACCGATGGCATGGGTTATGTTGGCTTTGAGGGCCGCTCTGATTTGTGGCTTATTCGCATAGATCTGCGACTTCAGAAAACCCCACAAGAAAAAGTCTAACGGGGTCAAATCGCACGATCTCGGTGAACAGTTCACATCACCTCCATGTGAGATGACCATGCCCTCGAATCGATCGTGCAAAATTTCCAATGTGGCGTGAGCTGTGTGGCACGTTATGCCGTCCTGTTGAAACCACATGTCGTTGGTGTCCCTATCATCCAATTCAGGCTTAAAGAAGTTGGTAATCATCGACCTATAGGCCTGGCCAACGTCGATCTCAAAGAAATATGGACCGATGACGCCGCCAGCCCAAAATCCACACCAAACAGTGACTTTTTCAGGATGCATGATGATGCAGGATGCTGAAGATGATTTTTCGAACGGAACGTTGCCCGAACAGAACACCCATTTTAATAAAACAATTTTATTATTTGCCCGTGTTGTTGAACGCTATATCCTTCCATGGTGATTTGGCAAAACAGACTGAATAAATGACAGCCAATTTGACAGATGTAGCTTCAACAATATGGCCGCTATCAACTGTCAAAGCTCGGAAGTCCATTTTGAAAGACCCTTTACAACCACATTATGCCCGTAAATTTACTTAAAACTCATTAATTTGAATATCTTTTCTCAATAAAATCTCTAGGGTTAGTTAATTGATTGGTTTTGAGTGAGATTATCAAGCTTTTACTCAAAAACCAAGCAGTTAAAAGGAAAAAAAAATTCGACTGAGGAGCCAGTCCTGTACTTCCCACCTCATATTTTGTTATATCACAGCGAAAATTGTTGAAGATATACACCACAACATGCTTGCGTTGTGCAGCACATCTTTCTTTAAAGCATTTCTTCTAATATCTTAGCATCCGCTGGACCAATTTTACCCTAAATTGATTACGTCTACGTTTCATGCTGACAAATAAAGTAAAAAAAAACGCATGATCGTACGTTGTTCCGTTCTCCAGATATTACAGGGGAACAAAATTTGCACATACACACACGCACACACAAACATCACTGCGAAATGATGCAAATGATTTCTAGCGCATCGTAATGAGAAGCTTTGTCAAAATCACGAACCTCTTTTTTTTGGGTGATTGCAATACTTCTGTATAGTTCTTTGGGAGCTAGTGGACTGTATTAAATAAAATAAAAACACTTAGTTTTCTATTCTGCACAGCACTGATACGTCTGCTTTATTCTGTCTTCGAATCACATTCACAAGTATTCATAAAAATTTTTTTTTTTTTCAGATTAAGAAATTATTTTTATTTACCGTGTTTTATGTACAAATTGGATTAAAACTAGACTATAACTAAAATAAAAATGTCGGCTCAACAAAAGGGGCCCAACGTATTTCAACTGACTACTTTACAATGGTTTTGTTTTTACAAAATCAGTATAATTGACAGCTTAATCTATTACATGTTAAGTAAGTAATTTTTTTACAAATAATTAATAAGAACATAAAAAAATATAAGTGTTGGATGTTGTTTGGTGTGCGGGATGATTACAAGGGCCTATCCCCTGTAATGTCGATGGTCGGCAGTCTTGTAAAATGTGTTGCTATGTATGATGTCGTCAAACCTGGGATCGTTGATCGCTCGGGCGCTCAGGTATCGATGATTGGGTTCTACATTTACTTGGAACAATTCCTGTATCTCCAGATTTGGATGGTCAGCAAGATTGTGCAGAAGTCTTGTTGAGAGTTGCAGCATGTATTTCTCGATTGGGATCAGTCCAGCGCTGTCGTAGATTTTTCGGTTGTTGAAGAATCTGCGTGTGTCCTTATGCCTCCAAAGTCCCGTACAGGTTCTTAGGATTTTTCGTTCGAAGATCTGAATTTTCTTCATTATGGACGGTGAAATGGTGAACCAAATTGGGCAGCCATACGTGATGACCGGTCTGATGAGTTGCTTGTAAATTAGCAACTTGGTGTCCTTGCTGAGTCCGTTCCGCTTCTTGAGGAGCGGATGGACCAGATGGAACGCATAATTGGCCCTTCTAAGGATGTTCTCAGCGTGGTTATTGAACTTAAACTTCTCCGTGAAGTTAATTCCTAAGTACTTAGTTGAGGTTTTAACCGGTACCTCCGTGTTGTCGGGAAGACGAATCTTCAAATTGCTGCAACGGGTGGCAAATGCTCGACGACGAGTTACTGTCGTCGGTGTCCGGAAACAGATCAGCTCCCTCTTGCTGCTGTTTATTTTAAGTCCCCATTTGAGATAATAATCCCAGAGGCTTCGAATGTGGGCTTCAACACGTCGCGCTGCAATCTCTGGTGACAGGGAGACAGCGTATGTCACTGAATCGTCCGCATAGAGACAAGTTCTCGTCCGTGGAACATTCAGTGGCTGGTCCGCAGTGTACAGGTTGAAAAGGATCGGACCAAGTCTTGATCCCTGGGGCACTCCGGCGTTGATCCTCCTCGTTGACGACTTGATATTGTTCACCTGTACAAAAAAAGTTCTGTTGGTAAGAAAATTATTTATTAGTTTTACTAAATAATTGGGGAAACCGTATCCTAAGAGCTTAAAAATTAGTCCTTTGACCCAAACACTATCGAATGCCTTCTCTATGTCTAAAAGACAGGCCACTGTTGTTTCTTTTTTATTAAGTCCCCTGGTGACATCATTATGGAGCTTAAGGAGTGGGTGAATGGTCGAGTGCCTAGCTCGAAAACCATATTGAAAGTTAGGAAGAATTGTTCTTTCCGAACATAGTTGGTTGATTTTGACCAGGATCAAAGATTCAAAAATCTTGCTGATACAGCAAAGCAAGGCTATGGGACGATACCCGTTCACATTCGAGCGGTTTGTTTTCTTTGGCACAGGGACAATTTTTGCTATTTTCCACGAAGCTGGAAAGTAGCTATTGTTAACGCAATTATTGAATATGATTGCAAGCAAGAGAATGGCAATGTTGGGTAACTTTTTTAGTAAAAAGTTGGAAATATGGTCAGTTCCCGAAGATTTTTTGGAATTGCTGTTCTGGATGATTTCCCTTACTTCCGCTGCATTTGTGAAGACTGCGTCAACGGTGGGGTTATTTGAAGGGTTTTCCTCGCTAAAGTTCGCTAATGGATTGCCCATAGAGAGAGCTTCACTGACTTCGGAATTGACTTGCTCAAGGAAGTCGGGAAGGTGCGCTGGTGGTCGGTCATTGAAATTACTTTCGAAGTGGACTGCGAAGGCTTCTGCCTTCTCGACCGGAGTAGTAGCCGTATGCTGGCCATAACTAATTTCATCTGGTATGGTATTTGATTTCCTAACCAGTGCATTAATTTTCTTGAATGCGTCAGGGCCTGGTTTGATGTTTTCAAGACGTTTCTTGAACTCTACTTCATTGTGGTGCCTTACTGCTTGAAGGAACATCGTGTTAATGCACTGAAGTTGAGAGTGCACGCTGCGATTTTCCTCATTAACAGTATTATAAGTGCGATGGAAAATTCTTTGGAGTCGCTTACGGAGTCGTTGTCTGTGAGCATAAATTGCTTGAATAGACTGGGGAAGATTAGCGTAACTATCTCTGCTGGTTCTAGGAGTCTTTTGCCTATCTATGGCATTGTTAACCACGGTATTGAAGTGGGTAATGAAACCGTCAATCTCAATATTGCTGAGATTCTGGTCTGGAGCAGGTGGTGAGAGGTCAGTCTCAATTTCCGAATGAAATCGGTTCCAATTAATTTTATTGAAAATGGTATGCTGTTCTGGCGTAACACGATGTATCATGATTCTGGGGTATAACCGAACCCTAAGTTCGACCGCTAGATGATCAGAATCGCTTGCGTGCGTAAAGCAAGTAAAATTCTGGAATTCAGGCAGAATACTAATAAAATTGGACGAAGCCAAAAAGAAGTCCAGAGTGGAAGGAGTTCTAGGAAATGTTTTGAGTGGTTGCGAAACAACCACGATGGAATGTTGATCAGCATTACCATGCAGCCAGTCAACCATGGCTAAGCCCTGAGGCGAACTCTCGTCATCTCGCCAGAGTGGGTATCTGGCATTGAAGTCACCACCAATCACACAATACGTATGTAGGTTGGATACGAGGATAATCGTAGTCAGGTCTCTTTGGATGTTTTCTCGTGAAGAGTTACATCTGTTGTATACTGCGACGATCAGCAGAGTCTCCGTATCGGAGACCGTGATAACTACCCCAGTGGCTTCCATTGCAAGCAAACCAGTAAAAATGATTTCATCACTTTTCATGGTGCTTCGAACAAGGATCGCAGTGCCTCTTCTTTCGGGGGATTTATTTACCCTGAAAATTTCATAGCCGTCAGGCTTGAAAGAATTTCTCGAAGAGAGATTTGTTTCCTGCAACAATAAAATGTCGGGTTTTTTTGACTTAATAAATAAGCTCAAAGAAATACGTCTGGCTATGGAAAAAATTGAATTAACATTATATGAAATTATACTTAGCCGATTTATTGTGGGGAGCATATTTCAAAAATAAATCTCCCTAAAATCAATGTTTTCGATCTGTCGTCGAGTGCAGCGTAGTTGTCCGGTATAACCTTCTTGGCCTTCTGAAGAATCGTAAAGAGATCCGTTCCAAAAAGTCGTTCTGTGTCATCAAAAAGGTTGTAAGTCCCCTTGGTCTGGGCAGCAGATGGTTTCGCTGGTGTATTGCGTGGCTTGTTGGCTGGAGTTGGGGATGGTTTGGGGCCTCGTTTGGTCGTTGATGAAGTCTTCAACTGTGTTTTGGTGTTCAAGGCAGCAACATCGGCGAAACTCATTCCGGTCTTGATACCTTGAGTGGCGGATTTGACTGCAAATTAATGTTGTTCCTTCTTCTTAAGAGCAATTTTCACCCTCTCAGCTACTTTTTGTTTATATTAAGGACATCCTTTATAGTTGGCTGGATGTCCAATCGACTGACAATTCGTGCAGTACACCTTGTCGTCTTGGTTATTTGCTGAGTTGCGCAGGCAATTACCGGGAAGGTGCTCCTCCTTGCACTTCACACATCGGTATTTCATGCCGCAGTTGCTGGCCACGTGTCCGAATTTTTGACAGTTTCTGCACTGTGTAACTCCGTTATGTTTCAGCTTTTCCCAATGAACTTTTTGGTTCATCAGGAGGGTTTTTTGATAAACCGAAGGTAAATCGCAGGATTTTTCAACCTGTACCACGAAGTTAATGAACTTGCGGTCCATCCTAGTGGTTTTGTAAGGACTAACATCCATTACAGGAATGCCCTCGAGGATCAACTCGCTCTTGATCTCCGCTACATCATAGCTGTGATGAATCCCTTTGAGGACCAGAAGCTTCTTCTTGTCCTCCTTGGACGTATAAGTGTTGAATTCGGTCTTTCTGCACTGTAGGAATTCCTTTACTCTCGAGTGGTCTTCCTTCGACTTGGTAGTTATCACCGACTTCATGGAGTTGATGTTATGTACCTTGTAGGCGATACGGAGGCCCCTAGTGTATCTGCTAAGCTCAGCTACGTTGAGTTTGTAGCAGATTATTGGCGCCATTATGCTAGATTTGATGTCCGGGTATTCATAAAATAAAATGTTGGTTCCTTTTATAAAGGATTTTACATGCACACACATACAGGATCGAACGATGGTGCATCGTCGCGGTTGATCATACATGCATGATGTGCGTAAAATGTGCCCAGCCTTTTGATATCTTCGGAATATCGAACAACTTCCCTTCTAGAGGTAGGAAAAAAAAAAAAGATCCACATAACATACTCTTCATTATCTACAAACACAAAGTATGAATAAGAATGGGAGGGAGAGAGCGTGCGAGAAACACGGAACGATGATGAAATGGAACAAAGCAGCAACCTCGTCGTCATGATTGAAGGGATAACAGCGATGTAAGCAATTAAAAATAATGGATGTATTGAAAATAGCTATTTATTTATTTCTCAGCAAGTAGGTATAATTAAGAAAAGATTAAGGGCTTAAAATTTGAGTAAACATATTGACTTTATGCACAAAATTTTGCTTCTGCAATTCTTTAAATTGATTTAAAGTTAGGAGTGAGTATGTTAGCCAACCTCTTTAGAATTAGTATGAAAAAATATAAATGTTCAATTTTCCTGTAAACAAAAAACATTTAAATAAAAAAAAGTAGCCTTACTGGATTTCGTAAAAATAAAGAATATTATAAATTTTATTTCACGTTGATCGGTTCAGTATTTGCTGAGATTATCGGGGCCAAAGTTTTTTAATGTTTCGTCTTTATATACCTAATAGTAATGATTAGAGCAGCACATGCTACTAAATGCCTCAGCCCATTTTTTCGCTTTACAAAATGTACAAACGATATCAATTTAACCTATTTCTGTTGTTTTGTTATTTATGTAGGGAACAGTGGTTCGTACCTATAACTAAAGGCTGCCCTATTGCCCAAAAAACTGATTTACATTTGAAGTGTTAAAACTTGCTGTTGCTGCATTTTGATCCCCATTTCCATGAATTCTTCTCCAATAATCTCGTTGATCAATTTATCTTTCCTGTCTCTATGACTATTCATTTGAATGTTGTAAAGATTTCTTTTTGGCGTTACGGGATTTCTCTGACAAATTTGTATTTCTTTTGATCATTATGTTTTTTTTTATGATAAAAAAGAAGGCAAACAAATCTTAACTATATTTTCTGTATGTTCTTTATAATAAACAAAAAGTAGGAAAATGAACCTACAAATAAAGAAGGTTAAAAAACATTTTCTTAACGTTGTCTTGTTCTTGTATTTGGTACTCGGGGAGATTTTTATGAAGCTACTCCGATTGTATCGAAAACTGTGTACAAAATAAATAAAATCATGTCATTTGTTATCGAATACCAATGTTAAAGGGCATTTATCATTTTCCGCTTAAAAAAAAATTAACATGAGCATATTTAAAATAAAATACACAATCTGTCTCAGTTTTAATTTATATTTTCTCTTTCTATCTACATAATTTTACTCAATTTTATTCAAACCTTACCGAGTTTTTTACTTTTGAATGAATTGAGTACAAACAAAGAATGGGAAACGAAATATATGGTTCGATTCAGTTCAGTTGGCCGATGAAAAAACATACTTCCCTCTTTAACTGATTCGTTTTTGAGTGAGACTATCTGGTTTAAACTCAAAAACCAAGCAGTTTAAAAAAAACTCTACTGTGGAGCTAGTCCTGTACTTCCTACCTCATATTGCGTTATATAACAGCGAAAGTTGTTTCCGACACACACCACAATGTGCTTGCGTTCTCAGCATCTGCTAGACCAAATTTACCCTAAATCTAACCAGATCAAGTGTCATGCTTACAAATAAAATTACAAAAACCGCATGATCGTACGTTATTCTGTTCTCCAGATATCGAAGGAGAATAAATTGTCAGATAAACACGCGCATACACACAGGCCCACACAAACATTACTGCGAAAACAGGTGCAAATGAGTTCTAGTGTATCGTCATGAGAAGCTTTGTAGAGGTCCTCATGGCGCAACTTTCAAAAAATTTTAATGCAACTTTTCAAGACCTCTATAGTAAACACCAAAACCATGGTCCGTTCAAATGTTTATATATATATATCTATATACATATATATATATATGCAATATAACGAAATCTTGTCCGCACGATAGGGGCCGCAATTCTTAACCGAATTGAATGAAACTTTGTACACATGTTGATATGGTGAATGGCACGGACGAGTTCGTAGATGGGCGAGATCAGTTGAGAGGGGGGCGTGTCATGCCCATTTATGCAATACAACGAAATCTTGTCCGCACGATAGGGGCCACAGTTCTTAACCTAATTTTTTATAAATTTTGTACACATGTTGATATGATGAGTAGCTCGGCTGAGTTCGTAGATGGGCAAGATCGGTTGAGAGGGGGGCGTATCACGCTCATTAATGCAATACAACGAAATCTTCTCCGCACCATAGGAGCCGCAGTTCTTAACCGAATTGACTGATACTTTGTACACATGTTGGTATGGTGAATAGCTCGGCTGAATTCGTAGATGGGCGTAATCGGTTGGGAGGGGGGCGTGTCACACCCCTTCAAATTTTTCAAATTCCGCATTAATAGTTGTTGCATTTTAATTTTTAATAGTATAGAAATGGTAATAGTATGAGCATATCTTTGCAAAAAAATTCCCGCCATTTTGTATCCGCCATCTTGAAATTCTTTAAAATTGCTCCGATTTCGTTGAAATTGAAAATGTATACTCGTTTATGGGAACTTGTTATAATTTCGCCATTTTGGATTACTTTAATATTACTTCAAAAATGCATACAAAGGAAATCCACCTATCTCTTGCGGCTGGTGCCGGAAGGTCTTTTTTTTTTTTGCCGATTGCAATATTTTCTTCCCCTATGAAGGTGGGAAAAAAAATATGATTCACATGTTCTCGTCCTGGAAGGAAGAGAGCGTGCGAGAACTACGGAACGATGATGAAATGGAACAAAGCAGCAACCTCGTCATCGTGATTGAATCGAGGTCAGCGATGTAAACAAATAAAAATAATGGATGTATTGAAAATAGTTATTTATTTATTTCTCAGTAAGTAGGTATAATTAAGAAAAGATGAAGGGCTTGAAATGTGCGTAGGCATATTGACTTTATGCAATTTTTTTAATTGGTTTAAAGTTAGGAGTGAATATGTTGGTCAACCTCTTAAAAATTAGTATAAAAAAAAATAAATGTTGAATTTTTCTATAAACAAAAAACATTTAAATAAAAAAAATAGCCTAACTGGATTTCGTAAAAATAAAGAATATTATAAATTTTATTTCACGTTGATCGGTTTAGTATTTGCTGAGATTACCGGGGCCAAAGTTTTTTAATGTTTCCTCTTTATATATATATAATAGTAATGATTGATATTGATTGGCAATCTTTAGATCTTAAGAGTAGTTTTATCTTTATATCTTGTTAAGAATTGGCCGCAAGAGCTTATGACCACAAGCATTAGTAGAGTTTAAGTGCCTTGCAAAAAAAAAACTAATGAAATTAAAAGTATTCTGTTGAAGTAAAATAAAAAATAAAAGAAATAAAAAAATTAAAGCTGGAGGAAAAAAAATGAGTTCATCACTTAGGACTATATAAGTCCTTTCAAATGGATTGCAACTTCGAGATCAAGTGAGAGAAGAGACAGGGTTCAAGATTTGAGAAAAAGCAATGAAATGATTTTGTATCTTTGCAAATTTTAAGCTTTTAGAAATATTGATTAAAATAGATTCTTCCATATTCATGTTTTCAATTTCAGTTTTTTTCGAGGTCAAATACAATAAATAATAATCAATATGATTAATATTTAAACTAAATTGGTTAAATAAAAAAAAAATTATAATAATTGTGTAACGTAACTAACAACATAATGATTTCAGCACTTTCGTTAAATTGAAAAATTAAACTTTTTATTAGCCAGTTTAAAGCTTTTTTCAAGCAATATAAAACGTTGTATAGGGTAATAATTTGACATCATTCGTATGGTTATACGTAGATACGTACGTTGTGCTCGTATAATATCAGCATTCGCTGTGTTGGACAACGACTGTAATACATTTTTTGATGTTCCACGAAAATGGAAAAAGGACCCTTTTATGGTTCACCTCCAAAAATATAATAGCTAGAAAGGTGAAATTTTGCATGTAATATAGTCGTACATACTTATATGTGCATTTAATTATGAGAGTTGGCTTATTATTGGCTGCACTGGCATTAAAACAAAAATTAAAGATAAAAAGATCAACAAATACCTGTAAGACATACCTGCATACGATTGCACGCTTTTTGAGGGGATTGGAGAGGGATATTTGAAGAAGTCAAGTTTTTAACTGTACCAGTTAATTTCCAGATCATTAGCAGAAGCATCAATCCTTTCAAAATGGTTTTACAATTGGGCAGATCACTAATATCACTAATAATGAAAATAGTCCTTCAGAGTTACGTCTTGAATGCCAAAATCTGCTTCCACTAATGTTTGCCAAGTCAATTTAATGTCTTCTTCATTGTTTCAGTTTTCTAGAGTTTTAAACCGACTTTTCTGATGATTAGTAGTTTTATCTTCTCGGCACCAGTCATATCATTCCTTTATCTCCTTAATACTTTTGCGACCCCTTGCAGCTCTTTTTCAACTTTATCTTTCCCAAAGGTGAGTTGGCGAAAGCCTTAAATGTCTTTAATCACTTTCATTCATAAAAAAGGACACAGGTTGAATTCTCAAAACCATCAAGCGTTTTTTCGCTGCACCACCTAGCGGGCATGACAAACCTGTAAGAGTTTAATCTGTCATGAAAAAGCTTCTCAACCCACCGTACGGAGTCAGCAATAAAACTGTAGGTCCCTTCCATTCGTGCGAAGAATATAACATGCACAACATTAATGGTTGTGAGAAACTAGGACTTGGCTCTCTATGAGCTCTTGCGCCAAATATTTGAATTTTATTTAATTTTTTTTTATGGGGGTCACGGCTACGGCTCGATTGCCTTTCATGTTTCCAGCGAATACAACCGTAGCAAAAAAAGCAATTAAAAAAAGTATTATTAACAACTTTTTGTAGCCCAGTAGAAGATAAGTCATAATAAAAGATTAGGATTAATTAGCGTTCCTAAAATCCTTTGCCTTTGCTATGAAATGTGACATGCTTTTGAGGAAACGCGCAACACCATATGAAAACACTCTACGGTAACAAGTTGGAAAACTGCAACCGATCGGTCGGGCCTAGGCGCCTGCAATGGAAAAGAGATACACAAGTACGATTTTTTTTTAAAAACTATTTCTCCAATACCACAAGTATTTTTATATCTAACAATCCCTAAGTTGGCATAAAACAATAAGTATGTTTTTGCTCACATCACATTTATTTTAAATCCCCAAAGAACATCCTACTAATATTATAAATGTGAAAGTTTGGATGTTTGGATGTTTAGATGTTTGGATGTTTGTTCCTCCGTAACGCCTAAACGGCTGGACGGATTTTGATGAAACTTCGTGAGTAGATAGTCTATGTCCAGGAGAAGCGCATAGACTAATTTTTTCTAATTTCTTAATTTGTATTTCTTAAAATTCATATTTCTTTAGGAAACATCCATTTAGCGACCTGCGCAGCACTTAGTCAGTGGCACATCGTAGGAATCGTAAATCATGATCGTGTGCGCGACAAGGGTGGTTTTTCCTTTTTCCTTTTTTTGTTGCTTCCTATTATTTGTGATGGGTATGTGTATCTTTGCATCTAAATGATCGGAACTCACTCGTTATTCACAGGGAAAGGGTTTTTATGGTGGTGTAGCAGATATTCAGTTTTTCGAGTAGGTAAAAAAGAAGTATCCCACTGCAGGAATAAAAAATGACGTAGGGTATGTAAATAACGAGCAAATTACTAATCTTTTTTTTTTTTTGACTGGATCTCATAATGTTCCACGCTATGGGAGGAATTCGTAAGGACATGAAAATAATGAAAGTGTGATGAGTGAGGTGGGTAAGTTTCACCTTGGTTTTGTATAAGACCCATTGAAACACCCCAAGTTTAGGAGCTTAGCCGAATATTGGCGTAGTAGTAGGAAGTACGAGGCGAGGTATTATATTTTTTCTGCTCCAAGTATGTACATATATCTGACAACGCTTCGAGAATATGAAGCAGATCATGTCCGCAAACGACGCTATGACCTAAATAGCAGGGTTTTTAAACTTCTTAGAGATATCCGGAGTGCCGTCTCATAAACTGGTGCTTCGGTTTTGCTGTTTTGCTGATAAGACTATATAATAGTACCAGGCTGTGCATCGCAGAGTTGGAGAGAAATGTGATCAAGGCTACAATTCTCACCGGAACGGCCAAAGGAGAGAGCGCACTAATTCCTCGCATTCCTATAACACTTAACAATTTGCCCTTTCAATTTAAAAGGGTTTTATCTAAAAGCTACATTTTAAATGACGGTAGTGCAGTGTATCGGGATGTACTGCAGTAAAGCACAAAGTGTCAGGAAAGAGAAATAAAGTCGAAATTTTGTGATAGACCTGGAAGGAAGGTGAACTAGCGCAAGACGAAACACAGTTGGCAGCAGAGTTGGAACCTGTCAACCAAAGGCCGATGGACATATCGTCTTATCCTTATTACTGAAACTTGGACAAGGCACAAGCATGGAGAAGTAGACTTCTCCGTAACACGGGTCTTAACGAGACATTGCTAATCAAATCGATCGGTTCAATAACACTGACTCTCTACTTTACCCGTACTGCGCAGACACAGTTGAGGTAGGTAAATAGAAGTGATTGCCTGGTAAAGTTCTGTCAAGACACAATTAGCGCAGGTGCGCTTTGATGAATGCGTGCGTGATGGTACGTTTTGATATCACAACGCACGTGACCTTGATGGGAGTGGTAGGAAGACACAGTTGAAGACTTGGGGCATGTGTTCTTCCAGTGACCACGGTTCTATACTCAACGGGAGATATAGTTAAAGTGGAGTGCAGTTTGCATTTTTGCCAAAAGCATGTACTTAGAGCCGACACACCTGGAAAGGGAAGGGGAATAGATATTGGTGGCAGAGATGGTCTTAGTTCGGGCTATAATCCCGTACTTAGGCTTTCGATGCTTTCCACCTTTCTTTAAAAAAAAAATACAAAACAATCTTCACAACACATAATCTGTAAGCTATGCCACATCAACGTATTCGCGAGTCAAGCTTAACAGCAAGAAATTTTAGGTCAACGCGGACGAAGTCGCGGGTACAGCTAGTACATAATATATTACCGGATATAACCTAAAAAAAGTGATTAAATAAAATGTGTTAAAAATGCGAGTTTAATACAGCTAAAAGGATTATTATTTTTTTTGCTTTATAACCATTCTACATTCTTTAATAAATAATTATAAAATTTTAAAAAATTTGTTTCTACGTTCATATTTCATTCGGAAGTTATGTGGATGTTTCTAATCTATGAAAAGGGTTCGCACATGCACATACATTAAATATTTACTCCTATGCGCTTGCTTTTTTGTGCCATTTCAAAATGTGTTCTATGGATGAAACCAATGCAAAGTTTATATTATTCGTCAATAAATTCAAACAATATGGAAGAATAAATTGTAAGGGGATACTTTTAATATGAAAATAAATCATCCGATTTTAGACTGCCTTTTTAAACTAATTTTATTATAAAAAAAAAACTACAATTACTTAATTATTAAACTCAGACTTCTGACAAACGGAAAGTATATGTACATACTGGTTTTAATATTTGTATCTTCATTTTTGATTTATAAGAAAATCGTTTTTTGAATAAACATAGTTTTCCAAATTAACAGCTGATCAAATTGAGTTTTCCTATGCTAATAAAATGAAGTGAGTGTAAACAGCATCGCTAGAAAATCAAAGCATCTGAATCTGTACTATGACAATATTTGAACTAAGTACCTATATATAACTTATTTGAAGTTTAACTTGTTGCGCAGTTTGAAGTGCTTATCCGCTTCAATAAGTAAACAAGGTAAACGTTCGCCGACACCAAACTCTTAGAAGATATGTCAATGATTCCGTTAGCAAATATGTACATCTCTAAACAAAATTCTAAGCGACATCCCTTTACAATTGCTTAGCTAATTTCGATGCAAAATTAGGATGTAATGTTTGTTTGTTATTTAATTTCATAGATAGATAGATATAATATTTATTTCGTATTTGCTACCGCACATTTTACAACACAGAGATATGATTATTTAATATCTTACTACTGAAATATTTTTATTTTTATTGAATGAGTGTTACCTTGAATTTTAATGTAAACTATTGAAGGAAAAACGAAACAAAAAACCTCCAACAAAAAGGAAAAATAATAAAAAGAATATGTACATAATAGATAAAACTTAGAATTAGTTAAAATAAATAACAAACATATCATAACTGAAAACTCAACAGGAAATTAAATATAACTTAATATGTGAATACTTTAAATAAATAAGCAAATATAAATATATACAAAATGTGTATATGTATGTGTATTAATTATAGATAACAATATAAATAAATTAACAAAGAAGCCAACTAATTATAAACATTAAATAAAATAAACTCTAATAATAAATAAAGAATAAATAATAAACAGTAAAAAAAAAAAAAAAACAAGAGTAAGTATATATAATATGTATAATAAGTCATAAATAAACAATGAATAATAAGTAAAACTAATAACTAACATATATCTAGTAAGTACGATAGTAAGTTATGAGAAAAAAGAACATAAATACATGTATAATAAATAAATAATAAATAAATAAATAAGTTATTGCAACATAACATAAAAAACATGTAAAATTTTTAGGTAAATAGCTGGTTTACTAGTTCATTATCTGCGAAGATACATTTATCTTTAAATTTGCGAGTGAGTTTTTGAATTCTATCAGAAATCAATTCAACATTCCCTCTTTTGTGTAAATCTAAGGTAGAATGATGCCAAGAATGATTAAGCATCATTTTTAAAATTTTATTTTGTGCTATTTGCAGCTTCTTTATGTGACATTTTGCACAATCTCCCCATACTTGGCACCCGTAAAGTAAAATTGCTTGAAAAATTACTTTATGGATAGTGATTTTATTTGAGATTGAAAGTAAGGACTTCCGGTTTATAAACGGGTACAACATTTTAATAGCGATATTTACTTTTCTCAGAGTTTGGGTCATATGTTCATTAAATGTTAGTCTAGAATCAAGAAATAAGCCTAGATATTTAACTCTTAGCTGATTGCTTGGAAGAAAACAAGCTTTTCTTTTTCGTGAGAAAAAGATTGCTTGTGTTTTGTCTGTATTTAGCTTGATTTTTCACTTGTCGAAGTAGTCTACCAATATTTTGACCGCATTGTTAAGATTGATCTCTATGTTGAGACCAAGAACATGCGAGGAAAATATTGCTGTGTCATCAGCAAAAATGGCCTTTTCACAATTAGGTAGTTCTGGAACGTCTGATGTGTACAAATTGTATAAGACTGGACCAAGAACCGATCCCTGCGGCACTCCCCAGCAAAAACCTATTAGTTCAGAGGGACTTCCATTTACAAAAACGCGGAAACAGCGACTGGACAGAAAACTTTGCACAATTTTAACTAAATACAAGGGAACATTGAAACTAATCATTTTGAAGACAAGACCATCATGCCAGACTGTATCAAATGCTTTTTCTATATCAAGCAAAAACATGCCCGTGGATTTTCCTAAAGACCGCTTTTGCTTGATGTATTTACAGATCCTGAGTACCTGATGGGAAGTGTTATGGTAACATCTAAACCCAAATTGCTCATTCGGATATATGTTTTGATTTATAATTATCTTTGAAATTTTTATCTTTAGGATTTTTTCAAGAATTTTACTTAAATTGCTAAGTAGGCTAATAGGCCTGTAACTTGAAGCGCTTTCAGGGGGCTTACCTGCTTTAAGTATTGGGACGACCTCAGCATTTTTCCATGCGTCGGGAAAATATTGCACCTTTAGACAAGCATTAACAATAAAAGTTAAAAACATCATTCCAGATTTAGGTAATTGTTTGATGTACGCATTTCGAATACCATCAACACCACCCGTCTTTTTTGTTCGTAAAGTAGAAACTACATCTTCTAGATCATCATATGTTACGAACTCATCTTGAGGCATTACAATAGATTTCAAATTAAATTCTTGCAGTGATTGACTAACAAGATTGTTTGTCCTTGCTTCGCCTACATTTTGTGACACTTCATGATTTTTTCTAAAGTTTGAAGCAAGTGCGTTAGCTTTTTCAACGTCAGTGTATATATTTATTCCGGCATTTGTAAGACAGGGCATCCGTCCATTCTTATTTTTCGTTATTTTGACAATATTCCAAAAAGGTTTGGAGTTCTTGTCGAGGTAAGCAAGCTTTTTATTCCAACTTTCGTTGCGCTGTTCTTGAATAAGCTTTGAAATTAGTTTATTTAAGTAAGAGGCATTATCTCTAAAAACAGACTGGCGGTAAGTTTGTCAATTTCTTCTCTGAGCGTTTCTGATTTTTATCAATTCGTGGATTTGAGGCGAGATCTTAGTATAATTATATTTTTTAATAACTTTTGGGATTGATGCATTTGCCGAGCTCAAGATATGATTTGAAAACTGTTCGATAATAATGTCGACGTCTTCTTTGTTCTCAATATCTGCTAGATTGGTGGAAATAGGCCGAAGCTTTCCTTTAACTTTAGACCGAAAACGTGCCCAGTTTGCATTTTTCATATCAAGGAAGTATTCCACTTTTTTTTCACCAGAAGCAAGAATTCGACACAGAACAGGGTTGTGATCTGAACTTAGAACATTATAAGTAATTGGTGGGGACACGAGACTTGAAGCATTAGTAACAAATAGATCAAGGACAGACGGGCTACGACGACAAGAAGCAGGTACATAAGTGGGACTAGGTGGGAACAAAATAGTAACCGGAAACGAAAGGGAGAGATTTGAAAGTAGATTACCCCAAGCATTTGCCCTTTTACAACCCCAATCTTTGTGCCTGCAGTTTAGATCTCCTCCGATCAAGAAATCACCACTTGTGCTGAAAAGTTTTCTCAGATCACTCTTAACTTAAGATTGTGCATACTACTTAAAATGAAATGGGAACTTACAAAAACAAACTCAAGCCTCCACTCGTATATTCTGTGCAGTTTACTCATACATTATACAATACATAAATATGTATGTTTGTGTGTTCGTAAAACTGCATAATCAGTTGAATAAAATCAACAAAGTTCAAAATGTAAATGTTCCGCAAATGAATGATTCTGTGAGTCTCCGAGACTGAACTTGGAAATGGCTCTAATTGGCTTCAATCCCATTAACCTGTTCCTTCTTCTCGTAGATTTTCGTCCGACAATCAGAGATGGAGGAATGCAAAGAGCACTCGAAAAGAAATTTCTCTGCGGATGAACCCTTTATTCCGCCAACTTTCATATAAACGGAATATTCAGAACATCGTATATCAGAGCAAATCTCCTAGGAGCTTCTACCTCAGATATAACCGCCGTTAACAAGTTAATAGAGATGCAAGTTGAACTGAAGTGCCTTACCTACCAGACAAATTTTCTGTTTTCATCTATTTCCTTCAGCCACAGCTAAGTTCTCTATATATCTTTCTTTTTGATCCGGGATCCCATTCGGTTTACGTTTTTATTTCAGTTGGTTTCCATTTCCATTTTTAATTGAAATATGATTTGTAGAAGCGAAGAATATCTAACAATTTGGAATTCTCTTTGCTTTCTTGGTTATTAAAAAAATAATTGACAGTATTGTTTCCAATGGGTTACTTTGTATTTAAAATAATGAAATAGTTTTTAAAGTTTTATTTTTACTCAAACCGGGGATATTTTCTATGACTGTTGGAATAACATACACTCGTACATAGGTTTGTAAAGTAACAGAAAATTAATACTTATGCGTGCCTACTAAATTATGCCCGTTGGACTGTAGCAAAGCAACTGAACGATTTTGACGGATAAAAAAATATTACAAAAAAAAAAATCGTATCTGTTACGCTAGTAGAACGTGAACGGACACAGAAACCAAATTTTCTTTAACTCTTCCATAACTTTTAAACACACACCACTAACATCTTCACAAATCTTTAAACAATTATAAGAGTATCGTCAGCAAGAAGCATCACTTAAAGAGGGTTTCAACTTGGTTGGGGTTAAAAACTAATACAAAATTAGCAATTTTCAGGAAAAGAATCAGATGGAAATAGATGTTAATATGTACATATTTATCGGAAGTTGTTGGACGAAAAAGAAGAAAAAACTTTTCAGTCCTCTCAGTTATAAGCAGGAACTATAATGTCCACAGGCTTGAGGAACTAGCTTACGCCAGCATAAAAAGCCTCCTGCGCTCATTCTAGTTCAGGCTGGCTCTGCAGGTAGTTTCTGGAGATAAGAAACCCAGATCCAGGAGGCATCATAAAGGACCTTCTTTAGTCTTTATTTAGCTGCATCGAATGCAGTTTACTATTCTTACCTAACCCAACCTAATAAAAAAAAAAAAAAATCATATTTGGAAAGCGGTACCACATAAGCTTGATAAAAGTGAATTCGAAAAAATCGCACTAACAGTTCCGGCCAATGTTTTCAAAGTATGTACCTACCTACATCTAGTCTGTCTCTGTGATCCCTGCTCAATACGTTAAAACTCAGTCGATTTTACAAATTTCGAATTTAAGTATCATAGATACATAGTTTTAGGACTTAAATCTTTTCAAACATGCAAGCAACAACAACAAATGCAACCCAATTAAGTACACCTAAGTTCCATTTAAGTTCCAACCTTGACGGACTCCAGAATTTCTGTAAGGTTCACTTTTAATTATCAAAACTAATACAAAATTATTCCATGCCTTTGTTGCTTAAATGACACCAATTTTCCACTCAGCTCTTTGTGTATCAGTGCCAGGATCAGAAAATTCCTTGGAATGACTGATGGTTCAATGGATATTTGCTTATGTACTCGTGTGTATACATATTCTACTTAAATTAAACTATCCATGAGGATTTCATTTACGAAGTGTCTCTTTATCTGAAATATTATTTGGACATACTTGTTCGTACATATCGCCAATCGATAGTTTGGTTCATACTTCCATTCTGTCAAGATTAGTCGATTACAATAGAGCACCGCAGGCCAACAATTTTCCCATCATGTTCAAAATTCCGATCCAAGAAAAGCATACAAATTTTTTGGACAAGTAAAAAAAAAAAATAATCCGAAACAGTTTCATAAAATGTGCATATCCATAGTGCATTGGTTAGTATGGTTGTATTTTCAACACACGTGTACATTGTACGTTCAATACCCACCCGGGAATAACTATTTTTTTGAAAGTAAATCCCCTCGTTAGGACCAGATTGGCACCCATGAAGTAGGTATTAAAAAAGCTATTAGCGTTTTAACATCTGTGCTTCTCCTCCAACCGCAAATTTGTTTTTCTTACAGCTTACATACATACATACAAAATTACACGAAAGGACTTCAGGCTGCAAATGACTATTCCTTCGTATAGCACCTTCGTAGTGGTTATATTATGTGTGCGTTCTAGATATACGTCTATTTGCAGTATTCGTCGTATTTGTATGCAAAATGAAATAGAAGAGGAATTGTCTGTAATTGGACTGATTATTATCGATAAGTCTGCTGATACTCACTGTCGTTGACTGTCTACTGCTTCGGGCTCGTTTGAAAAATCTCTGAGTAAATTAAGTTGTGTTTTTTTGAAGGAATTAAATTGGAAGTGTAAGAGAAAAGGTTAATTAATAATCACGTGCTCGCAGGCTTGCAATTAAAAAAAAAGCCAGTTAATGTTGACTTTTTCGAGATGACATGATTTGCGCAGGGCGATAGGGCGCGCCGTCCTGTTGGAAATACATATGATTATCAAGAACAGTGTCACTTAGTTGGGGCTATAAAAACTCGGTTTTTATTGTGCGTTAGCCTGCAAAAAAAAAAAAACTGCTCCAAACAGTCTGTCTTTCTAACCCATGTTTTCGGCAGGCTTTACAAAAAAAGAACAATGGCACGGAGAGTGCCAAAATCCTTACCGTAAAAACATAGTTTCGTTTCGATTTCAATGCATTTTTATTGTTTTAATTCATTGATTCTTACATGCTAGACAAAAAACGCTTAAAACTAGCTCAATTAACTTAACTATGAAATTCTAACTTACTGGCCCTACACGGGCACTATAAGCTAAACTTAATACTTATTCTATGTCTTTCGACGTAATCTAACTTATACAGTGAAAGCTCATTAATTCGGAATGGTTAGGGGGAAGGTCAGTCCGAATAAACGAATTTTCCGAATTAATGAGAAATTTTTTTGTATGCACTAAAACGCGTTCCTATTGATGAAAAAATGCAAGAACTTAAAACGAAAAATTATTTTATTAACACAAAGGATTTCAAATAATACATAAATTTTATTATAACTCATTTTTGTAACTAAAAACATTGTTTAACTGACATTTTCACCTGAATTATAATAAGTTTTTATTTATGCAGAAATATGTATTAACTTTGTGCTTAAGGACTACGATTTACATTTATCGCCAACTTAAACTTTACTGGTGTTTTCCCAAACAACATCTAAATGTGGGTAACCGGGATTCCCCCAATACAATTTTTTAAAATGGTTTTTCACGACTTCTTAATGTGAATTGCCGAGACTCATTTGATGATTTGTTCCGACTTCTACATATTTGAGATCTATTTGCTACCTATACGTGTTCAATCATTGCGTAATTTAATTTTTGTTAATTTAATTTAATTTTTACATAAAAGAATTGAAAACCGACTCTCATTTATTTGGAAAATTTTGTTTTTCCGAATAAACGAGTTTTCCGAATTAAAGAATTCCGAATTAAAGGGCTTTTACTTATTATACAATCTAAGGACTTAATATTGAAACTAAGAAAATTTATTTTTGCAAAAACTTAGTAAATTAAATTTTTTATTTTTTATTAAAACTAAACTAAAACTTAAAACTACCTTAAAATAAGCCTTAACCTATCTTACCCAATTACGTTATTATAAATATACGTACTGTTTTTTTGCTCTTAGGTGGATTTCGAAGAAATACTACCTATTTGTAATTTTATTGTTTTTTTTTTTTTTCATTTTGTGTTGTGTTTTATTTATTTATTTATGTTTTTTAATTTTTCAATATTTTATAATTTTTTTTTTTATTTATTTTTTTTTTCTATTTTTGTGCTGTGTTTCGTTTTTTTCTTAAATCTGACTAAGAGTAATCTACCTAAACTTAAACTATGTAAGCCGGCCATGGCCAGCTCTGCCCAACTATGTAGGCTAACCCGGATCGAGAGGGTTCGACGAGGGAGTTCCCTCTCTTTCTGACAGCCACCAGAAAGTCTGGCGCTGCAGTCCAACATCCCTTACATCGAGCTCCGATACCGACCTACTGAAATGGAGGCGCTCTTCAGTGCTCACAACGACGTCTCGACCGAAGTTGAGCCGCCTATCCACAGCAACATGGAAGATTAGCGGCACCGCTGACCTATCCTGGATCAGACCCTCCGGGTCAAAATACAGAAAAGAGCCTGGGGGGACGAAGCCGTTAAGGCGCACCCTATCATGGTACATTGGATTGGGGTAGTAAGTCCCAGAGATCAGGCTATTGGCCGAGATCATTGCTCTTGCAATGTGCCCTCGAGTAAGCTTCACAAGGAAATTGTCCACTCTGATTAAGTCCGTCTTGTTGTACAGGACCTCATTGGAATAGAATTTTCTGTACTCAGAATCTGGTGTTCTGTATAAGCGAAGGCAAGGCCTAAGGCAAGCCCTCTCAAACACCAGAATCCTTTCCATCAAGCTTGCCCGCACGTTGAACCACACGGGACAACCATATGTTAGCATTGGCCGGATTAGGGCCGTATAGCAGATTACCTTCACCTCCGCATCGAGTTGGCTGTTGTAAAACAGTTTCTTTGTAAGGACAAAAGCAATGGGGCTCTGTGTCTTCAACTTCCAGGCGTCGCAATATCGCTGAATCTTATCGAGATCACTCTGCAAGAGAGTGACAATCCGTAAGCACATAGGTTGCCGAAAAACTGCACTTAACAGTGGTTCATCGAGGCCTTTATAGATAACTCAAGTTTTCGGAACGTTTGATAAAATTTAACATTCACCCCCTTTATTTTACAGGCTTTCATTTTACTTCACATCTTTGTTTGTGTAGATTAAATTGCGGAAATGAATTTGGAGCCACTTCCACAGATTTGATCAACTTGAAAATTAGCATTGAAGATTCAGCCAAACGCGAAGAATTCCACCACGGCGTGGCGGTAATGGGTTCTAGTAGATATTTGCATGGAAAATGTAAAACAAAATGTATTACCCCTTATGCCCATCTCTCAAAATATTCGGTGGCAAAAGAAGCTTCTTTTTTTTTAGAAAAAGAAAAAACACTTGCCTTTTTTTTACACTAATATGTCTTTTTATGCGGTCGCCGTGGCTAAGTGGTTAGTGCGTTGGACTACTAAACGAGAGACACATTCTCAAAAATACCAGACGTTTTTTTACAGCACCACCTCTTCGCAGGTATGACAAACCTGCGAGAGTATAATCTGTCATGAAAAAGCTTCTCAATTCGCCGTTCGGAGTCGGCATTAAACTGTAGGTCCCTTCCATAAAGAAGAATATAACACGCACAATATGAAAGGTTGTGTGAAGTTAGGCCTTGGTTCTCTTTGAGCTGTCGCGCCAAATAAATCGTGCATATAATATCTCTTTTAATCTAATCGGGTCTGGATAACTGATAAATTGGATTAAAAGCGGCTTCGCCCTTATATTCTACATTTCATACTTTTCAAATTATGAATTTGAAATACGCCCCTACTACAGCCCTTCTCTGACGATGTGACCGCTCTCCTTTTTTAAGACTTACGCAAAATAAAAAAGTTAATTTAATTAAATACCCGCCATTCAGTTTAATGGGATACACTGTATTATTGGGAGCGGATTTTGGTTTTTATTGATTTTTAATTTATCGCGAACATATATCAATAATTTGATTTTGATATTAAAGTTATGATTTTGAAAAATTCGCATTCTTAAAAGCACTCTCTGTTTCAAGCATGTGTCCGAATATAAAAGGTGTTTTGTAGGCAAAGCCCATTTCAGTACGTTTAAAAATGAAGAAAACGTTTCAACGTTTCGTCATAAAATACAAAATTTCATAAGAAAATCATTTTTATGGATGAAACTTTTATCACATTTAACATTCAAAGTGAATACCATTGATGTCATAAAACCAGTTTATGACGATACCCAAATTATTGGCTTCTACCCTGTGAACTTATTAGGAAATGTACAAAATAAATTCCCATTTTTGGAAAACAATGGTGCTGTGAATATAATCGATACTAAAGATAGGCTATAAAATAGATGCTAAAATGCAAAAGAGCTTCTACTCAAAAATTTGTTTGCCTTGGACGATGGAGGACAAAGCAATAAACTCTTTTTAAAATCCTTGTTGGTCCTTAAAGGAAAAATCCCATTATTTTCAGACGATAATTTGAATATTTTTAACATTGCTTATACAGTTTAGAAGTGTTGATTTATGTAGTCCATTTTCCACTTGAGTTACCCCATATATATTTCTCATTTTTAAAATAAACTAAAACGAATGTAGAATGCGACATTATATCCAACAATGATTGTACACACGTAAACATAACATAAGGGGAACAAAGAAAAGGTTAAACACTTTAGATAAGAGGGCGAGGAATGGGGTTATCACGTGAGTTTATCTTGAATCCTTATACGTGATGGGTTTATGGAAATATTGAGGCAGGCAAGTTTTAAAAGATTTCCATTGAGTGGTGTTAAGAGATTTACTTTCTGTCGAAAATAGGCGAAGGACGATATGCCAAGCTGCGTTCGAACAATTTTAGCAAGTGGGCATTTCTAAACGAAAAATGTATGCTTAGAGGACGTATTTCAAGTATTACAAATATGTAAATTGCCCACACAGTAGCAAATATAAAGTTCTTGCAACTGTTTTGAATATAAGTTGTTGTTGTTGTTGTTGTTCGGGAGAGCTAAACAGCCCTTGGCACTGCGGTTTCTGATGAATCCTATTGTGCCTTCCCTAATGTTTCTAGATGAGTTGTTTCACTCCATAATATGTCAGGAAGTTAATGAACTTCACTGGATGGATGGCAGCAAGCTGTTCAGTAGAGACAAATTCGCTGCCTAGTATTCTTTTTCTGAGTTGAAAAAGAGCTGGGCATTCCGTTAGGATGTGAAGAGAGGTCTCCTCACTTTCCAGGCAGAGTCTACAGCTTGAATCTGTTGTGAGATTCATGCGATGTAGGTGCTTGTTCAGGCGGCAATGACCGCTGAAAAGTCCGACAAGTGCTCTAAGGTTGCTCCTATCGAGATTCACAATGAATTTTGATTTTCTTTGTGACGGTACCGGGAATAGCAGTTTTGAACATGCTTGTCCTGGTGTGTTGAGCCAGACTTCTCTAGATTCTTGCATGCAAAGACTTTTTGCATGTCTCGCGAAGAGTGATTTGCTGACCCCGCAGAAGGGTTCGGGACCAAAGAGTTTTGTTGCCGCACCGTCTTTGGCCAGTGAGTCTGCCCTTTCGTTACCCGCAAATCCACTATGTGCAGGAATCCAGTGAAGAATGACCATATTGTTCCTAGCAAGGTCCGAAATAATTTTGCGGGTTTCTAGGACTAATTTGGATTTGATAACAGACGAGTCGAGTGCTTTTAGAGCAGCTTGACTGTCTGAAAAGATGAATATAATTTTCCCCATGATGCGAGAGGACTGATTCAGTCTCACACATTGGTTGATGGCAAAGACCTCTGCTTGGAATATGGACGCGAATTCACCAAGGCTGACTGAGAAGTTCGCACCTGTTGACTCTCCAAAAATTCCGAAACCAGTTCCTGTTTCCATCTTGGATCCGCCCGTATACCAGACGAGGTCAGAAGATGATATTTGGGGTTTATGGTTCTCCCAGTCCTCCCTTGAAGGGATAACTATTGAGAAATTCTTGTTGAAGCAGTATTCGGGTAGCATGTCGTCTGGAGGCATGCTGAAGATCGCATTTTGCTCCAGTGTTTCAAGCAGGGATAAGTGTCCTCCCCTGTGGGATTTCAGGTCAAGGTTGCTTGAGTGGAAGAGTCGATGAATGCCTAATTTAGCTTCCATTCGAATGAAATTTCGTAGTGGTGGTAAGCCCAAGATGACATTAAGTGCAGCAGTTGGAGTTGTGCGAAGGCATCCTGACATGCAGGTTTCCGCCAGGCGTTGGACACGTTCTAATTTCGTAACTGTGGAAGTTTCGTTAGTTTTTGTCCACCAGACAACGCTTGCGTATGTGATCATAGGTCTGACGATCAGTTTATACAGCCATAATATCATCTTGGGTTGTACTCCCCAGTTTTTCCCACAGATACGACGACAGGTCCATAGTGATATGGTAGCTCTGCTGATTATTCTTTCGATCTGTGGGTTCCAGGACATTCTGCTGTCCAAGATGATTCCCAGATATTTAGCTTCTTGTGAGAATGGGATAGTTTCGCCAAATAAAGAGGGGCGAGTAAGAACATTGAGCTTTCTTCTATTTGAAAAAGGAACAATTACTGTCTTTTTAGGGTTTACAGAAAGGCCTTCACTAATACACCATCTCTGTACTTCGGATAGTGCGTATTGTAGCACTTCCGAAACGGTGCTTTCAAATTTACCTCTGACAATGATCGCTATGTCGTCCGCATAACCCACCGCCTCAATGCCCTGAGATTTCAGAGAGTGAAGTAAGCTGTTGACTACCAGAGACCAGAGAAGAGGTGAGAGGACTCCTCCTTGAGGACAGCCCCTAGTTGTAAGCGCCGAAATTTCCACATCGTCAATACTCGTTTGTATTATTCTCGAGTTCAGCATGGAAATAATCCATCTGCAAACTGTGGAGGATATGTTCATATTGTTCAACGCCCTGTATGTGGACTCATATGACGTGTTATTAAAAGCTCCTTCTATGTCTAGAAAGGCGACAAGGCATATCTCCTTTCTATAGATGGAGGTTTCAATTTTGGTAACCAAGTCGTGGAGTGCAGACTTAGTAGATTTACCTGGTTGGTATGCGTGTTGAGTTGTGCATAGGGGAGACGTAAGAAGAGCGTTTCCTCGTATGTGTTTGTCAACAATTTTCTCCATGCTTTTGAGTATAAAGGACATGAGACTTATAGGACGGAAGGATTTCGGATTATTGTCGAGATTCCTGCCCGCCTTGGGTAGATATTTTACTATCACCCGTTTCCATGCTTCTGGCAGATGTCCCAAAGCTAAGCTACAGCTAAAGAGCTTAGATAGGCTGGGTGCTATAATGTCAGCTCCCTCCTGCAGAAGTGCTGGAAAGATGCCATCCTCACCTGCAGATTTAAATGGCTTGAAGGAGGAGATTGCCCATTTTATTGCAGTGGGTTGGCAGATGGTTCTCGCTACTTTCCAGTCTTCCCGGGACGGTATCAATGTCGGTTCCCGTTGGGAAGACGGACTCGTTGTGAGATTATTTATTGTTATTGAGCCTGGAAAGTGTGTTCTAAGAAGGAGTTCCAGAGTTTCCTTCTTATCTTGAGTTTGAAGACCGTTTTCTTTGGTAATTGTACCAAGGGTGCCGGATTTCTCATTGGCAAGAACCTTATGTAGTCGACACCCGGAAGACGTTTCAGTTACGTCTTCGCAGAATCGCCTAAATGATTTTTTTTTTTGGCCTTTTTAATTTCGTTGTTATAGTTGGTGAGAGCTGCAGAGTAGGTTTCCCAGTCGCCAGAGCGCTTTGCTTTGTTGAAAAGTTTCCTAACTCTGGTTCTAAGGATCTTCAGATCATTGCTCCACCATGTAGTTACCCTTTTTAGTTTTTTCCTCTTAATAGGGCAATTTTCCTCGAACGCAGAGACAATGGAGTGCTTGATGAAATCAGCGAAGTATTCAAGTTTGTCCCTGCTGTCAATTCGGGGGGTTTTATCTTTTATTACTTGACTGAGACTTTCTCTATATGCAGTCCAGTCAGTATTTCTCTTTGGGCGGTAGGACAGATGGTTTTTGGATGTTCCATCTATCTCAAAGCGAATGTGTCTGTGGTCAGAACATGACGGTTCTGATGACACATGCCAGTTAGAGATCAGATTGTTAGAATGAGATGATGTTAGGGTAAGATCTAGTACTTCATTTCTAACTGTAGTTACAAAAGTTGGTTCCCTACCTACATTGGAGATGCTTAGGTTATTGCTTAGAATAAAGTCAAGTAGGGACTCACCTCTTTTGTTAGTGTCCGAACTACCCCAGATTATGTAGTGCGCATTTGCGCATTTGCGACTGCCGAAGCAGCCTTGGCATGATGAAGGTTGATTTGAACAACCTTCATCATCGACTAAATTCTGCGGAAAGTGGGAGCTTTAGGATATGAGCCCCCTCTCTTCCCGCCCCGGCCTCTGTTGGTGTTAATATCTGGCCGGGCTCTTCCTGCTGGTTGACCTCGGGCTGGGCCTTTGGTCAGTCGTTGCGCCCCAATCAATGACTGTCTGGGGCGAGGTGCGGTCCCTGTTGGAAAATTTGACCTGGCAGACGAGACGGAAGAGGTTTTATCTCCTACGTTCGACTGCCCAGACTTAGGCTTCTCTGCTTGCACAGGGGCGGATTTTCCAGCTCAGGGGACAAGTAGGGGGGGCCTGAGGATTGGCTGTGTCTTGGATGTTAGGGCAGCTCTTGAAGTGGAGGGCAAATCATCAGAGGGAAGCGATTGGTCAGCCTCTCTTGATGTTTGGCCTCCTTTGGGTAGGGCACATGGAGGGTTTGACTTCCGAATGAAGGGGTTTTTCTTCATACGGAACTGAACTCTGTTCATATTATAGAACGGTTGGTAGTCCAGTTCCTTGAGGAGATCCACCGAGCATTCGTCCATCGAAATGGTCAAGTTGAGTCCATCAGGGTTGTTTGCCTTCCTCAGAACTTTCCAGTCCTTCGTTGGCAGGATTTTGTTTTGCAGTCGAAGAGTTCTTAGAACCTTGCCGTTTACCGGCTGAATTCGCTGTGCCTTTTGGTGCCTTCATGGCTCCGTCCAGCGCGGTTGCATAAGGCAGGCCATCCGCCAGCAAGCTTCGAAGTGCCTTTCTTTGAGACGTTGTGAGGCGAGGTCTCTTTAGCGACAGGTACTCCAGGTCGAGTGCCTTCACGGATTCTGTTTCAGGGGCGTCTGAGCAGCTCCTATACGCGTCCTCCGTGAGAGCCGAGCTGGCTGTTTCGACGGATTCGAGGTCACTGTCGATATGTTGAAGTGCCGGACGTTCTATCCGTTCGGCACGAAGGTCAAGTGCAGCAGTTTCCTGTTCGCTTGCAGGGAATTCGCTCCGTTCTGGCGTGAGACGTTCTGTCCGTCTTGCGCAGGGGTGCGTTTCTGCTGGAGGTTGTCAACTGGTGTTGATGTTGCTGCATGTTTCAGTTGCAGGATGGTCTATCCGTCCGGCAACTGAGGTTGGTTCAGCCATTGGCTGAGAGATGGGATCCGGACAAGCCAGGTCCCCATCCGAAGGGTTGTTTATTTTGAGGTTAGAAATGTTGTTCCCACGAATAGTTAGGGAAAAGAAGGTCCGTCCATACAGAGCCCCGCATGCATGGATAAGGCTAGATAAAACCGGAGGTCGCCTGGTTTCCGGAGTACACCGTTAGGGACTGAGCTATTTACGGGCCCTCAGCCTGGTGAGTCCTCAGCACGGTTCGATTGACACCTTGACCCGGCCCGGCACCTTTAATAAAGGTTGGATTGCTTTTGGTTTCATACGTTCAACATCCAAGCAGCTATAGGCAAACGAGAAATGATTGGAGATCAGTCTTCATCTGCTTATGCCGCTCTTCAGTATCACGACTACTCAGCCCACCAGCCACGTCAAGGCGGCAACCCATCTGGGAGTTTAAAATAAATGAAATAATACAAAAAGGTGATATGTATTTCAATACTTTTTCAATGGAATATGTTGAATATAAATCTAAGCACATTTCGGTAGCTGCATTTCATTTCGTTAACGATCAATATACACAGAACTGAAGTATAAGCTCGCAGATTCACTGGTTGTTGCTCTCGAAATAATGTACTTGTACATGTGTGTTTATACTAAAAGCAAAACAAGTAAGGGCAATGCCTATGCCAGCGAACATGAATACTAATGATTAAATCAGGCAATGTGGTGACAAGAGTGATGTACTATAATTGCCGGCAAACAATCGTTTGTCCTCCTGGATAATTAGAGCAATTCATGGAAGTACACGCATTGTACATATAACGCACGCATATTTGGTAGTGAATCCTTTCGTGATTTGTAGTTGCAGGCGATATTGTGTTGGAGTTAGATATGCCAGAACAGTAACTGTTTGATAAAATTACGTGTGTCTAATTGATGACAGCTTATCAAAATATCTTAAGCCGTCTAATTGAACAGTTTCGTTAATGAATTATGCTGTAAGTAGGCTGTGATTTCAAAGACATTTGTCTAAAACTAGGAATGCAAATTATATGATTGTTTATATTATGTTATAATATAGATAGTTTTTCAAAATGGCTATGATAAACATTGCTTTTCGCAATGAAACGGTATTTTCTTTACTAAATCACATTCGAAATGACTAAAACACAACGTGATCGCTTTGTGTGTATCCTTAACAACACAAAATTGTACTTTTCGCATTTTCTAGATAACGGTTGTCTGCGATTTTTTCATTTTTACTTCAGTTCCTCTCGTTTGTGCATTGAAAAAAAAGTTGGTTTCTAAGTATGTGCAAATAATTGTGTTCAATTGGTAAGAACAATCAGTTTAAAAATACATTTTGGTTAAAATACTTAATTTTCAATAATACGAATGTATTTCTTTTGTTTAAAAACTATGGCTAATACTTGCTTAACTAGTTTAAACCATCGCACTTTATTTTTTAGACTTAACTTTTTTTTTTACTTTTTTTAATAAAAATTGTTAAAGAATAATCAAGAGAAGCTATTTCAACCGTTTTTTACTTTTTTCCTCCGCGCACATTAATTCATGCGGTAGAGGGTTAAATGAGGATAGTCTGCGGACCGTACAATCTTCTTTTTTTCATTAAACTGAAAGGTGTTTAAAGTATGAAATTCATCGATTCGCCCAATTGAATTGTTTCACTCCAGAAGATGTCAGGAAGTTAAGGAACTTCTCTGGGTGGATGGCAGCAAGCTGTTCCACAGGAACAACTTCGCTGCTGGGGATTCTCTTTCTGAGTTGAAAGAGAGCTGAGCGTTTCGTTAGGATATGTAGAGAGGTCTCTTCACTCTCAAGGCTGAGATTACAGCTTGAATCTGTTACAAGGTTCATGCGATGTAGGTATTGTTCAGACGGCCATGACCACTGAGAAATCCAATTAGTGATCTGAGGTTACTCCTATTGAGGTTCACAATGAAGTCAGATTTTCTTTGTGACCGTACAGGGAATACAAGTTTTGAATATATTTGCGCTGGTGTGTTGAGCCAGGCTTCTCTAGATCCTTGCATGCAAAGACCCTTTGAATGTCTTACGAAGAGTGATTTGTTCACTCTACAGAAGAATTGGGCCCAATGAATTTAATTGCCCGCTTATTATTAGCACGAATCATATTGTTCCTCGCTTGGTCCGCAATTACATTTCGGGTTTTTAAGACTAAGGTCGAACGCTTTAAGGGCAGCTTGGCTATCTGAGAAGATAAGTATGATTTTCCCCACAATGTGAGAGGACTGATTGACTCTGAAGAGTTTGAGTCTTTAATGGTAAAGACCTGGGCTTGGAATAAGGAAGCGAGTTCACCAAGGCCGACTGAAATATGCGCACATAATGATTCTCAAAATCCAGTTCCAGTTTTCATTTTGGATCCGTCCGTATACCAGATGAGTTCAGAAGGTGATAGTTCGGTTTGTGGTTCCCCCAGTCCTCCCTTGACGGGATAACTATTGCGAAGTTTTTAACGAAGCAGTATTTGGGTAGCATATCGTCGGGACCGGGAGCCATGCTGAAGATCGTGTCTTGGTTTAGTGTGGAGGGATAAGTGACCTCCTCTGTAGGCCCTTGAGTCAAAATTGCTTGAGTGAAAGAGTCGATGGATGCCTCATTTGGCTTCCATTCGTATGAAGTTTTGCAATGGTGGTAAACCCAAGATGACATTGAGAGCAGCAGTTGGAGTTGTGCGAAGGCATCCCGACATGTTTCGGCTAGGCGTTGGACTCTTATTTTGTAATTGCTGTGGTTTCATTAGTTTTTGCCCACAAGACCACGCTTGCATAAGAGATCATCGGTCCACAGTGATATGGTGGCTCTGCTCATTATTCTTTCGATATGGGGGTTCCAGGACATTTTGGTGTCCAGGATAATTCCCAGATATTTGGCTTCTTGAGAAAATGGGATAGTTGCGCCGAATAGTGAAGGACGGGTGAAAAGATTGAGCTTTCTTCTTCTTGAAAAAAGAACAATTACTGTCTTTTTAGGGTTTTCAGAGAGGCTTTCGCTAATGTGTTCATATTGTTTAGCGCCCTACAGTTGAACTCATATGACGTGTAATTGAAAGCTCCTTCGATGTCTAGAAATGCAACAAGACATTTTCCTTCCGATCGACGGAGGTTTAAATTTTGGTAACTAAGTCGTGAAGTGCGGATTCAGTAGATTTATCTGGTTGGTATGCATGTTGGATTTTACATGAGGGCGACACAAAAAGTGCATTTCTTCGTATGAATTGGTCAACAATTTTCTCCAGTGTAAAGTATCTGCTATTTTGACTGTGAGGAGGTGAATGTACGGATTTGAGTTGCAATTTTTCGCATGAATCATAATATTTTTTAAGGTTGTGGTAATTATTGATACATTTTATCTGGAAAAGATATGAATAAATAGGAGCCCTTTGGTCAGTTAAATTGAATTTTAATCCATATATGAACTTGGTTAGTTTTTCTAGCGTTACAGTCCGTTTATTTTTAACCATTTAATAAAAAGAGTGCAGTGATATCCCTTTGCTTAACTCTCCTTGTGATATCATAATAATTGGTGAATGTATATTAAAAAGCACGTGTATGAAACGAACATCTTTTTTTTAATTCTTTGCCATACAAAAGTGCTCTCGCAAGAATTCTTGAATTTAATTGCCCCATTTTGGTGAATACATTAAGCTTTTATGATCCACTTCATTTTTCTTTTTAGCTTGCCACACTTTGGTATATGCAAAGTTTACTTTATTAATTCTTCTTCCATTAGTTCTGCCTCTCGACAATTTTCCACTACTCGTACCCCGTAGGCAGTAACACTTCAGTATTAGCATACAGAATAGCAGTTTGGCCAAAATTTGCTTGGTCCAAGTTGCAGACAGTTCAAAAATGTCACTTTTCTCCTTGACATATTTCAAACGAATATGCACTTGCATTTGGAAAGCTCGCAAGTAGTTTGCTTTTCTCTCTTGGCCACTATAAAACTGACTTCTCTTAATGGCAATTCTTCCTTCTAGAAATGAAAAAAAACTATTACTCTTACATTCGTAGATATTTACAGAAGAGAACAGTGCTAGCTGACGTAGGAAAAGTGACCTCCATCTGAAGCACCGAGTCCTTCAATAAGCAAGACTGAAGTCAATAATCTCATTTGGTGATGCAAATGCTTTTTTTTTAGTTCTTTCGAGACTATCTCACTATCAGACGCAGTCACTTTGGCTCTAAAAATGTCAAAATAACTTATAATTGGTTGAAAATACAGTTAAGATTTGATCAATTTCATTAGGTAATTAACTTTCGTTCTCATCTTGACACCCGTAATTGCATGTTTCTTAAAATGAAGTTTCGGTTTTCTTCGTCGTCTCGAATATGATTTGTGGGATACAAAAACTGTCTTTGTCGAACAGTATCTATGTTAGGGTTTGCTTAGTGAATGTTATCGATTTTCCGGGCCGAAAGACACTATAGTACGTGCCTATTACTGTGGTGCAAAACAACTTGAGACGTTCACACAGGACAGAATTTAGTAAACACTTAAAATGACACATCTACGCACATAGTTTAACGACAGTTTATAGGAGCCAGGGCCTAGCTTCATGCAACCATTTATGCTGTGCGTGTTATAATTTTTGCACAAATTGAAGGGACTTACAGTTTAATTGCCGACTGATTGAGAAGCGTATCCATGATAGATAATATTCTTGGAGGTTTGTCATTGACTGCCAAAAGGTGGTGCCGCGAACAACTGTTCGTTGTTTTGCTGAAACTCGAACCTGTATCCCTTCGCTAAGCAGTTCAACCCACTAACCATCAAGCCACGGCAACCAGTGATCACGAGTACAATTTCTTTGCTTTCAATTATTTTCGTAAATATTTCAACACACACTAATGTATTTGTTTCATAATTTAAGCCAACCGTTATATTTGGTGGTGACAGATAAAGTTAATATCATAATTTATTTGAAATTATTTTTAATTGGCATTTAACTCGTTCTCATTAATTTAATTAAATATAAAAAAATATTTTTTTTAACCATCGCTCATGAACTCAGAGTACAACGATCCATCATGGTGGCTGAATTTCTTTAACGTACGAACACAAATATTACATTCTTGTACGCAACCAATTTAATGGTTTTTAATCAACCCAACAATTAAATCAAATACAATAAAAAAAAGTCACTTGTATTAACTGCACAATAATTTTAATCTCCCCTAATTAAACTCAATGAATTTTCGAAAATAGTCCGATTCGCACACAATCAACCTTACTTTTGCATATTTATTTTAATTAACACCGCAATATCGGTAAAAAGAGTTTGTAATTTAAAAGGTAATGCCAATAAATATTTTAATTGGTCCTGCCTCGTTGGTAAGGTAATATGACTGACAATTAGCTATTTTAACATGATGAAGCTTTAATTAAAATTTACTTTATATTCGCTAGGTAGTAGTGGCATTGGTTGAAAACAGGTAAACAGAATCACAAAGTGGCATTTTGGTGTAATTCACAGGAATTTATTTGTCAATAATAACAATATTTTGTACAGATACTTTAAAATCTAAAAACGGAAATTATAGAAGATAGAACGATTGCTACATAGTACATACCTAAAGGGTTCTTAAGTACGGACGTAACACTTTTGTATTTTAATACAAACGCACCAGAAATTATTGCAGCCGTAAGTGCTTCAGTTCAAAATGAGCTAAATCGATTCCACGCCGTTCGTAGGAATTGGGAATTTCTCAGTCCACATTGTGGCGAATTTTGAATAAAGATCTCGGCCAAGACTAGAGCCTACGATTTTGAACGTGTACTTGAAAACACGGATACCCGGACTCCGTGTAATTAGAACATGCCAAATAAAAATCCGTGTTCTTAAAAAACGTGTAATTCTACTTTATTATCCGTGTACACGGATTTCAAATACACGGATTCTAAGTAGGTATACGGATTCTAAATACACGGATTTTTATTTTTGTCATTTGCGTAGTTTGTGTGTGTGTAGTTAGAGCCTACGATTTTGAACGTGTACTTGAAAAACACGGATACCCGGACTCCGTGTAATTAGAATATGCCAAATAAAAATCCGTGTTCTTAAAAAACGTGTAATTCTACTTTATTATCCGTGTACACGGATTTCAAATACACGGATTCTAAGTAGGTACACGGATTCTAAATACACGGATTTTTATTTTTGTCATTTGCGTAGTTTGTGTGTGTGGGTATGTGTGTGTGTAGTTTGTTTGGAAAATCGTGGCGATTTCTTATGTTGAAGATCGAATCATCCATAGGCAACCCACACGTCGATTTTCATATATGTATGTTGGCAACGCAACACAGTTGTCATCCTGACATTCTTTTTTTTATTTCTTAAATTTTACCTTTTTCCACATGGTGGCAAATAACCCCTTTTCAACTTGAATTAAAACTGTTTCCCAGTAAGGTTATTAAACACTTAAACTCTTCATATATACTGCGTTTTATTTTTTTTTCCTAACAGGTTATGGGCCCAGACCCAAAGCTCGTATAATTTATTATATCGCTTCGTAGCCGAATAAAAACGTATAGTTGATTGTGAGCAGACATTTTTTGCCGAACAAAAGAATTTGTTTTTTGAGATGACTTCCAGTTCATCAAGTTCCTTGCGCATGGAGCTGCTGTCCAAAGAGAACTATGATACATGGAGTATGCAAGCTGAGGCCGTTCCCACCAAAAATGACTTGTGGGACTATGTAAATGGGTCGTGTGTGATGCCTGCAACGGATGATGCTCTGAAAGCTGCATGGTTGAAGCAAGACAGAAAAGCCAAGGCGGATTTGGTTTTGTCAATTCATCCGTCTGAATTGAAACAGATTCGTGGATGTGATACATCACGAGAAGTGTGGGTTAAGCTGGAGTCGATTTACGCTTCAAAGGGACCGGCAAGGAAGGCTACATTGCTGAAGCAACTTATGCTCCAAAAGTTGGACGATGGCCACGATGTTAAAGATCATATGGCGAAGTTCTTCGATGCCGTAGATAAACTTGAAAGCATGAAGGTGCAAATAAATGGAGATTTGCTTGCTATCATGCTGTTGTATAGTCTTCCATCTTCATATGAAAACTTTCGATGTGCAATTGAGTCGCGAGATGAGCTACCAAATGCTGTAAATAAAAATCATTGAGGAGAGCGAAGCGCGACAGCAAGCAACTGGGAGTGCTGTTATAGCCATGGCTGCTGGGAGCAGTAGGTACACGAGATCTAGGTGAGACAAGACAAAAACGGCATCAAGAATTGGGGAAATCAAGTGCTTTAAGTGTGGCATTTTGGGTCATAAGGCGAACGTATGCCCGACGAAGAAGTCCGATGATGCTAGAAGAAAGCCGAGGTACTCAGCAAATAGTGTCGATGAGTCGTATTATGCTGTTACTCACTTGGTTACTGCAGATGCAAATAATGCATATTGTGCCGAGAAGTGCTTGACTAATAGGGCATGGATTCTCGACAGTGGATGTACAGCGCATTTGTGTGGCGATAAAGGTCTTTTCAAGTCAATGTTAAGTTCCCCGAAGCTGAGGTTGAACTTGGCAAGTAAAGCGTCAGCTGAAGTCAAGGGAAAGGGTGTTGTCCATGTATCAGTTGCGAATGACGGTGGTCATCGAAAGATCGAGTTCAAGGATACTTTGTATGTGCCGGACTTACGGACAAACTTAATCTCCGTTGCAAAAATTACGAACAAAGGTCATGAGGTGACATTTCGTAAGGATGACGCTTATATCCGTGATGAATGTGGAAATGTTTCGGTAGTCGCAGATTGCAGAGGGGACCTCTATTATGTTCGTGAATATACTGATTGTGCAGAAGCGGTTGTCCGATCTGAGTGCTCCGAACTGTTGAAGTGGCACGAAAGATTGGGTCATTTGAACAGCAAGGATTTAGTAAAGCTGGTTCAAATCGGTGTTGTACCCGCGGTTGATGTGAAGGATGCAGATCAATTATTACGTTGCGAGGTTTGCCTAAAAGGAAAAATGACTGCCTTACCTTTCTCTAAAGGTCGAGTGCCTTGTTCAGAGATATTAAAAATTGTGTACTCTGACGTCGTAGGCCCATTTAGGATGGAATCATCAGGACGTGCGAAGTACTTCGTGACTTTTATAGACGATAGTTCCAGGTGGTCTGAGGTTTATTTCTTGAGGCAGAAGAGCGGTGTATTCGACGCGTTCAAACTCTATCAGAATCTCGTGGAGAGGCAGACTGGGAGGAAGATAAAATATTTGCAATCTGACAATGGAGGTGAATATTGCAATTTAGAGTTCGACAGGTATTTGGCCGATCAAGGAATAGATAGGAGGCTGACGGTTCCTCATACTCCACAACAAAACGGAGTAGCGGAGCGAATGAACCGAACTCTCTTGGACATGGCTAGATGTCTGTTGCTACAGTGTGGCTTAAGTGCATCATTTTGGTCTGAAGCTATTGCTACTGCCTGTCATATCCGCAATCGATGTCCTACAAGCAGTTTAGGCGGTGAGATTCCTTATGAGAAATGGACTGGAAAGCAAATAAAAGTGAGTTACCTTAAAACATTTGGTTCCAAAGTGCTTGTTCTGGACAAGGATCCTAACAAAGACAAACTGGCACAGAGATCTATCGAAGGCGTATTTGTCGGTTATCCTCGAGATAGAAACGGATATCGAATATGGATACCAAGTAAACACCAGATCGTTCATGCCCGTGATGTCAAGTTCCTCGAAGAGACGTCAAACCCTACTCTTAATATGCAGGTGTTGGATCAGTTGCTAACAGCAACAAACAAGACTGAGGTAGAGGAAAGCGGGATGAGGTCAGTTGAATTTTCGCCCCGTCCATTGATGGATAATGGTGTTCCCGAAAATGTGTCAAAAATGCAGTCGATGAAAAGGAAACCTGAAGAAGAACTCAGACGAACTCCTGGAAGGCCTAAGTTGATGAAGACGGGTAGCAGAGGGCGACCGAAGAAGCTGTTTCGCATCACACGTTCTACCACCGCACAATATAAGGAGGATAAATCCCCTTCCCCACCTGATGGATGCGATTCTGAGCTTGATGACGAAGTTTTCGCAGAAATTAGTACAAAGGATGCCCTGATGAGCGATGCATGTGAAGAGTGGAAGGACGCGATGGAGGCAGAGGTGATGAGTCTTATTAAAAACGAAACTTGGCAGATTGTAAAGAAGAGCTCTCGTACGAATGTTGTTGGATGTCGCTGGGTGCTTACAAATAAGCACGGCTCTGATGGAAAGGTAGACAGACGCAAAGCCCGGTTAGTAGCAAAAGGCTATAGTCAAAAATTTGGCGTAAATTACCATCAGACGTTTGCGCCGGTGGCCAGGTTGGAGACGTTACGTTTGCTTTTGGCTATAGCAGTTCAGTTTGGACTAAAGCTGTGGCAGTTTGATGTGGTGACGGCGTATCTAAACGGCAAATTGGATGAAGAAGTTTTTATGAGAATTCCTGAAATGTTAAACGAGATGTTAGAGAGGATAATTTCTAAGCAGGGTAAAAATACGAAGTTTGGACATCTTGCAGAAAAAATGTTGAAGGATATTCGTGATGGTGGTAACACATGCAGGTTGCAGAAGGCTCTCTATGGACTACGTCAATCTGGACGTCAGTGGTATTTAAAACTCGAGAAACTTTTAAGTTGGGGCCTAAAACCCACAAAGAATGAGCCGTGTCTTTTTTATACAAATTGTGGAGATAATTTGCTGTTTGTTCTTGTTTACGTTGATGATATATTGGTTGCATCAACTGAGGAAAACCACATCATGGACCTACGTGACAGTCTGTTGGAGGAATTCGAAATGAAGGATCTTGGTCTTGCTAAATATTGTCTCGGACTAGAAATAAATCAAGGTGAGGGGAGAATCGAGCTTTCGCAGACTGGATATGTACTGGGACTACTCAAACACTACGGGATGGACAAGTGTAATCCCGTATCGACGCCTTCGGAAGTGAATAGTCGTTTTGATGATGCTGATAATCGTGAATCGCAGAATGACTGTCCATATCGAGAGTTAATTGGTGCTCTCATGTATTTATCAGTGGCGACACGGCCGGACATTGCGAATACCGTTTCGAGGTTGGCGCAGTTCACTAGCAAACCGAATAAGTCGCACTGGATTGCTGCGAAACGAGTTTTGAGGTATCTTGCTGGGAGTGCTGACATTGGATTGCTGTACAGGAAAACAGATGAGCCGCTTATTGGATACACAGATGCTGACTGGGGTGGCTGTGCTGTTGATCGTCGTTCTTACACAGGATACGTGTTCTTACTTGGTGGCGCTGCTGTAACATGGAAATCGCAGAAATAGCGGACGGTTGCACTGTCGTCAACAGAAGCTGAATATGTGAGTTAAGCGGAGGCGGCGAAGGAGGCTATTTACTTGCGTAGCATACTATGTGAGCTCGAGTTACGTGAGTGGGCCGACACAATTATTTTCATTGACAATCGAGGAGCTCAATATTTGTCGAATGATCCAGTTTTTCATGCTCGCACGAAACACATTGACATCAAACATCATTTTGTCCGCGAATCGATTATTTCTAAGATGTTTGTGCTGGAACATGTCCCTACAGATCAAATGGTTGCTGATGTGCTGACGAAGTCTCTACCCCGGATACTTCATGAACGATGCTTACAAGGTATGGGGCTTAATAGGCGCGAAGACTTTGTTGGTGACGTGAGGCTTGAGAGGGCGTGTTGAAGATCGAATCATCCATAGGCAACCCACACGTCGATTTTCATATATGTATGTTGGCAACGCAACACAGTTGTCATCCTGACATTCTTTTTTTTCTTTTCTTAGATTTTACCTTTTTCCACATGGTGGCAAATAACCCCTTTTCCACTTGAATTAAAACTGTTTCCCAGTAAGGTTATTAAACACTTAAACTCTTCATATATACTGCGTTTTATTCCTAACATCTTACACATTTTGGAAATTAGTGCATTTGCCATTAATGACTTTTTGTTTTATGAGAAATGTAAATGACATTTTTTCAAACCAAAGTGTTGAATAAATGTGCATATTTTTTTTAAAACTAATTGTTTTGTTGCGTTAACACCCTTTTTAGCCTTAATTCCATCTTTGTGCAGAAAACAATTAGCCTTAACTGCATACCAAGGCAATTAATTGACTTTATTACATGCTTCCGTGCGAAATTAAAAATTATTTTTCGATGAAGTTTATGACAAGTGTCATAAACAAAAAAAATTTGTTTACAATATGAAAAGAAATTTGTCTTTTGCCGAAAAACGTTAATATTTTAGTTTTTTGTATCGAAATAGGCAACTAATTGAATAAAACGTTTTACAACGATTTATCAATAACTTATTTTGTTCTTCACGTATTTGTTTTTATTAATGAACTAAAACACATTTATTTTAATTACCCGGACAATTAAATACACTGATAATTAAATAAGTACACGGATACCCGTGTATTTAACTATCCGTGTAGTAAAAAATACACGTGTATTTATAATTGCACGGATCGAAATCCGGATAAATTAAAAACACGGATATCCGTGTACTTAGTTATCCGTGTAATCGAGAGCTCTAGCCAAGACCCTAACAAGATCAAATGAACTTGTAGCGGTACGCAAACAAATCATACCACAATCGTACAAGCCATCAGACCATCCCACATTACCCGAACGGGAACATCGATGTGGAAAAATACACTTGTTGCACCCGTTAACATAAGTAACGGCCTCGACAAGATGTACAGCGCACAAGAGAAATAAAACATACAGTCTATATATCTTCGTCCGCGCGTGCACATCATTTTGACATACATTTTCCCCAGTCATAATATTTTGTACTATTAGTTAGTAAAAGTAATAAATTGAATTAGTTGATATTGTTTTTCTTATCTTTCGCTAAAAACTCAAGATTATTTGAAACGCCGGAACTTCCTTCATACATATGAATGATATTGAATTTCATACTTAAATTTAACATGTGTACTACACCTGGAATAAATTGCAGATTGATATCTCAATTACTCTGTATTTTATTTGAACACAAAATTGTTATGTCCTTATTGAAAAACCTTTTATAGGTTTGGTATTTTTTTTCTTGGCCTCATAAAACCCCGAAACGAAACCTTAAGCAAACCATCTTTCTTCAAAATGTTCCACGCCATGACCGAAGCAAGGCTTTCATCTAATACATGACATCTACTGGCGGCCTTTGCATTTCTCAAATGGGCTGGGTAGGACTTTTTAACATATGACAATGTATACCTAGTGTGTTTCAAAATTTTCCGTTGCACGGCGTATTTGATTAACTTAAGGCATATTATCAGTTTAAGCCTTCATATTAGACAGACGGCACATCGTTTTCACAATATCGTTATGTCCTACTTCTTCAGTATGTTGTGGTCATAAATTTTACCATGTTCTCAGGGGTTGGGTTTCTTCGAGCTCATTGCTCAGTGCGTGTCTTGCGGTTTCGAAAAGCGGACAGTGAAAAAAATGTTTGTATGAATTAAACTAAATTATATTAGTTTTCAATAACAAAAATATTTTTATTAACTGTTCTCGTAAACTTAGAATTGACTAACAATTATGTGCCTAATACCTATGAAACCTTTGCATCCCATTCGTTTCTATTGTGCCAGACGCATCGTCAGCAGGAATTTTGTTTGTTCGGCGTCCGATTGCAACGGTGTTGGATGAATGTGCGACAAGTGTCGCTTGAATCGTGGGAATGCTTTTTTCTCAGATGAGTTTTCGTCAATTCAGTTTTTCTCGCGTTAACTTATGCAAAGCACACAGTTGGGAGTGTTGCTGTGCCTGAATAGTTCATATGCGCGAAAGTAACTGCGTTATATAGAAGACCGCTTCATTATGCTTGCGGTCTGTTTGCGTCTCAATATGCGAGATGAGACGGTCAGTCTATTGACTTTTTTTTCAACACGTTCCATCGTTGCAGTCTTTTCGTAATACTGGTTGCCCTCTTTGGTGGGCTTGCTTCGTTAGGGATTGACTCAGTTTCCTAGTTCCTCATTTCATAAAATTTTTTAAATAATTTTGTAAAATGTGCTTATAGTTTACCAGATCATCTCATTCTTTAAAAAAATATAGACAAGAAAGTTTCCATCTCTTATCCCCAAGAAAATAACAGTTCAAATACTGGTGTATAGACGATATCAACTTGACTACTAAGAGATAACATTAGCAGTCTGGTCATATGGTTTGAAGTGTTGATCGTACCGAGTAATGAAAGTTGAAAAGAAATGCTGCCTAACTTAGTGATGGTTTAACATCGATAGTCTATCGATAGTATCGATAGTTTTTTACTATCAAATTATTCAAAAAAACTATCGATACGATCGATTTAAAAAAAAAAATTGATATTTTTTTGTTTGCGCATGTAGGATTGCGTGGTGTGTGGAAAAAATTGCACAGTATCATGAAAATTTTCGATACGTGAAGTGATAACAAAAAACACCATATAATACTTAAACTGCAATGCCACTGAATCTTCGCAATCACTTTTTTCTTAAAGATCCTTTTTTAATTACCCTATTGATCAGCTCAGTCAATAAACGTCTGAAGCCGTATCACATACGATCGGCTCTCATATTTACAACGGTTTTAGATCCAAAGTTTAAAAAAATGGATTCAGAATTGAACAAGATACCGATAGTGCAATTCAGCAGTTGCAGAAAGAATACATATTCTTTGCTGATTGCGTCTACATAGGAAAAAGTGACGACAGCAACACCGTCAATACTTGACGACTATCGATTGAACATGAATTTCTATCAATACCTGTGATTGATAGAAATTCATGTTCAATTGATAGTATCGATTGTATCGATAGTTTTTTGTTAATAATATCGATACTATCAAAAATGCAAACTATTGATGTTTAACCAATACTAGCCTAACTATTTTAAACACCAACACCACCCTCGGAGGAAAAACTGGATACCTAATACCACTTGAGTTTTAAATCCACACCAACACTCGCGCAATGTGAATAACATCATGAAGTATGCATATCCCCGTGTAGTGGCAATAGTGTAGTGAGTAGTGTGTTCGCTTGTGACCCGACCTGTGCAAGTTCGGTCGGGGAACAGCAACAGCCACCGAAAAGAGCAAAAGAGGAATGAACAAAATCTGAGTTTCTCAAACCACTACACCAAAAAGGAGTTTTTGCCTTAGGAGTACCTACAATAGACCGAAACGAATTTTGAGTGCTTCTGGGATTTAGACATATTTTTATAATATTTTTGATTGATAGTTGAGAAATCGAAATTAAAAGGAAAAAAAAAAAATTCAACTTGTTTCCAATTTGTCTTCTATTATTATCCTTTCTTTTTCTATTTCTACTTCGTTTAGAACGTAGTTTGGTTTATAACCACTTTAATCTTCACATTTGATAATTTCTCCTCAAAAATATCTCCTCTCCTTTTTGATTTTCCACTAAAAGCTGTGACAACAATCTTAATTTATTTTGGTTGCATTGAAAACATTTAATGATATTCAATGAGTATGTAGGCATATCCTATTAATCTTAAATACATAAATAAGATAAATAACTGCCTCCTGCCAATTTTTCGTAACCATTGTTCATTCTTATGACGTCTTTTTGCTTCTTAGTTTAAAGCTTAATTAAAATAAAATATTCATACTAAAAAATATAATATATTTTCTAATGCTTCCTTAAATCTACGATATGTTCATTTTTATTGCCAAATCTAAATAAAAACAAACGTTAACGGTCAACTACATATAATATTTATGTACCTAAGTATCAAGTTCCTTTAAAATATAATAATAATAATAATACGTATCAGGACTGAGAACATTGCTATATGTTTTATGATACCACTCTTCTTAGTCTTTTATGCAGCTCCAATGATATTTGAAATCGAATATTTACTTTGCAAGATGTTCAATTTTAGTTCTAACAGAATATTATGTTAACCTTTCGAAGCTTTGGTCCTATAAAAAAATTAGACTCCACATAAAAATGCCAAATAGAATCCCATCATGTTGGTTATATTGATTTTTTTCCCGTCCGTAATGAAAAGGAATAATATTTTGAATGCAAATATCAAAATATTATTTAGAAATACATTTATGCCAAACTATTTTCACCGTTTTACATCACAATCAATACAAAAAGGTACAAAAATAAAGGAAAACTCTACACAAGAAAAATAAGCAGTTTTCCTAGAAATTTTAATATATGCCAAAGGGCAGAATTTACATATGAAAACGAAAAGCGAAATTCCTAAAGACATAAAAGCGCTTCAAAGACTACACTGATGCTTCGTAGATGCAAAACATCACCATACAAAAAGGACAAAATGCAAATGTGCTTTACCCCGGTATTTCAACAACTTATTCACACATATCCTCGAAGAACTTTTTATTTTGGGTGTCATGAACATTTGTAAATCCTTTTGCCCATTGAACGAAGGTACTGCATTTTCACAAGTGATGACAACGAAATACAAGCTTTGTGGTATGGATATTGAAGTCATTAACATATGAATGGTTAGAAATTCTAAAGAACGTTAGAAGTGCATTAATTTCCTTGGCTTGTTTGTATGTAAATATAGATGAATATTGGCTGTAAAATGAATATTTTTGTTTTGATGGAAGTGAAAACCCCGATGGGTGTAAACGTTGTCACACGTTTCCGTAATTGTACCGTAATACACAATGGAATCAAGCAAATGTGATAAAATAAGAAGAACAATGCATTTTCCTTGTTTCTTTCAAAATATTATTCAATACTTGTTTCTTTACTGAATTTGCTACACTCGATTTTTGAAAAGAACGTCATATTTAAATTCGTATTTAAAAGCTTAAGAAAATTCATTTTATTTTGCGTGACATTCTTTAATTTAAGGTATTAAATGGTTTTACGTAAACTGCGGTCTAAAAAAGAAAATGCTAATAAGTTGGTATGTAAATAATATTGGTCAGCGAAAAACAATTTCCTGAAAAACTACTTATGTATATTAAACAGTGCCTTTTATCGACAACAGTCATAGAAAAGATAAGCCGCCAAAAAAGAAAGTTTCAACTTTTTTCAAAAGAAACATTTCAAAGAGCCTTACCTAAAGAAAAAAGTTTATTGCGACGAAATCAAAAGACTTGACCCAATACAAACATATCATCTAAACTGAACCTTTTTCAAGATATTAAATGCCAACTCAGTGAAGAAAACAAACGCGAAACCAGCACACACGAATTTATTAAGAGGCGCTATCTTTATATCGACCATGCGTCTTACAACTGCACCTGATGTTATTAATTCTAACTTGCATCCCTTCAGTAGTTGAACGGATTTAGTTTCTATCCATTGCCGTTGCGGGCTCATTCGACGGGTATGGTGCTACAAAGCCCATAAGTAAATGCACGTAATGACGTTAACAAGTTGTGATAATTGACGAGATTGTATGCCGCAGAAACGCCATTTACGAAATATGCAAAAGGATAAAACTACCAGTGATTTTCAATGACTACAAACGCCTTGGCAAAGCCGTTAGCGTTAAGAAATTAACATTCTTAGCATGAAAATTATTAACACTTTCTCTAAAAATTCGTGGAGAAATATTAACACTTTCGCACACGGTGATGTGCGCTCATTGGTGCATGACGTCTATGCACGTTATTTAAAAACACAACTAAGCTTTTTATCAATGCAATGCAATTTTTAGGTCGACAGGTAGACTCGAGGAATTTGGGTGCTGGACTGCACGACCCAACGCTCACAGCTACATCCTAGACTCTTTACCATACTACGTTTCCAACCGACTACATCACACCCAAACTAAACTTCAAGGAAAATTTCTAAGTAGGAGGTACCTACCAGAGCTCAATGGAAGAAAGACGAAGTAGTAAAGAACTTTGACACGGTCATCTACACCGATTGATCAAATATGAACTGTGGTGTGGAGGCCGGTGTCTACTAGGAATCACTAACAATATCATACCGTTTGCTAGCGTTTTCCAGGCAGAACTACTAGCAATCTGAGAGGCTTGTAATCAACTCGGGCGTGACACAACGCAAAGCAACATTGCTATTATAGATAGTCAAGCCGCTATCAAAACTATTGACTCGGCTACCATATCATTCAAACTGGTGCAGGACTGCCGGAACTTCCTTGCCCGCTTGGGTGAACTCTTAAGGGTCACACTGCTCTGGGTTCCAGGGCATAGTTACATAAAAGGAGACAAGCGTGCGGATGCACTAGCCAGGCTGGGCTCTGCTCTACACGGCTCACTCCCGATAGGGGTCCATATACCGCTAGGAGTCGTTAAAAGACTCAAGGTTCCTGCAGAAGGCCAACCTCAACAGCAATCTATGACAAGAGTAGAACAAAAGGCTTCTTTCTTCGATGACCTCACCGACATCTCGGGTAAAGCAATACGAGTTCTAATCCGTTTTCTTAGCTTCACAAGTTGGATCTAGATACCGTCTAGCTCACATACTCAACAACACACATCGTAAACCAGGCCACACGAGCCGTGGAAACAAAAAGGCGCCTCTAAAATAAAGCCAGTTTTAAAAAATCTAAAACTACAATCAAAGAATATCGGCAAAATACGATATTTCCCTTTAAAAAGATTAATTTATTTCTATAAACTTCTTGAATTCTTTCGGGTTTCTTCAGCTTTGTTGAAAATTATCAACTATGCAATTTGAAAAGAAAAAAAAAACAAAGAGCGAAAGAAGTAACTACAAATAAACAATTACCAGACTTTTTCTCAATTAACGCAAGTGTCCCGCAAGGGTCAATCTTGGGCACATTGTTTTTCTCCATGCTTCATAACGAGCTCCCAATCCGGACGAATTTAAAGGTTTGTTTGCAACAAAAAAAAATTTGACTGGGGGGCCGGTCCTGTACTTCCCATCTGGAATTGCGTTATGTCAAACCCAAAATTATTTCCAATAACACCTCCACGTGCTTGTTGTCCAGCGCACCTTTTATAAAAGCATTTCTTCAAATATCTCAGCATCCGCTGGACCGATTTTACTCAAAATCTAATCAGCTCTTAGTTACATTGAGACAAATCAAACGTTGTTTCGTTCTCCAGATATCGAAGGAGAAAAAAATTGTCACACTCTCAATGAAACTTAGAGCTGATTAGATTTTGAGCAAAATCGGTCTAGCGGATGCTGATTTAAAGGAATGCTTTAAAAAAAAAGGTGCGCTGGACACCGCAAGCACTTTGTGGTGTTATTGCAAACAATGCTCGTTGCGATATAAAGCAATACGAGGTGGGAAGTACAGGACTGGCTCACCAGTCAAATTTTTTATTTTTTTTTTTGCGAAAATAAAAAGCGTGACACTGATTGGTAATAAACTTCTAAACGAGGGTAACAAGAACTACTCACTACACACATACATATTCTTGTTCAACACTTGTGTACCGATGAGAATGCAAAATCAGAAAATGTTGAATTGGTATTTTCTACACAAAGAAGCCAATAAAATTCTACATTCTTACTGAAAATTAAGAATTTTTTTTTCGTTAGGAATCAAACCATAAGTAATGTTAGATGAGAAAGTTGTCATCTAAATCAGTTTGAGAAAACTAACTGATCCCACATAAATTTAAGAAACCTGATGATTTCATAACTTTCATGATTTTCAGCTTTGCGTGGTACTACCATCAGTTAAAAAAAAAAAAATTTAAACTTTTTAACTTCCCACCCCTAGAGGGTAATACATAATTGCATTCGGTCCGAAAAAATATGTCCGTGATTTGAACACATTTTCACCTTACGGTACCCTAGGAATTGTTTGCACTTATTTTTGAAGTGATGTCTGTGTGTTCATGTGTATGACAAATTTTCGATATCTGGACGACGAAATGACGTACGATTATGCGTTCTTGCTATTGTTTTATTTGCCAGGACGGAACTTAGATCTGATTAGATTTGAGCAATATCGATTTAGCGGATGCTAAAATATTTAAAGAAATGTTTTTAAGAAAGAAAAGACTTGGGCAGCATCCGTATGAAATACAATTGAAACAAGAACTGAAGCCCCAATATCACCAATTTCGTCGTACGTTCGCCGATTGGGCTTTGGGGACGTTGGAAACGGTACCAAATTTCTCCGAAAAAAATAATCTTCAATGATGAAGCACATTTTTTGTTGAACGGCTTCGTGAACAAGCAAAATTGCCGCATTTGGGGAAAGAATTATCCACAGCAGTATCAAGAGTCTACATTGCATCCAGAGAAACTTACTGTTTGGTGTGGTCAGGCTATACATTTTCTGAAACGAGAGTGGCCACACGAGAACTTTCAATGGTGAATTGTATCGAGCCATGTTCACTGACTGTTTGTGGCCTCAATTGGATAACATGGACCTGGACGACATGTGGTTCCAACAAGATGGCGCAACGTGCCATACATTACATTGAAGTTGTGCAAGAAAAGTTTCCAGAACTCAATATTTCCAGAAGAGCCGATGTGGAATGGCCGCCAAGATTGTGCGGTTTAACGTCCTTAGACTTTTTTCGGTGGTTTATGGCAACAAACCAAGATCAATTAACCAACTGAAGAACAGCATCATTCAAACCATTGGTGAGATCCAGTCCGACTTATCCAACAGAGTCATACAAAATCGGACCTTTCGGATTGAATGTACTTTTAATCCGCAATAAAGGTTTCTGTCATATCCACACGACTCTTTTTATTCAATTTAAAAGTTAAGACACGCTTGATTTAGAGCTCTCCGTGAGCTGTTCTTAGGACTGCGTCCATTTATGAAATTATTCTCGAAAACAGCTTGAGAGCTACTCGCAGTATTTTCACTCTCAAATGGACACGCATCTTTAAAGTTTATACAACCAAAAAGATTCTCATTTCAACCTTTAAGTGTATACAAAATAAATCGATGACCTACTATTAAATGTGAAGCATGATTACTGATTTAAACTTAACGCCAAATAACTGTAGCGGAAGTGCTGACGAATGTAAAAGAAATCCTCAGTCCTACATTATAACTACACATCAAATTAAATTTGAGTAAGGATACACGTATATTTTCTTTACTGTGATTTTTACGCAATCCTTCTGTCAATAGTCGATATCGGGGCCACCAGTCCACATTTCTTACAGTCGTACTTTCTTTAGGTGATTATCTAAATCGATTGAACGTGAATTACTTCTTGTCATCAGTGAACAAATTGACCTCAATTGAGAGATATTTGTGGTAAATCTCCACAAATTCACAAAGCAGCAGTCTTTGCTGCTGGTGGTGGTGGTTTGGTAACGACATCAAATCAATTAGGAACGTGATTCCTTCTCTCTTTCAGTGAAAACCAATTTTACTTCTCCTCTGTTTTCTATCGCCCCAAATTACACCTTCTTCGCATGTCAACTGAGCTTTACTTCTGACATCAATGAAATTTACTCAAATTGCTCTCTAATCTTTTGCAATTTTATTTTTGGGAAAATTGCTCAAATTCCAGGATGTACACTCGTAAATACATATAATAGTTTTATTGTGATTATTACCTCAATTTGTAAAAAGGAATTTAAGGATTTCGTAAAACATGTTAGTGAAATTTATTTTCTTAATTTTCTTTGTGTAGCATATGTATAATATAGCTTTGGGGTCAGGCCCCTACATTTAAGCTAATGACTAAATCAATTAGTTTAACTCAAATTTTCTTTTGTAAACTAAAACCCATTCGAAGGCACATAGAAAACGAAAACTTCTCTGAAAACGGTACCTCTTTTGAATAGTTTCAACCGCATGTATTTCATCCCGTTAGCTTACAAAGAGTGACTTTCCGCTTTTGAAGTATGCATGACTTGTTCCCAGGTTAAAAATCACACAAAGTTCTTCAAAGGGTTTTAATATCCTTCCTTCTACAACGGTTTGCCATTGCCGCAATTCGGAACTAGGACTTTGTTTTTGATTAAGCAGGTGAAATACTATGTACAACTCCCACCGAAAGAGGTTATGTGAAGGAAAATAAATTAAAATGACGGAAAGGACAACGCGTTGGTGATTTCTGGGTTCATAGAATATTGTCAAGTATTTATGTATGTACGTGTTGTTGTGAATGTCTTATACAAGAGCTGTGTACCTACAAGGACTGCAATTCGAATTTCTTGAAACGGAATTTCAGTAACCTTCCCGAAACCGCATAAAAGAACTCATTTGCACAGAGGTAAGCGCTCGTCGAGCATTTAATGTTGGTTTTCATTACAATCATTCTGAGACCGAGAACTATGTACCTTCCTTGTTAAACTCAATGGCAGTTCTGGTTCACCGCTTATTCGTGAAAACAAAATATGAAACGAAGCGTTTTCAATCGTTCTTTGCTCTGCGTTTGGAAAAAAAAATTTAATTATGTTTTCCCATTTTTCGTACACGAACTGAAGTCTAAGCCCAACAAAATCTTAAATTATTATTTTAAAGTTCATATAATGAGAACGATCTCATTTATGTTCAAAGAGCCAAACCTATTCACATTTCACATTTCAACATTTTTAATGACCTAGATACATGTATCTAACATAGAATAAAGTATGTGCGAACAAGTAAAAAAAAAAATAAAAATACATACCTATATATAACCACTTTCCTATATGCATTCGCATACGAGTATGTATGAACGTGTTCATGGAAACCATTGATATTGATGCTAAAACTGAATAAGGACGGTAGAAGGTTGTTCGTTTTTTAATCGCGCTTTGTATGATTGCAGCAGCAGAAACAAGTCGCAATCAGTGCAGCCGTTGAATTGGGAACACGAGTTTTGTGCAACAACCTTCAGAAGCACTAATTTCGTACCTTTCTGATTCATCGGTATAAAAAACAAAAAGACTGAAATATTGTATGGGAAGAGAATTATAGCTCCTACCATATTGTGTCTTTAGTCTATCTAACACTTCCACAGTTCCCGTATTTTGGCTTTGAACTACGTCTTTATTCGTACTAGGTATGAATATCATGAAAAAATGCAACTCAACTACTGACAAATGAAAAGGAGCAGAGGTATGGTACATATAATATAGTTTTAGACACAAGAAAAAACTCCGCAGCTATCTTTAAATATCTTTAACTCTTAACCACCTAGCATACGTCTCACAGACCCCGACGAATCTTTAAGCGTGAATATTATTGCGCCTGAGCTACTTATAAACCTGTTCGTTCTTGTACCTTTTCCTCGCAACCCTCTGTGCCACGCAACCGCTCGTCGCAGTCGGACGTGAGCGCGTTTGTCTCTAGTAAGTAAAAAAGAACAAAGAAGTACCTACTTTATGTTATTTTTACTATGGATCGAATTTTCTAAGTGTGTTAGTTTATAAGTATAAAAAAGAGACGTTGACTTCTTAATTGAGATTTAAAACAAAACTGTTGATTTTAACGTGCCTTTCTTATTCAAATAAATAATTTAATATGTTCCTAAACTGATTTTAATTAAAAACTAACTTAATTCACAAAAAGTTACAAACGCGAATGATTTTGTTCCGGGGTCTCACAGACGTATGTAAGGTGGTAGTGTGACCAAAACTGGTGCTAGGTGGTTAAGGGTTAAATTCTAAACTTACATTTTCTCGAATTTTGTATATGTATTGTATACAGTGAAAGCTCGTTAATTCGGAATGGTTGGACGGAAGGTCAGTCCGAATAAACGAATTTTCCGAATTAAGAAGAGATTTTTTTTATGCACTAAAATGCTTTCCTATTGATGAAAAAATGCAAGAACTTAAAACGAAAAATTATTTTATTAACACAAAAGATTGCAAATAAAACATACATTTATTATAATTCATTTTTGTAACTGGCATTTTCACCTGAATTATAATTAATTTTTATTTATGCAGAAATATGTATCAACTTTGTTCTTGAGGACTACGATTTACATTTATCGTCAACTTAAATGTACTGGTGTTTTCCCAAACAACATCTAAATGTGAATTACCGGGCTTCCCCCAATACAATTTTTTTTATGGCTTTTCCCAACTTCTAAATGTGAATTACCTGGACTCTCCCAATAGACATTTTGAAATCATCAAAATTCCGACTACTACATATTTGAGATCTATTTGCTACCTATACGTGTTCAATCATTTGCTAATATAATTTAATTTTTACATACAAAAATTGAAAACCGACTCTCATTTATTCGGAATTTTCGGAATAAACGAGTTAGTAAATATAAAAAAGTCGGTATATTAAAAATATGTAAAAATAAAAACAAACCCCGTCAAGAAGAAATTGAATCTGTCCGGCATTTACCTTGCGAGTGTCCTGCTCTAACTGGGGCTTTTCGGAATCATTTCTTCGACGAGTTAGAAGATTTAACGAGCTCCCGGACCTTCTGAGATTTATAAAGGGTCTTTCATTAAGCGCTTCCTATCTTTAAATTTAAATAAAACAAAGTGTGTGTAAGATATCGTCGACATTTTTTATTCGTTTGAAAGGCCTATCGATGCCATTATGTATGGAATATAACATCGTTCAAATATCCGCCGCAGCTTCTCCGAGTGGCGCACATCCGAAATGTCAAATTTTTCATGACTCTGGCCCATAAATCAGGCTGAATTTGACCGATGGCATGGGTTATGTTGAATTTGAGACCCGCTGTGATCTGTGGCCTATTCGCATAGACCTGCGACTTCAGAAAACCCCACAAGAAAAAGTCTAACGGGGTCAAATCGCACGATCTCGGTGGCCAGTTCACATCACCTCGACATGAGACGACCATGCCCTCGAATCGCTCGTGCAGAATTTCCAATGTGGCGTGAGCTGTGTGGCACGTAGCGCCGTCTGTTGATATGGACGTTAGTGTCCAAATGGGCCTCATCGCTGAAGATGATTTTTCGATCAAATTTAGGCTCAGTTTCCAACTGCTCCAGAGCCCATTCAGCGAACGAACGTCGCTGTCTATGGTCGTTTACCTTCAGCTCTTGGGTCAGTTGAATTTTCTACGGGTGCAGGCCCAATTCACGATGCAAAATTCACTAAGTTGTGATCTGCGAAAGGCCGAGTTCTTGTGAGCGACGCGAAATCGACTGCACACTCTCACGGACAGCGGCGATGTTTTCGGCAGATCTTGCCTTTCGTCGACGTACGGGTGTTGGTTGATCGTTTATTGAACCAGTGGACTCAAATTTATGCACCACACTGCGAATAGTCCTCTCGGAAGGACGATTATGGCGAGCGTAAGATGGGTGAAGCGCGCGGAACGTTGCCCGAACAGAACACCCATTTTAATAAAACAATTTTATTATTTGCACATGTTGTTGAACGCTATATCTATCCATGGTGATTTGGCAAAACAGAGTGAATAAATGACAGCCAATTAGACAGATGTAGCTTCAACCATATGGCCGTTATCAACTGTGAAAGCTCGGAAGTCCCTATTGGAAGACTTCCCTTTCCCTTTCAAGGTTGTCAGGATAGCAATTTTTTTCTTTTGTTTTATAATTCAATAGGACTAAATAGGTTATGAATGCCCTTATCATGTTATTCAAACAGCACTAGTGTTGGTGTAGTGATTTTTAAACTCAGGTGGTTTTGAGGCTCATTTTTTATTTGCTCCGAGGGTGGTGTCCAGAATGACTGGGGAGAATTATTGGTACTCTTGCCATTGCTTTTAATTCACAGTCACAATGGAGACATGCATTCGTTTTTGGTCGTTGACTGGAAAAAATAAAGAAAAGAAGTAGGTACATACATATGTACATATACACTTCAAGTAATTGCACCCAAATCTAGTTTGCGCCTACGCGTATGTGACAACAAATAAATGTTTCACTTTTTGTTAGACCTCGAATTTTTAACAAAAGAAATAACATTACCGTGGGGAAAGAGGTTTTACTTCAAAAAGAATAAAAAACTTGTTTGCTTTGAAATATCACAAATAGTCATAAATCAAAAACAAAAAAGAAGACATTGATGCTCAATCGATTCACAAAAGTTTGACGTTTTTGAATTTACATTACTTTTGGGTTCTTTTGAGTTGTGTTTTGTTCTTTTTCTTAATTTATTGGAATCCTTCTTCCTTTCAACATCATAATACACATCAAAATGAACATCATTTCAAAGAATTTAATTACGTTAAAAAAAAATTGTTGAGCTCGTTCTTTCAATAGGTAGTAAACAGAATTACATTTCAAAGCACAAGAAGTACAAGCGGATTACAGACTACTGAAATCCTTTTCATCTTTTTCGAATGCTCCATTTTTTTCTTCCCTCTCAATGTATGTAAAAAAACTTGTCTAAAGACTTCACAGTCTCCACCCGTGGAATCTACAATACAATTTGGTATCCGTTTTTTTTATTTGCGGTAAAGAGCATTGCAGCTTTTCCATCAGTACTGTTAATGTGTCTATATGATGTCCTCCCTTTAATACAATGAGCTATTTTACATTTACCGTAGGAACTAATTACTTCACCAGTATTCAACAGATCATTCCTGTAGCTTGTTTCTATGGCATGGCCCTGCAGAACAGTCGATTGTGGTATCTACCTTCTGTGTGCTATTGGTGGCTTTTACAATTTTTAATTAAAGTTGCCATTTTATTTACCCGGAGAATATAATTTTCTTTAGATGAGTTTTTGCGCTCTAGTAAAACCGGAATCCAGGAATCCATCATCAACAACTACGTAATGAAGGTAGAAACAAAAAGCAAGATACCTTGGAAATGAGAAAATATTTCATTGTTTCGACTTTTCCTATGCTTTCAATAAGCTTACTCATTGTACTCATTAATGAAAGAATGTAACACGAATGGGATTGTAAGGTAAGTTCAAAGTTGTATTATGATAAAACGCGTGTTTTTAAAATAAATTACATGTCATGATGCACCGGAGTAATTATTGCAATTAAAATTTAAGTTATATTAATGTTTATAAAAGATAAAATTGAAGACATGTCAGAATCGAATATGCATACATATATGTATGGATATGTATCACAAAGACGACGGAACTGCTAGCAATTCATAAAGACTGATATTCACGCCATCTGGTTGAAATTATTCTTTTATTTCCAGCAATAACTAAACGTTGAAAATCGTAATAGTAAATATTTTATGAAAATTCAGATTAAAAATTTGCACGCACGTAGAAAGACAATCAAGTAATAATATTCTTCATGGTTTAAAAAAAGACTTCTAACCTGAATAAAACAAATCCAACTTTTGGGCATTCTTTGTGTTAACGGTGAAACTCTTTTTCCTTAACGATGATAGCGAAAGTTCATGTACCTTGATTATTGTTATAGAAATAAATGGGTTATGGGTTGTACCGATAGACCACAACTGTGTGGACGATGGTGAATACTACGGGAAGAGGTAGAGCTAATCGAAATGAAACACACTGTTTGAGAACACTGAGAACTGATGAATTAGTCGTTTATTGTCCCATGAAACGGAAATATTTCTACAAAAATTATGCTTGCTAACCACAAATCGAAAATAATAAATACAATAGATAAGGGCTTATTGTGCTAAATTAACGAAAAAGTAACGCAGTAAAAATAATCGACAACCCTTAAAGTGAGTGCTAAGCGAACCATATTGCCAATGCTGCACCTGTTTGCTTGTTAGCCTGCATTATGGGTTTAAGTTGAATTTTATTTTGGTTGAACATATGTTTAGCATAGCCGGCATTCTTGTTCTGCTCTTCATTGGTTATTGTTTTAATACTTAATCTATCCACGTATCGTTTGTATTAGAACAAATGTAACGAAATATGTTTCGTAGATAATTGTTCAACTCTCATATGAAACTGTTTGTTTGTTTAACTGTTCATATAAAAATCGTGAAACCTTCTACGCCCGAAGCAGAATTTGTAAGTTCTTTCAGACATAAACATAAGCCTGTCCCGAATATTTGACAGACGATGCAATGACAATACTCACAGCAGACTGCAGCAAAAAGCAACAATGATAAAAGTTCGAAAGCTTAATTGGGAACAAATACTGACTTAGCATTCTTTCAGAAGATCGACATATGGCTCAGAGCGACGTTAACTCCATAGATCCTAGTAATATGACTTGATTGATATTTGCTGATTCTTTAGATTTGTAAAGAAAAATAGACCGATTTCCACCTTCTCTTTTGTTACAATACTCAGCTCAGACTTCCATCCCCATTTGCTAAGCCATTTACATATCGTCACCTGAGTGCAATAACTATATAACTTGCTATTAGTTCGGGCTATTTCTCACTAGGATAGACTTTCGTTCATGAATGTTGGTATAATTATCGAAAATTGTCAAGGGTACATGTTGCCAGATAAGAATAAGAAATATTATTGGCAATCCAGTTATTATTAAATACTATGTAGATATGTTCGGATAAATTAATGTTCTGCTCATAGTGATATGTGTAGTGAAATTATATATACAAAATATTATTCGCATTTGGTATATGTTAATGAAAACTAACAATTTCCTACTTAGAACAAAAAATGGGGGCATAAAACTTTCATTTAAAAGAAAAAATAATTCGCATGGCACTTTCGCGCTAATGCCAAAAAGGAATGCACAGCTATAACAATGGACACAGACGTTAAAAATCGTAAGTATGTACTTTTCAATAACTAATTATTTACTGCAAATAATAATTTAAATTAAAGTTGGTTTGAAGCACAAGAAGAAATTGGTCGCCGGAAGAAACGAGTGCTTTTTTAGATGCATACAGCAAAAGACAAGCAGAATTTCAGCATGCTAGAAAAAAAAAATCGCTATGAATAATGGGCTGGAAGACCTATTGGCCTAGAGAATTTTGGTTTATTTACATATGTTTACATGCAAGCTCTGCTGATTTTAATTAAATTAATTAAAATTTCAGAGCTAACCGACGATTTTCGAAATGCTCAACATAAAGTCAAAGAATCTGCTAAGAGCATTTAAGGCGACGGCAGCAGATAACAACAAAAGAACAGGGAAATCGGCTGGCAAAGCTCCATTAGAGGAGAAGATGGTAGGGATATTTGGCGGCAAACCCGAGATGACGAACAGCCACACCATTAATTTGTCAGGAAAGGCTATAGATGCCTTATCTACATTAATGACCACCACATTGCACCAGAAAGCAACACTTCGGGTAGATATGTGTTGTCAGTTAAATATAATGTGTTTTACTGAAATACATCTTATTTTACAGGTCAATTAGAGCCTTTGTGAGAGAGTCCATCTTATTCAAACAGTGAAGCAAGTACTTCCCGTGAGATACGAAATAAAATATACATGTCCTACCGCGAGAAACGGGAAGAAATGGACCTTAAACGAAAAACTGCTGCAGACAGGAATTTTGGCTGATTATGCTACAAAAAAAAAAAAAAGTATGAGCGCGAAAAGGGGAAGGAATCCCACTATTTTAGGAGCATATGCATTTTTTTTTTGGTACATGTGCAATTTTGAATCTGCATATGCGATGCATTTTTTTTTACATTCTTTTTAATAGTTTTTTTTTCGTCTTACTTTTTTTTTTTTTAATTAGATTAAGTTATACGTTTTTCAATAATAATAATTTTAAAAAAGTTCTTTATATTTCAATCAACCAGTCTAGAGATGGATACGCAGAATCTCCGAGAAAAAAACTGTTGTTTCGGAAAAGTTCATTCCTACTTTGGCTTGCATCTCTGTAGAGATCAGATCTTCGTAGAATTCGGCTGTCGTGTAAGCTACCTGGTTCTCCACAGAAGATGTTGATAAACTTTTTCTTAGCATCCACTGCAGCTAGTATAGAAATGCCATAACAGCGTTTTCTGTTGAAATTGCTTTCCTTGTTAGAAATGGGTGCTTTGATCCTCATGTGGGAACCGTCGATACATCCCAAAATTTCAGGAATCTTTGTTTTTGCTTTCATTAAAACTGCATTTTGTGTAGCTTCATTAGCATTTGACGATTTGAAGTATTGGTGGCCTATAGATATTTTTTATTTATTTATTTATTTATTCATCTACAAGCATTATTATATAGCTAACAGACGTTACAAATTTGTTTTTTAGAATATAAATATATACAATAGTTTGGATTTAAAATTATCTCTAGATAATGATACATCTATGTGGCTGTAAACACTGTTGAAACCTAGTATGACTCTGGATATGGGTTCATTTTGACCGTAATTCGTTCTATGACTTTGCCGAAAGAGAAGATGCCTTATTCTTAAGGATCTAGATGGAGCATATATGGGTACCATCGAGAGCAGAGTAGGGCATCTTATATGGTAGCATAGTAAGTCTCTCACATCATAAATCTGTCGTCGGGATTTCAGTGATTTAATTCCAAGGAGTTGACATCTTGCTTTGTAATTTGGAGAAGGGACACAAAGCATTTTATAAAAAATATATTTTGTAAAGCGCCTCTGAACCTTTTCAAGTCGATCGGAATAGGTAGAATATGCAGAATTCCAAATGACATCCGCATATTCAAGAAGAGATCGAACTAACCCAGTGAAAAGTGACAAAAAGGCAAATGGATCGCTAAAGTCCTTTCCGTTTCGCATTATAAATCCAACGACTGAATTAGCTTTTGCTACCATATATTCAATATGGGCTTTAAAAGAAAATGAAGGGTCCAGCAGAACACCTAAGTCTTTGATTTTATGTACTCTGGTCAAGCGAGTTGAATTAATTGAGTAATAAAACTCGATAGAAGACGAACTTCTGGTGAAAGAAATCACATTGCATTTATTTATGTTAAGTGTTAAGCCATTGGCGCTGCACCATTCAGTTAAACGGTTTAGATCGGATTGGATCAAATAACAATCTTCTACGCATTTAATAGCTGAAAAAAGTTTTAAGTCATCCGCATACAATAAACATTGACTATTTTTGACTACAGAAACAATATCATTAATGAAAATAATGAAAAGTAATGGGCCTAAGTGACTCCCTTGCGGTACGCCGGAAGTACACTTAATCGTTTTTGAAAGCGAAGCTCCAATTTTTACTCGTTGAGTGCGACCAATGAGAAAAGATGAAATCCAGCGAAGAATTTCAGAATGAAACCCAAAACATTCTAGTTTCTCGAGAAAAATTGAATGTTGAACTGAGTCAAAGACTTTACTAAAGTCGGTATATATGGCGTCGACCTGACTTTTTTCTCCAACTCATTAATTGCATACGAAGAAAAAGAAGCCAAGTTCGTAACAGTGGAGCGACCAGATACGAACCCACGCTGAGCTTCAGATAAACATTCCTTCGTCAAAAACTCAAGTCTATTTTTCATGATACTTTCAAAAAGTTTGGGAATCGCTGAGAGTTTACAAATACCTCGATAATTCTCAACATTATTTTTTGAACCAGACTTATGGATAGGCACAAGAAATGACACTTTCCATACATCTAAGAAATTTCCTTCGGATAGAGAACGGTTGAAGATGTTCAACAAAGGAGTACAAAGAGAGCTACTACAATATTTTAGTATTATGGCAGGTATACCATCAGCACCCCAATTAGGATTGGGCTGAAGAGACTGAAGAGCCAGGAGTACTTCTTCAAAGCTTAGTTGTAGTGAACCAATGTTTACACAACTACTGATAGTTCTTCGTACATTAGGAATCAAATTATGATTTGAGTAAACAGATTCAAAGAAGGTAGCGAAGAGGTCTAGGGTTGATTCAACATTAGACGATTCCACGTTTTTGTAAAGCATGGAATTTGGAATTCACAACTGATTTTCGTTTAGAATTAATAAATTGCCAGAACGCATTCGATAGACATGATGTAACCTTTGTGAAGAAATTTACTAAGCCATATGAAATCTTTGCGCAATTTGCTAAAGTTCTCATAATGGTTTTGTGTGTTAAATTTCTTGAACATCTTATAAGCTTTATTTTTTAAATTCTTTAAATGAATTAATTGTTTATTATACCAAGGAGGCTTGGATAAAACCCTGGTCTTGGAGATTGGAACAAATCTAGCAAAGCCATCGCATAGTATTTCAACAAAGCGTTTATACATGCAATCTAAATTCAAGATAAATATTTCATTAAACCAATCGATGTTATTTAAAAAATTATTAAGTTCAAAAAAATTGGTTTTCAAGGAGTTAAAACGATATTTATCGTGTATAACATTGGGATTTAAATAAGAATACATTTCAATTTCCATTAGTAGTTCTTTATGGTTTATAGACTCATTTAATAAAGAAAATGGAACTAGAGTAACAGTAGCTTTAAGTTCATCACAACAAACAAAAATTAAATCTAATATCTTTAAAAAAGAATTTTGGATTGAATTAATTTGATTTAAATTAAGCGAGTGAATAAAATCTATAAAATAATACTCATGAGCGTGTTTAATATTATTAGCAATAAACATTTTATCAAATTCAGACCAAATCCAATTAATACCAGTTAGATTAAAGTCACCTAATACACAAAGCTTATCTGCAGTAGAACATAAGTTATTAACAAATTCAATATTACTCATGTGCTTTTCATAACAATCGAGTTTACTATTGGGGGGGACATAACTAACAACATAATACAAACGATCCTTGTTAAGAGCGTTTATGCTGATAGAGAATCCAACTTGTTCCACATCTGAGACTGGTAGGTTTAGTTTTTTTCTGCCAAGTGTAGTGCGGACTGCAATGATGATTCCACCTCCACGATCAGCAGCTACTTTGCATCGGTCAGATCGAAAAACATCATAAAGACGCTCATCAAATATTTCTTCATCTGATATTTTAGGATACAGCCAAGTTTCAACTATGATGATGACATCGTAGTACAGATGACAAGAATTGTTAAACAAGCTGGCAACTTTTGTTCTATGACCCAAGATGTTATTTTTTTCTTCCCACCTCCATAGGGGAAGTATTGCAATCGGTCAAAAAAAAAGTTCGAGATTTTAACACAGCCTCACATTACGATACCCTAGAAATCATTTCCACCCATTTTTGAAGTGATGTCTGTGTGTGCGTGTGTGCGTATATGTGTGACAATTTTTTTCTCCATCGATATCTGGAGAACGGAACAACGTACGATCTTGCGGGTTTTTTTTGTTTTATTTGTCTTAATGGAACTTAGAGCTGATTAGATTTTGGGCAAAATCGATAAAGCGGATGCTGAGATATTTGACGAAATGCTTTTACAAAAGGTGTGCTGGACAACAAGCACGTTGTGATGTTATTGGAAATAATTTTTGCTTTGACATAACGCAATACCAGGTGGGAAGTACAGGACTGGCCCCAGCCAAATTTTTTTTATAATATTCCATCCCGTCGAACTTGAAATGCCAAACAAATTCGCGATTTCTCGGAAAGTATTTGTGTTTGCCATATACCACAGAAATACAAATATTTCAAGTTCTGGTAAAGCTTTTGGCAGTCCTCTCCTTGTTGTGATTCGTAACTGCTTTGATGATGTGTAACGATCTGAAAGTAGTTGCAAAATATACATTTGATATTTATAAATCAGTATTTGATCACCTATCAAAATTTTGGCAGTTGAGCGATGTAGTCTGAAATGGCCTTTGAAGTTCGAATTGGTGTAACTTTCTCGAAATTTTCGATTTTTTTATGGTTTGAGGTATCAAAGGAATCGATATCACAGGAAGAATTCGTGCGTTCAGCATTGAACAGATGAAAACCTGATGAGCTACTTTCGTCGTTATCACATTCGCTTTCAAATAATAACTATAGAATAAACAAATAAAGCCTTAATTAAGGTAATAAAAGCAAATAATATTTACCTCAATTGCAGCTGCTTCCTCTTTTGCTTTGCTATTTTTAAACGTCATATTTTGAGAGTACTGAATGTGAAACTATTACTACAACACAGAACTTAAATTTTTCGTTGATCTAGACTCTTTTATTTTCATTGTGTGATCTATATACATAGATCATAAATGATAATAAATCATGGCTGATATACCCATTTCATCTTCCACTTTTGCATTCCTAGGACGCTATGAACAATTTGAGAAGTTCCATTTTAGGTGGATTTGGAAGAAATGCTACCTATTGCAGAGGTACTCATTGTAGCAAATGAACGACAACCACTTAAGACGAGTAATTCTTTATTACTTATTCCTTGCATTATAATGAGTGACAAACTTATACTTAAACTTATACGTTATTTAGATTGAGTGACAATTGAGTGTTATATAATGCATAGTTCTTCTACATCTCCCCCTTTTAAAAAAAAAAAATATATTATGTTTTCCCCACTTTTCTTTCTCTTTATTATTTATTTTAAATTCACTTCACTAATGTTTATTAGGTGTGTTTTTTTAGTAATCTATATAGGTTAAAAACAGTGTGAGCAAAAAATCGCCTATCGAGGGTAACGAATGCCATCATAGCAGTTTGGCAGCACTATGTGAAATGTCACGTACCAGCTGTTTTTTTCTTGCTGATTTATAAAAAAAATTGCAGATTGTAAACAAAATTGTGAATGAAAAAAAAGAACCTTCCGGCAGTAGCCGCAAGAAGTAGGTGGATTTCATGTGATCACAGAAAATTGTTTTAGCGTATATAACCTTCATCTCATACTCAAAAAAACTTACGTTTTCTACCCTCTTGTGCCAATTTTTACACATTCAAAAAAATCATTATCATCCATTGTTTTTTTCATTGGGATACACGTTTTCCTTTTGCAGAACAACGGAAGTAATAGAATTAAGAAATTCCATTAATTTGCAATTAAATGTTTTCAAGAAAAATTAAAAAAACAGTCGTTTATGTAAAATAGTTTTCTACACAAGGGTGGGATGAAGGTTAAGCATGTGTACGAGTTGTGTGCTCTGACGTTTATCGTTAAACGTCACCATACCGCTAAATGTGAAATTATTTTTTTTCACGAATGTTTAATAGAATTGCTATCTCCTCTTAATACTGTGCACCTATTCTCAAATACCATAATTAAGGTCTGAAATGAGTGAAGGAAATAGGGGCCTCATCTTTGAGCGAAGTAATGGTAGTAGCGCCAAAGCTCTCACTGAAAGGTGAGTTGACTTCGATCCCGACTTCCGTAGGGGTGGTTGTACTTTGAGCAATACCATTCATTTTTATATTTTAATTATTTTAAGAAACTTTGTTTCGACGTGTAGCTAGAGAAAATTAAGTCACCATTGGCAGAACTCCGAACTACCAACAAGAGAGACCTAAATTGAAACCGTTACAACTGTAGCCATTGGCGTCCATATCCGAATGTACCTTGAAAAAGGAAGATGGCTGATTTGAACAGGACACCTTAACTGAAGGTGGGGTAGCTTTTAGTTGAGTGTAATAGGCACTAAAAAACTACAAGTTTTCAGGAGACGGCTTATACAGCCCATCTCCTATTACTTGCACCTTCGAAATGCAGATTAGACTATTAAGCCTCCTCGCCACGACAAGGCAGCAACCCATAGAGAGGAAAATACATACAAATGAATGTATGTATACATTCATACGCATGTAGATATCTAATTTTAATTTGACTGAACAGACTTGTAGTCTTTTTATCAAAATGAAGACGATACAAATAAGACTAAGAGATCTGGGTGTTGTAATAATTCATATAAAGAGCGATAACTGAAAGCTTTTAAAATATGATTGTTTTGGGGCATCCTAACCTAATGGGCAGACCGGTCTCCAATGTAGGGGTTTCGATTCAAATACAAAAAAAAGGGTTTTCTGCTTAGCAGTCTAACTTAACACTAGCCACTTTATTATGGCACCAAGTTCGAAAACGTTACCACCTGAAAATAAAAAAAATCCACCTAAAATAAATAAATAAACATCGTTAAGAAGAAGAATAATTCTTCAATTCTAAACCGGATTGAAGGGACTTATAAATGTACTTAGGTCTAGGTCGGAAATGATAACAGGAGTTGGTAATGGAAATTGTTTACTTTTTGGAACCATAGCTGTGTAGTGTTGCTTCTCCATGTCCAAATAAAGATGAAGTTCATCGGAACTCGGGACAGGAGCAAAGCGCATTGACGAAATATCATAATCAGTGTACACGTTGATGGGGCGTTGCAGTATTAAGGCGGTCAGAAGAACATCTCCAACCTCGGCGTACGTTCCATTTCTAAGTACATCTGTCATAGATATTGTACTCCCCATTGCAAGCGGCAAATTTTCCAAGAATTCTTCATTTGCAATAATATGAGCCGCCTCTACTGCTCTTAAGCAAGGCATTAGACTCTCCTTTCCACTCAAGAGAAGGGACACTGCATAATAAAAACAGTTTCCATCTCCGGTTGTTTTGACTGGTATAAAGAATTGTTGAAGCGAGTGTGGAATGCGAACACTGTGGCTTTGGTCTCGAAATTTAACTTTGTGCACCCCCTGTCGTAGGAAGGTGCACAGTTTTTTTAGGATTTCATTGTCAATGTTGTTAAGGCTTCCTATCCGCTGAATTTTCTTTTGCAGCCATTTACCCTCATCCACAGCTTCCGGTAAAGTTAGTTCGGTTATCTCTTGCGCGGGGATAGATGATTGATTGGACTGTGGTGTTTCGAGAATACAAAGCAGTTGCTTATGGTATCCAAAAAGAGTTTCAGAAACGCCGCAAAAAAAGTCGAAGTTGGAAAAAACAACATCAATAGCTGTGTTTGCGTTTGTAGTACTTCTTTCGCTATGCAAGGTTGCAGAAAGCCCTTTTGAGCTCAACATGTTAAAGAAAGGGTGAGAAATTTCCTTTTTAACGTCTATGTTAAAATCACCAAGTACAACAATTTTACTTCTTGCTTTCTGAGCAATGGAAATCATTTCTTCAATATTTTTTTCAACCGCAGAATAAGGCGTTGATGGTGGTTTATAGCCGGTACACACAGCTACGTCCTTGTAAAGGCCTGTGACTAGACAACATGATTTGAACTTGTATTCTTCATTGTAACTGAATATCACATCGAAGCTTTGATCACTTCTGCAATATATTACAAGACCGTAAGCATGCTTTTTGCGATTGCTCGCTATGTCCACACGATGTGCAACTTTATAGTTGGTTAGGTAAACGTCTTCGACAGCTTTAGTCCATGTTTCGGCTGCAATAAAAATCCCGGGTTTATTAAGCCTTATGAAATTTTTAAAATCACTCCAATGCGAAGATTCCTTTAGACTTTGGATGTTTTGATACACTAAAGCATCTTTGTCAAGGAAATTTGCGGGAAATTTGCATGCAGCTGTAAGCGGTGAATTTATGATGCGCTTCATTTCAACCTGAAGTTTGTCACGCGAGTTTGGTGGAAAGGGGGGTTTGAACGTCCCCAGAAGGTACAGACCACTGAGTTTCGTGCACCTGCTTAGAGCTACATATAATTCATTTCGACGCAGACCACTTGTTAGCTGTACGGTTACTGCGTCGTACGTACCTCCTTGGCTCTTATGAATTGTAATTGCCTCAGCTGGTACAGCAGGGAATTGTTGTCTAATAAGAGTAACGATGCTCTTGGTCGGTCGAATGTTTTTTTTTACTTTGTTGATGGCGGTCCAGTCGCTTTCATCTTCTTTTCTCATTTCCCGTCTTCGTTTTTTCCCCACATGTTGGTCAGGAAAAACTAGCCAAAGTCTGATGATTTGTCCTTGCGAGTTATAATCAAGTCCTTTCAACACTCCAACCGCTCCGTTGACTAGCCCATCTTCGACATCAATGTTAGCAGTCAGCATGTACTTTATACCCAAGCTAAGTGACAGTTGAAAGGGAAGTCCTTGTGTGTCTTTAACTGCTGAAGATTTAGCCATATCCAATAGTCTCTGTTTCATTGCCTCGCTAGCTTTCCCGGTAATTTTGTCATCGGCTTCAACCACCTGCATCGCAGTATCTTCTTCGATGACTTGTTTATTATATTTGTTCACCTCAGCATTGCTGCGAAATAGTCGAGGTGCTTTTGTTGGAATGTCATCTCTTTCCGTGACCTCCCTTGACTTTAAAAGTCGCACTTGCTCTGGTGTTAGTGAACCATTGGCCAAGTTGTTCAAAGCTTCTGCGAATCGTGCATCGTCTCTTTGCCGCATTATCTCTGTAAGGCGAAAGCCAGTGAACAAACGCCAGAGTGGATTGCCAACAAAATCGCCGTAAGGGTCTGTAGCGTGCGATTCAAATATGTAGCGATCACCTACTGGAGCGAGTTGATTAAAATCGCCAAACACTGCAACCGATATGCCAGCGAAAGGTTTTGAAGTCTGGAAAACTTGTTTGAGGCGGCAATCCACTTGCTGTATCATGCGGGAGCCAACCATGCTGATTTCATCAATAATGATTAGGCTGAGGTCTTTCAACTTTGAAAAAAGACTATTCCTGGTGCTGTTGCTCAGTGGAACAAGATCAGCTGAACATTGATTCAGAGGCAAAACGAAAGCAGCATGAAGAGTTGTGCCCTTGATTCCAAAAGCAGCTTTACCAGTTGGCGCGCACAGTAGAACTTTAAGCGAAGCCACATCATTTAATTTGTTGTTGAGATAACGAAGAAGTGTTTGGTGGATAGCTTCAATGAGTCGAGACTTACCGACTCCTGCACCGCCAAGCACACAATGGTACAGAGCAGAAGACCTTCCTTGAATCGGTGAAGAACGTGAAGCAAGAATATTCGCTGCTTCTCATTGAGCGTGCACACCAGATTTTCATAGTCTTTTTCCGAGATTAATCGTGGTACAGGGAAATACACATCCTGATTACCAGTTACAGCATCACCTTGTCCGCCTTCAACATCGTACGCTATGTCACCTTCCTGAGAGAAATCGCAAAAGACTTCTAAGTTGCGTGGAGTAAGCAATTCGTCATCGCTGTCTTCATTTCCATCTCGTTGTGCTGCGGCTTCTTGAAGAATTTTTTCTATATCTTCGTTATACACAAGCTTGGCTCTATTTTCCTTTATGAGATCCTGATGGGCTCTGAAGAGATTGTTAGCAGAGCTAACCATAGCGTTCTCATTACGCCAGGGCACGAACAGCATTACATTCTCTCGAATAAAGTTATCGGGGTCCGTTGTCTCATTATAGTGCACGAAACGGATTATTTTCGATTTAGTGCGACGATACAGGTAGCCCGAGCCATCGTTGAGGTGCAAATCAGAATCTTTTCCGAAGTTCTCGTCTTCATCTGCGTTGTCATCATCACTCGTGGGAATTATTTTCTTCGTTTGTTTCTTTTTTGAGGAAAACGTATACCATGCTACAAAAAATGCAAGACAGGTGCCTTCTAATTGATCGGGACGGTGTGCGTAGTGATCAATCATATTTTTGACGTAGATATCTGACGAATTTTCTGGTAGGGCTTGGAGATCCTTCTTGGATTTAATCAACGCAACTCTCTTCTCAGAAGGACTTGTGTTCACGAAAGCACACTGCCTAGAGCTCCGGGATAGTGGGAGAGCCAGTATATAGTATACTGCTTCTTGAGCACTGAATTCACTTGCATTCAAAAATTGGTTTGCAAGCTTTTGAAGTTGCTGCTTCATTGTAAAGTTGCCTTTCCTAATTTCGCTTACGGCGTCTTGTAACAATTTTGAAAGACCTCTACTCGACTTGTTCAAATAATTGAGTACGTAAGCAGCACATGAATACATATCCACTATGAATTGGATGTCCATGTTCGCCGCATGCAATTTTAAAATTTCCTCGTTGTACAAGTTGATCATGCACTCATTTGGACTTCTTCGGAGAAAGATAGTCGGTCGGCGTATGCCACTTCACATAATTCTGATATATTTATCATATCTTAAGTGGAAGATGTTCAGCATTTCTTCTATAGTCACATTGTCTTTATTTTTGTGAGCTCTTGCTAAAAAATCTTGTATTTTCTGCCTTTGTTGCCGCATTGCATTGAGCTCCGGTTTCTCCACGTCTAGTGGAAGTAACACTGACGTCTTGTAGAGAGGGAAAAATGGGATGTCAAAGCGGCACTTGGTCCTTCTTGCCCCCTTCTTGCAGGTAAAGGTATGCTTGTGCGTTTGCAGCTCCAAAAGTGGTTTGGGAATTCCATTTGAGCATGAAATAAAGCGATCGATGAAATCTGTAACAGCTGAATGGTCTGCGTCTTCTCCGTTGAACTTTGGAGCGTTGTGAAGCCAGAGTAAACAATGACAGTGCGGCGAACCTCTCTGTTGAAATTCAGTTCGAACGTAGAAATCCAACAGAGAATGTTCGCGAAAAATTCTGTTTTTTTTCTTGAGTAGATTGAAGAACTGTCGCATTCTATACTCAAAATATCTGGCAAGTGTGACTGGATCACTGCGAATGAGTCTCGCCTTTTCCTTATAATCCAAGTTGTTGGCTTGTTCGGGAGTGATATTTTCATTATCAACCACCTTCTTTAAAATTATGATCAATTCCGGCCATCTACTTTCAGCTGGTGACATTGTCAGAAAGATGGTTGGAGGTCCAAGCTGACGAATCATAGCAAATACTTCTTTCTTGCGTTCCTCCCAATAAGCAGGTGCTCCTCGATCTGCAGCAAACATTTTGAAGCCGCTGTCGTGCAACTCCATTCTGTTAACGAAGTCTTCATTCAACATGTCTTGGACTGTTACACTCGATTTAAATTTGGCCTTCCGTAAGCAGAAATGCAGGCTTGAAGTTATTTTTGATGTTCGCAACTTGAGGGCAGAAAAAAATAGTTTTGTGACGTTTGCACAGCGCCGATCTCCACGCATTGTTTCTGATTTTATCCAGTTTTGATACGTCATTCCTCGAGGTTGTTTTATTAACTGACCTCCGTAGATTTTAATAAAACTGAGTGCTTCAGCGTATTCATAAAATAGCGACACAGGTTTTTTACCTTCTCCAGGAGCAAAAACCATTGCCTGTGTGAGCAAGAGCGTCGCTTCATCTGCGATGTTGATAGGTTCCTCATCTTCGGAACTACTATCAATTTGATCATTGTCCTCATTTTCATTTGCATTTGCAGTTTGAGCCGCGGGAATGTTGATCATGCGATTAAAATCCAACTTTACTCCGCAATGGAGATAAATGGGAGAATTTTCCAAAACTTTGGCGGCTTCTTCTATGACTTTGGGTCGTACATTCTCAAACATGACATTTGACTTGTATGCCTTCTTCCTTCTGAAGCAGATGGGAATGACCAAAGTTTCAGAGGAAACTCGAGGAAGTATATTTACGGAACTTTCAACGTCGGTTGGAACGTTGATAGCTCGTCCCTTTACAATGTACTGTTGGTCTTCGACAACAGCTCTAATCATCATAAAAGGAATTCTGGGGCATAGGAAGCGCTCTTCTAGATCTGTTAATTTTTTAATTTCCGTGGGTATTATCGGGAATTTCAACTCTTCGTTGCTCATGGAGAAGGTTGGAATTTTATTGGACTTTATTGCTCTTTCGCAACTACTGCATAAATAACCTACAGTTGTACTATCCAATAACTTGCAAGCTGATTGAAGAAACGATAGTTCGCAATGCAGATCTTCTACCTTAAAGAATTTGACTGAAGATTTGAACCACAGTCGCGAACAAGAAGCGCATTCAAATGTGGCACCTTCCTTTTTTAAAATATTAAATTTTTCGAAGAGAGTTTTACGTCGTTGATCTTCAACTTCTGCGGAACGTGCCACTCGAGTTATTTCTACACGCGAAATGTGCAGATTGCGTTGAACTAAGTTTTGCAAACGTTTCCTTTGAGACTCTTGCAGTCGTTTTAGATGACTCACCCTATATCTAAGATGTGAAAGCCTTCTTTTCTGCGATTCTCGAAGTCTCAGCTGGTGTAACTTCCGTTGGTCCATATTAAGTAGTCTTTTTGCCTGACAATTTCGGAGTCTTTCTTGATGCATTTTCCTTTTCTAAGGGTCAAGCAGTCGTTTCTTGTGAGCTTTTCGATCTCTATTTTGGTGCGATTGCCTTTTTTCACTGTCAAGTAGCCTTTTCTTTTGGCATTTTCGTAGTCTCGTCCGGTGCAGAAGCCTCGCTTCCTTATCAAGTAGCCTTTTCTTTTGAGATTCTCTTAGTCTCTCTTGATGTAGTATTTTCTTTTCCGAGTTGAGCAACCTTTTCCTTTGGCATTCCTGTAGTCGCGCTTGATGCAACTGCTTTTTCTCAGGGTCGAGCAGTCTTTTCTTCTGAGATTCTTGAAGCCTTTTATGGTGTAACTCTTTTTGTTTTGGGTCTTTAAGTCTTTTGCTTTGCGATGTAATCAACCTTTTTAGTTGTTTCTCATGTTCATTGGCATTACTTAATCGAACTCTTTCTTCAGTATTATGCCTCCCTTTGACTTCATCGATACTCCAGTATTTTTTCATTCGCTCCTTATGCTTACGAATATTCTCGGAGCGAGTAAGATACTGCTTTTGTCGCAAGTCAGTTGACCTTGCTGTTTTAGTTTTAATCCCGATTCCAACTTGAGTCCTTATTGTTCTTTTAAGGGATTGTGACAATGTCCTTTTTTTACGACGTTGTTCTTGACTTTGGCGTTTCACTTTCGGCATCGCGAATCACTTATCTTTTTTCGGCAACTGAGGTTTAAATAAAACAACGATTTAACGAAATACCTTAAATAATATTAAACACTTCACAACAAAACCTAAATGCTGGAAGTTATGTAATAAAATAAATTAATTAACCAAATTATGTAATAAAAACAAAAAAAGGCAGTTGTAAGATCTTATGCAAATAATGCTGATTTATCAATATATGTAATAAAGATTATTGTTAAAATATAAAAACAAAACTAACGTAAAAAAAATTAACGTTCTTTACTTCAGTACCAGAGAGAAAAGGGGTGCTCTATTGAGTGTTGTAGTTTCACTTTCGGCAGCGCAATTCACTTTTAGGTGTTTTTTAAAAAATTCACTAGATAGGGGCTACGAATACCCACACAGCATATTTTTACGTTTCTTACTTCAATATCAGTGCACCAATGGTCAAATTTTTTTTTCGGTAACTTCGTTTTAAATTAAACAACGATTTATCAAATATTCAACACCACACAACACAGATCACATTATTAAATAAAGTAACTAGAAGAAATAATACAAAATACAGTGGGCTCTCGATTTTTGCAACCTCGATTTCTGCAACCCTCGATATTTGAATCCCACGTAATAGATTTACTTTTTTTTCGATTTAAGCAACAATTTCAAAAAAAGTTCTCGATTTTCGCAACTTTGAAATTGTATGACACAAAATACATACAAACATATGTGTGCCTGCGCCTACTATGCATTGTCGAAGGTAAGAGCAAGCTCTTGACGACATCAAAATCCAGACGCAGTGCCGTTGCTATGATCCATCTATATTTTTTTTGGTTTGAAAACGAAACTAACCTTATGTGAACTTGGTTTTTGCACTAGTATTTTTTAGGTGGATTTTTTTTTTACGCGACTGCAATTAGTAGTTTTTTATTTTCGAAAACCACCTAATATATAGGTAATCCAAAATGGCGGATCGAAAAACGAATTTATAATAAGTACCCATAAACAAGTATACATTCTCAATTTCAACGAAATCGGAGCAATTTTAAAGAATTTCAAGATGGCGGATTCAAAATGGCGGGAATTTTTTTGCAAAAATATGCTCATACTATTATACTATTTCTATACTATTAAACATGAAAATGCAACAATTATTAATGCGGAATTTGAAAAATTTAAAGGGGTGTGACACGCCCCCCTCCCAACCGATTACGCCCATCTACGAACTCAGCCGAGCTATTTACCATACCAACATGTGTACGAAGTATCAGTCAATTCGGTTAAGAACTGCGGCTCCTATCGTGGGGAGAAGATTTCGTTGTATTGCATTAATGGGCGTGACACGCCCCCCTCTCAACCGATCTTGCCCATCTACGAACTCGTCCGTGCTATTCACCATATCAACATGTGTACCAGGTTTCATTCAATTCGGTTAAGAATTGCGGCCCCTATCGTGGTGACAAGATTTCGTTATATTGCATATATATATATATATATGTATATATAGATATATATATATATATAAACATTTGAACGGACCATGGTTTTGGTGTTTACTATAGAGGTCTTGAAAAGTTGCATTCAAATTTTTTGAAAGTTGCGTCATGAGGACCTCTGCAATAGGTAGTAACGCTGGATAGTTATCCAGATTTCGGAATTCGATACAGGCTTAGTTGTTGTTGTAATTAACATGGAAAATATTTTTAAGCCTATATAGATAACAAAAAAAACGCACCTATTACATACACGAAATGTTTTTTTTTTTTACCTACTCCTACTTAGCGAACAAGAGTGAAGGTGAATTTTTTGCTTGCATGTTCCTAATATTGATAATAAATGATTATTTACTTTCTTACCTTCGGCTCAGGTTTTGACCTAATAAAACTACTATTTCTTCTATACACGTTTTGATTTGCATCTTCCACTATACATGATCGGGGTGTATAACTTTTCCCTAAAATTTTACCCGGAATCCACTTATTTTCTTTTTCTATAAAAATGTGTTGATTTGTTTGAAATGGTTTTTTGATTTTGGTATTTTTATTATAGTATTTGGCGTATTGTTTTGTTTTATTTGTATGCTGTTCTTGTACGTTATTATTTATTTGTGATATTAACATTTTATTAATTATCGGCGACATAGGCGACGACTATTTAAAAGTTGAGACGGTGAATATGTCATGTCTTTTATAGGTGAGTTCCGATACTCCAACAATGCTATGCAAAATTCTTCATGGGTTCGGCATTTCTTTAACATTGATTACAATATTCCGACTGCTCCCTCAGCTGGTGCGTTGCCTTTTGCATAATTGGGACTTCGTGTTTTCAAATTGACTTGCCACTTCTTAAGACATTTTAACAATTCTCGAGCTGGAAAAGGATTGTTATCCGCTATGATCATTTTTGGAATGCCAAACTCTCCGAAAATGTCCATTCATTACTTTTTGATTTCAGCCGCTGTTTTATTTTTCAACGTTCTTACATCAATCCACTTTGAGTAGTAGTCAACTGTGACTAAATAGCTTTCTCGTCCGTATTCCGCAATATCACATCCAATTTTCTCCCATGGTAGTGAAGGTGCTTCTTGTTCAACCATTGGCTCCTTTTGGCTTTTGTTTTGAAACGTTTGGCAAATATGGCAATTTAATATTATATTCTCAATATCCCTTTCCATCCCGATCCAAAACAGTATTTCCTTAGCCCTCTTTTTTGTTTTTGTTAAGCCAAAGTGACTTTCATGCAGAAGACACAGGACTTTTTCTTTCATCTTTGACGGTATGATTATACGATTTTCATATATAAGAAACTAACGTAAACTAACGTAAGATTTTCACTTCGCGGTTTCGCTTGTTGCGTTGGTGTTGTGTTTTTTGTGTTTTTGTGTTTTAGTGATGAGTGAACTTAGGGTAGATTTTTCTAATATTCGTGGCATAAGAACGAATTTCTTTGCCGTTTACGCCCACACTCAAATTTACAAACCAGCTATATTGGCTTTATGCGAAACACAGGTGGTAGGAGATTCGGATAATTCGGATCTCCAAATACCTGGGTATCGCCTAGAGCCCTTATTCTTTCCCCATCGCGGTCTCGCGATTTATGTTCGTAGTGACGTAGCTTGCTTCTTTCCTTCTCAGTATGGCCACTGTTCCAACCCGGAATTCAATTTCAAATGGCTTAAACTCATCGTCCGCAAGCAAATTATCCACTACTGTTTTATTTATAGAAGCCCAAGCTCGGACAGCAATTCTACTTATAATGAGTTTGATGCGCTGTCCGATTCCATCTTAAGAATTGTCTCCCTGTATCCGCATACTGAAATCGTCATTGCGGGCGATTTCAATATACACAATTCTAGTTGGCTTCGCAATTCTGGACAGACAACACCCGAAGGAAGGTATGTTGAAATCTTCGCTGAGATTAACAATCTAACTCAGCTTGTAAATGAGCCTACACGTATACCTGACATTGAAGGTCATACTGCCAACACACTGGACTTGTTTCTTACCTCCCACCCTGATAAATACACCATTGATGTATTACCGCCTCTAGGCGGGTCAGACCACAATGTCATATCAGCTAAATTCTCGTACTCCGACCACGCAGTTAAAGAACAAACTCCCAAAAGAAAAGTTTGGCGATACGAGAAAGCCAATTGGGACGGCCTTAATAGCTTCTTTAGGAGTTTTAACTGGTCGCTATGCTTCCTCGATAGCGATGTGGATGCCGCCGCTGATATGATAACTGACATCATTCTCCTTGGTATGAGCTCCTTTATTCCCAACCGAATGAAGAGCATCAAACCAAAGGAAAAATCGTGGTTTGACCTGAGCTGCAAAGAGGCTATTAGGAAGAAAGAGGTTTGTTTTCGGTATTTTAAAGCCAACCCCTCTGAGGAAAACCGTCAAAAGTTTAAGCAAGCCAGACATGACTGCAATGTACACATTCGACGTGTCAAATTCTTTTATGACCAAAAATTGAGGCAAAAAATACTACAATGTCCCAAGGGTAGTAAAAATTTTTGGTCATTCGTGAAAAACATCAAGAATTCTGCCTCGTCGTCAATTCCAACGCTCATTTACAATGACATTCCAGCTGTCAGCTCCTCAGACAAGGCCAATCTGCTTGCTGCACACTTTGCAGCCAGCTCAACGCTCCCAGATTGTGCGTTGCCTCCACCTGTACTCGAGAGCGTCCAATTCTCCATGGGACAAGTCCACTTTCGCACTCGTACAGTAGCAGGAGTACTTAGAGGTCTCAACATACACAAATCCGCTGGTCCAGATGGTATTCCACCCATAGTTCTGAAGAGGTGTTCTTCCACCCTGGCAAAACCACTGCGTAAGCTTTTCCATCTGTCCTACTCCTCAGGTCTCTTTCCGAGTAGATGGAAAATTGCATTTGTCCAGCCCGTGCCCAAAAAGGGCGAATCTTCTTCTCCCTCCAATTACCGACCCATTGCACTTACGTCCCTTCTTTCCAAGGTCATGGAAACGCTGATAAATCGTCAGCTTATGAAATATCTCGACTCACGGAAACTCCTCAATGACCGGCAGTACGGTTTCCGTAGCAACAGGTCCACGGGTGATTTGATGGCTTATCTCACCGAGAAGTGGAACGAATCTTTACATCACCTCGGTGAAAGTAAGATTGTTGCGCTTGATATTTCAAAAGCATTTGACAGAGTTTGGCACCAAGCTCTTTTGTCGAAAATGCGTGCATATGGGATCGATGTATCTCTTCTTCAATGGATTAGAAACTACCTTTCGGGCCGTTCAATTCAAGTTGTTTTGGACGGTTTCAAGTCTGCAATCCACCATATAAATGCTGGTGTCCCCCAAGGCTCTGTTTTGTCTCCGACTCTCTTTCTCATTTTTATAAATGATCTCTTGTCTGCAACTTCTAATCCAATTCATTCCTTCGCCGATGACAGTACTCTCAGTTTTTCATATTCGTTCCCTAGCTCACGTCCCTGCTCTTCGGATGTAGTAGTGGAGCGGCAACGTATGTTAAACTCATTAAATTCCGACCTTGACAGCATATTAAAATGGGGTTCTACAAATAGAGTGGAATTTAATGCTTCCAAAACTCAATGCTGCCTACTGTCTCTCAAGCGAAACCCTAATCTCGAACCATTATCCATGAATGGTACCTGCATCGCCGAAACTGAAAAACTTTCCATCCTCGGTATGTGTGTTAACAACGATCTTCGTTGGAATGACCATATATTCGATGTCGCCAAGAACGCTGCGAAATGTTTAGGTTTCCTTAAACGATGCAAAAAATACTTTACCCCTTCTGATCTGGCTTCAATTTACAAGGCGTTTATTCGCCCTAAGCTTGAGTACAACGCTCACATCTGGTCTGGTGCGCCTAAAACCGTCTTGCACATTCTAGATCGAATTCAAAAACGCGCGATAAAACTAATAGGTGACAGAAACATTGCGAAGTCAATAGACTCGCTTGAACACCGAAGAAATGTTTCCTGTCTCTCACTGTTTTATCGATTCTTTTACAAAAAGTGCTCTAGCGAAATAGCCAGCTGCATTCCGCCCCTGCAAAATTTCACCCGCAATACACGTCAAGCTTCGAATGCACATCAGTTTACCCTTAAGCCTACTTTCGGACGTACTGTCAAATATAGAGATTCTTTCTTTAGCCGTACCACACGAATGTGGAATAATCTACATAGCTCTGTGTTTCCTCATCACTACAACCCTCAAGCATTTAAAACCAACGTGCACCGGTACCTCCTTTCTCTCTCCTCTAATTTCCCTAACGCCCGTGCTCTAGTCCAATAGTTTAAGGGTAGCCATATCCCCTTTAGCGCGCGCTAATTATAAAAAAAAAAAAAAAAAAAAAGAATCACTTCATCCGTGCAATACGCACGTCTTTTATTTTATAATAAGATAAGATTTTACTTCATCTGAAAAATTTTCTTTTCTACCAGGCCAGCCCTCTTTGCAATAATTCATAACTTTGCTTAACTCTCTATCATTTTTGGTTTCGAATTCCAATTCCTTCTCAGAATGTTCAGTTAGATCGATACTTAAAACTGTCTCCACGATAGTTTTGTCCTCTTCCATCTGTCCCGATGCCAGAAAATGTCTGGAAAGGTAATCAGCTATGTGCAAATATTTCCCCGGGACTCATTCTAATTTGATATCGTAGTTCCATAATTTCATTAACATACGTTGTAATTTGCATGAAGGCACTTTATGTACTTCTTTTTTGATTAGTGTTGCCAAGGGCTTGTGGTCATTTTGCACTGTAATAGTTTGTCCATAAATCCAGTGATGACATTTTTGTATGGCAAATAAAATTGATAGAAGTTCTTTTTCTATTTGTGCATATCTCTTTTCCCTGTCTGACAAAGCCCTGCTAGAAAATGATACAATCCGTTTGTTCTGTATTAAACAGCATCCCAATCCTTCTAGAATCACATTGCAACAGTATTTCTTCTTCTGGGTTAAAGGGTGCTAGAGCTGTTATTTTGCAAATTTCATTTTTAATCTTGTAAACGACTGCTGTATGTGACTCCGTCCATAAAAACGCTTTGTCCTTTTTAAGCAGTTCCCTTAGTGGTGCACTCATCTCAGCTAAATTCGGTATGAAATTTCGGACATATTTTATAACGCCTAAAAATTTTGGAATTTCCACCTTACTTTTTGGTTTTTTAACTTTTCTATACTCTCTAATCTGTCCTTATCAATTTCAATTCCATCTCCTGTAAATACTAACCCTAAGTATTTAACTTTTCTTACGCAGTATCGAAATTTGCTAGGGTTAAACTTTATATTTATTTCCTTTGCTCTTTCAAACACATTTTTTTAAATTGACATCATGCTCTTCCCTCGTACGTCCCATAACGAGAATATTATCAATATATATCATAACGCCCGGTAAGTCTTCAAAATTTTGAGTGTTCATTCGTTGAAACACCTCTGGTGCCGTTGTTATTCCAAAGGGTAAACGATTTAATTGAAAATTGCCAAAGGGAGTAGAAAAAGTGCATAATTCTGCTGAGGGTGGATCTAATTGTACATGCCAAAACTCATTTTTGATGTATAATACGCTTAAGTATTTTGCATTGCTAATTTTGGACGTTATTTCATCAACAGTTGGAATCAAAAACTTTTCTTTTCTAATACATTTGTTTAGCGCCATAGGATCTAGACATAATTAGGGTTGCCAGTTCTCCCGATATTCCGGGAGTCTCCCGGTTTTTTTTACTAATGTCCCGATCTCCCGCAAACTTATGAAGTCTCCCGATTTTCCAATTTTTTAATTTTTATTTTCCCAAAAAAAAACGAACAGTTCAGAAAAAGTTTTATTACGAACAAGTGTAATCAGCGCCTAATGTAAGCATACAAAATAATTTCTTTCTTGTTTTTGAACTGCCATAATACATTGACATTGACATTTCCAAAAACAAGGTGGCGCAAAATTCAAATCTAAATGTATCTATGTACAGTAAAAGCCCTTTAATTCGGAATTCTTCAATTCGGAAAACTCGTTTATTCGGAAAAAACATTTTTTTCCGAATAAAAGAGATTATTCCGAATAAATGAGAGTCGGTTTTCAATTATTGTATATAAAAATTAAATTAAATTAACAAAAATTAAATAACGCAATGATTGAACACGTATGGTAGCAAATAGATCTCAAATATATAGAAGTCGGAACAAATCATCAAAATGTCTATTGGGGGAGTTACGGCAATTCACATTTAGAAGTCGGGAAAATCCATAAACAAAAATTGTATTGGGGGAATCCCGGTAATCCACATTTAGATGTTGTTTGGGAAAACACCAGCACAGTTTAAGTTGGCGATAAATGTAAATCGTAGTCCTCAAGAACAAAGTTGAAACATATTTCTGCATAAATAAAAATTAATTATAATTCAGGTGAAAATGTCAGCTAAACAATGTTTTTGCAGTTACAAAAATGAATTATAATAAATTTTATGTATTAGCTATTTGCAATCTTTTGTGTGAGTAAAATTATTTTTCGTTTTAAGTTCTTACATTTTTTCATCAATAGAAACGTGTTTTATCATTATCTCATCTTATCATTATCTCATTAATTCAGAAAATTCGTTTATTCGGACTGACCTTCCCACCAACCATTCCGAATTAACGAGCTTTCACTGTATATGTTATACTAGCAGTCCTCCCGCGGCTTCGCACGCGCACCATACATACTAAAGTTTATACTTAGTCGTTAGAAATCGTCTGTTCCTCTTGAACTTACAAAGTTAAAAGCAAAGAATATATGTATAATTACCAAGAAGTATTATCTGCCTCAAAAAATGAAAACGATTTCAAAAAGCTCTTTTCCAAATAATAAAAAAAAACGAAAAAAAAAATGTTTGAGAGAAAAGCTCTTTCTCACACAATCTTGATTCTCGACGCATTGCACATATGCCATGACAATATCCAATTTATATTCTCACTTTCTATTGACGATCGCATAATTCTACTTCGTTTGCTACTGTGTGCGTGTGTGACTGCCTGTGTGTGCCTGCGAGAATATATAAAACTTCTCTCGAAAACCCAAAAGCTCTGAGAGCGGGTCGTGATATTAGAACCCGCCATACAAAAATTTTCAGTGCAAAAATTTGTATGAGATGCCGTCGTCTTGGTAATTATACATTCTTTGGTAAAAGATACCAAAAAGTGTCACCATTTCAGTATTGAATTATTGAAATCGGTTCAGTAGTCTCAAAGATACTTAAAGATTAGAGCTCTCGATTACACGGATAAGCAAGTACACGGATATTCGTGTCTTTAAATTATCTGGATTTCGATCCATGTAATTATAAATACACGTGTATTTTTTACTACACGGATAGTTAAATACACGAGTATCCGTGTACTTATTTAATTATCCGAATATTTAATTAACTGTTTATTTAATTGTCCGGGTAATTAAAATAAATGTGTTTTAGTTCATTAATAAAAATAAATACGTGAAGAACACAATAAGTTATTAATAAATTGTTGTAAAAAACGTTTTATTCAATTAGTTGCCGATTTCGATACAAAAAAACTAAAATATTAACGTTTTTAGGCAAAAGACAATTTTTTTTTCATATTGTAAACATTTTTTATTTTTTTGTTTATGACACTCTTCATAAACTTCATCGAAAAATTCCTTTTAATTTCGCACGGAAGCATGTAATAAGGTCAATTAATTGCATTGGTATGGAGTTAAGGCTAATTGTTTTCTGCACAAGAATGGGATCAAGGCTACAAGGGTGTTAACGCAACAAAACAATAAGTTAAAAAAAAAAAAATATGCACATTTATTCAACACTTTGGTTTGAAAAAATGTCATCTACATTTCTCATAAAACAAAAAGTCATTAATGGCAAATGGAACTAATTTCCAAAATGTGTTAGAAATCGCCACGATTTTCCACACAAACTACACACACACATACCCACACACACAAACTACGCAAATGACAAAAATAAAAATCCGTGTATTTAGAATCTGTGTACCTACTTAGAATCCATGTATTTGAAATCCGTGTACACGGGTTATAAAGTACAATTACACGTTACACGGACTCCGTGTATCCGTGTTTTCTAAGTACACGTTCAAAATCGTAGGCTCTATTAAAGATCTATCCAACCAAATCATACACACACCCGTTCCCCGTCGAATTGCTATGAACTGCGAATGCATGGTAAATAAACTACATATTGTATCCATAGAAGCAAGAATACGATCAAAGAAAAATAAATGAAATGAAATGAAATTTCAACTTTCTAGCGTTATCCGTTTAGGCTCAGCGATGATGAGTAAGTCAGGACTTACTCGTCTGTCCCTAGTAAAAAGTGTCACCATTACAATATTGTATTTTGAAAATCAGTTCAGAAGTTCCGCAGATACTCAAAGATTCATCCAACCAAATCATCGTCCACAGTCACACCCGTTCCCCGTCGAATAAATATAAACTGCGAATGCATCATTACTATTAAAAAGGGTGGTTAAATTTTAAGGGCCGATGTTGAATGTGAACCACACCTAAACGTCAAGTTTTTTTCTGCATTTCATTTGACATTTCTCAATTCCAGACTAATTCAATTTGAACCATGGAAAGATACACAATCGAGCAACGCGTTAAAGTTATTTAGGCTTATTATGAAAATGGGTGTTCAAATCAAAATGCATATCGTGCACTTCGTGATTTTTTCGGTCAATTTAATCGTCCAAATGTGCGTACAATCGGAAAAATCGTGCAAAAATTTGAGCAAACCGGGTCTGTAGGAGATGTGAAAACACCAGTGCATGCTCGTACAGCTCGTACTGCAGAAAATATTGCTGCTGTTCGCGATAGTGTGGTTAGGCAGTTACTGTGAATGGTGTTCGCTATCGTGAGATGATAACGAACTTTTTATGGCCCGAATTAGAAGATATGGATGTGGACGATATGTGGTTTCAACAGGACGGTGCCACTTGCCACACAGCTAACGAAACAATGGCTCTTTTGTGGGAGAAATTCAATGGCCGTGTTATCTCCCGTCGTGGCGATGTTAATTGGCCGCCACGATTATGCGATTTGACACCGTTGGACTTCTTTCTTTGGGGTTACTTGAAAGAAAAGGTGTACGTCGATAAGCCAGCAACAATTCAAGAGCTAAAGGATGAGATAATTCGGCACATTAACGGCATATGCCTCAGCGTCATCGAAAATTTGAACCATCGGATGGAGGTGTGCCGCCGAGGTCGCGGCGGGCATTTGGCCGATATTTTGTTCCATACATAATTGAACCATACCAATATTATCATAATAAAAAGAAATGACAATAATTTCCTAAATAATTTGTGTTTTATTCAAAATCGACATCGGCCCTTAAAACTTAACCACCCTTTATAAAGAGGAAACATTAAAAAACTTTGGTCCCGGTAATCTCAGCAAATACTGAACCGATCATCGTGAAATAAAATTTATAATATTCTTTATTTTTACGAAATCCAGTTAGGCTACTTTTTTTTATTTAAATGTTTTTTGTTTACCGGAAAATTTAACATTTATATTTTTTTCATACTAATTTTAAAGAGGTTGACCAACATATTCACTCCTAACTTTAAATCAATTTAAAAAATTGTAAAAACTTAATTTTTTCATATAAAGTCAATATGCTTACGGACATTTTAAGCCCTTCATCTTTTCTTAATTATATCTACTTGCTGAGAAATAAATAAATAACTATTTTCAATACATCCATTACTTTTATTTGTTTACATCGCTGATATCGATTCAATCACGATGCCGAGGTTGCTGCTTTGTTCCATTTCATCATCGTTCCGTGGTTCTCGCACGCCTCTTCCTTCCATTCCTATTCCTACTTTGTATGATCATGAAGTATGTACCTATATGTGGATCATTTTGTTTTTCTCCCCTCCATTGGGGAAGTATTGCAATCGGCCAAAAACAAGGGTTCGAGATTTTGTCAAAGCTACTAGAAATCATTTGCACCTATTTTCGAATTGATCCCTGTGTGTGCGTGCGTGTGTGTATGAGCGTGTGTATCTGACCATTTTTTTCCTTCGATATCTGGAGAACAGAACAATGTACGATTTTTTGATTTTATTTGTCAGTATGATACTTACCTAGATGCCTAGATCGGGTTAGATTTTGGGTAAAATTGGAACGCAAGCACGTAGAGGTGTGTGTCGGAAACAATTTTCGCTGTGATATAACACAATATGATGTGGAAGTACAGGACTGGCTCCCCAGTTCAATTTTTTGGTTTTTGAGTTAATGCAAGATAGTCTCACTCAAAAACCAATCAGTTAAAGAGGGAAGTATGTATTTTCATCGGCCAACTGAACTGTATCGAGCCATATACATATTTCTTTTCCCATTCTCAATTCATTCAAAAGTAAAAAACTCGGTAAGGTAGGAATAAAATTAAGTAAAATTATGTAGATAGAAAGAGAAAATATAAATTAAATGCTGCAACAGATTGTGGATTTGATTTTAAATATGCTGATGTTGATTTTTTATTTTTAAACGGAAAAATTGTAAATGTCCTTTAACATTGGTATTGTATAACATGATTTTATTTAGTTTTTACACAGTTTTCGATATAATCGGAGTAGCTTCTTAAAAATTTCCCCCGAGTTTGTTTAAAAAAAATATCTTTTTGAATTATGTACGTACAAAATGCAAAAAAAAAGACAAGGGTAAGAAAATGTTTTTTAACTTATTTTATTTGTAGGTTAATTTTCCTACTTTTTGTTTATTATACAAAATATACAGAAAATATAGTCCAGATTTGTTTGCTTTCTTTTTTATCATAAAGAAAACATAATGATCAAAGAAAGATACATTTTTCAGAGAAATCCCGTAACGCCAAAAAGAAATCTTTACAACATTCAAAGGAATAGCCTTCATAGAGACAGGAAAGATTAATTGATCAACGAGATTATTGGAGAAGAATTCATGGAAATGGGGATTAAAATGCAGTAACAGCAAGTATTAACAATTCAAATGTGAATCAGTTTTTGGGCAATAGGGCAGCCTTTAATTACAAACCACTGTTTCCTTACATAAATAACAAAACAACAGAGATAGGTAAAATGGATAACGTTTGCACATTTTGTAAAGCAAAAACCTTGCTGAGGAATTTAGTAGTATGTGCTGCTCTAATAGTACAATAAAGCTTCCACCTACAGCCGAACTATCTAAGCTAATTGGATCTCACCCCCACTCCAAACATTTCCTTGATAATGTGAGGTCATATAATACACTTTTCCAAATGACAGATAAAGATAAAACGGATAAAGGAAGGAAACTTCATGCCGACTTTTAAAGTGCAAAGGCAAATATACCACCTCATCGGAAGCTTGCCCCCCAAACAAATAATCCAAGCCACATCTCAAAAGCGGATCAGATCTCCTTGCGGCAAAACATGGCTCCTTACCTCAAACGGGTGATCATAGAAATGCTTCAAGGTCTCCTAAATAGTCAAAATGAGTATATATCCATTTTCAAGACCATATTGGAACATTCCCCTCCAAATTTGTCAGACTTCAAAGTTCAAAGTTGTTATTAAGGCTGACCAAAAACCTGCAAATGAAGATTCTCCAACAGCAAATGAAATTGCCGTGTTATTGTTGGAAGAAGAGTCCCCGAGACATTGTTTTACATAGAAGAGGTGGACACTTACAACGTATTTCGGAGCTCCATCAATCATATGACCCACTCCAATACCCATTAATGTTCATTGGCGGTGAGGCCGGTTATTGCATAAGGTTTTCACAAATTTTACCTGTAACCGGCCAAATAAATTCAAATAAAACTGTATCTTGCAGGAAATTTTACGCCTTTAGATTGATGGTTAGGGACAATGAGACAAACTTTTTGCTTTTAATTCGTAAGCTTTTGAGTCAGTTTGTGGTGGATATGGCAGCTAAAATGATAACAGAAAGGCTTATTTTCATAAGAACTCATCAGCAGATTCTGAAAGCTGATAATTATATTGATCTCGAAGACGCTATAAGCAATGATGTTAATGTTAATCCTCGGAATTTAGGGTAACTTATAATTTTGCCATCTACGTTCAATGGATCACCAAGGTATTTTCACCAAAAAAATTCAAGACGCAATGACAAACAAATGTCAGATTTCTCCATAGGAAACTATGACATGCACTCCAGAGTGGCCGGAAATTAAAACTGAGCTCCTTTCGCGGCATGTTTAATATTTTTTTGTTTTAATATTATGACAAAAAAAATATTTCTTATAACTTCGCGAAGCAACGCGAGCACGGATCTGCTAGTCGTACTAATATTATAAATGTGAAAGTTTGGATGTTTGGATGTTTAGATGTTTGGATGTTTGGATGTTTGGATGTTTGTTCCTCCGTAACGCCTAAACGGCTGGACGAATTTTGATGAAACTTCGTGAGTAGATAGTCTATGTCCAGGAGAAGCGCTGTATTTGTATGTCTTAAAATTCGTATTTCTTTAGGAAACATCCATTTAGTGACCTGCGCAGGCACATCGTAGGGATCGTAAATCATGATCGTGTGCGCGACAAGGGTGGTTTTTCCTTTTTTTTGATCGGAACTCACTCGTTATTCACAGGGAAAGGGTTTTTATGGTGGTGTAGCAGATATTCAGTTTTTCGAGTAGGTAAAAAAGAAGTATCCCACTGCAGGAATAAAAAATGACGTAGGGTATGTAAATAAAGAGCAAATTACTAATCTTTTTTTTTGACTATGTTAGGTATTTGAAATTTGAATGGATCTCATGGTGTTCCCCGCTATGGGAGGAATTCGTAAGGACATGAAAATAATGAAAATGTGATGAGGAGGTGGGTAAGTTTCAGCTTGGTTTTGTTAAAGACCCATTGAAACACCCCATGTTTAGTAGTAGATCATGTCCGCAAACGACGCTACGACCTAAATAGCAGGGTTTTTAAACTTCTTAGAGATATCCGGAGTGCCGTCTCATAAACTGGTGCCTCAGTTTTGCTGATACATAACCTTCATGCTCCAAGACTATACAATAGTACCAGGCTGTGCATCGCAGAAATGTGATCAAGGCTACAATTCTCACCAGAACGGCCAAGGGAGAGAGTGCACTAATTCCTTGCATTCCTATAACACTTAACAATTTGCCCTTTCGATTTAAAAGACGCAATTTTGTGATAGACCTGGAAGGAAGGTGAACTAGCGCACGACGAAACAACAAGGAGCCTGAGAGAATGGCAGCAGAGTTGGAACCTGTCAACCAAAGGCCGATGAACATATCGTCTTATCCTTATTACTGAAACTTGGACAAGGCACAAGCACGGAGAAGTAGACTTCTACGTTACACGGGTCTTAACGGGACATTGCTATTTCCAATCAAATCGATCGGTTCAATAACGCTGACTCTCCACTTAACCCGTGCTGCGCAGACACAGTAGAGGCAGGTAAATAGAATTGATTGCCTGGTAAAGTTCGCTGTTTTGATATCACAACTCGCGTGACCTTGATGTTGATGGGAGTGGTAGGAAGACACAGTTGAAGACGTGGGGCATGTGTTCTTCCAGTGACCACGGTTCTATACTCAACGGGAGATATAAATAAAGTGGAGTGCAGTTTGCATTTCTGCCAAAAGCATGTACGTAGAGCTGACACGCCTGGAAAGGGAAAGGGAATAGGTATTGGCAGAGGTGGTCTTAGTTCGAGTTGAAATCCCGTACTTAGGCTTTCGATGCTTTCCACTTTTCTTAAAATAAAAATAAAAACAATCTTCACATCACGGCAAGAAATTTTAGGTCAACGCGGACAAAGTCGCGGGTACAGCTAGTAGTTAATAAACTACGTTGTGTATCCATAGCAGCAAGAATACGATCAAGGAAAAATAAACGAAAAAACTACCCTTGCGCATCACGGCAAAACAAAAACAACACACGATCACGAACCGAATGTGTCGATGACTATGGTTGCGCATACTATGAATCTGCAAATTTTAACGCTCTGTATCTTGGCCCGTATTCATAATTTTGAAGAACGGTGAAACACGTGTTTCTTTATTTTTACTGTAGAATTTACCTACCAAATTTCAATTCTTAATTCCACAATCTTGAACACTCTGTATCTCACCTTCTGGAGTAAAAATTCGAAAAATTCTTTGATAGTGGTAGCCTACGACGCAAAAGGAAACGACTGTCTCAATTTCAAGATTCTGGCATTAGCCGTTTAGGCCTGGCGGTCATGAGTAAGTCGGTCAGGACTTATCCTTTTATTTTCAAACTTTAACACCCTGTATCTTCGCCCGTGGATATAATTTTGAAAAACGATGAAACACGTGTTTCTTTATTTTAGTTGTAGAATTTACTTACCAAATTTGAATTCTTAATTCCAATTTAAATTTTTGTTTCCATACAAACTGGAACACCCTGTATCTCAAAAATTCAAAAAAGTGGCTGCATTGTTTTTCCCTACGCCACAAAAGGAAACTACAGTCTAAATTTCAACTTTCTAGCGTTAGCCGTTTAGGCTCGGCGATGATGAGTCAGTCAGGACTTACTGCTTTATATATAACTAGCAGACCCGTGCTCGCGTTGCTTCGCGAAATTTATAGAAAAACTTTTTTTTGACATAATATTAAACCAAAAAAATATTAAACATGACCCGAAAGAAGCTCAGCTTTAATTTCCGGCCACTCTGGATTGCATGTCATAAGCTTTATTCAATGAGAAAAAAGGCAAGGCAGAGCAACATAAATTTGTAAAAATTATAAGATCAAGTTAGTACAGAAAAATACAGTCAAAGTCATATGTTACTTGTCAAAAATAAGAACATATGTCTTTCATCGATTGCATTTGAATAGTAATAATTGAGATTCAAAAGATGTTATCAGATTGGGGGTGCATTATACCACTACAGATTGCTTTTTTCTAATTATATGTTGATTTTGTCCATTTTAAACAACATAAAATCGAATCCATTGACAAATATTACTTTAAAAAAAATCTAATTTGCAATCACAGCTGATTATGACATTTCTCACAAATCTGTTCCACCTCAAGAGTAGGTGCAGAAAATCTGTACAGGGCAGACCCATCGAACGCAAAGCAGAGCATGAGCTGGACTGAAACTGTTCTCATTGAACACGAAAACCTGTCCAGCTCATGAGCTGGACTGACCTGGACAGCCTCATTAAACAAAGCTATAGTTATGAAGAGATCTGACCGACCATGTTTCCTGATATATGTCATTGCGTCCTGAAAATACATTGGTGATCCAGTGAACGTAGATGGCAAAATTATATGTTGCCCGAGGATTAACATTATCATTGCTTACAGCGTCTTTGAGATCAATTTTATTATTATCAGCTTTCAGAGTCTGCTGATGAGTTATTTCGAAAATAAGCCTCTCTGTTATCATTTAAGCTGCCATATCCACCACAAACTGCACAAAAGCTTACGAAATTAAAGCAAAAAGTTTGTCTGGTTGTCCCTTACCAACAATCTATAAGCGTAAAATTCCCTGCAAGATAGTTTTATTTAAATGAAATGAAATGGAGCTTCGAGATACGGTATAAGTGTCCACCTCTTCTATGTCAAACAATATCTTGGGGACACTTATCATCTTCTAAAAATAACACGGCAATTTCATTTGCTGTTGAAGAATTAAACCGGTCACGATGTTCATTTGCAGGTTTGTGGCCAGCTTTAATAATAACTTTGAAGTCTGACAAATTTGGAGGCGAATATTCCAATGTGGTCTTGAAAATTGACTTTATTTTGACTATTTAGGAGACCTTGAAGTATTTCTATGATCTCCCGTTTGAGATTAGGAGCCATGTTTTGTCGCAAAGAGATCTAATCCGCTTCTGAGATGAAGTATATTTGGAGGAAGCTTGGATTGCATGTTTGGAGGAGCAGGCTTCCGATGAGGTGGTATGTTTGCCCTTGTACTTTAAAAGTCGGCATGAAGTTTCCTTCCTTTATCCGTTTTCCACCAAGAGATGTCATTTGGAAAAGTGTATTATAAAACCTCACATTATCAAGGAAATGTTTGGATTGGGGATAAGATCCAATTAGCATACTTCGTAAAGGCTCAGATAGTTCGGCTGTAGGTGGAAGCTTTATTGTACTATTAGAGCAGCACATGCTACTAAATTCCTCAGCAAGGTTTTTTGCTTTACAAAATGTGCAAACGTTATCCATTTTACCTATTTATGTAGGGAAACAGTGGTGTGTAATTAAAGGCTGCCTTATTGCCCAACAACTGATTCACATTTGAAGTGCTAATACTTGCTGTTGCTGCATTTTGATCCCCATTTCCATGAATTCTTCTTCAATAATCTCGTTGATCATTTGATTTTTCCTTTTTTCTGTGAAGGCTGTTCATTTGAATGTTGTAAAGATTTCGTTTTGGCATTACGGGATTTCTCTGACAAATTTATCTTTCTTTTGTATGTTTTCCTTATGATAAAAAAGAAAGCAAACAAATCTGGACTATATTTTCTGTATATTTTGTATAATAAACAAAAAGTAGGAAAATTAACCTACAAATAAAATAAGTTAAAAAACATTTTCTTACCGTTGTCTTTTTTTTTTGTATTTTTTACGTAATTCAAAAAGATATTTTTTTTTTAAAAAAAATTGGGGAGAGTTTTATAAAGCTACTCCGATTGTATCGAAAACTGTGTAAAATATAAATAAAATCTGAGTAACTATCTTGCATTAACTTAAAAACCAAAAAATGTGACTGGGGAGCCATTCCTGTACTTCCCACCTCATATTGTGTTATATCACAGCGAAAATTGTTTCCGACTCACACCACAACATGCCTGCGTTCCAATTTTACCCAAAATATAACCAGATCTAAGTAGGTATCATGCCGACAAATAAAATCAAAAAAACCGCATGATGGTACGTTGTTCTGTCATCCAGATATCGAAGGAGAAAAAATTGTCAGAAACACGCGCTAATTCACACACGCACACACACAGGCATCAATTCAAAAATAGGCGCAAATGATTTCTAGTGTATCGTCATGTGCAGCTTTGTTAAAATCTCTGGCCGATTGCAATATTTACTTCCCCTTTGAAGGTGGGAAGTAAAAATATGATCCACATAACATACTCTTCATGATCATACCGAGTATGAATGGGAATGGAAGGAAGAGAGCGTGCGAGAAAGACGGAACGATGATGAAATGGAACAAAGCAGCAACCTCGTCATCGTGATTGAATCGATATCAGCGATATAAACAAATAAAAATAATAGATGTATTGAAAATACTTATTTATTTATTTCTCAGCAAGTATATATAATTAAGAAAAGATGAAGGGCTTAAAATTTGCGTAGGCATATTGACTTTATAGAAAAAAATTTGTTTTTACAAATTTTTAAATTGATTTAAAGTAAGGAGTGAATATGTTGGTCAACCTCTTTAAAATTAGTATGAAAAAAATATAAATGTTAAATTTTCCTGTAAACAAAAAACATTTAAAAAAAAAAAGTAGCCTAACTGGTTTTCGTAAAAATAAAGAATATTATAAATTTTATTTCACGTTGATCGGTTCAGAAGTTTTTTGTCAGTGCGTCTTTAGCCAACACATATAAGCTCGATGGTTTGCCCACGCGAGAACATGCCATATATAATTGACCGGGTGAAAAACATGGTGTGCCCAAATCTAAGCCGGAAACAGACATCGTTTGGCCTTGCGACTTATTGATTGTCATTGCGAATGCATGATTTATGCATTGTGTGCGTACATCGGGAAATATGCGGTCAATGAGAGCATTTTGCGAATCAACGATTGTGCAGAAATTAGTGGGTGACTTTTCGTTTGCCGATATCTAACAATTGGTTCGAGAATGTATCAGCTGATGGATCTTGTAGCATTTGGAGGCACATGTTTATTTTAAGCTGGACTTTTTCAACATTACGCCACAGTGGCGATTATTTCAAGCAAGCGTTGATCTCATCAGCGTACGTTGAACGTGGAATGACGGTAAGTGTTTGTCTGAAATCACCTGAAAAGAGTAACAGAGTGCCGCCGAATAGTTTGTCGTTGTTTTTTTTTTATATCTTTGAGTGTTCTGTTCAACGCCTCAAGAGATTGTTTGTGTGCCATAGTGCATTCATCCCAGATGATAATTTTGTATTGTTTCAGCACTGTGGCCATGGAAGATTGTTTTTTCATGTTGCACACTGCTTCTGGGTTATTTTGAATATTCAGTGGCAGCCTAAATGCTGAATGAGCTGTTCTGCCTCCATCCAATAAAGTTGCTGCAATGCCAGATGATGCAACGGCCAATGCGATGCCATTATTTGATTGTATTTCGGCAAAAATTAGCGAAATGAGAAATGTTTTGCCAGGTTCACCTGGTGCATCCAAAAAAAAAGAAGGGGAACTCATACCGAAATGACTGAGTGGTAAATTGGTAATGACAACGCAAAGATCCTGGATAGCAATCAATCCTTCATTGTACATAGCGTCGCTGAATGTAATCGTTAGATCGTTGTACCGTGTACGAATTCGATGCATTATATTCTCAATATTTGAATCTTTGTGCTTATCCCACAACGTGTCTGCTCGTCCCGGGAAACATGTAGTCAACACTATAGCGAATAGTAGACGAATTTTTGTGGATGTATAGCCGAATGTTGCTTCAGCAAGCATATCGTCCCAGTGATTGAATCTGCCTTGGATTGATTGTATATAGTCGGCCCAAAGTGTTTGATTTGAATAGGTCGGGGCACGCATCAGTTGGTGTGCCTTGCTTACGGGGCATCCATTTTTTTGTTTGATTCCATGTGAAATAGCATGGTACTTCGGAATAGAGTAGTGTTTGTTCAAAGGCACCGAAAGTATGCGCACGGTTACACAATTAGAAAAATTCGGTGGGTGTAGTTTTTGGTGGATAGGCACACCCTGATCACCTAGCGGTATAAAATATACTTAACGACCTATTCTCATACCTACCAAATATACATAAAAAATTTCATAAAAATCGGTCGAGCCGTTTCGGAAGAGTGCGACCACAAACACCGTGACACGAGATTTTTATATATATAGTTAAGTCCGTGGCCGACTTAACGATTAAAAAAAAACAGGTTTTAGTTTAGATAACTTTTATTCGTTTAAAGAAAATGATTGAAAATTTATTGGCTGTAGGTTTAGAAATCAAACCGGACTCGTTGATGTTCAGAAAGAAGTGTCCCGCGTCTCTTCGCCGATCTTCAAAGTAACCTCGGCTTTTAGAAGAGACAAAGAGTTTGGAAAAATGCATAGTTGCACTTGTGCGGTACACGCAAGTGCATCGCAAGTTGGATATTCAATATCGAGTGCGACTGTGTAAACAGTGGCATCCGTAAGCAACGTTTAGTTGTGGGTGGACAATTGTGATTTGAGATAACGCTCATTGGGTGGTCTTGTGCTGTAACCATCCAAGACGTTGCGGGTGTATGCCGTAACTCCCCCCGCCTTAAGATTCTGCTCCGAAGAATCCAGAGGTTTTAACTGAATTTGTACTTTTGTATTGTAAATATTTTTCTTTTTCTTAGTTTTCACTAAGAGAAACATGAGTACCACAACCACTGCGAAAATTATTATGATTGTAAATGTGGTTCCGTTATTGATATGTCTCGCTTTGATTTCTTCAAGAATTTTTCTGTTTTCTACGGTTTTAAAATGTAACTCAGATAATGAAATATTAAGGGATATGTTTGCGACTTGAATGTCGTTAAAATTTGGTATTACAAAATATTCTTTTTCTACCACATTTTCGTAATTTACATCATTAATAATCATTTTACAATTATCGAAAGTTATTTAATTGTTTCCATATAATTGTATTTCATACATATTGCAATTATGGATTAATTTTGTTTTAAGTACATTTTTTGTCATAACGATATTATTGGTTAACTGTTTTATTTCGATTTCTTTATTTTCCCTGAAGTTACATTTTGGGTTTTCTTTTAAAATTCTTTCGATACAATTATCTTTTACAATTTTAAGATTTTTGTGAATTATAATTATTTCTTCCATGTATTCGTATGATGTAAAGTTACTTAATATTAATTCTCTATATGTAGTATCTATTTCTAAATTATTCTTGTTAGGCATTGGTTCGATTATAATTTTGTAAAAGATTTCATCAGAATAGTTAGGTATCATAACCACAAAAACAACCTGGTTATTATAAAAAATAGCAGAGCTTTTAATGTACATCAAATCCTTTAGAGTTATATTGTACTTCTTTACTTCTTCGATAGATAAAAGATCTCTCCCTAGTAAGCCTAGTCTGCACAACATAAGGTTCTCCCTTATTTTTCTCACCTGCTCTCTCAAGAGTTGAATGTCATATTGAATCTGGAAAACATGTTGCATATGTTCTATTTCTATCAATTCACTATTAACTATTTCAAATATGTTTGATAATTAATTATTTATTTGGTTCTGTTGTTTGTTAATATAGTCTGTCACGTTTTTCATAGCTGTATTAAATTGTTCATTAATTTTAATTTGTTCGTTAAGACTATCTAAAATTTTTTTATTATTCTTTTCATTTGTTTCTAATTTCTCTCTTATTTCTGCCTCATCATCTGCATCCATTTTTCCTGCTAACATTTTTAATCCTGTTCCAAAAATATTAAATAATCCTCTTCTTTTCCTAGTGTGTGGTATAAAACTATTAATCTCTTGTTCTAATAAATTAAAGTTATGTATCATAGTTGGATAATGGTCACCAAAGCTAAGATTGAGTATATTTCCTCTTATTAGTTCTAAATTTTCTTCCCATGCATTTACATCAACTGTATGTTAACTTTCTATAATTAGTTACCTCCAGTCTTTGTCCTAGTATAGAGTTCAGTATTGTTGTCAATGTCAGTAGTGTACTAATTCGTGTGGTCGTTGACCTGAAATTTACGTGGTTTCTTTACTTTAGATTTATGGTATTGTACCTTATTAGTAGCTAAAAGTGTTACTTTATTATTTTTCTTTGCTTTTAATTTCTTAAATCTAGGTTTAAAACTTCCTTTCTTTATAATAGAATGTATCTCCTTCTTTATATTCTATTGGTTTGTCTCTATTATCGTTTCGTTTTTCTATCGTATCAGTTTTTGTATTGATCGACTTCAAAAAGGATTTCCATTCCAAAGTCTCGGGAATTCGTTTAAAGAACAACTCAAAGGGTGTCTGTTTAGTTGTTGAATTAATTGAGTTATTATTATTATACGCAAAAAGTGCCTTTTGTAGGGCTTCATTAGTAGTAATATTATTGTGATTTTTTAGTATTCTTAGATGTTCTAATAGTGTAGAATGGAAACGTTCTACTGGTGAATTTGAGTTCGAATTGCTTACAGTTGTAAAGTGTATCTTTATATTTTCTTCCCTTAGAAATTCTCCGAAGTTAATAGATGTTGCTGCTCTTTCTTGATCTATAACTATTAGTTTTGGTTTTCCGAAAGTTCCTATGTATTTTAAAATTCCTTCTTTGAGATGAATAGAGTTTCTAGTTTCTAACTCATCTGCATAACCATATCTACTATATTTATCAACTATTGTTAATATTGGTTTTCCTTGTTCTGGGAAAAATATATCTATGTGAACTATTTCTAAAGGGTTTTCAGGTGTCTCAGTTAGTTCAAACTTCTGTTTTACTGGGTTCCTATCGTATTTCTCTATTTGACATATGTTACAGTTGTTAATGTATTTGGTTATGCTTTCTTTCATTTTTGGAAAATAATATTCTCTCCTTATGTGATCAAAAGATTCATTAATACCTCTATGGTTATTCTCTTTATGGTAGTTGATTATTATTTCGTCCTGCCTGTCTTCTGTTCCTACATCTTCTAAAATAGTATTACACTTAAGGATTCTAAATTGTTTATTTCTAGCAAAGTGTTCTTTGTACACATTCTGTATTTTAAGATAAAGATCTAAGTCTCTAACGTAAATAGCGTTTGTTCCCTTGGATTAAAGTGATTCTTCATTATTTGAATTACAGTATCGTCAGTAAAATCTTTACATTTTATAGTCTTCCTTGTTTTATCAAAAATTGTCTTATTTCTTATTTGATTTGCTCCACTAGGTAATTTCTCAATAATAATTTGATTCTTAAACACATTTAATGGTGATTCGGATATCGGTATAAAATCTTCGTCGTCTTCTTGTCCACTGTGTATTGTTGCTAGATTGCTTGCTACTTCACCATTATTTATTTCAACTTTGTTATCATATGATATTCTACTTAATGCATCCGCATTGCTGTTTTTCCTTCCTGGTTTGTATTCTATATCATAATCATGTTCTTCTAAAAGGAATTTCCATCTTACTAGTTTACTATTAGGTTCATTTAAGTTTTTCAACCAAATGAGTGGTCTATGATCTGTTTGTATTTTGAATTTATTTCCGTATAAATAAGGCCTAAAGTACTTTGTTGACCAAATGATTGAAAGCAATTCCTTTTCTATTGTAGAGTAGTTCCTCTCATGTTCATTGAGGGTTCTTTCCCATCTTGGATTTGTGAAAACACGGCACCAATCGCTACGTTGGATGCATCCGTACTCAAAATAAATGGCTTCTTAAAATCAGGATACGCTAATATCGGTTTATTGATTAACATATCCTTACAGTCTTCAAAACATTTTCTATATTTTTCTTCATGAATATCAATCTTTTCTCCCTTCTTTAACTTTTGAGTAAATGGCTTTGTTACTCTTGCAAAGTCTCTAATGAACCTTCTGTAATAACCTAACAGCCCTAAAAACTGTTTAATCTCCTTTGGAGTTCTGGGTATAGGATATTTTTTAATTGCTTCTATTTTTTCTGGGTTTGGCTTTATTCCATCCACGGATACTATGTGCCCTAAAAATGCTACTTCTTTTTTTAAGAATTCGCACTTGTTTAATTGAATTTTTAAATTGGCTTTTCGTAGCGCATCAAATACTTTTGTAAGGTTTTGTATATGCTCTATAACTATAAGTGAAGTTGAAAAGACAATTATGTCATCCATATATACGAAGCATATTTTTCTGATCAAATGTCTTAGCACATTGTCCATAACTCGTTGGAACGTAGAGGGCGCATTTTTTAAGCCAAATGGCATTCGAAGAAACTCATAATGAACGTTCTCTACACAAAATGCTGTTTTTTCCACGTCTCTTTCATCAACTTCTATTTGATGAAATCCTGAAGCTAGATCAATCACTGAGTAATAACATGGATTTGCCTAACTTGTCGAATATGTCAGTTATATTCTGAATTGGATATCGATCATCGATAGTTTTCTCGTTAACTTTTCTATAATCTATAACTATCCTCCATTTCTTTTCGCCTGAGGCATCGGCCTTTTTTGGAACAATCCACACGGGGGATGACCAAGGTGAGTTACTAGGCCTAATAATTTGTTGTTCTAACATCTCTGATATTTGCCTTTGAATTTCCTGCTTGTGGACGTATGGGTATCGATAGTTTTTGCAATAAACCGGTTTTTCATCTGTGGTTTTTATTTCGTGTTTTACCTCACTAGTAAAGTTTAAGTTTTGTCCTTTCTGTGGGAACAAGTTTGAGTACTTTTTCAATGTTGTCTCGAGGTATCTTTTCTCCTCAATATTTAAATGTTCTGTCTGGACTAAATTCATGATATTCTCACTAACATCTTTACTAGTTTGTTCGTATTCCGTATAGAAAAACTCCTCATCTCGTACTTCTATTTCTTCGACCTTAATGGGTTGTTCAATTCTATCTTTATAATGCTAATCCATTTTATTTTCTAATAATATTTTTGCTGTCCAATTCGTTGCTGAATACACTCCTCCTATTATTTTAATATTCTCCATATCTGTCTCCTTTAAAAATATATCTCCATTCTCTATGTCTACTGGTGCGTCTATAAGTAAAACTTGTTTAGGGTTTATAAAGGTTTGAAGTAAACTTTTATGATTTTATTTTTCCTGATTAATTCATTTGTGTTGTAATCAATTCGCATTTTAAATTTCTTAAGGATATTATTTCCAATGATCCCATCAAAATATGAATGGAAGTTATACAATAAGTAGGTTACAGGTGGGGAATCTTTCCCGAATTCTTTGAATAGTGTAGTATGTACTATTTCGTTCACTTCTGTCTCTTTATTCATAGCTTTAATAATTCTTGGTTTAGTTCTTATTATATGTTCCTGCTTTATTAGCTCGGGATTTAATAATGAGTTTGAAGCTCCTGTATCTATTAATAATTTTAATGTTTTAAGTGGGGTATTAACTTGAATGTAAGGTAATGTTTTTATTCCGAGGCTTTTTTTGAAAATTTTCTTGTGGAAATAATTCCTCACAAGCTACTGCCGGTCTGAACGGTCTGTTATTAAAACTCCTATTCTGGTTATTTCTTGGAACTGAAGATGTTGCTGGATCTACATCCATTGGAACTGCTCCATCATTTCTAGCGATATGATTCTGATTATATCTGTGCTGTTGTGTTTGATTATTAAAACTATTATTTCTAAAGTTGCTTTGATTATTATATCTATTATTATTGAAGAAGTTTCGATTATTGTTACTAAAATTATTTTGATCGTTAACCCTATTATTATTGAAGTTATTTCGATTATTATTTCTGTTATTATTGAAGTTGTTTTGATTGTTATAATTCTGTCTTTGATTATTATTTCTATTAAAATTGGAGTAATTCGTTTCCGATTTTTCTTGTCTACCCCCTGACATAGTGTCTAGCAGTCCTTATGCAATTTTATGTGCTTCCTCTACTGTGTCTGGGTTCCTGCTGAGTAATATCGTTCTTATTGGATCTCTGAGTCCTTTTGTGAACGTATCTAATCCTTCTTTAATGTTTCTTCTCGTCATTCTTTCTCTAATGGCTAAATCCTGTTCAGTTTGTCTTAGTTTCGTATTAAGTGTTGTCACTATGTTTAAAATGTCTTCGTAAAATTTGTGGATACTTCCATGTTGTTTACTCGTACTGAGTTGGTTATATAGTGTCCTTTCGTCCCTATGGTCACTAAAATGTCTTAGCAAAATTGCCCTAATGTCTTCCCAATTATCTGGATTTCCATACAGTCTTACTCTATCAGCTGCTCTGCCTTTTAATTTATTCTTGATTCCCTGGAACCATAAAATAAGTGGTGCGTTTTCTATACCTCTTAGTTCAGTTAGAGGTTCTTTATTATATCGGGAGTTTGGATCAAATTATTTATATTTGCCATTATGTTTTGTTTAAATTCTATCCACTTTTTCTATTCCGATCAAATCTGGTACTACTCTATGTTTATTTAATGATTCTTAGATTAACACGTTTGCTATCCTTAACTAATATTTTTTCACTTTTAACCTTTAAACAGGACTTACATACATAATTTTAAACTGGAATGTTGACTTCTCTGACAATGCTGGAATGTTGACTTCGCTGGGGTTGCTGGAATGTTGACTTCGCTGGAGTATCAGTCTTCGCTGGGATATGCTGGATTATACAGTCTTCGCTGGGGTATGCTGGATTATACAGTCTTCGCTGGGGTATGCTGGGTTATACAGTCTTCGCTGGGTATTAGTTTGACTTTTTTCTTTCAAGTTGTTCGCCCACTAGTGTCACTTGTTACATTTATTATACTTGTTTTCTTTCACACGATAAAAGCTAAAAACGTCTTCACTCAGTTTTTATTTTTAAAACGACAAAGGTTAAAACGTCTTCACTCGGTTTGTAATCCTTTTTTCACAATAACGTCTTTAATCTGTTATGAGATCGTTTATTTTATTCCGTACTGATTTAACAAATGAAAATTTGACAGATTGACGATTTTAACTCGTTTCTGATCAGTATCCTACCGACTGCGCCAGTTAAGTCCGCGGCCGACTTAACGATTAAAAAAAAAACAGGTTTTAGTTGAGATAACTTTTATTCGTTTAAAGAAAATGATTGACAATTTATTGGCAGTTGGTTTAGAAATCAAACCGGACTCGTTGATGTTCAGAAAGAAGTGTCCCGCGTCTCTTCGCCGATCTTCAAAGTAACCTCGGCTTTTAGAAGAGACAAAGAGTTTGGAAAAATGCATAGTTGCACTTGTGCGGTACACGCAAGTGCATCGCAAGTTGGATATTCAATATCGAGTGCGACTGTATAAACAGTGGCATCCGTAAGCAACGTTTAGTTGTGGGTGGACAATTGTGATTTGAGATAACGCTCATTGGGTGGTCTTGTGCTGTAACCATCCAAAACGTTGCGGGTGTATGCCGTAACTATATAGATAGATAACGACATCTTTTTCGCACGATAGGGGCCGCAGTTCTTACCCGAATTGAATGAAACTTTGTACGCATGTTTATATGTTGAATAGCTCGGATAAGTTCGTAGATGGACGTGCTCGGTTGAGAGGAGGGCGTTTCACGCCCGTATAACAATGGTTATAATCATAAGTATATTTTTGCTAAAAAAAATTTCGGCCATTTTGAACCCGCCATCATGAAATTCTTTAAAATTGCTCTGATTTCGTTGAAACTCAAAATAAGTACTGGTTTATGGATACTTATCACAAATTCGGTTCTGGATCTGCCATTTTGGATTACCTAAATATTATTTAAAAGTTGCATACGAAAAAATCCACCTCTCTCACGGCTGGTGCCGAAAAGTCATTTTGAGTTTAGAAAAGCTTTACAACATCACTACTGAAAACAGGTCGAAGCAGCGGAGAGAGCGATTTGCAGTTCCCGTGCTCCATTGACCTCTGTTTTAAATGAATTTTCCTATACAATGTGCATAATCTTGAATATGCAAATAAGCAGTCCAGTTTTCTTTTTTAGTATTAATGAATAGAAACTGTTTTCTGCTCTCTCCTATATTTTTTATTTTCAGAATATTATTTTGGATTATCAAAACTTAAAACGGTTGCCTGTATACTTTGCATAAGCTTAGCAAAGCGGAAAAAAATTAACGAATATGGAAACCTAAGAATGATCTGACAAGGATTAAAAAAATCAAAGACGTATAAATGCACTAAACAAATTGGTGGAAGAATATAGGGTAATTATGTACGTATAGTCATTCTGCCTTACATTGCAAACTATTTAAAAATTCATGAATATTACTTTTGTTCAAAATTTGCAATATTTTTATACAAAGAACCAAGTTCACATTTCAAAATCTTCATTGGCAACTCCGGTAACTTCAACTACACAGAACAGCATGTCGATAGCCGGAAGGCATATTTTATTTCGCAATTTCGACGCGGATTAGATTTGTATTTGTATAAAATAAGTGATTTTTATTTATTTTATTTTTTTGTGTTTTATGCGCATTTGTATTTTACTTTCAAAAGTAATTAAGATGAAATTTGGACATTAAACCACTTAAAACAGAAAGATAAACAACTTAGCGAGTTGATGAATCCATTAAATCTAGTAATTGATTGATATTATTTCGTAAAATTTTCTTCTGATTTAATTCCCTGGCATATTGAATTCTATTTGCAATCTAGAAAACGACTTCAAGACTCCTTAATTAAATTATTTCAAAAAGGATATCTTTGCTGATTAATATCTTGCCTATCCTTTATTTATTTGAAACAAAGATCGTACAAATAATGCTTTTCGTATCCCTAGGGTGCCTTTAGGTAACGAACAAGAACAACAATTAAGCTTATGTCCTTAGGGAAAGGATTTTGGAATAATTGTATTGCTTGACAAAAGTCGTATCTTGTGCGTAGAAGTTATATTTGCATATTGAGTTTGTCAACCCTTTGTTTTGCTAAGATTATGGGATTTGTGTATAGAAGCAAGGAGTAGGTTGACGTATAGCAATAACATTTCCGATTTGGTTAAGTGATTACAAACATCGTTTGAGTCTAATATTGAATGATTTAAGCGGAAATTGAATTGAAAACATATTCGTTTCATGTTTTCAGTTTTACTTACAGTAAAATACAGTAAACATGCTTTAAAAGTGTGTTAAGCCTAAAATGTTGTTGTTTGCATAAGATACATTTTGTCCCTTAGGTTTATGGATATTGTTTGTGATGAAGTAAATACAATGTTAATCGCGTGAAAAAAGTCAGATACCTATTAATTGGTTTCCCAGGTAAAACAAAAAAAATGTATTTATGCAGTTAAGTATGTAGGTACATAGGAAATAAGTCGGTATGAGTTAAATCCAATTAAAACTTCAGTAGGTACTCTAAAATATAGGAACTGGCTACTCCAGGTTGCAGTTTTATAAGACGTCAGCCACAAAGATAGTCCAGAAATTTTCTGAAGGTCACATTAAACTTTAAAAACAAATTACCTCTTTTTAATTATGTAATAAATTTTGATATTTTTCTTCTAATGTTAACTGGTAATAAAAAAGGAAGGAACAAGAATTCATGAAACAGTTAATGAAATCGATGTCCGGTACTATCATGATTTATAGATTGCATCGAGTAAATAGAGCAAGTGGAGAGGGAGACATTACTTTTGATTTTAAATGTAGTTAAGTACGCAATAATATCAAATTCGAAATTGTTGCAGAAAGATTAATTAAATACATATACAGGGTGATTCAATTGCTTCCACGGTCGGCCATGCAGGCTTCCACCCAGTTTGCCATAAAAACTACGATTGTTTATAAATATCGTATCGAATCACGTCCTTTAGCTCTGAATTTGGTTGGGTATCATTGGCATACACCTTTTGCTTCGTATAACCTCAAAGAAAAGAATTCAGCATCACGATATCACACGACCTTGGTGGCACCACGAGGATTGTCGAAGAAGAACAGACTAATCACGTCCTCGGCCAAAATCGAAAAATCGCCATCAACTCAGTGGTTTTCTTACACTCGATCCACGAAGTTACTATGCTGTTCGTGGTCAACTGGCTTCACTTGTTGAACCAATTGGATCTTTTAGGCACGGCTCCATAATTAAAAATGGGAATTCTAAGTATGACCATTTTTAGCCGTTTATGTTTAACACTTTGACAGAATAGTAGTGTTTAATTGTAATCTCAAATTAAATCACACTTTACATTAGAAAAAATATTGGCATTTTTTTTTTGTACAACTCCAGAGTTGTATACCATATGTCGATTCCAGCTTTAGCACTTGCTTGTATAACAACAGATTGTTCTCGGTACAGTAAATATCGGATATAAGAAAGTCGTATATAAGAAAAAATCGCTTATAGGAAACGCGAGCAAATACACCGTACACCTTCATTCACATAAAAAAGAACGAACGCTTATAAGAAAAACACTGATATAAGAAAGATATTCTTGACATTCTTCAACTTTCTTATATCCGATATATACTGTATTAAGCTTGGAATGTTTCCACAGTAAATAATCAATACATTTCTCTGTAATTGGTATCGAGTTCCTTACGTGTCTATTTCATGTGCGATTTCCATTTAAGCTTTGCGTCGAGTGTCATTCCGAGGTATTTAGCCTCGTTTGGGAAGGGAATACTAACCGAGTTTAAAGGGTGGCCATGGTGTAGTGGTTGAATCATCTGCATAGGCATAACACTGCCAGCAGGGTGGTCATATGGCTTGAAAGTGTTGATCGTACTTATGACATCGGGATGTTCGAATGAAATACTGTGAATTATAAGCAATAGTACCAATAATTCTCCCCAGTCATTCTGGACACCACCCTCGGAGCAAAGACTGAAACCTAATACCACCTGAGTTTCAAAAAATCACAACACCAATACTAGCGCTGTGTGAATAGCATCATAAGGATTTTCGTAACCCCTTGAGCGCTGGTCAATTATAAAAATAAAAAAAAACGCCAACTGATCATTTGCTTATAAATGAAGTTCACATGGTCAGATTTGGTTTCGTTAAGGGCGATTCGACATGTCATTGTCTATTCGGTAACATTATTCAGACTATTTAATTGATGAAAAGTGACATAAGAAATTCGCTTAAAAAACGTTTGCCTATGAACGTCAGACATTTTGCCATTTATGATTTCGATAAATAAATAGTTACATACATACCTAATTGTAGCTCCACTACTTACTATACATTTGTAAAGTATTATATATCAAGTTATTCTCCCTGCTTTTTAAAGATTACTCGAGACAAATATATATACAAATATGTACATAAAAATAACTAAAATATTTTTAAGAAAATTAAGTTCAGATTAATATTTAATGAATGCTGAGTGTTAAATTTAAAAGATTAAACTCTATTTTGTTCGTTTCTGTTTCCTTCTAGCTATATGAATAGACGAGACAAAATCTGCAAATGGAAATTTAAGTCTGTCCATTAAACACAAAAAGGAATATCATCAGCAAAGAGAAGTTTCCCGTTGTATGCTCAGCTGAATGTACTCGCATTAATCTTACATGACAATTACAAGAAAATCTCTTCCTCATCTTCATCGTTTAATTTTTTATTTTTTTTTCTCATCTCAGCGTTAACTGCTTTTTCATTTTCGTTTGTTTTAGCAGGCACACTTTTTGTTCGTTTACATTAGAAATGTTTATCATGTTTCCCTGATTCATTTTATGATTTTTTTTTTTGTATAATGCGAATGGTGCTAGAGTTGTCCTTTGGTTCAAAGAATCAACGTTTCTGCTCAGATCTGGAAATAAATTAGAATTGCGTTTGTGTTAATTTAAAGGAGCCGTTAATTGAGTTTTATGGATTGTGAAAATTACAAGGCATGAATTACTACAGAAAAAGGTTCTTCAGATTGAGAGTAGAAAAACGATTGTACCAAAGCATGAAAGGTTAATAAAATAGAATTTTTTAAGTGATTGAGGAAGTCCTTCTGAATATGATGAATAACGAGGGTACTAGCATGCGAGTTTATAGCTTAAGACACGTTTCCTTGTTATATGACATTTGGTAACAATCTTAAGTTGAATCTGCACTGCAGGTTGTTTTAAGGGCACGTAGATATAGAAAAAAGTAGTTCTATTGTGTATACATTAGTTAGAAGATGACTATTATAATATTAGATTTTCTTGGTACCATATTTGTTTGCGCTAATCTTTTATGGCATAGTGGAACTTATGCATGCTAACTAAACCTAGTGAACTTTGGCTAGTGCCTTAATCGAACAAAAAGCCTAGGCATACTTAAAAATTATGCACAAGTCGACTTGTCGTTGCAGGTTTCATTTGAAACTTTGTATATACGTATAATTCTGTCATTATGATTTTTTTTTCTGAGTCTTTACAAAGATATTCATCTGTGGCAACTCGAAGAAGTTGTCACATCAAATATATACTTAATTCCTTGGGTGGCGCTACAGTTCGGGGTGAATCTGAGCCTCAACCTCCTCCAAGTCCATGCTTCAGCACCATAGAGCAGGACTGGGATGATTAAGGGGTCAGGTTCGTAAACATTTTTTGGATTTTGACATTTTTTTATTTTGTAAGATTTGGATTCTATAGGGTCTTGAGAATCTGTAACTCAAATTTTATCATGATCGGTCCCATAGAACCGAAGTTACACGACTTTTACGAGCGCGCGCCAGCCGTGTCAGAGTTGATTTTTATGAAAAACTTGCTGCATCGCTAGGACTTGGTTTTGAACGAAGCTCGGTTTCCTAGCACATATCGCGCTCCAATCGAATTCTGATCGATAGATTTTCAAATTGATTTTTTCCTGACTTTCCTAAAGCATGAAAGAAGAGAAAATCACGAGGGTCGAGTCATTCATTTGATTTCTGTTATGAGAAAACCGTTCCTCAAACTTAAAACGCGTGAAACAGAAAAAATTCACATGAAAACATAAAATTTGTAAAACAAAAAAAAAAAAATAAAAATAAATAAATAAATAGCTGCAATTTTGCCTTTGCGGCATCAAATTGAAAACACCCTTTTTTCACTGCTTTTTTACGAACCTGGCCCCTTAAGGTCTAGTACACAGTTTTCTTAGTTCTTCGGAAAAGGACCTTACTCAATTGCTCTCTCAACCCAAATTGGCAAGAATTATTCTTCATTTGATTTCTGATGAGATGTCATTTTCAGAAGTGATAGCAGAGCTAAGGTAGACAAAGTCGCTTACCACCTCGGAGTTAAAGCTGTCTATCGTGACATTCTGTCCGGTTGGTCGATATTGAGTGTCTGTTCCTGTTGAAAGCAAATACTTGGTTTGCCCTCGTTGATCGCTAATCCCATTTTGCCTGCTTCTATGTCAGTACTCGCGAACACACCGGCGACAGCTCGCTGATTTTTGCCGATAAAACCAATATCGTCAGCGTGCAGCGAGTAGACTTTTGAATGATTGTGTCGCTGTTGTTGGCTTGAGCGCTTCGAACAATTCGTTCAAGTATGATGTTTAAAAAGTCGCATGATAGCGCATCACCTTGTCTAAATCCTTTTTTTGACATCAAAAGTTTCGGTGAGATCGTTACCGACCTTTATGGAGCAGCGAGCATTCTCCATCGCCATCGTACACAAACGGACGAGTTTGGTAGGGATGCCAAAAATGGACATGGCTTTATATAGCTCGTCCCGATAAATACTGTCATAAGCGGCTTTAAAATCGATGAATAGATGGTGTGTATTGATTTGGACTTCTTGGGATTTCTGCAGGATTTGACGAAGTGTGAACATTTGATCAATTGTGGACTTTCCTGACCTGAAACCACACTGATAAGGTCCAATCAAGTTGTTGACGAGGGGTTTAAGGCATTCACTCAATACGGCAGAGAGGATCTTGTAATCGATGTTCAAAGGACTGATGCTCCTATAGTCGGCGCAGTTGAGAGGGTCTTCTTTTTTGTGGATCGGGCAAACGATGTTGCGATTCCATTCATCAGGCATTAATCGTCTGACCAAATTTTAGAGATGAGTTGGTATATGCTCTCTACCAAGTCATCCTAACATGCATTAAATAGCTCGGCCGGTAATCCATTCGGTCCAGTAGCCTTGTTGGATTTCAGTTTGGATATTGCTATCCGCACTTCGCTTTGGTCAGGTGGACGGGAGTTCTTGTTATCATCGTCTAAAGAGAATGGTTCGTTCTGCAAGACGGCGCGCCGCGGCGGTATGTTGGTTTTCGTCGACGTTATATAATCTGCAAAGGTGGTGTTCCATATTCTCACCACCGACTATGATTCTACTATGAGATTTCCTTCTTCATCTCGACAGGCATGTATGAGTTCTTTTCCCAAAAAAACATCAACTATGTTTATGTACGAGTACATCCATATATGGTAATACTCGCGGAAAAAAAGTATGTTAATATATTTTTAGTGTTTCTCCTTTTCGCCTTACGGATAGCCAAGTACATCCTCTTCATAGAATCCACAATTTTTACACAATTGAAACCGTAATATTGTTTCACTCTTTGATCATTTCTTCAAAGAGCGCATTGTTAATCAATTTCTTCCGTCGAATTCTCTTTAGGTGATCTATGGAATTTGGATCCAAGGATTGGAATGACTATTCAAAAATATTCACTTTTTCTCAATCCTTACCAAACAGGAGCAATGCTTCTAATTGTATAGGGTGCATAATACTTTGTAGTATTCTAAGTATCGATACCGATTCATTATTCCACCTTTCCGAAAAATTGGTCTAACTCCACAATTTTAAGTATTTCACCCCGTGGCCTTCGTACGCACAGGTATGGATTCCATTTTCCCGGAGTCCAAAAAATATATTGTTTTGAAAAATCCCTGTTTTAATATATTGACCAGTTTCATACCTTTGTATGTATGTAAATACTTTCAATTTTGTGTTGATTTCAATGGCAAGTTTTGTTGAGTTATTTTTCGATATCGTCTGGCGATTGGTGGTAGTTGTGGTTTTTTTAGGCCTATCTGACGTAGGTGCACACTCGATTGTCCCTCGCTGGTGGAAGTTTTTTATGATTTTTGAAATCGTTCCTTTTCCTATTTTCAAATCACGTGATTCCAGCTCTGACAACAAATACCTTTATGTTTTTTTTTTTTTTATAATTCACTAGCGCTAAAGGGGTTATGAATATCTTTATGATGCTATTCACACAGCGCTAGTGTTGGTGTAGTGATTTGGAAAGTCAGGTGGTATTAGGTTTCAGTCTTGTTTTGCTCTGAGGGTGGTGTCCAGAATGATTGGGGAGAATTATTGGTTCTGTTGCCATTGCTTATAATTCACAGTATTTCTTTCGAACATCCCGATGGCATTAGTACGATCAACACTTTCAAGCCATTAAAGGGTGGTCATGGTGTAGTGGTTGCATCATCGCTTGCCACGTTGAAGGTTCCAGGTTCGAATCCCGATGTCACAGAAAAAAAAGTCCGTCAATTGCGAAAAAAGCTGACGTCAACTCTACTGTATAGGCATAACACTGGCAGTAGGGTAGGCAATGGCTTGAAAGTGTTGATCGTACTAATGACATTGGGATATTCGAAAGAAATACTGCGAATTATTAGCAATGGCAATAATTCTCCCCAGTCATTCTGGAAAAACCACCCTCGGAGCAAAAAGACTGAAACCTAATACCACCTGAGTTTCGGAAATCACTACACCAACACTAGCGCTGTGTTAATAGCATCATAAGGGTATTCATAACCCCTTTAGCGCTAGTGAATTATAAAAAAAAAAAAAAAAAAAAAAAATTGCCTTCCCTACTGCCAGTGTTATGCCTATACAGTAGAGTTGACATCAGCTTTTTCGCGATTGAACGACTTTTTTTTTTTTTCTGTGACATCGGGATTCGAACCTGTTTCCAAAAAAAAAAAGAAAAATTCTACGAGCGCTACCAAGTAGGTACATATATTGGAAAATGTTTCTACCACTTTTCTTAGCGATGCCATACACAAAAATCCTTTTCAAAATTGCATTGGAAATATGTATAATAGAGAAATTCGTTTTGAAACTGTAGAACTAAGGATTAATTACATTACATGATAAAACTAAAATTGTAGGTTTCTGAAAAACATTTCAGTTTTTTTTTTCTCCATGCGTTTATAAGTATACATTAATACACACGTATATTTTACAGAATCCTATTGCAACTTCAAACTAATGCAGATTATTACGTCATTCTATTTCGTTTTCGGCCGAATCCATGAGACATTTGTCTTTCAGGTTTTAACTTTTTTTAATCCAGTAGCAAATGCACACACAAAGTACCTACTTGCATTGCAAGTGACATTTCAGAATAATGCATTCGACTGCTTTTATCCCCTGACAAATTGAATTTAAACTTTCCCCTTCTCTTTACTTCCATCGTCTGTATGTCTAATAAAAAGGAAATAAGAATGGATTTACTATACTTTATCAGTACTACAGTTGTGACATACACTATTGAAAGCATTTTTCTATAACGTTCTCTCTCGTGCGTAAAAATATGTCCTTTGTCATAATTCCAGAATCGCTCTTCGGAAGCCTTTCTTTATTGTTGTAATAACATAGCAACACATACACACTGTTTAATCGATAAGACGTACCATTAAATCTTATAATGAGTAAACTAGAGGACATCTTGAGCAAAAAGAAAACTGTCGTTCCAGTTTTGGACTTAAGTAAGAACATTATTCAGTCAAAGGAAGAATTTAAACGTTTAATGGAAAAGGTCCCTGACTATAAAATGCGACCCATTAAAGTCCGCTCGGAAGAAATTAAAATCAAAGACAAGGATTTCTCTTTTAAAACACCAAGAAAAGAAGTGCGAAAGTTGCTGAAGCATAATGGCGATCGTGAACCCATGTATACGTACGCCGACCCAGTCCCAAATGAAGTGTGCGACGTTGTCCTCATGGAGCCTTGTGCTGTCCCCATTGATTGGAAAATGCTGACTACACTGCGGCCAAAATCCAAATCAGAAGAGGAGTACTTCAGTCGACTCGTTGAAATGGGGAAGCTACAACTGAAAACGGAGGCACTTGATAGGAGAGAGTTCACCCTCAATAGTGGAATAAAAAAGTTAAAAACAAGTCCGGGATCATTGAGACTAGACTGCTAACATGTACTGAGTGTGGCGAAGAGATGTGCTACGGTATGATGGAATGAACGTTGGTCAACATTTCTGTGTGATGTTCAAAACTTTTGAATGTTTTAACAATTTTTTTTTGCTTATTCTCAACAGGACGAACATGCACGGATTTCAATTATGATTTGTTTGTACGAGTTGAGCTAAAACCACCAAAGCCGAAACCACCTCCAAACAATGCCGTCAATAAGGGAAAGAGTATCCTCAGGAAAAGCAGGAAGAAATCTGCTGCAGCTGCGGAAAATTCTGGTAAACAAAAAAACCGCAAACATAGTCCCACCAAAAAGGGGAAAACAGACTCGTAGAAGCGGTTGCACTGAAATGACACTAACGAAATCCGAAATAACTACATTTTCATCAAAATAAATACTTAATCGCAGAAGTGCTCCTTCCTCTGTGCCGGGATAATCTTTTTTTTCCCGAAAGCTGTAATTTGTATTATGCATAAGGCTTGCTTTCTTTCAACAGTTGTTTGCAATTGATAAAAAGTATTTTAAAAAAGCTGAGAATTTATGATAGGTACTTTTTTCCAATTTTTTATTTTTTTTGTCTACTCCTTTGGTGTAAATACGTAAATCCTGAAATTTTTTCATTCTCTTTGAGACTCATTACGTAGTTTTAACCACTTAAAAGTTGGCCGGCGATAGAGGCAAACACCTGTACCAGTTGGACTCGTTTAAAGTTGAATGGGACTGCTGATGTTGTGTTGGTCACAGGATGTATCCTTTATGATGTATTCTTGTTTTTAATCTTTTCCTCTGGTTTTTCCTGGTAAAGTGGACACTAATTTGAATAAAATGTTCATTATTTAAGTTTTATATTCAAAGAAGTGAGGTCGGTATGTACAGTGATCCCCGTTTAATTGAACCTCGCTTAATTGATTTTCCCGTTTAATTGAACGAAAAAAGTTGGCTCGAATATTTCCTATTCAAGCTATACACGTATTTGCACGGTTTATTGAGTCCCGTATAATTGATTTACCCGCTTAATTGGTCTTAAAAATGTATACCAAACAAACTAAATGCATCCAAATTTTTCGGTTAATTGATCGGCGACAAACAAAAAGTTATAACAAAAGATTGGACAAATTCTATTAATTCCGGAGCGCTGTTTTCACATTAAAGTTGACAGCATCACACAATAGATGGCACCGAGCTGTTGTTTGTCATATTCCAATTCTGATAGCGCGATTCATTTGACAACAAAGTTTATTGGGCACGTTTCGATTTCTAGATATCTAAGATTTCAGATAGAATACGGAACGCTGAAACTTGACAGAAAAACAAGACAACGTCAGATATGACATCCAAGTCAAAACAATATTTTTACTTTTGTTTCTCGCATTGAAGTTGCTTTGTAACTTGTAAATCTGCGCACAATAATAAAACACGAACTGCTTTGAAGGTAACATTTTATGAAAGTAATACATTTATGCGCTTTTTCGAAAGCAGTTTACTTATATCACAGGTTAAGTG